>OX596249.1:10620369-11318462 GCA_951394255.1 Polyploca ridens
TATTGGAAACAAAAATTACAACTCAACGATGAAGTTAGTATTTACGTACTAAAACTTGGATCTGGAATAAATAACTGTGAGTAGGAGTGATTTGCCCATTTCATCCTATATACACTTACCTACATGCGACCCAATGTACCAATATACTCAGATAAAATGTAGAATTTACGTCTGTATACCATGATAAAACCTTACTTTATATTTCTTTTGGTACTGTCGTTAGGGAGTTGATCCAATATTTATTACTAGCATCATGAGAAATCTTTCAATGAAGAAATGAGAATAAATTATCTTTGATATTATGTACGAGGAGCAAAAGGAATCTAACATATAAATTGATCAATCAGAATATAATTACGTGCCATGTAAAAAGAAAAAGTCTATATTAATTCAGAATTGTACTCTACAAAATAAGGAGATGTTTATGCTTTTAAAAATGGTACATTCAACCCGAGTCTGAGGGGTGAACATGAAAAACAGGAAGTTTTTAACACGGCCGTCCCTGCTAATGATGGGCAAAGAAAACTGCACAATTGATCTCAGACTACATTGACACTTTAACTGCGTTAATATAACTCAACTAGTTATGCTCTGTGGCTTTATTTGTGTAATTTTCTGTGCTTTGGTACATGTTTAATAATCGCTCTGTTAGACTGTTATATAGTGTGATGCCAATGACCACAAAGAAATTACTAACAAAATATATATTGTTAGTAACTTCGAGGTCTGAATGTAGTCTGAATTTTGAGTGGATCTAAGTTAACAAATATAGGATTAAATAAACTTTTCTATCTGTATAGATATAATAATCTAAGCAAAAGGTTTGTAGTACAGTCTACATTAAATAAAATAAATATCCTGGGATTCTTCACACACGGTCATCTGATCCCAAACAAAGCAGAACTTGTACTATGGAAACCATACCATAACATTATAAATATACCTACATTCATATTATTAATAACCATTTTTGGTTAATAAAATAAAGTGAAGTTAATGCTGGACGGGGCAGACGAGCCGTCTAATTGAATTATCTGTTAGGAGTGTGCGCGTGTATGTATGTATAATTATACGAGTATAAGCAAAGGCCCGATGGCTCTATATCTTTCAAAGCCTACAGCTCAGTCAAGTTTAATGGCTTGGATTATTAATAAGGTAGTTCAACGACATCATCTAAAATATTCTTACTATATTTAGAAAATCATTTCCAATTAGTTAATAATACCTTAGTTGAATATAAATCTGTTTCGAGAAGCTCTGGGTATCTTTGCTGTTGTGAATCGAAAGTTGCATTTATTCATTCATAAATCAGTGACTTGAGTGAATTCAGTTCTATTTTAAAATAGCACTATATGGCTTAGTTTCTTTACATTTAAAACTAATTTCGACAAGAATTTCAATTATAATTAGTCGGAGTGTTGTATAATGGAGCACAAAGGAGAGTCACTTTATGATACTTTTAATAAAATTGAGCCACAATTCATGACGAGGAAAATTCCAAGTATATTATTTGCTTTACCAGAGTACGTTTTTAAACTATCTCCGTTATACCATAGTTTGTTGTTATAAAAGAGATAACAGTAAACATTTTTCGTGAATTTCACGGAACGTTTGTTGGTCCTACTTTGTGAAATAACAAGTCAGATATGCTTTGGCTATTTTTGTAAGATCTGTATAAAATTGAAATTTCGTAGGAAAACTACTCTATTTAAAATAGCTATTATCTTAATATATCAAATATTTTCTTATTCGTTTAATTATTGAGTGATTGAGAATGGCCGTATTATGATAAGTAATGGGAAATGGCTTTATGAATAGGTGAGCAATTACGCCACCATGCCACCTGAGGTTTTTCACTCACCGTTATTACGTAAGGATAATTTTAAACGAAGGTTCCGGGTTCAAATCCTACTGTGAGCTTGAGCTTTGGTGAAGAAAAACATCGTAAAAACCATAGCACGGTGGTAAGTGTAAAAGTACCCAACTGGCTGGCTACCACCCTCATGTTGAAAATCTGTCACTAAGCACCTATTGGTGTATTCCGCCAGTTGCACTTCCTTCTAGGCTTTGTGTGCTTATCACCTTCGGTCACATCATCATTTACCATGGTGAGATTGAGGAAAAATACACGCCTAGAAAAAAAAACACACATTTTTGAAGAATTTTAGGGCTATATACAGGGTGATTTTGAATTACTTAGCTATTTTAAAGGAGTCTCTCATTAATAAAAAATAAAAAATACATGTTTTATTTTTAGATATAATTTTTATAGAAAAAAATAAAGTTATGACGATCCAAAGTTTTCTCAGAATTACTGAAATCGTTGGTCGTACCGCGCGCCAATACGCTACGTCACATAGCTGTCAACAACCGAGAATGTTAGATACTGCCTATGTATACGAAAACACGAACACCATCCAAATTAAATATCCTATACATCACTCTCGGTATTCTTACCTGTTTAAAATTTATAAAATGAAGCCACAAAAATACAGTAACTCACTTTTTTACTACAAACTCAATTACAAACATACTCATCGTATCACAATTCTAACATATGCATCGTTGTAACACTTTAAAACTTTAGGGCCAACTTAAGGCTAATTTAAAATCACATTGAACTGAATATTGCAGTTTATTGACAACTTATTATTTGGTTTTAAATAACACACATCCAGTGATCTGCAACCACAAAACGCACAGTTGGGTGGGGTGGCGGGCGCCGCGCGGCATCTTGTGTGAGGCAGAAGCCCTCCATTGATCAAACGGATAGTGTATTCCAGAGAGTTCCATAATTATTCAATTAAATTTAAAAATTTTGTATCACCCAGAAACGACTGTTGATCTTCTAAAACGTTGCCCTAGCAACCAGTAACCAGAGAATACCTGCGTGCGCAACTAAAAATATTTTTTTTCATAATCAGAAATTTTTCAAATAGGTTGACATGAAGTATTAAGCTGAACGCACACCTAAACACGTCGTAGCAATATTTTTTTAATTCTTTGTATGAAATTAAAAGAGAAGGGAAGAGAGGTTTCGTATAAGGACGCTTCCACACGTCAGACAATCGGTAGTACAATTGTCATTCCGATTTGAGGCCATTAGATCGGCTTTGTAAGACGAGTGCTTTGTTCGTAAAGAATTCAAATGAGAAGTACATTTGAATGTCTCTCAGTTCGACTTGAGGCCTTTAGAGCGGCTTTGTAAAACAACTGCTTTGGTAGTAAGGAATTCAAATGAGAAGAACATTTGAATCTCTCTCAGTCCGACTTGAGGCCTTTAGGGCGGTTTTTTAGGACATGTGCTTTGGTAGTAAGGAATTCAAATGCGAAGAACATTTGAATCTCTCAAATCGAAAGAATTTATTCTCTTATAAAATTGAATCCACCGACTGACATCAGACCTTTTTAGCGAAATAGGCAATTCTAGAGTTTATTTCTAGGATAGGTTCGTTTAAGGGTTATTAACCAAGTCAAACGTTTTAAAAAGCTATCCTGTTTTCTGCTTATAAAGCTGACATTCAAGTTTTCTTCTCTTTCCGACATAAAGTCGGCCGGCGATTGTATGCTGCGTGCGGGTTGCCTAATGTATTGTTAATAATTATTGAAAGATAAGTTTCCTCCTTAGTGAAAATGAAAAATAGAATTTATTTTAGAAGATTTTAATGAATGACAGATTCGATTCAATGACAGTTTTTATTAATCAAAATACTCGAAATGTAAACAACATTATGAAGAGTTTATTCCTGATATTACTTAATTTTGTGAATGGAAAATGGAAAAATAATATGGTGATATTTTAGTAGGTATTAAACACAATTTCCACCTAGTGCGCGTTACGAAAGAATTCACGTATTTCCGCAGCATATTTCAATGTTCCGGTGACGTCTACCAGCTGAAGTTCAAGGTCATCTACTTGTTAACGTTATCCAGTAATGTGGAGTATTTAGGATTTTCTTACGACAAAATTATGAAAAAAAAAGGTTCTTTTTTTTGCACGGATGTGTTCTATTAGTGATTCTGATCCGAGGGAAAAAAAATAGCCAAGAAATTCAAAATCACCCGTATAAATAATATTTAAATGTGTCATCGGCCTTATCTATATATACTCAATAGGGATGTTGCCTGGGTAAAAATATAATAATTCTAATTAGTCCGTCAGTTAGATTATCAAAAAATATTGGACACGTATTTTTTGCTTTACCAAATCATTAACAATTGACGAAGATAAAGCACGACTAAGTTCGGGAGTGGGGGCTCGTGACGTCACTTGTTCCTAAAAAGTACCACACCGTGACGTCACCCGGAACTTCAACACACGATATCTTCGTATTTTTTTGATTAATTGACAAAAGAAAAAATACGTGTCTAATATTTTTTGATAATGTAAATGACGGACTAATTAGTTTTTTTCAGGAAAGTAGCCTATTAGATTGGAGCAAAAGCTAGGATAAAAGGGTGCCTACTGCCTAGGCCTTAACCCTATAGTAGGTTTCACTCTATATTTCGATCTCACTTGAAGTCGTTTAACATTTTATGAGGCCTATTATATAGGTCGAACTACTTTAAGAATATTACCTGCGAATTTATTCGGTAAGTCTCAAAATGTACTTTTATGAAGATAGAAAGTATGTAAGGTATAAAGCGATCAAAACAAATAACAGAACGATCGCGACCCACTGAACTTCGCCTGTAATCAATCATGTAAGTCTTCTGTTTGGAACCGTATGAATATAAACAATCGTTCGACTGTGAACTGTATTTATGCTAATGTTTATAGTAAGGCTATTTTAATTAGATGTAACTGTAAACAAAGGCTTAGACTGCGGTTATAATTAATGCCATTAATTCTTTCTATCTCGTTCCTATACATTTTTGAGTTTCTCAAGATATATGAATTGAAAATAGCTACAGACTTCTTAACTTTAACCAAAAGTACTGAACTTCCTTATCTATTTATTATTTCGTCATGACGAAAAATTACTTTGGTAAGTGTAGATGATCTATTTGGCTGGCAGAATTTTATTTATTTTAACAGATTTTATTTAACTTGCAATGTATGTATGTAACTATGTTCGGGTGGAATCTTGCAAGTCGAATTTCAACCACTTTTAGTGGTCGGACTGACTTGATATTTGGTATACATCGAAATGACAGAAGATAATATATCGATGTTGGTATACATTAGTAATATATATTGGATGACAATGCAAGTACAGTCAACAAAAAGTACAGTCACCTAAAAAAGCTTGTACTAAAAATTTAATTTTTTACAAAATACTTATTTATTAGACTAGCTGTCCCACGCGGTTTCACCCACATTCCCGAGGATCGTATGTTTTACTGGGATAAAAATGTGTTAATCCAGAACATATTCTATCTGTGTGCTAAGAATTAATGTAAATAGAGCAAAGAAACGTTGTGTAATTAATTTTTATTTCTCGGTTTGCAAATACTAGTATAAACAGAAGGTTAAATTAAGTACAAAAGGATCTCGTACGATAGGAAATGCAAAAGTGTCATCCGATATGAGGTATTCAAAAAATCGATAGTTGGAATAAAAGAATGAAGCAAGGTAAAACAAGGAAAAAACTAGATAGGAAACAATAGCCGTTACAAGCGCGACGCTGAAAGCCCCATGAGCTTGGCGATTCGTTAGCAAAAGAGTGAAAAACGATTAAATCGTTCATACGCCCAGGGATCGTGACTGTTTCCTGTCTTTCAATACTTTGTTCTACGTTTCGTGCTGTTTATTTGATTTAAATATAAATAGCTCTATTTACTACGTAGCTATTTTTGTTAACATTTAATAAAAAATGTTATCCTAAATATAAATATCCCGATAGTTATTCTCTCAGGCATTACGAACAAACTTAGTTAATTTTAGTAGAAAACAAAAACATTGTAGAATTGTAATAGAATTACATATCAATCACAATTTACTATTATTTTTTACCAATGAATTTATAGATTTTATTTTGGCTTTAGATGATTTTTACCAAAAAATACATATTTGTTAGATGTTCTTTAAGTGCGGACTCATCCCATTTCAATTAGAGTAAATCATACTCCATACGGGTAGATGGAGATAACTCCATCTACACGTACCCATAACGGTTGATCCCGCTTTTTACCATTATATAGGTTTATGTTTTGACCTCATTTTCACAATAGTATTTTTAACCGACTTAAAAAAGGAGGAGGTTATCAATTCAGATGTTTGTATTTTTTTTTTATGTATGTTCGGCAACGAAATATATGTTCGGGCATAACTCCGTCATAATATAGACGGATTTGCAAAATTCTTTTTTTGTTCGAATGGGGATTATTCCGAAATGGTCCCATATAAATTTCATATAAATGAAACTAAAAATTCAAAAATAAATTAACTTTTTAACAAAAAATAAACCGCCTTCAAAGTACACTAAAAAGTATGAAATAACTCTTATCTGACACTGTTTTGAAGTCAGCAAAATCGCATGACGTGTTCTATAGAAAATATTTCGCTGTTAAAAAGTCTGTGTGAAAAAGTTAATTTTCTAAACCGTTGCTAATGTTTTGAAACTATCTCATCACAATCAAAGAAGTTTTCGGTGTACGGAGTATCTCTCTGGCTTTAATGACTGATTTGCCAAGGCGAAGCGATCACAGGTCAGCATACTGGGGTCTAGTCTCTTTGTTATGTATATAAATGACCTATACCCATTAGAACATCGGCGAGCTCCATCTTTGCCTATGCTAATGATACTGGCTTAGTTTTCACCGGTAATGACTGGATAGCGACTCGATTTCAGGCTGAAAATGGTTTGGGGTTGGTAAAGAAAGGGTAACAAGATAATGCATTTGGTAATACATAAAACTTTGTGGATAAATACACCGATTGTTTATTTATTTATTTATATTATAGATTCACAGCATAGCCAAATACGAATCTCATTATATAAGCCAAACATAATACTGATTTAAAAAGAGTAGAAACGCTAATAAACAATAGAAATTAAAAATAACATAAACTAACAATAGTTTAACTATACAATCGGTATATTATAATGTCATGTCACAGGGACATGATAAAAACGGTGATTTGATCGAATCGATCGAAAAGGAGTTTATAAATTCACCGGAGATGTTAAAATGACAACTTTAAAGGGTCATTTCCCTAAAGAAATTAAGTGATTTGATCAAATCCCTGAACTGCTTTAGTGAAAAGATGAAAGAAACAAGTCTTTCGTTTGTCTTTACATTTTCAATTATACAATCGTATATTTCATTTAAATTGTAGGTCACTTAAGGTATTTATACTGAAAAACGTTAATTAAAGAATTTTGATGACCGACTTTGATCCAGCGCTCGCCGGCCGGACTTTAGAAACACAGTCGCACAATAATGATATTACAAACATAAATAACACTTACTACTTTTTTTTGTTGATTAGTTTGAAATAAATAATTTGATTTCTATGACCATTGTTGTATTACTGTAACTACATCTACTAGTGTTTGGTTTACTAAATAAATATTTTTAATATAGGTACTATTAGATTTTTTGCATTTCACTAAATCAGTTAAGAAAATGGTTCATACAACTTGATTTCTTTAAATATCGACATGATATTTTAACAATTCCGATCAATTGATCATCTTCCTTAGGGATTCGATCAAATCCCGGTTTTTATTCATCTCTGGAACATATAACACTTATATATGACTTAAATGTAACTAAGTATGTCAACTGTTAATATGTAAAGACTCCTTAAGGGTCAACAATCTTTATAATCGAAGATTTTAGTACCCCTAAGTACCTTTATAAAATTAAATTGTAAGTATTCTTTGAAATAAACAGTTTTTTTTATATATCGGTAATATTTCGATTTTGCAAGCAAAGCAGTCGATTAGTTTACTATAAATACCAAACTAGAGGCCGCTTTTATTATTTTTATAACAGATTCGTATTCAGAGATCCGATACGGTCCAGAAATAAAAAAATCTAAATGACGTTCATATGTTATAAATTATGTATATTCTATACCTGATATATCTGATACCGAATAAAGGTTTTTTTTGTTAAGCGAAAAAAGAACATTGTGACTGTGAATCTGGCAGCATATAAATAAAACTCTTCAACTGTGCATCGGCTCTGATATTCATTACCCACCCCGGATACGTGACAATACATAAATAATTCACAATCAAATCAATATAAATTATTTGAATTTTTGATTATATTCTCAGTGACATAATAAAAGCGTAAAGTATCAAGGATGTTTTTTATTTATTGCCATCCATAAAATCAAAAAAGTGAATAATTTTCGGCTACATTCCAAACTTTTATTTGGTAATACCCTAGAGCAATTTCTACTTTGTTTACAAATAAACTTGGTGTTGAAATTGCGAAGGAAAAAGCTTTTTGAAAGAGGATAGGTAAATCGATTTATGCAAAACAGATAGCGCTTTTTGTATGCAAATTTCCGTTGATTTCCCAAAGATTGAAATCGTGGTATTGTGAAATGGGAAATATTGATTATGTACCAACAATAAATAACTCGCACTGTGTTATCACAATTTATGACATCAATTTATTGTATGATAGGTGTAGTTCTCCAGGTACTTAATACGGTGATTATTTGAAAATTACAGATATGTTAAAATATCTGATCTACAGTGTTATGCAAATACTTCGAATGTCTGTTGTTTCTTTGTTTGCTTTTGTTAGGTGTGTGCTTTCCTTGAGACACTTTGAGCTATATGAGTTAACTTGTGGTCTGCTTTGTAGTTGTTTGAGGAGTTGTTACAATTTCTGAGTTTAGAATGATATAAGTTTAATTCACGAAATGAAAGGCCCAGTCCCTAACTTAATAATTTTATATTTTTTTGGTTTCCAACCGGCACCGGAAATGAAATTTGCACAGGTATTATTTTCCACAGTTTTCCATGTAACAGATTTTTCTTCATGTATAAATATGTAACAAAGAGTAACGAACTCTTTGTTATTAAAATAAAAAAACATAATTTTCAGGACCGGGTAAAATGTTTCGAATTAAGTTTGTTGTGTGTCCTTTTATTGTAATAATTATATTCCTACGATATTAAATTATTAATACATTTTATGATTGGAGATATAAAAACAATTGATAAATCGATTAATAATCCAGGGAGTTAAGATTGTTACAAAAGTGAAATATAAAAAATGAATTTCGTCCGCCAGCTGGCTCACCACTAGGTAAATTAGGAGCCGCTAAAACCTCACGGAGGTGATAAATCTCTGTCGAATTCGTCAGCCAACAGTTTTATTTCTTTTTCCCTTCTGCACAAGATTTCTTTTTAACAAAGTTACTGAGCCAGTAGACGTAGCCACATATTTGGGGCATATTTTACAAAGTAGAGGCAGTCTGAAGGTTATTTAAAATAAGAATAAAAAATATTTATTTTATAACTGGATTTGTATTTTCGTATTATGGACGAGTGAATATTGAATTTAATCCAGTACAAATAGAGTAATTTGTGAAGAACTGTTTGAGATAATGCGCAAAGTTTCTTTCCCGTTGGAGAGAAATTGATACGTCTATTTAATTATACATTGAAACCTGAGTCTTTACTGTGTGCAAAAATAGTCTTAGCAGAGATACGTATGTGTTATGTAAGATCATTCAATTTTGTAATGACGATGACATTCAAACAACGTTTGCTCAAACAACAATACATTCGATATACTTATCTCACATTCATAACTCTAAGAAACATGCATTAGTACCTGTCATTCGAAGAGCGGGATATAGGAGGTGCACCGACGAGGCAAGGCGGGCGGGCGCGGGCGGCATCCAAAGCTGCTGTTCTCACTGCGACGCGATTTGTTCGAAAATTGCATTGTTCCGCCAACACCTGGATTCTGGATTCGGTTAGTAGAACCTTTTCTGAAGGAGATTTGTTAGTAGGTACCTACTCCCCTAGGAGACAACTGTTGCAAGTGATGGAACTGTAATGGTAACAACAACGCCGAGTGCAGGTCTTAAGGAACTCGTGTATTGAAAATATATTATAAATTGGTTTAAAGTATTTTGGAAATAGGGATTTTGAGATATTTTCAATTTGTCTGTTTGAACAAATATCATCCCATCAAAAACATTCTGTAAAAAACTAGCCAAGTCTCGATGAAATGTCTTGTTTATCTCTAAAAAGTACTGAAATCTAGACAAAGTCGTGCCAAGTCTAAGGTTCCTTACTGCGATTTCTTTATTATTATAGTTAATCTTGTGTGACTTGGCCGTTGAACATTCTTTATACGTTAGTGGGTACAAGTAGAGATTGGTGCAATGGTGTCATGGAACACCTGGTTTTGTACCCTTGTGTTCCCTTCAACGGCCAAGTCACACAACATTAACTATAATAATAAAGAAATCGCAGTAAGGAACCTTAGACTTGGCACGACTTTGTCTAGATTTCAGTACTTTTTAGAGATAAACAAGACATTTCATCGAGACTTGGCTAGTTTTTTACAGAATGTTTTTGATGGGATTTCACTTCTTTTTGTAGAAAATGAAGCGGCCCACCAAGTTGAATATTTTTTGTAAAGGCGGTATGTCGATATCTCTAATAGTTTGGTTGGGCTCTTGTGTTTTCTAATCAGGGTCACCAGGTACTCCAGATCTTCAATTATCCTAGTTTTTATAGTTTTCCCTTTATGTCGTCATTAAACCCTAACTCTGTACCAAATTTCAGCTCTCTGAGTTTATGGGAAGTACTAGTTCTATTTTGATGATCATAAGTGAGTGAGTTAGTGAGTGAGTGGGTTTCATAAATGTGAAACTTTGCTTTCGCTTAACATCGGAACTAAATGACCTACAGACTTGAAATTTTGGATTTTAAGTATGTGATTATAGCTTATTGGATGACGAAAATTTCTGCGTTCGGGTCTTATCCAGAGGTTCTCAAATAGGGGCCTGAAAATGCGGCGAAATGGTTCCAGTAAAGGATGGTACGGCAGTGTTTGCTTCGCGCTCGACTCGGCGGGGGCACTGCCGTGCCCCCCGATTAAATCCATAGGTAATCCATTACCTACTTTAATTTAAGGATAATAAATGTATAAATTAAAATTGAATTCAATTAATTAATTAGTAATGATGTGCTGCTTGCTCTGAATTTTATGTATAAAATAAATTGAATTGGCTTTGGATAAAACCGATAATATGAAATTAAACGAGACTTGTCTTAAGTACACCCAAAAATATTTTTGTTTCATTGCTGAAGTACGGCTCGGTCGTAATTTGTCGGAATTAGATCACAAGATCATATCTAAACGGAACTTGTATAAAATTCCAAGCGACATTGGGAAGGGATTAGGGTGAAGAGGGATCAAAACTTTCTCGATTTTATTAACTTTCTATAGCTTATGTTCTCCCGAGAGATATTTTGAATCTGTCTTATTTAAGAACGTACTAATTAATTGAGATCTAAGCAGTTTAGCCATATAATTATAATTGAAATGTATTTGGTCTGTAAGTCAGGATTAGGTGAAGTCATTCGGTAAATTTAAATCCTGGTGGTTTTATTTTTTGTGTATTTAAATTACGCAATTATGTATATGAGGCTGTGAATGCGGTGCTTTTTTATTTTACCGGCTATTGCTGAGCTTAGAGTACTTTTTCAATGACCAGTGGCATGGAAAATGAGTACTAAATATACCTGCGTGAACTGACTATAATAAGGTTTTTGTACAAAAATAATTTTTAACACATTTTTTTTCCAGTGACTGTACTTTTTGATTACTGTACTTGCATTGTCATCCAATATACAAATGTATATACCAGATATCAAGTCAATCCGACCAATGGACATGGGTGAAATTCGACTTGCAAGATTACAAAAGCTTGTAAAAAGTATAGTAATTGTGTGATAAGATCGTTTCCAGCCTTATTTTATCCTCGTCACTAGTGGTCGATGTCCACTTCCAGGATTAGAATTACGGAATTGGCTGAATGGTAGACCGGTGACCGAAGGCTATATTATAGCTAAATGGTTTTTCATGTTGCCTTTGTTATATCCGAACGTCTTAAATATCGACTCTCCAAATAATTGACCCCAACAGTTTTCATCAGTCAGTTAATTATTTATAATTACAACTTGACATCCGAGTGATTCTGTTACTTCCTTTGTAACAAATGATCGCCATTTGAAATTCTTTACGTTTATTGTATGAGTTGTACCAATCTGCAGACAGCAATTGGAGTGAGACATTTATTTACTAACGGGGGTGAGGTGAGGTGAGGTGTGCGCCGCGGGGTGGAGAATGGCTAACGAGTTTCTGTCTGATGTTTGTGAAGTTTGCTTCAGGTCACGGCGAGCCCCAGCTTCTAACGCCACGTAGATATCTACAGTACCTACTGCTTGGATAGTGAAATAGCCGCTTAGACTGAGTATTTTATTGTACGCGTATTTTTAACTAACTTGTATTTTTATAATATAATAAATATCAATTTATTTTTAACAAACATCTATTGTTACAAGTGGAACAAAACTCTTTACAGCAATACTCGTAAAATATTGTTCCAATATTAATGAAAAACTGAAATGCAAGTCACGCAAGGTCCGAACAATTTTAAAATCAATAAAGTACTGTTGAAACAGAAACTACGCGATTGTTTCGTAACACTATTTCGTCGACAATTATTGCTTTACAACGGCCGTGTATAAAGCTCATTGAGTGAAAACTGCTTCGGAGGCAAAATTAAAATAAAATAGCTCTGGAGTTTCGTCAGTCTCAACACACACATCAGCGTTATATACTGGGATGTAGGTACTCACAGGTTAATGAATAGTAGCAAGATCTACTCAGTATAACTCGGATGACATATATTTCAAACCTATATGCTGGTTTGTGCTGCATAACTTTTACTAGGAGAAACAAATCTAACCTTAGATTTTGAAATGATGCCATCTTAAAGTATTCACGATCTTTAAGTATCTAAGTATATCTTTATGCATAGGTAATACATATTGCGTCCTCTCTGTAATCAAAAGCTTTGATCATCCCAGATTGGAAACGAAATAAACAAACTGGACGAGTGTTCATCAACATTGAGTATATGGTTAAACAACACATTTTAAGGACAGATATTGGTTATACTGGCTGATTAAAAATTAATCCACACCAGCCTATGCATGATGTGGATTCTAATTATAAAATGTATTGTATGTATTCCATTTTTTTATTATAAAAAATGATAATAATGTTAGCATGTGGCATTATATCACAATAAAACATACATTTAACAAATCGCTGTGAAAACCGTAAAGCATGTTCCGGTTGTAGAAAGTATAGAGGAAATTCGTTTGCGTTTTATTTTATTTCGACGAAGGATTTTCCGCTAGAAAGGTTCCAGGTTCGTCGGTCAGATAAAGTGCGCTCAAATATAAAGTTTCAATTTCCTCGCCGTCCGCGCCACGTGCGGTGCCTTCCGAAATGAATACCCCCTTTGATCTGTCCCTTTCGTATATTGTGCACTTCGATAATTTAATTATTATTCAATATTTAAAGAAGAGCACATCGAGATGTATTTTATCGTATCTTCCCTCGAACGTTCAACAGGAAAATCTGATAAAATTATATTATAGTGGAGCGTCGGAGGATTCTACATTGTCATCGTTGTGCCAAGTTTTATGCTCGATATCGTGATCTTTTCGCATCGGTTTCCATTTAGCCACATTTATAAAAGAAGATCGTGTAAAACTTCCTGGCAACTTTAAAAAAAAAATATGGCGAGAATGAGGGTGCAAGCTCGTGTAGATTTCTCTCTGCACACGTGGAGTTTTCATCATTTTGATCAGTATTGAACCCTTGAAAAATCATAGCAATCATAACCTATCTGTCATGAATAATTCTTAAGCGTGATAACCCGAAAATTCAATCTCCGAACAATGGGATCGTATTAGCATACAAAAGGTTTCACATATTTTACGCAAATCCGTTATATTTTGAGTTATCTTCTTACAAAAGGCAATGTTTTTCCCCTATCCTATGAAATACATTTTATTCGAGACTCAGGTTGTTAGCAAGTAGAGGTTGGAATGTTTGAATAATTAATTTTTAATTGACTGAGAACGTGCAGACGAGAATGAGTTCTATGAATTTTTGAGGAAAAATATACGTTTTTTCTCCGTTTTTACTGTGATACAATTGTATGTTCTACTTTCACCGCCGGAGTTATAAACATTTTTAATTTCCAACACTGTCAGGGCAGCAGAGCTTTTGGAACGAGTCAGCTATCCTGGACCACTATTTTCGAGGGAATATTTTCGCATTGCTCTCCCAATCATGTTTGTATGCAGCTGCGCCAGGCCTCATTCTGCGCTTCGCTATCAAATTGTCAACGTTTTACATACCTACCAACTGGATATACATTGTGCCATTGTCCACAGCCGGGCCTACTCATTTGTACATCCATTTTTAAATTTTATGTTTTAAAACAGTGTGTTGAAATGTGAATACGCATAGCGTGGTATTTGTCATATTCTTTTTACGTTGAATAGGCTGTTCTTTGTTCACAATCTCAATAGTTTAAATGATGATGTGGCCGCAGGCAATTCATCGGGTGAACCATCTGCCTGCTGTGAGTCTTCTCACATAAACTAGGTGGTAAGCACACAGACCTTGGAAGAAGTGGTCCACAAGTGTAAGCGAATTAGTCTATCGTAACTTCCCTTCTATATTTTAGCTAAATTCCTATAGACTGGAAAACACTCTCAGTAAACGTTTCCGGCTGTTATTTAATTTCACGTTTGGCAGACTCTCAATCAGCTTCACATTCGGAACAATCATTCAATCAACATGTCCATAATTGATGGTTATCGCATTACGCGACTCGTTAGCGACTGCCGTTGATTTTTGTTATCATGATTCCTTTTTAAATAAATAATGAGACACAAATGAGAATTTAAATAGATCCAATGACAAGATTACGTACGCATTTTATAATGACGTCAAAATCGTGTTTTAGCTTACTTTGTATGAGGATTTTAAATGCTTGCAAAATGCTAAGTAAAGGTATGTTAAGGTTAACAATGATGTTGATAATAAACGAAGATGGTGCACAAAGTGTGACATGAGGAGGGTTCACCTCTGAGAGAGTTGCTAACTTAATTCATTATAGTGCGCTGTGTTTGAGTTCCGTGAGTACTCGACGGTTTCGGCCTTGTTTTAGCAAACGGGTACCTGCCTCCCGAGCTCACCCCAGCCCGCCGCCGCCGCCAGCGCGAGCGCCCCGGACCTTCGGATAAACAACCACCTGATTGACACCTATACCATGTAAATTACTTCCGGGTAACTTTTAAGGACGGGCTCATGCGATCTTAGGGTTTTAGTTACAAAGTGTATATTGTCGGGCTAAGGGGAATATGTTGTTTGAGAAGGTTGCTCATAAGTGAATTCGGGATTTGAGCTCTTCGCGTCCTTATAACTTTTGATTTCAAAGTGGCCTTATAAGACTTATCACATTAAAGAGCAGATTAAGTGAATTATTATGTTTACCCCGGGAAGAGTTGAAAAATTGGTTCAATTAAAGCATACGTCACTTACAGGAAGTTGAACCGTCTTGAGTGAGTAGGTATATAGGTACTCGTCGCGGCCGTCAGTGACATGAACCAAATAGAAACGAACATGGAACTTAAATTATGAGAACGTATTATTGAAGGATCCATCATTTGACAATACATACGTTACGAAATAAAACGTGTCAATTTAATTTATTGTAACGTACACGAAATATCATTATGACAAAATTTACATTGTGTATTTGATAATGTTACGTTGTGAAGAGAGGCGTGCAGGCCAATCGAGTTTTAATCTCGGCGGCCCCAACAATTTGCTGTAACAAAAAAGGTGATTGCGTCGGTAAAAATGATCAATGAAATAATAATGAAACGGGTAAAGGTGAATGCGGTAATAAAATTCAGTTATATCAATGATACTGGTACATTTTATGTAGGTGACAGTGACAGTCCAACGTAAATGAGAATAAATTCAACAAGGTTACAAATGGGTTAATCATGGAAAACTGAGATAAGCGATACCTGTATTCTATTTGATTAGTTTTTGGTTTCATTAAAATAACGAGCTCGGATCATAGCGCAGTTATTTATTATATTTACTTAATGTATGTTATTCTAAATATTTTCAGTGTCATGAGATAAAGGTGTAGCCTCCCGGGAAATTACTGCCGAAATCTCTCCGCCCGCCTATAGACAGTTTGCTCGCCTCCTTTGTGCCTTGAATCAATTCCCGTAACTTATCTGCATATTTTATAATGCGAGACGAAGTGACGCTGCAGCGTTGGGAACTCTCTTTAGGGATTTCATCTTATTTTGGTTGGTAAAACAGAGTAATAAAAAGCAATTATCTGTGTAAACCGTGAGGAATCGAAGCATCTATCTCGTTTTATGAGAACCCTAACCGTATCATATTGTGACAGTTATGCGGAATGCAACACTAACTATCTTCTGCGGTTTCATCCGCGTTTCCGGGATAAGAAGTACCATATTATTATGTCCCCGTCATCATCGCAACAGACAGCTACTTTCGCATTGATAATATTAGCGTGATAAAGCGAAGTGCTTATGTTTACGATCGTGGTATAGTAATAGTCAAACGAGTTTATTAAGTTTATCACATTGTCCAATATTATCATGTAAATTTCCCTATCCTTAACGTGGAAAATAAAAATCTTCATTTACAAATAGTTTAAAGTAAGTAAGCATGATTACGTAAAAAAAAATTAACATACCTACTTTTTCAAAACAGATTTATTGCCTTGGGGATCAGATTCACCAGTACTTCGTATTGTCAACATGTATCATCATCATCATTATATCAGCCTAAGGATGTCCACTGCTGAACATAGGCCTCTCCCATTAACTTCCACTTGGAACGGTTTTGGGCCGCTTGCATCCAGCGGAGCCCAGCGACCCTGAACAGGTTGTCGGTTTACCTGGTCCCACACGGCGCTTTCCAGTACGTGGTCGCCACTCGAGAACCTTCCTTCCCCATCGGTTATCGATTCTTCGAGCGATATGGCCTGCCCATTGCCACTTCAGCTTACTAACTCTATTTTTATCTATTGTCATCATGCAAGCGGACTAATAGTGTGAATAAAGTATTCGTAAATCACCCCATTTCAATAAAACATACTAGAATTGAGCACCATTGACTAAGTATAATTTATTTCCATTTACGAAGATAGTGCAGTAAGCGGCTGGTCTCAAGAGGCGGTAGCATAGCAATGTTTTGTTGGCAGCGCGCACCCTAACTTTCAGAAGCAACTGGAGCGAGTCCGCACCGCAATAGGATTACCGACAGACATAGAAAGCCTGCGCATGTCGGCTAATTCAATTTCATTGTCAATATAAAACCAAACAAAACTTTTTTCAACTTTGCTCTCTGTTTTCAAACCATAACAGAATTCATAGATGTAACTAAATGTTTATATGTCGATTTTGTTGTGATAGAATAAAATATAAAAGAATCAATTCTATTTGGATGTGCAATTTAGCGGTGACGGGCAATAGGCGACGGGAAAGATAGGACAGCCTTTTGGAAAAAATGTGGGATAGCGAAGCAATAGGATTTATTCGAATTTTGACGGCAGCCAATCAAATCTTTTCAAAAGATCGCCGGTGGCTGTTGCTACGTGAAACAACGGACCCCGTGAATCGTTCGATCGGTGAGCGCCAGTTCCTGTCGGCTTCATGCAGTACCAGCTTGTAACCACTCTCTGTCGCTATTCTAGACTTTTTATATGTGAATTCATAGCGGTAGCATGTATAATTAGTTACCACGTCAATTGTTTAAAGGCTCATATAATAGCAAGCAACGTTTTTTAGCCGACTGCAAAAAAAATACTAGTACCAATTACATCGTGGTCAAATTAGATTTTTTTACGAAATATTTTTCGCTCTCTTCAGATCAGTTTCTAATTACAACATACATGTTAAAGAATCTAGTTACATCATTAGGTATTTGATAGTTTTGATTTATAGTATAAAAAAACATTTTTTTCCTTTACCTTTCGTTGTTTGGTTAATTTGATATGAAAAATAATTACAACTTACTTTTTTTCCCTAGCAGGTAGGTAACAAATCCTGAAAATAATATAACGATAATAGTTTAGCTATTCAACAATGTATGTTAAATCTCATCTAACGTTTTGTTTGAAAGGAAATTAAAGGTAAATATGAATTATTATGAATCCTCAAATTAAACTTTATTTTACGGCCGTTTTAACGACTTTGGTTAAGATTGTCGATAAACTCTTTACCGCATTGTCTTATCGCAACATTGCAGATTGTCTTCGACGTTTCGAGAAGGCCTTCTCATCTTATGGTCATAAATTAAAAACTTCGGCCATAATATTATTGAACTATCAATATCAGAACTTACTAGACTATATCTTATGATTATGTAAGAATGATGTAAGTAAAATGTCGTTTTAGACATCAGAGTTTATTCAAACATTGCAATACGTTATATTTGCTCTAACATTTTATAAGTCAAAGGAAAAATTGAACTAAATTAGTCTTTAAATTGGACTACATCAAGAACGTGCATCAGGCTTATAATATGTTGGTGCTATTTATTCGGCTATATGAAAGGAATGCGGAAAAATTTGCTCAAATGAAGGCTACGTCATCAATTTATTAGCAATTTTATTGTTATACTTTTCAAAGGTCAAAATTGATTAATACTAAATGTCATTTACATATCCAGATTGAAGTAGTTGTAAGTACCTTGTAATCAGATGGTTATCAGTACCTTTTATCTTTCCACTACTGGAACAAAGAATTATTGACCTTACGTTGCTTATTTCTGTTCTGCACCAGGCTTATACAGGTGTAGCTACCTAATTTGACTAAATCGTTTGACCATCAGACCGGTGATCTGTGTCTTTTTCACCGAGCCGCCATTCTGATTCATATAAGGATCATCATCAATAATACAAGTCAAGGATCAGTAATTACTAACTATCGGTGAATACTACCTAAAATACTATACTTATTTTAAACTCTTCAACAACTAAATTCTTATAATAATTGGTAAAGGTTACCTATTTCTTTGTTGGTAACCTATACCGATAATACAAGTCAAGGCTCAGTAATTACCAACTAACAGTGAATACTATCTAAAATACTCATT
This sequence comes from Polyploca ridens, assembly GCA_951394255.1. Taxonomy (NCBI): domain Eukaryota; kingdom Metazoa; phylum Arthropoda; class Insecta; order Lepidoptera; family Drepanidae; genus Polyploca; species Polyploca ridens. Next base: position 10,639,546 of record OX596249.1, read on the forward strand.
TTAAACTCTTCACCAACTAAATTCTTATAATAATTGGTAAAGGTTACCTATTTCTTTGTTGGTAACCTATACCAATAATACAAGTCAAGGCTCAGTAATTACCAACTAACAGTGAATACTATCCAAATACTCATTTAAACTCTTCACCAACTAAATTCTTATAATAATTGATAAAGGTAACCACCTATTTCTTTGTTGGTAACCCATACCAATAATACAAGTCAAGGCTCAGTAATTACCAACTAACAGTGAATACTATCTAAAATACTCATTTTAAACTCTTCACCAACTAAATTCTTATAATAATTGATAAAGGTTACCACCTATTTCTTTGTTGGTAACCTATACCAATAATACAAGTCAAGGCTCAGTAATTACCAAATAACAGTGAATACTATCTAAAATACTCATTTTAAACTCTTCACCAACTAAATTCTTATAATAATAGACCCATATCCTAATGCATATTTAAAATATGTATTGTTATGTATAATGATATCACGTCTATTCCCTATAGAGCTATGATCAAATGAAAATGAGAGCGGTGTCGACCTCTCCAATCATGGGATTATCTCGTTAAGTCTTGTTAGACGGCGGCAGTCACTGCTTGATCCCGGTTGGATTCCCCAAATGTCTCTTCAGGTTTTTTTTTTAAAGATAATAAATAGATGGATGGAGTAATCTGTCCACGGAATCTTTGGATGTTTTGGAGAATACGGAGTTCCTACGTTACTTTGTTACGTAGGGACCTATCACCAAGTAAGTCGGTAACTGAATGAATGTATTTTAGTGTATCAAAGATGTCTAGCAATACATAATTATCAAAAAAACAAGAAAGTACAAATAACGTAACATATAAATGAACTAGCTACCCGGCGCGACTTCATTTGCATGGTGTACCCTTACCTTACCCTTTTTTTAAGATTTTCTAATATTCTGGGCAAAGACAAATCCAACAAATTAAAGATCATGGAAATAGGTTCAACCCTTCTTGAGTAAATGGTGTAACTAACACGACCGTTGGACCACTACGCTACTATCGGTATATAGATATTTTTGGATACATCATAGGCTTGATAAACATATCGGTATCTATGTAGAAACAATATTTCTTAACAATCTCAGTTAGAAATGCTAACGCATTAATTAGACGTTGTCTCAATAAACTCGTTGGATTCGTTCGTTCTAAACAACTTAATTTTACTGTTACTTTTTTAACTCATAGGGGAGGGGGGAAAGGTCGGTAACGCGTGAGCGATGCTTCGTGTGTTGCAAGCGTCCATATGGCTACGGTAACCGCTTACCATCAGGCGGGCCGTATGCTTGTTTACCGACATAGTTGTTTAAAAAAAAAAAAAAAACTATGGATTTAACTATTTTGAAACATATTCAATGAATTAGTGCGAAATGTAATATTTTTTGAAATTTCGTGGCGTAAATGTTTTTTCCTGGAACTTCATACGAAATAGGCACATACCGATTAAAATATCAGTCGTTTGGAGTAAACAGATAAGAATCAGTGGAAGGGAAGTTGGCAACCCTACTAACAAACATAATGTATAAAGGAACGTTTCTGCGCAGCTAACCCAATTGTACTTGTGAAAATATAAAGTTTTCTAGAACGGGAAAACAGACTTGAATACAATAGGTACGTACATACGTGATAGAGGAACTTAACGCTTCTCCCGCTCTCTTGTACCTACTTCACCGCGATAAACTGACAAGTCGAGAACAGACTTGAATCTCAGCGTTAAGCTATAAGTAGTGCCAACTGTATTCGTTTGTGTGCACGAAGTTTAGAAGTAATCCATTTAAAAGTGTCAGATTAGAGGGGGTCGGGTGAATTTGCTTAGGCGGGTTCGGTCAGCAATTTATGTCGGGAAGCCGCCGCAGATGTGGTTGGTGGCCTAACGCCGCGTCGGCTTGTACGGCTCTACCACTGTTTATAACAACAAAGGCGCCGTAATTAAGCACTTCGCGGGAGCGGGCCCTGGATAATAAGAGTACCTACTCGCATCGCATCGCTATACAAATATGGCTGACAAACTTTTACTTACCAACGGCACTTGGATATTATTCCTTTCTCGGAGATTAAACTTCAGAAAGTGTTTAATTAGTTGATATCGTAGTAGACATTTATTTTTTAAATTTAAAAACTTTGCTACTAGCAAGTTCTGTACCTGATTGGATCCTTTAAATCAGGAGTTTTCAACTCCTAATTGCTTTCATTTATTGCCCATTAATACAAATAGATTACTTAACAAGTTCTTGAATAAACCTGGAATGTAAGATAATTCTATACTTTCTTTTTATACGTCGAAGTCGGTAAACAAGCGTACAGCCCGCCTGATGGTAAGCGATTACAATAGCTATACGGACGCTTGCAACACATGGGCACAGAATATTCAATAATACACACGGGGCATCACTGACGCGTTACCGACTCTATCCCTCTCCAATGAGCTCTGACGTCCTTACTCACGCGCAGGAACACAACATAAAGTTATTTAGCTATGGTATTCTTTTAGGTAGAGGTGCTTCCCCAATCGAGTTGAATTTTGAGCGAATAAACGCTACGCTCCGCGCAATATATAAAATAAGGCCTAGAGATTCTTTGAGAGACAAGTTTAAATTTATTAATATAATGACAGTGTCGCACAGTACCTATATGAAAATCTTATTCATGTGAGGAAAAACTTAAATAACTTTCCTAAGAATAGCGACACTCATAGTTTGAACACTAGAAATAAGCACAAACTTGCTGTACCTTTAACTCGGCTCAGCAAAGTCCTTAACTCTTTCAAGGGGCAATGTATACGTTTCTATAATAAAGTACCCAAAGAAATCCAAGAGCTACCTATACATAGATTCAAAAAGATTGTTAAACAGAAGTTATGCACGAAAGGGTACTATAAAGTTTCTGATTTTGTAGATGACAAGAATGCATTTGAATGAATTGTTCGCTTCGCAGGCTATTGTTATATATATTTTGTAATTGTAATACTTCTATGTACATATTTAAAAAAAAAACTTGCTGAGTTGGAACCGGTGTAGAGCCATTTGTTAACGTCCATAAGAGCCTTATCAGGGCCTAAATTGAATAAATGCTTTTTGAATTTTGAATTTGATTTTTTGCTCTACCTCTCTTAAAACTCTACACGTCATTTAAATAGATTTAAAACTAGTGATCAATAAAAAACAAATGTCTAGTCGAAACAACTCGTAGTCGACTATATTATTTATATTTGGAGATGTAAAAGCATCGGGAATGAACGCTGATAGAGAATTCTGAAAACTACCCAAGTAGCAAAATAGTCCTACAGCAATCGACCTATAAGACTTAACATCTTTTAAGAGTCTAATAGACGCTTTGAGTAAGATCACTGTTCTCACAACAACATCTTATACGACGATTTGCACTACAAGTACTTTAGATCCTTTTACATAAGATATAAACGTTTACAGGATAATGTTATAAGATAGTTACTAGAACTTGTAATTATTACAATCTTGTAAGCGCATGCTATAAAACTAATAAGCAAAGTGTGGCTTTTGATCCTATAAGCGTAATTAATAAGATTAGTTACTCTTGTTAGCGTCTTGTTTCATTATTCTATAAGACATGAGTTTCTATAAATGTCCTCGGTGTAGCTGCTATAGGTAAAGGTATTATAGGATTAATTTGTCTTAGTCGTGACTTCAAATAGATTATTAGCACCAAACTAGCATGCCCAGCGATTTTTATATGTAAGTTTCTACTTATATGTGTCCTATATTTGCTATTACTAGAGTAATCGGCCATTTTGTTAAAAAGAACCCTAAAACCAATATGGTGGCGAAGTAGGTATGTCCTGTAGTAGTTAAATTAGACTAAATAGTATTATAAAGGTTTTGATAAATGCAGCAATCGGACATGATCCGATCCTATATGGCGGTCTCAGTATTTGTTAATATTATCGAATAAAAATATATCGAAGATATAATAAATATGTTTAGTTGTGAAGGGGCATGAAGATATGTTTATTATCATCGAACACTTTATCAATAAAATTATTTTCGCAAGATGAGTAGGCCTTCTTTATACAACAGTCAAAAGACAAAAGTTACGTATGTTATGCTTCGTGATCTGCTTACTACCCTTTGAAAATATTATATTTTTTGTCGAAACACTAGAATGGCACCGTAACAATAAGAATGAAAAGTGAATGCTCCAGTAATAGCATCACGCTGATCACTGTTGGATTAATTACACCAGTAGCGGCGCTCTCCAGATCTATAGAGGACTAATCGCGCGTATTCAGGGCGTTTACCGGATCTTTATAGGACATGTTATCTTGTAACTGCACCTAATAAGATAATTATAAAATTGTATTGCACTTTACCGGACTGTTACAAAACGACTAAAGGGCGTAATAATCTTATAACCTGCGCCCAAATCCAGCTTTATAAGCGTTTTCAAGAGTTCTATAGGACAAAAAAATCATGCTCCTAGGACACTTAAAGGACCAAATTTTGCTACTTGGGTACTTAACTGTTAGTTACTCAAACTTAAAGTAGAATCTGTGCTTCGAGACAACCGCACGTGGTTCTACTTTTAAACTCATGTTGTATGTACTTTAACGGTCAGAATCGCATAATGTAATTGAAATGCACGAGGTTATATGTACCATCCATGAGGTCAGAAATACTCAAGAAGGTAGTTGTGAAGTCTGAAAACAGAGTAGAAATACAAGAATGAAAAGGTTTTCAGGCAAAAGACTGGAGAATAATAATTGGATGAGAAATGAAGCAGTATAGCGGATTAGTGATCAAGGGTACGGGTACAAAATGGCGTGATAAAAATGCAAGTCAGCAGTGAGAGAGACCTATATATAAAATAGACACCTGCAAAGTTAGTACAAGCGGTACATACAATTATGTGTTTCGCTCGGCAGTAGCAGTAGTGCATCACGTACCTTTGAAACCCTCGCTATGCTTAGGATTCTATATTTGAACCACGAGCTAATATCCTGATTTAGCCTTCGCTTCCTCAGGTTTCAATACAAGTACTCGCACCAAAATACAACTATGTAGCCTTTCATAAGAAATAAACTATTTTATACTAGCTGTCCCGCATTCGGGGGATAAAAAGTGGTCTATAACGCTCGGCGATAATGTAGTTTCCTAAGTGAAAGATTTTTTCGAATTTGGCTGATTGTTCCAGAGATTAGCCCGTTTAAACAAGCAAACAAAAATCTCTTTCGCTTTATTATATTACTAGCTGTTCCCGGGGTATAAAGTAGCCTATAATACTCGGGGATAATGTAGCTTCCTATTAGTGAAAGAATTTTTCGAATCCGACTGGTAGTTCCAGAGATTAGCCCGTTTAAACAAGCAAACAAAAATCTCTTCCGCTTTATTATATTACTAGCTGTTCCCGGGATATAAAGTAGCCTATAATACTCGGGGATAATGTAGCTTCCTATTAGTGAAAGAATGTTTCGAATCCGACTGGTAGTTCCAGAGATTAGCCCGTTTAAACAAGCAAACAAAAATCTCTTCCGCTTTATTATATTACTAGCTGTTCCCGGGATATAAAGTAGCCTATAATACTCGGGGATAATGTAGCTTCCTATTAGTGAAAGAATTTTTCGAATCCGACTGGTAGTTCCAGAGATTAGCCCGTTTAAACAAACAAACAAAAAAACTCTTCCGCTTTATTATAGTATAGTATTATAAATGATAAAAATGCTTGGGTGTAGCGCTCGCTCTCGCAGGAAACATCTGATGTAATAAATTTAAGTTTGTTTTTGAAAAGAGTAATTTCTGAGTTCATTGCCGGCTCTTCTCAGCAAAAGCAACCTTCCGAACCGTGTATTAGTGCATTAGAGTTTGACTATTCATAAGTACTTGTGAAGGCCATTTCACTTCATTTAATTTCATTAGATTCTAAGGTATGATCTACCCGAGTGCCAAATTTCATCATGATTGGTTGTGCTGTTGAGGCGTCAAGAAGTGCAAACTTACTTTCATATTTATTATAATATTAGTAAGATAAACAAATTATTTTTCAAGAGATACTTCTAAAAGGAACGTACAAGACCTCCATTACATTAATGACTTAGTTAGCGCTGTGGCTTTGTTGAGCACTAAGTACACGTCTCCTACAACACGCGATCGGGATTAGAAGGATACAAATCTACGATGTTTAAAAATGCTTTTTACTAGTACCGGTTCTTTGTTTTTCCACTTTATAATTGGAATTGGACAAGCAGAGATTATTAAAAATATGGATCCTAATAAAATTAATCAATTTTTTGGTTGATTTATATATTAATTTTCAGAATTTCGATCAAGATTTTCACAGCCACAAACTAAACAGATTTTGTTAAAGCTATCTAACGAAGTCTCTTAATGGAACACCCAAGTACCAAAAATTTTTTTTTTCAGTTTTTTTCTAGAATCAACATTAAAAAATTGTGGTAAAAAAGCATGCATGTTAATGTTTTCCAAATTAATTAAAATAGCAATGCAACATTTTGTTCGTACAACCGCATCACCTCGCATCCCTGGAGGGAGACGTTCAACATTAATGATAAGCTCTGATGTCGATGATAATAAATGGTTTGCCATATGCAATTCGGCTAATTCGTTTTCATTTATTTTATATAAATTTTCATGGAACTGAAACGGAGTTGACCAACCAACGCGTATTGTTGTGGCACATAAAACCAAGTGAATACAGTTATATTTTATATTGATAGGATTAATGGATCAATTCATTAGCGTTTTTTTTATATTCTGCTTGTTCCGGTCTCTCACTCGACGGTATTCTCGCATTCTAGAATGAATACATCCCTAATACATAAAAATGTTTTCGGTGGGATTTCACTTCGTTTTGTAAGTTGCTTATGATTTTTTTTTGTTTGAAATTTCCTAGTTTTTTTGTTGTTGTCTGTGTACTAATACAAGCTTACATACCAAATTTCGGCTTCCTATGATTTCAGGAAGTACCCTAAGATTTTTGATTATCATCAGTGAGTCAGTGGCGAAATCGGTGTTTTTTAGATATAAATAAAATCTAAAGTATAAGAGCTACGTTATTGAAACTTAATATGTTTAATAAGTTCACTATTGATATCATGTCCCGAGAATTTTTAGATATAGATAATGCCCAGCGTGCTTGCAACGTATCCTTTTGTTTCTCTCAGAAACCTTTGCCGGCGCAAAGTTTGATGAATGGTATAAGAGCCGATACGTTACACACAGACAAACAAATAAACTTACAAATTGATTTATAGCCCTTGTCTGATAATGTAAGCTCACTGCCGTCAAAAAAATGACGCATTGAATATAATGTTTATCTTAACACCCAACTGTCTTATTATTATTTTCTACACACTCGCTTGTAAAGTGACATTTATTGCAAAATACAAGTCTGTTTTTTCCGCGCATGTGTGTTGAAAAACGTTGTATGACACGCGTGTGCATTGATTATTACACTCATCTCCCTTATCGCGTTCGCCTGCTGCTCGCACGCACTTAATACCGCCTGGAGTGTTAATAACCGACTTTTCACACATGTATCATAATGTACTATTAAATTATTTTGCTATATTGCAATACGATCTACGATCGATACGAAACTAATAGGTAAACGTGCCGTGATGGAAACGGTCCATTCATATCCGCAGCGATTCGATACGCACGGATTCAAAAAAGGAAACAAACATTTCTCGACGACAACCGGAAACTGATTTGTGCAGATATTTCATTGGCGTAAGACTAATGTTCACAGCTATGAATAGACTTTTCAGTGCCTACTATTGATAGGTGAATAGCACTTGCAAAATTATTTCTACTATTATAAAACTGTTAACAGAAATGATGCACAAACGTACGAAAAGATTATGATATAAAAAGTTCCTGATCACCAAATCTGAATGACCAATTTTGGGATATTTATATAATGGAGATGGCAACAATGTGCTGATTTATAAATTGAAATTAAGTCTAGTGTATTGATTCAATCATCATACATTACTGTGTTATCAGACCCAAACAAGAAATTGTGTTTTAACTAACTTAAGAATGTTATACGTTCTAATCAATCAATTTCAGGATTGTCTACAGAACTTGGCACCCATTCAGATCTCAAGTCTTTTGTGGGTGAAGTCGACAACTACACCATAATTATCATAATACTGAACTTGGCTCCAATTTTCACATTTATGTTTTTGGTGGGATTATATTGTTCTGTAAATAAGTCTCTGTCAGGAGAAAAGTCTCCTGTTACAGCGGCGGACGCCTCTCGTCTTTGAAGATACAAAGCCCCTAACAGTCTTTGGATCGAAACTTATTAGACTAATAGGTATATGCTAATTAGTTGAAAGTTAAAATAAATGTACTATGATTTAAACCTAGATTAAGATTTAATATTGAATAAAGCTTTTTCTTTGGGTAGAACAGACTATCAATATATTTTTATATCATACTTATAATTTGAAATCAAAAGCTTTAAGACATAAAACTTAGTTTGTGCGGAAGCTACATGATTTGCTATCCTATCTACAAATAATTGGAAAAACGTAGTTTACAATATGTGCTCCTACTAACTGCAATGTTCATGGCCTAGTTTGATAAAACTTCAATAATAGAAGATCCCGATACCTAACTTTTTACGGGTAACGACGTTTACTCGCAAACTCAGTCCGTGGCAAAATAAAGTCAACTGACTTGACAGCCAACTACTGTCCCACCCAATGACTTCGGAGCAAGCATTCAATTCTATTACAATTATGGTTGATTATTTATCAGGCAATGAAATATCAGTGGTAAATATTATTCGTTTCAAGGGATTTTATGCATTAAAATTATGTAATTTATTCAATCCCTGACTGAAAATAATCAACTCATAGCCTAGTGGTATTAAATAATAATAAATCTTTATTTTCAGGCTTTAGCTTCCTAGTTTACGATGTTTAGTGAAATTCTAATATATGTATTATAAAAGCCATATTTTTTTCAGAAACTTAAATAAGGTATACAAATATATTATTTAACATTATTTCAACCACCTTATACTATAAAACTGAGTAAGGTATGTTGATTTGATATAATCAGTAACAATGTATCGTAGATGCCTCTACATATAGGGCGAATGCCTGTTTGTGGTTTTAGGATGGGTATCTACGGGGATATATGGATGTGTATGGAAATCTTATTAACGGTCCCGAATTCCGAAGATAATATCCATATCATGGCGTTCGGCTTAAGTAATTAAATTGGATTGAAACTAAACCAATAGAAAATAAGATGGTATTGCTTAGAACACATGTAGGAGTATTCGTGAATAAAACATATAACGCCCTGTGACAAATAGCGTTCGAGGAATTAAATAAAGCTGAATATAGACTTCCAAGTAATAATTAGGCAAAAAGATCGTGCAGGTAGTGGAAAATTGTCGATTCGTAACACGCGCAGGGCACACGGGGCGCCTGAATCGGCTCGCCGGCCACCAAATAAGATCACTTAAATTCCAGACCCGTAGCCTTACATCCAGATAGCACTACCAGTTACTTCTGTTACATATATGAACCCCACACACAGTAATTACACAAAAGAAACGGAACTAAAGGAACGTTTAAACATTGCCTTCGGTGGCTATTAGATCTTGCGGAATAAACTCGGAATTACTTAAATATACTGTACCTGCTAGCGATGTTATTAAGTTTAGTAGCCGTTAGGGCAATGGAGGTAGAGTTCACTCTCACCGGGCGAAGTTAGTACGCATCTTGACGCCCACACTTTAATAGTAACGAGGAAATAATTATATCCGGGAAACGAGCAGGTATTAAAATTAAAATTATCAAAGGTATTTCCGCTAGGTTTCATAGCGTGGTATTCGAGGATAGTGCAATAACAGTCGGTGGTCTGACAACTGACTCAAGGTTTTTAATATTAAATAAACCTGTTGAATATAGCCTGATTTTATGAATTAATAATTTCATAGGTACTACGTTAGTTAAAGTTTAGTATGATAATTTGACTACACAATTTGTTTGTTTGTTTATTGTTGGCACCGTTGTCTTTAGTCACAACCGTTATGTTTGGCGAATGTTACTTATGTTAATATCGTTTTATATAGGTTCTTGTATCAGTCACGAACAATCAGATCAGCGGAAAACTTCGCCCATTGGCTTCAAAGTTGAGCATTAAATCAGACCACTAGTAATCTCTGTTTTTTGGTGTTTGTGGGAAAAATAACAGTTAAGTCACTTTGGTGCTTTTAACGTTTGATAAAAATAAAACTAGGACATAAAGTAAAAAAATACAAGAGACATTTACTTCCTCACATATTAATAAAGTAAACAGAAAATTTACTTCATCATCATATCAGCCTAGGCATCCCTAGGCTGATATGATGAACATAGGCTGATATGATCCACTGCTCAACATAGGCCTCCCCCATTAACTTCCACTTGGAGCGGATTTGAGCCGCTTGCATCCAGCGGCGCCCAGCGATTTTGACCTGATCGTTGGGCCACCTGGTGGGAGGTCGTTCCACACGGCGCTTTCTAGTACGTGGTCGCCACTCGAAAACCTTCCTTCCCTATCGGTTATCGGTTCTTCGAGCGATGTGGCCTACCCATTGGCACTTGAGCTTACTAACTCTACGAGCTATATCGGTAGTTTTCGTTCTCCTACGAATGTCCTCGTTTCAGACCCTGTCACATAGAGAGATTTGAACATAGCTCGTTCCATAGCGCGCTGAGTGACTCTGAGATTATTTATTCGGCCGGCAGTAAAAGACCACGTCTCTGTTCCGTATGTCATCACTGGTAACACGCACTGATTGAAAACCTTTGTCTTCAGACTCTGAGGAATTTTGGATGTGAAGATGTGCCTGAAAATTTGCTTGCTTACCGTAATTATGGTGCTTGGCTATTCAAAATGTTAAGAAAGTTTAAGTACTTTTAAAAACAAAATATTAAATGAAAGTTAAACAATTAGGAATTGCAATAAGTAGCCATTGTAGAAATTGTTTTGGAGAGCGGCGTGCAACAGTGATTCCGACCGTGGCACGGCTAACTTCGCTGGTTTATTGTCTCCGTTTGAATTAAAAAAGTTTCACTCAAGTTCTTTCTTAATACTTTGAGCACATATTTACTTACCTTGTGAACGTAGAGCTGCGTGGAATGAAAGCATATCAGTGTATTTTTGAAACATAGGATAAGCTGGAATAGCTTAGGATAACTTAGAAAAAACCGTTTGACCAAAATCTTACCCGTGCTAAGTGATATGACAGAATGTACTGCACAAAACTTAAAAAGTTACTGGCTCTCAAGTGCAGCTATGGGAACACTCCGTTAGGTTTTTGATTTTACATTTTTACAATAATAAGGATGGTAGCCAGCTAGAAGGCTGCCTCGAGACCTTTTTTTGATTAAACTTTCCTGGGAAATTCACATATTCCTATAATGAGGTAGGGTTCTGTGAACACTGTCCCAAGAATATCCCAGGGTATCAAAGTATTTTAATTTAAAAAAAAATATGGCCTTCAAGGAGCATAAGATAAATAAAAGTTGATTAGTTTTTTTTAATGGAAATAAAAGTTTTTTATTACAGTATATATAACTATTATATTGTGTCACCTCTTCTTAATTGTTCAGAGGTGTCTTACTCAGATTAGACATCACCAAACTTACAGTTAAGCCGAAATAGAGACATAGCTAGAGCTGCACCGAGTATTGACCTGAACAGAACTGCGCGTGCTATTTATACTCTTCAGCTAAAGGACTGAGCTAGGCTTTGACAGCTAAGGTGTGAGTTTCTAGCCATCTGACTAGCTGGCATCGATATTTCTCAGGCTGGAGGAAAGCACTCACCGTGCTCTAACGATGTGAATAACGTAGTCGGCTGACTACGTTAAGTTCATGTGCTTATTACAGAAATAAATCGCAACCTTTTACAGTAGTACCAAATTAATATGGCTTACCGATGTACTTGCGCAGAAGATACATTTTCAAAGCGCGGGAAACGCTATTGGTCTTCAGCTGCCGCCATGTTAGCGCGTGCCGTGCGGAGGGGCGTGACTTGCGAGTGAGACGGAACTAACAGCTGCAGTGTATTATGAACCTTATAGTAGTGATATAAGGTTGATTGTAAGTTTTAAGCATTCTTTCGTTACTCTTCGGGGCCATACTTTCTTTTCTGTGCGAACGAAGATTCACGACGCGCCATATCAGTTGGGTAATACTGTAAACCTCATTGTGTTTTGTTACTTTAATAGTTTGTTTATAGAGCATACATAGTAGGTATTTAAACAAGGATTTGTCACGATCATTCTGAAAAAAGACTGAGAATTTAATAGACCGGAGACCGATTTTCTTTATCATTCTTATTTGACAAGCAAGTATACGTGTGTTCTGAGACCAGCACTTGAGAGCTAGTTCCTTATACGCTTAGTGACTTACCATCTTCAAAAAAATTAGACTTATCTTGGTGAGATTGTGGTCAAAGACGCTACTAGAATAATAGACTAGATGGACCAAAAATGATTTTAGTAGTTAAAGCAAATTGTCATTTTGTATTCTTCATTTTATTTAAAAAGTTTATGGTACAAAAATATTTTTCCCGACTTCATAAAATGAAGAAGCTTATTTATACGATGCGAATGTTTTTAATGTGTATGATACTTCATATTTTCCGTTAGTTATAATTATATTTCACTCTTATATTAATCACATATATTGCGTTGTGGTATGGCGTGCTTAAACGTGCTTTGTGGTTAAATCAACTACTTTATGGTATATTTTGAAACGATTGGTAAGCTATATGTCAGATAATTTAAGGTTTTTACGGATGGGCTGTAGACTGACTGTTAGTCCGTTTCAAATTTCATGGGAACAACTCTTCATGAAATCACGAAAACTAACTTTACATACATTTTGATCAAGCAAGGTTGATTGTATGCATGAAAAAATTTACGTTTGGTAAATTGCATCGGAGTAATGTTAAATCTATGAACTCATTGGTTCACCTTAGGTATTATCAGCCTCAATTATTATCAAAGCATGCTGAGAAGTATTTCCTAAGTCGTTAGCTCCAATATTCAATTAAGCTTATTACTTTGTCTCTTACAGGAGTTGAATGGTTTAATAATCCTTTCGTTTATAGCATTAACGTAGTAAATTTAGGGGCTTATTCCCGTTTGTCTACGTTCCCGTTTGTCAACGGTACATATACATTGGTTATGTTTGTATATATGACCTACCTTCGCACACGTTAAAGTACGGTTAGAGTAAAAAGTTGTGTGCCGAATTTATTTAATATTATTTTTAGTTTTTATATTTTAAAACTACCATATTAATGACTAAGAACTACATAGAATACATGTAATCTATCTAGTTGACGATATATTTTTTAAACACAGGTAAAATATTCAACAAATATGAACATGGTCTATGTGACATAAAGTTTTTTTGAAGCGAGTATCTTCTCTTTACCGGCTATTTAATTGATGTTTTTTTAATTTCTATTATTCAGTATTTTTTTGTGATACGTTTATTTTTAATTTTAGTAGTTTAATTGTTGTATTATATTTGTTGATTTTGCAATGTTTCGTTAAAATAACTTCTATTTTATATTTTATTTACCTATTATTTCGTTGCTTTTTTGTGTTTTGTAGTTGAATTACGTTATATTTAGTGTACCAAATTATTTAATTGCACTTGTTGATTTTACTTTGTTAAGTTGTAATTTTTAATTTTCGACTTTCTTGTGTTTTTACTTTTTTTATTTTTATTTTTGTATAGTCACAATTAGATAAAAACATTACGAATGAATAAACAACGTTTACCCATTGTATATTATAGTAACGTATGTTGTTAATTTTGCTTTGCATAGGTTAATTAATTACTAGTCATAATATATTATATTTTTACACAATACATAAAAACTACACTATTAAAATCTTAAATATGTACTTATTTAATTTCAAACCAATATTTACATTCCTTTAAAATTAGACTTAACATACTGACTGTACTTGGTGCATGCAATACACCGCTATAGGTAACTATATGTACCGTTGACAAACGGGAACGTAGACAAACGGGAATAAGCCAATTTAGGAAGGCAGTTTGTATGTAACGTGTGCTACTTACTGAATCCTCTTAATCCTGTTGCAAATCCCATTGTTATCGGCATGTCCAGCACGAATGTAGATACGTATCGGATTTCCTTAGTACAATGGAAATGTGAGATTTCACTTACTTGTCTGCAATCTGTTACCTGACGTGTATGCTTCTTCGAATATACTTGCACAAATGCAATAGAAAGTTGTCGGTTTCCAGTGTTTGGCAGATGATAGATGGCTACTTAGGGATGGATTGAACTAAACTTTTCATCACGAAAAAATATTATAAATAGTGTTAAGACAAAGAAGAGTCGCCACATTTTTTATAGGCATAGACACAGACAATAGATTGAGTAATACAAAATTATCATAATGTATAAACCAGGAGTAGCAACAATTATGACTTTAAAATATTTTATATAAAGCCGGGTGCTTTACCTGTTTTTAGCGACTATTCAGCATACCAACTTAGATACATTTGATTTACCTATGGATAACGTTTTGCAAGCTACAAATGCCTTGGATTTTATAAACAGCTAAAATGTTAGTTGGCAATTTATGATATATTTGTAACGCTTTACAATTATTAATATGTTTCCAGGATGAACGGGTCCCGAGTAACATGCAATTTCACCATCCTTCTTTAATTGACGGGCCAGTTGGCGCAGTTGGTTAAGGTTCGCCTTACGCGCCGCAGGTCGTGGGTTCGATTCCCACACAGGACATGCATTTGTGTACATGAACATGTCTGTATGTCCTGAGTCTGGGTGTAATTATGTATATTAAGTATGTATTTACAAACAAAAAGTAGTATATGTATTATATCAGTTATCTGGTTTCCATATTACAAGCTCTGCTTAGTTTGGGATCAAATGACCGTGTGTGAGGAATGTCCCAGGATATTTATTATTTATTTAATTTTAGACCTCAAAATAAAAAGTCAGTTATTTAGTTTATGCCCTGGTAAGGCACTTATGAACGTTGTTACATACCTATAGTTGAATTTACCCCCACGCACCGGTTCGAAATACACTTAAACTGAGAAGACTTCAGCAAGGCTTTTTTTTGCTTGTTTGTGGAAGATCCTTTAACCTCTACATATTCATCTCTGATTTTGGGTGTGAAACTTCCCTTTTACATTACGAATACATACCAAGGTAACTACCCCCAAATTACACGATAATTTCCCAGAGTCGTAATATTAAAAAGATCGTAATATCTTAAAGTACGTGATAACTGCGGATTACGCTAATGACATGACTTAACAATGTTGTGCGTGACCTCTTATAAATATACCTCTTATAAAAATATTCTTATTTAGACGCATTAACTTTTAATATGTGCCTTAAGGCTTAGGCTTTTCGAAATTAATAAATAATGTCCAGGTATATTCTTCACATATGGCTATCTGATCCCAAACTAAGCAGAGCTTGTACTTTGGATTAGGTATATACCTACAGATATGCTATTATAGTAATTTATTTAAAAAGATTTCAAGACAATGTTAGCTCAGTGGGTGTAGCATGATTAGCCGTTCTTAATGTATCGGCAAAGTTAGGCTACCATCGGCGGGCGCCTCGTGGTATTTCAACTCAAGCATGTTCCGTGTTTCTGAAGTCACGTTGGTCCCGGTTATAACTTAACCTGTTGGTTCTCGCGAGGGACGCGCGTTCTATTATAACAATTGACGTCATTGTTATATTTTTAACCGCGAGTCAAGCGATTAATTGTTGTAGTCGAGGCCACCTAGGCGGCTTAAAAACTCCAACAGTAGGTTGACCATTAGCCGACCTCCACCGATCCGCAGTGGGCATGCGCGGTGGAGTATTTGCCCATTTCCTTTCAGCCTCATATGTAAAAGGAGGCCCGTGATCAGCAGTGGGATATTATAGGCTGATGATGATGATAGCTCAGTGGTAATCATCGAGGAAACATCCCTTCAGAGTAGTAATACTGAACAATCAAATTCCGAAACTAGTCAGTGATTTGTCACTGAATTTGAACATTAAGGACCACTCGTTGCATCGTCTGTTTTTGAATAGGCCAATCAGAGCGCATGTGTCTTTGACTTGACCAATCAGAGCGCATGTGTCCTTGACTTAACTAATCAGACGCATTGTCGGCGGTGGGAAATTGGCGGAATATATTTCAACCTTTCTTCTTTGGGTTAATTTGTTGTGATAATGTGTGGTTCTAATCCTATAAATAGTTTGAGATTTTGATGAAGGATAACTTAGAGGTAACCGTAGCACGCTAATATAGTAGTTTATGGTACTCGCCTTGCTGGCCAAGGCATCGATTCTCGCGTCTTCGACATTAATGTTGCATAGATATTTACATGGTGGATATCTTAAAAAATCCATACGTTTTGTTAGAAGACCGCCATGTTTTTCGCCAAATGTATATTCGACATCGATGTCGAAAGCGCAAGAATTGGGGGCCAGGTGCATTCCGACACTGGCACTTTAAGGCCAGTCAGTTTCTTCTAAGCTTTAAGTGCATACCGCCTTCGTCAGATCATCACTTACCCTTACCCCTAAAAAAACAGTTATTGTAGATATGTTCATACACACAAATGTCTACCCTAACTGACAAACCCACGAGGATATTAAATTTTCATTTTATGTCAGTATCATAATAATGAATAGCTCAACAACTCAATTACACCGGTAAAAGGGACCAACCATAACTAAAATGAACCGTGAAATAAAATGTGTAGAGCTAAGTGGCATTTTGTCGAGGACGCATCAGCGGCGCGCCGCGACATAACGCAACAAAACAAACCTTTGTTTTGTTCACCACAACAGACCACCGGCGACCGCTTATTGCACATTGTTTTAGCAGCTTCCATTCAAAATGTCGCATGTGGTTTTTCAAGCACCAGGAGAGCAGCGTGGATTGTAATTAGTTGAATCTGAAACAAAAGTTGGGAATAGAAAATTTCGAGAACCTACAGAGTTTATTTGTCCTGAAAGGATGTTAAAAATACTGCGGCTATATGGGAATTAAAAAGTTAGAAATAAACGCAACTTCGTTTGCAATGTATACATAATTAATTATAGAGTTTTGTATCTGGGTAAAAGCATAGACATATTTAAAAAGTAAAATAATTAAGTGTATCATATACCTGACTTCCATGGTAGATACAAGCTTTCCTTGGTTTGGGATCAGAGAAATGTCGCAGGATATTTATAATCTAATACTTATCCTAAATATTGGATACAATGACAAATCCATCGAAATCATATACACTCAAATAATTATAATTAATGTATGTTACTACCATAACGCAGACTGTAAACAAAATTATGTTAAAATTCATTTGTTTAATATTATCATGATTATTAGTCCCAATAAATTCAAAACTAATAGATACATTCTGCCCAATATCATTATATAATAATCAAATATTCATTTGTTTGTTATTTAATTTGTTGGTTATTACTCACTGAAATTAGGTGTAGGAAAAATAAGTTCGAACACGCTCGCTCGTAAAGTGACATTTATTGCACTGTTTTTAGTATCTTAATGCAGCTTATTACGCACTAGTGCTTTTTACTTTACATTACCGCACAGTTTTAAGAGAGGTATAATCCCGATTATGATAAGTTTATACCTCACTGCAAGTGATATGTGTGTAGACCGAGCATTCTTAATTTAAACGGGTAAAATAATTTGACAGCTCGCCGCTGTCAAAAAAAACCTTGCGCGCCATATTTGTTAACGTTCTCATTGTGCTGTTGAAAAAGTCTGTTTTTTTCCTCGCAAATGTGTTGAAAAACGTCGTATGACACGCGTGTGCATTGATTATTACACTCTCGTCTCACTTAATACCGCCTGGAGTGTTAATAACCAACTTTACACACATGTATCATAATGAACTATTATTTTTCCTACACTAAAGTTGTTATAATATAAAACCTACAAATATAATTAACGCAAAAGTTTGTGAGGATGGATGTATGTTTGTTTCCATTTCACGCAAAAACGACTGAACGGATTTTAAAGAAATTTTTCCTACACGTAGGATACTATTTATCGGGAAAACAATAGCTTTCATGGGAATGCGAGTGAAATCAACGAGGCGAAAACTAGTGTTACATAAGTTAGTTTTCAAGGGATCCTTTGACTTAAATTCCTATAAAGCTCTTGAGGAAACTAACTAATCACTGTCCTCGGGTTTAGTGATCGATTAGAGGGGGAAGCGATAGCTCAGAGGTGCTGCCGTCAAATGCCCGAGGTAGATTGGAGAGGTCGTGGGTTCGAATCCTACTAATTGTAAGTCAAAACTAATAGGGCTTGAGCGTGAAGTCAACATCGTGAGGAAACCATAACACGGTAGTAGGGTACTTATTTTAAAATAAATGATTGGCTGCAGGCCTACCTCTGTCAATTTGGAAATCTATCGCCAAGCTCATACTGATGTTTTTAAGTAGCAAAACTTGAGAGGGAGTCCCCTTGGATGAGGGTATCAAGTACCTGCAAAACGTTTTCAATTAAGCTCAGCCCAGTCAAAGCTCCCAGATTACAAATTATTCTTTGTACAGTATATAAAATAATTTTGTCATAAGAAAAGCTTAAAATAAGATTTTAAGCCACGCAATGCATTCAGACTTTATATCTGTTTAATTATTAATTACTTCTTAAAAGGAATTAAAATGCTAATCGCTTGGCTCGCGGTTAAAAATATAACAATGACATCAATTGTTATAATAGGACGCGCGTCCCTCGCGAGAAACAACAGGACTATTTCAAAGGAACATCTTTTCTTTAAACATGTTAGGTAATTAATTATAAAGAACCATCCCAAACATTTGTTGTAAATGCTCGACTGGTTGCCGTCACCACGACAGACACCGCCGCCGCGCCGTCCTCGTGACTTACCAATAATCATTAATTTCCCGAGATTCCGAGGTCTGTTTCAGACTTTAGGACTTCCTTTGACGAAATTTCATTTCCTTGTTATACAGTTCCCATTTTCGGTTCATTACATCGGCCAGGCAAGAGAGTCAATAATTGAAAAGTTATATTTTAATAATTTTTGGTAGGTATATATTTTCACGATTCTTCACAATTTATGCAATTTTTTAATTTGGCTAATTAACTTGTGTTAAATCGACTATGATACTTCAGTGGGAAAATACTGACTCCGTTGGCATAATTTTGCCGTTTTCGCTGATTTACCTAATTTAACAGACGTGATTTTACAGTTAAAATGCTGTATTTCTATAAGTTTTAATTCACAGCATGAAAGATCATTTCAATTATGATCTAATAAACGGGCTAATTTTTGATTTTTATTATTTAATTTCGATTAATCGATGTTTAAACGGATGGCTGTTTCTGAATTTTTGCTGTAAGAGGTTTAGAATATCACATATTTAAGAATCTTCTTGACGTCTAAACGGTACGAAAAAATTACAATATATTATTATGAAAGTTATCTATAAAATAAACCAATCACTTTTTACCACTTTCATATAAAAATGTTGAGTAAAAAAATATTTAACTTAGTCAAATTGTAGAGAATTTGGGTTAAGTATTGCCTTTGATTTTGGCTACTTAGAACTCTCGTTTTTGAAAACTAAAATAACATAAATAAACTTCAGCTCAAAATCAAACCAATTCCTGAAAAAAAAGTTCAAAAAACTAAAAAATTGTGGCTTTAAAAAATCTTTTAAAACTACCTAAATCGCGCAATATAATACTTGACGCAAGCCTCGAGTCAGCAGACCGCGCCGAGCGCTTCCAGAGGGTGGACGTATCGCTCTGCTCTGCGCACCTAGACTAGGAGGGCACGACAGAAATGGTAACGATAAGGTAAATGGATGAAATCGGGTTCATCGGATAGAGGATACCTCTATGATGCCAAATAAGTCGGTCTGACTGCGCCAATTGGTTGCGTTATCTAGATATGGCTCCTGAAAAACTGTTTATCGTGACCAAAAAAAAACGATAAGGTAAATGGCTGAGCTCGACGTAGAAAGTAAGTAGTAGTTGTACTGATGTTATTATAAAAAAAACTGACCAAATATTCGGTTGCGTTATCTAGATATGGCGGCTGAAAAACTGTTTATCGTGACCGAAAAAAAATGATAAGGTAAATGGCTGAGCTCGATGAATCATGGAAGTATTAGTGCATACTAGCTTAGTAATGAAAAAACTGACAAAAATTTTGGTTGCATTTCGTAGTTATAAGCAATATACGTAATAATTATCAATATGGATAATTTTAGTGTTTTACGGTTTCGCGGAATTTACATTGTCAAAAATATGAAAATGTTATTAGTGCCATCCCCCTCCCTTTATATCCCCCGCTACCCCGCCTGCACTGAGCGGTATTCACGAGTCAACAGACATAGTATAAGATTATAACATTGTTGTGAAAGATATTTTGCACTAGTTACCTGCATGACCTTACAGGCAAGTTCAGGAAACGCTTGCTCGCGCTGTTCACGAGTTGACAAAGTGTTTTATTATAAATATGTCAGAATTAATGTACCAGATTAGTGAAAATACTGTAAAAATGAAAAAGTTGTGTTGTTTAATGAGAACTCGTTAAAAAATCATCATCATCATCATCAGCCTATCCCACTGCTGACCCTCCATTCACAAATGAGGGTGAAAGGGACTGGGCAATACTCCACCACGCATGCCCACTGCGAATTGGTGGACGTAGGCTAGTGGTCAACCTACTGGTGGAATTTTTCAAGCCGCCTAGGAGGCATCCTACTAGCTTAACGACTATCATAATTATGTGATAACCGAGACCAACGGCTTGACGTGCCTTCCGAAGCACAGAAACGCTCGATTTGAAATACCTCTAGGCCTATCTAGGTACCAACCACGACGGTGGTAGCCGATCGATTAAGAACGGCTAATCATGCAATACCACGAGCGCATTAAAAAAAGTGTTACAAATTCGAGGTAATCGTATCTGAAGTACGCAAACATATAATTACCAAATAACTTAGATTTTACCACTAAGGTGGCAAACAAGCATACGGCCCACCTGATGGTAAGCAGTTACCGTAGCCTATGGACGCTTGCACCATCAGATTGTCATTGTTGTTATCATGTTATAAAAAGTTTACAGCAGTTAAAAGTACGTCCACTTTATTTCATAAGTTTACTAAGAAAAACGCAGTACCAGATACACATAATTGATTACCAGATACACAGTTGAAGAAATTCTACTTACAGTGCCTAATATACCGAGCACACCTTAATATTTATATTATATAATATTCTTGCTAAAAACAAAGATTATCAAGATGCACTAATAGAGTTATATGACGATGAGCAACAAAACATGAGAAAAAATTGAACAATTTGTTTGCGACATGGATTATGATCCTGTGTCCCCTAGATGGGGCAGAGGGCGTCCACAGAAACTCTGGAAACTCTGAAGATTTACCGATCTTCTTCGCTTCGTCAAGCACAGTGCGTCGCCAGGTTTCTGGGACGGCCACACTTTCGTTTCCCCTGCGGATTCCAGTCCATTGCCTGCTTGGGTATATGGTCGGGGTCCCTTCGGAGAGTGTGGCCAATCCAGTTCCATTTGCGATGCTTGATCTGTTGGTCGATCGGTGTTTCGTGGCAGCGTTCTCGGAGCTCTACGTTCTAGATTTTCTCGGGCCAGTGGATAACGAGAATTTGGCGAAGGCATCGGTTGACAAAAGCCTGGAGCTGGTGCGAGATGGCCTTGGTTACCTTCCATGTTTCGCACCCGTACAGAAGCAGTACAGACTTCACATTGGACCCGAATATCTTGAGCTTAACTCTGGGTTAGCTTCCGAGACTGCCATAAGGGGCGCAAATGCGCGAAAGTTGCTCGGGCCTTGGCAATCCGATTGTTTGCGAGTTGTATGGCTGCAAAACTATGTCATTTCAGTCAACGAAGATCGCAATAAGATGCTTTAAAAAAACAAACCTAATAAAGAAAATGAGAAATTTTACAAAAGTCTTATGAATTTCGATGCTTCTTCAATGCCACCTTCAAAAGTAGGATTGGATCAGCCTATTATGCGCAAGATATGTATCGAACATATGGAGCAATGCCTGTTGATAAACTTCCAGTAGTCTTTCGCCAGTCAATAAATTAAAGTAAATTGTTGATTCTATAATAATTGTAAAATTATCGACACATTACAATAAAAATCTAAATCCATAAATATAATGGGAAAGTCCGAATACAATTTTTGCAACTAATTTTAATGTCTTAAATAACTAATATATTGATTTCAAAATTCCAAACAGCAGTTATTTTTTGCGTACGGTAGATAGAAAATAATTTTTGGCGTGTTGCCGCCAACAACATCACTATAGGTTCATGCCTACCAGACAATTAAGCATTTATTTCATATAATACTCAAACTATAAAAAAAGATTAATATAACCGCACACTGCTGGCGGGGCGGCGGGAGGTATAAAGGAAGGGCGCCCCCCTCCCTCACTGATATCATTTTCATATTTTTGACAATGCAAATTCCGAGAAAACCGTAAAACACTCAAATTATCCATAGTGATAACTGTTACGAAGATCGCTTATAACTACGAAACGCAACCAACATTTTTGTCAGTTTTTTTATTACTAAGCTAGTATGCACTAATACTTCCATGATTCATCGAGCTCAGCCATTTACCTTATCATTTTTTTTCGGTCACGATAAACAGTTTTTCAGCCGCCATATCTAGATAACGCAACCGAATATTTGGTCAGTTTTTTTTAAATTGACATCAGTACAACTAGTACTTACTTTCTACGTCGAGTTCAGCCATTTACCTTATCGTTTTTTTTGGTCACGATAAACAGTTTTTCAGGTGCCATATCTAGACAACGCAACCACTTGGTGCAGGCAGACCGACTTATATGGCATCAGGGAGGTATCCTCTATCCGATGAACCAGAGTTCACCCATTTACCTTATCGTTAGCATTTTTGTCGTCACCTCCTAGTATAACCGAGTTGACACTCTACGTACGACGCGACGAGTCAACGCCCTCAATTACAGACGAAAATATTGCGACCGTGAGTTCTTGATTCTTTGGTAATTAATGTTATTTATTATTATTTCAAATATTATGTGATAATTTCAACATGCTTTCTGGTCGTGTTCATCTCAAGAAAATTCCAACATGTCCAATGTTGGAATTTTCATGAGATGAACTTTGACCATGTATAGTTTTAAGGGTCTGATGATGGAGTAGGAGGGTAGGTACTGGAACTCCATAACGGAGCAACGTTTCCTAGCCGTGTTTAGGCTTTTTGGAATTGTCTTAAGATGAACTTTGAGCATATATGGTTTTCAGGGTCTGATGACGGAGAAGAAGGGTAAGCACTGGAACTCCATAGTGGAGAATCGTATGCTAGCCGTGTTTGGGGTTGTTGGAATTGTCGTTAGATGAACTTTGACCATGTATGGTTTTCAGGGTATGATGATGGAGTAGGAGGGTAGGCATTGGAAATCCATAGCGGAGCAACGTATCCTGGCCTTGTTTCAATTTGAGAGTCCTTGGGGTCACAAAACAAGAATCTATTCTCAAATTTTTTAAAAAGTGTCCGCTATTTTGAACTTTTTAGATACTGGTCCGATTGCTCTCAAAATCGATATTTGAGAGTCCTCGGAGTCACAAAACAAGAATCTTTTCTCATAATTATGAAAAAGTGTCCGCCATGTTGAACTTTTTAGATACTGGTCAGATTGCTCTCAAAATCGATATTTGAGAGTCCTCGGGGTTACAAAACAAGAATCTATACTAATTTTTTTTTAAAAGTGTCCGCCATGTTGAACTTTTTAGATATTGGTCCGATTGCTCTCAAAATCGATATTGGAGAGTCCTCGGGGTCACAAAACAAGAAACTATTCTCAAATTTTTTAAAAAGTGTTCGCCATTTTGAACATTTTAGATACTGATCAGATTGCTCTCAAAATCGATATTGGAAAGTCCTCGGGGTCACAAAACAAGAATCTTTTCTCATATTTATGAAAAAGTGTCCGCCATGTTGAACTTTTTAGATACTGGTCAGATTGCTCTCAAAATCGATATTTGAGAGTCCTCGGGGTTACAAAACAAGAATCTATTCTCAAATTTTTTAAAAAGTGTCCGCCATTATGAACTTTTTAGATATTGGTCCGATTGCTCTTAAAATCGATATTGGAGAGTCCTCGGGGTCACAAAACAAGAATCTTTTCTCATATTTATGAAAAAGTGTCCGCCATTTTGAACTTTTTAGATACTGGTCCGATTGCTCTCAAAATCGATATTTGAGAGTCCTCGGTGTCACAAAACAAGAATCTATTCTCAAAATTTTGATAAAGTGTCCGCCATTTTGAACTTTTTAGATACTGGTCCGACTGCTCTCAAAATCGATATTTGAGAGTCCTCGGGGTCACAAAACAAGAATATATTCTCAAAATTTTGAAAAAGTGTCCGCCATGTTGAACTTTTTAGATACTGGTTCGATTGCTCTCAAAATCCATATTTGAGAGTCCTCGGGGTCACAAAACAAGAATATATTCTCAAAATTTTGAAAAAGTGTCCGCCATGTTGAACTTTTTAGATACTGGTTCGATTGCTCTCAAAATCGATATTTGAGAGTCCTCGGGGTCACAAAACAAGAATCTATTCTCAAAATTTTGATAAAGTGTCCGCCATATTGAACTTTTTAGATACTGGTCCGATTGCTCTCAAAATCGATATTTGAAAGTCCTCGGGGTCACAAAACAAGAATCTATTCTTAAAATTTTGATAGTGTCCGCCATTTTGAACTTTTTAGATACTGGTCCGACTGCTCTCAAAATCGATATTTGAGAGTCCTCGGGGTCACAAAACAAGAATATATTCTCAAAATTTTGAAAAAGTGTCCGCCATGTTGAACTTTTTAGATACTGGTTCGATTGCTCTCAAAATCGATATTTGAGAGTCCTCGGGGTCAAAAAATAAGAATCTATTCTCAAAATTTTGAAAAAGTGTCCTCCATATTTGAGAGTCCTCGGGGTCACAAAACAAGAATCTTTTCTCAGAATTTTGAAAAAGTGTCCGCCTTGTTGAACTTTTTAAATACTGGTCCGATTGCTCTCAAAATCGATATTTGAGAGTCCTCGGGGTCAAAAAATAAGAATCTATTCTCAAAATTTTGAAGAAGTGTCCGCCATTTTGAGAGTAGATTCTTATTTTTTTGACCCCGAGGACTCTCAAATATCGATTTTGAGAGCAATCGAACCAGTATCTTAAAAGTTCAAAATGGCGGACACTCTTTCAAAATTTTGAGAATAGATTCTTGTTTTGTGACTGACTCTCAAATATCGATTTTGAGAGCAATCGAACCAGTATCTAAAAAGTTCAACATGGCGGACACTTTTTCAAAATTTTGAGAATATATTCTTGTTTTGTGACCCCGAGGACTCTCAAATATCGATTTTGAGAGCAGTCGGACCAGTATCTAAAAAGTTCAAAATGGCGGACACTTTATCAAAATTTTAAGAATAGATTCTTGTTTTGTGACCCCGAGGACTTTCAAATATCGATTTTGAGAGCAATCGGACCAGTATCTAAAAAGTTCAAAATGGCGGACACTTTATCAAAATTTTGAGAATAGATTCTTGTTTTGTGACCCCGAGGACTCTCAAATATCGATTTTGTGAGCAATCGAACTTGAATCTAAAAAGTTCAACATGGCGGACACTTTTTCAAAATTTTGAGAATAGATTCTTGTTTTGTGACCCCGAGGACTCTCAAATATCGATTTTGAGAGCAATCTGACCAGTATCTAAGAAGTTCAATATGGCGGACACTTTTTCAAAATTTTGAGAATAGGGTCTTGTTTTGCGACCCCGAGGACTCTCGAATATCGATTTTGTGAGCAATCGAACCAGTATCTAAAAAGTTCAACATGGCGGACACTTTTTCAAAATTTTGAGAATAGATTCTTGTTTTGTGACCCCGAGGACTCTCAAATATCGATTTTGAGAGCAATCGAACCAGTATCTAAAAAGTTCAAAATGGCGGACGCTTTATCAAAATTTTGAGAATAGATTCTTGTTTTGTGACCCCGAGGACTCTCAAATATCGATTTTGAGAGCAATCGGACCAGTATCTAAAAAGTTCAACATGGCGGACACTTTATCAAAATTTTGAGAATAGATTCTTGTTTTGTGACCCCGAGGACTCTCAAATATCGATTTTGAGAGCAATCGGACCAGTATCTAAAAAGTTCAAAATGGCGGACGCTTTATCAAAATTTTGAGAATAGATTCTTGTTTTGTGACCCCGAGGACTCTCAAATATCGATTTTGAGAGCAATCGGACCAGTATCTAAAAAGTTCAACATGGCGGACACTTTATCAAAATTTTGAGAATAGATTCTTGTTTTGTGACCCCGAGGACTCTCAAATATCGATTTTGAGAGCAATCGGACCAGTATCTAAAAAGTTCAACATGGCGGACACTTTTTCAAAATTTTTAGAGTAGATTCTTATTTTGTGACCCCGAGGATTCTCAAATATCGATTTTGAGAGCAATCGGACCAGTATCTAAAAAGTTCAACATGGCGACACTTTTTCAAAATTCTGAGAAAAGTTTCTTGCTTTGTGACCCCGAGGACACTCAAATATCGATTTTGAGAGTAGTCGGACCAGTATATAAAAAGTTCAATATGGCGGACACTTTTTCAAAATTTTGAGAATAGATTCTTGTTTTGTGACCTCGAGGACTCTCAAATATCGATTTTGAGAGCAATCGGACCGGTATCTAAAAAGTTCAACATGGCGGATACTTTTTCGAAATTCTGAGAAAAGATTATTGTTTTGTGACCCCGAGGACTCTCAAATATCGATTTTGAGAGCAATCGGACCAGTATCTAGGACCAGTAATTTTGACTAACGAACATCAATGCATTTATATATATAGTTATGTAATAAATCTAAAATGTTTTTGAAAATAGTCATTGCTGAGTTTATTACCGGCATTTCTCAGCAAATGCAACCTTCCAAACCGGTATTGATGATTTTGATTTGATTTACCACCATGACTTTTTATTTCAATAGAAAAAACCAAAAAGTAAAAGACACGTAAAAAATATCAATGGATCAAAACCATTTTATCGCCGGATTGACCATCAATGACTCCCGGACTCACGCACACACGCGACCGAGCGTTCCCGCGTGTGCGTGGACGTGTCAAATACCTAATTCGGCCCGATTCGATATTGATAACGGCCTCTTAAACTTCGTTTCAAAAATTAACTATCCACTATTTTATTAATAGATAGGTAGGTACTAAAATAATAATTGTTATAGCAAACATTTATTATCATAACTGCGTATTTCTCTCGTGGAGATTCATTAATAAAATGTATTTGTAAGCGAGTTTACAGATAATGCATCTCCGTATGCAGTTTTAGCTTTCAGTTAAGTTTTGCTTTAGTTTGAGACGTGGGGAAATCTCTCGCGAGTGCTTACTTATTCCATTTACTATCGGAAAGGCGCGTTGGCACGAAGAGCAGTTTCTCGAGATGATAATATTGTTTTAAAACAGTATTCAGAGACATGTTAACTTAATTTAACAGATTTTCATTTACATTCCTCTCAACTCTATTTATTCTATTTTGAATAGTGATAAATATTTGAATAGGTGCTCCTATTCAAATTAAGTTTATTAGTTTCTGAAAAAGAAATTGTTTATCAGATTATTCTTTTCAGAGGTTTTTTTATCGACTAAGTCGGGAAACAAGCACACGTCCCGCCTGGTGGTAAGCGGTTATTGTAACCATATAGACGAGGCAACCTTATTCACACGCGGGAACACCTCATTGTTATTTGGCTGCGGTATTCTGTAAGGGTAGAGGGTACCTGCCTAGTCGAACTGCTCTTTGAGCAAAACAATGCTATGCTCTACCTCTCTAAAAACTTAAAGGTAAGAAAAATAAGTTCCTCGTTTTATTTTATATCAAATATTTGTATACGATCCTGTCGATTTATGTCGATACGATTGGTCTCAAATGGATTGCTGGGTGTTTCCTTTCAATATGAAAATTCATGGGCCGTAAATGAATGTATTTGGTTAAATTGTTGTTTGTATTTTTTTTTGCCGAATTCGATTTTAACACAATTTGTATAGTGTTGAATCATCTATCGTCTGAATCACGGTAGTTTATTTTTATAAATAAATAAATATGAATGTTATGTAGTTATTCGAACTTCGGGATTTACAACGGTCACAGTACATACAACCACATTTTTATGTGAAATAATTTACACTGACATTTGGCGAACATTTGTCCCTATAAATAAGGCTATTTAATTTTTACATGGTAGACGGACACTCGATGGTACATGTCGAATCACAGTTTGCTTGGAGTGTAGAGCCTCGTGGGCTTGCCACAATTGCATTACCTTAATCACAGTATTGGTCCGTTGAGGGTAGTTTATACGCTGGGTAATGCCTTCCACGACGTAGCTCGTAGCCGCTCCCAAACACGTTGCACACGTAATATTTGTTGTTGTTCTCATTACAGTCAGTTACAATTACCCCTCTGCAGGTGTTGTTGCATGTGCGGTTTTTTAATGAGTCTGTGTGTGAGACTGAAAATGTACCCGTTTATTTGGTGGAATTTTGAAAGTCGTTTCAGACTATATGACGGAATGTTTAGGAAGCCGCGTTTCACTGCATGAAAAGTATGTGTAATTCTACGTACGTGCCAACCCGTTACATACAGAGTGAACGAGTCATAAACATCAACACTTTTGTTTATTATTAGTGGGTGAAATAGTAATCTAAATGAGCTTAGTAATATTATAAGGATTCCTATTGAAAATACGTAATATTATTTGAAATGAACTTGGCCAATTTAAAGTTTAAAACTCATAATAATTACGCTTCAATAATTCATAAGTTCAGGTAGTAGCGCTCCAAGTGACTGTAAATTTATTCGCTGTTTTGAATAATTTGAATCATTTGATAAGGCGTTTGAAATAGCAATTCGGGGCCGTCTGCAATTAGCCGGAAATTTCTTTAAGCTCTGGCCGCAACTTTGTTCCGGCTGGCGTCCAAACTGATCAAGTCGGCGGTGGCACGTCGCGAGTTCCTAACACTCATTAATTTCTTTGAAGTCTCGCCTCAGACCGACAACTTCCTTGGCTCTTTCTCGCCAACAATTATTAAGAAATTACTTCTGCTTCATTATTGTGCGAATACACACACGTACCGCAACACTCGTTAACGCCGCTTCCGATCTAACACATCGCCACTTGATTGAATGTTCTTGTTTGTAATTACTTACGTTGCCGCGATATATTCACATGTTATAACTTTATAAGATGATAGTCTTTGTAATAAGAAATAAATAATAAAGTTTTTTGGATGATCAAAACTCAACAAAGTATTTTATTGGACGAACAACGTATGCCACCATTTATTTATTGTTGTAAAATAACAATACCAACATTACAAATGAATAAAATTGAGTTACAAAATATTATAATTGTTATTTTTATCATATTATTATAGCATATTGCTATGCTTAATTTGCGACCAACTATCAGTATGGTCCCGTGGTATTCTTTTTATTCTATAAACTTCCATAAGAAACCATTTCATATAAAATTATGTTGTTATAGAAACTTCAACAAGACTGGCTATTAGCAGAATTTGAAATTCAATATTCGAAGTCCAAGTTGGAATAGCAATGCGGGTTACGTTGTTAGTTGCTTGCAGCGTTATGCTAAACTTTTAATCGTATCAACTCGACTTTTCAATCAGGCTAACCTACATGGTTCATACCGACTCACTCGACGAGTGGATCAATGATTTTTTAATAATAATATTTCCGTCAATAATAGACCACTCTTTTCAGTTTCAGTTTTCAGTTCAGTTTTAAGGCGATGATAGCTCAGTGGTAGTGACGTCAGATACCGAGATGAAGGTCACGGGTTCGAATCCTACAATGAGCTTGAGCTTTCGGTGAAGGAAAAACATCGTGAGGAAACCATAGCACGGTGGTAGGGTACTTTGTAGTACCCGCCTGGCTGGCTACCACCCTCAAGTTGAAAATCTGTCGCCAAGCACCTTTCGGTGTGTTCCGACAGCTGCACTTGAGAGCCAGTTCCTTCTAGGTTTTGTGTGCTTACCACCTTCGGCCGCATCATCACTTACCATGGTGAGATTGCGGTCAAACACAGGCCTATAAACAGTAAAAAAAAAGTCTTTTACAGTTTATATTAACTGTTCTTCATTTAAACGTTGCCTGGTAGAGATAGCTTTTAGTGATAAAGCCGCCTTTTCTGACAATAATTGTTAGTTAAGTTTAGATTGTATTAATTACTCCAATAGTATTAGTATTACTATAATAGTAGTACCTCCTAATCAAATGATAATTATGTGGTGTAACAATATTACTTATCTGATATGATAAATATTAACTAAAAATGAAGTATGTTTTTAGTACCGCAGTAGTTAGTTATGCGATTTTGTTAACGGCCTCTTCAGAGAAAATTGAAATTGCTTTGTAATAAATAAAGGTAATATTAGGAACTTAGTGGTACCTTTACTTAGTTTATAGTGAGATTCCTTCCTTATTCAAGATATAAAAATATTTTCTTAATGCTTTTACGTAAGAATGGCAGATGAACGGAAATTGAAAAGAAAACGGTGGTTTACATTACTACCTTTGAGGTTCATTGCATGCGCCAAACAAAGCTATGTAGTTAGTTGCACTTTCCGGATGTTATATTTTAATTTTAACCCCTTGTCATTTTGAAACATTTCTGTAACCTTGAAAAATGTATAAATGCTTTTGGCTCTACATGTAGGGTAAGAGCCCCGGTTTTTTGCCAGTACCCCAGTTGTGGCCACTTGCAATTTTGAAAGTCAATAAATAAGGAGTTGTAACCTGACTTGTTTATTGTCTGTGTAGTTATCAAGATTTACATATGCGCTGACAGAGCTAAAGAAAACTACTGACACCAAAACAGCCCTTTCCGCCTACTATGCATATGCACACGCTTGGCTCCGTTATGGAATAGTTTTATGGGGGAATAGCACAGAAACAGACACCGTTTTTATTTTACAAAAAAAATGCATTCGAATATTATCAAACATAGATGCTATGATCAGTTGCAGATCTCACTTTGTCAAACATGGAATTCTCACGCTTACATCCCTATATATTTTGGAAATTGGTATATTTGTAAGAAAACATATGTCCCTATTCTCTCAAGCAAAAGATCATTATTCCCAATCACGAAGCTTAAGACACCAAAATAGATTAGCACTCCCCAATTCAAAATTAAACATATTTTATTCTGGTCCATATGTCACGTCAATAAAAGTATATAATAAAATTCCCCAACATATTAAAGATACAGAAAACCTTAATGCGTTTAAAACACAATTAACTAATTACTTGAAACATAAATGCTTTTATACACTGCAGGAGTTTTTTGATGAAAGGTAAATATGTAATAAATTTCTTATTAATAATTATAATATATTATTAGTTGGATATAATTTAAATTATTTTTAAAATAAATATGAGACGTAGTAAGTACTTAATTAGATATTGTTGATATTTTAAATATTGAATAATCTATTTAAAATGTTAAATTAATGAATTAAATTGTAACCATAATTTTAATAAGTTTATATTATACTGTACCTATTTATTTGCTGTGCCCTAACAGGGTTTCATGTTGTGCCTTATTAATGTTTGTCATCTTATCTACACATGAAAAATGCAATAAACATTTGAATTTGAATTTGAATTTGAATTTGTCTATACAGGGTGTAACGGAAAGTGTATATACATCACACTTAATCCACTTTTTTGGTACAAGGCGCACAGATCGCGGACGATAAAATTTTATATTAATATTAGTAAGGGACGCAAAATGATAATGACCTTCATTGAGCGGTGACATGTTGGTTATGATTTTAATTCAATAAACTTATATAAAAATTTTGTTTGAATTTTTGAGTACCTTATTTTGAGCTGAAACTTTTTATAGAGAGTCTGTACCTGATGTAGTCTTCACCTCCTTCGGATATATATACCCTTTCCGTTACACCCTATAAAGTAAATAAAATCTTCTATGATGATCGCTTTTGACGAGCAATTGTAGTAGCGCTGTAAGTGTATAGGAACGTTTTTGTGACACTGTAAAATCAAAATTAATAATTTCCGTTATATTCATTTCTTAAGAGAAACCATTAGCGACCCTTGGTAATTAATTGATAAATATCTTGCTCAAATTTTATATGTTGATTTGATTTTAATTGAAGCATACTAAATTAATGTATTAGGTAGCCAATGGGTGGCCACAACTGGATCAGTAGTAATTTTATACTTTTCAAATAAAAAAACAGAAATATTTGTCTCTTGATACGCACTACAAAACCTAAAAGATAAATAAATAGACCACTTTATTAATATAACTAATCAACACGATACCCATTTTTTAAGTTGATTTTTTATATAAAAAATCCTAAAGTGGCTACAACAGGAGCCTTCTTACCAGATAGGGTAAGAAAGCTCCTGCTTTTAAAAGGCCTTGCTATCGGAACACTTTTATTTGGATCTTGCGTTGAGGTTCATTAACAAATCTTGATCAAAAAAAATTTGCGATTTTCATGTCGAATTGAGCAAATTAACTACCAATAGATATTAAAAAGTACGTAGGTGTGTATTTACAAATTTAACCTATAACAAAAATATTTTACAAGTGCAAATAAAAAAAAAAAAACATAAAATCCTTAAAATCTATATAAATGAAAATAAATAAACTAAATGAAAAAATCGTTGTCAGAGGGCAACGTTCCCAGAATGCTGGCGGCATTGCCACGTTGAATGGCAATGCTGATTCTCTGACCGAGGTATATGCCAGCATTCTGGTCACGAGATGCTTCAATAGATGAGTTTTCTTACCTATATTATTTTCTTTGAAATATTATGTTAATAATGTAGATCATATAAGGTTTGTTTTCTTTTAATTATACCGTAAATTAAACATAAACTGAACAACATTACCAATGTATGCTGCATCTAAACTTAAACCGTATTGCGATTTGTGGAACGACGGATATTACTCGCGCTCGTATTTAGCCGTATCTTCGGGGAAACAAATTAATTACTCAAACAGAGTTGTAGGTAACGCGGCGTATGTATGTCGTACGACTTCGCGACAACTTAAAGCTTGTACTGATGACGGAGTCTGAGCAATGAAGTTAGACATAATTGAGACGGCGCAATGCCCCGCGGGCCCACATCCTGGTAACGAGGCTCGCACCTCGCATACGAAATTGTGACTCCCCGCGCCGCTTACCGAGCCCGCCTTGTTTGCACAACAACAAATTTGTGTTACCCACATTGCCCATATTGTAAAAACTTGTTACATAAATGGCGTAAGTACTTGCACGTTTTGTTTAATAATGCGAACTTTCTACTTTTATCGGGAAGTGGCTACGAGAGCATGATGTATCGATTTGAAAAATCTTCGCGGTTATAAGGCGCATATCCTTTTAGTTTATATTGCTATCTGCTAACATATCTTTAGCATTCCTTTAATCTTGCGAGGATATTATATTTTCCACAACCTTGTTAATACCATATGTATTAATCGCATTCCGGGTAGATATAAAACAGATTCCTCTTTGAACATTCTTATACAAGCGAAAGAATAGATAGTCCGGTAGCTTGGCACGGGCAGCGCGGGCGGCTACTAATGACTGTAAGGGATATAAGCTTAACGCTACATTAATTATATTAATCTGAGTGGAAGTTCATTTTCATGAGTGTACCATGATTTAGTTAATACGGTTATATTGCGTCAAATCTCCGTACATGACCTATTTAGTATAAATGTGGAAAATTTGAGATGGGTTGCATTGTGGGGACCGGTGAGCATTGCGGTGGACGTGTGCCAATCTTCTCGGTTATTTGCCCGCCACTTGCTCCATCCGAGATTATATCCCCATCATCCCCTATGACGTTAGGCCGTTCCTAATTCCATATTCTATTTGTGCTAAAAATCTACGACTTCAGAGCCTTATCTCAGGGACACCAAAGTTTAACCCCACTTTGTATGTTCCATGAACTTTTGAATTCTCTTTTGATTTAGTGTGATTTATTGGGTCGAGACGTTAGGTTTGAATTATTCAGTACGTATGTTTTATTCTTGTTAAAAATATTTAACTTCTTTGACTTTTGGGTAAAATCAAAAAATATGTAGTTAATTTTTCTTTTATCACTCTTTTTGATGTGATGGCTATATGATGAAACATCTTATACATCAGTTACTCTTTACTAAATTATATCTATATTTATAAACGAAGAGACTGACTGACAGCCCAAACTACTGGCACTAGGAACGTGAAAATTTGCACAAGACTTCCTTTTATTTTGTATTCGTGAAAAGAGGGATTTTGTTTGTATTAAAAATCTCATTCCTTGAGTTTATAAGCTTGGAAGTTCATACGATACAAAAAATAAAGAAAGTCACCATTAGATTTCAAAACTATCCCTAATAGTTTCGTTAGGGGCAGATTTTACTGCATGTCTCGATTAACTCAAAAGTTGGCTTTCCAACTATGGAATACTTACATAAAATAAACTATAAGAGAAAGCACCTTAAATTTAACAACAAGTGGGTCATCCTAACTGGTTTACAGAAATAATAATAAAAGGAGAGCATGTATAAATACCGAAGTTAAACAGAGTACTCCACTCACAGAATTATTTCGTAGAAAGTTTCACAAGAGACACGAAGCCTTTAGCTGATTACAGTCAGTTTTGTTGTAAAATTTTGAATTTGTAACGAAAATTGTGGGTGATATAACTTGTTAACTTTAATGTGTATATTAGAATCAGTTGTATTTTATTATTGTTTCAAATTATAACACAAAATTTCGAAAAGCGATTTCAAGTTTAATGACTTCGATATAAAATTGATTCGAAAAGTTATAAATTAATCCGTCCAGAGAATACACCAAATCAAATTTCATGGTTTCACTCTAGATAAACTTCGCGCTCCGTTAAATTAATACATCGTAAGGCTGACGACCTTGTTTGAGGATTTCACCCAAACATTCAAATTAATATTACAACCATCCGCTACTGTTGGATTTAATCCACTAGAACAATAACATTGTTAACATTTCATCGTCCTCGGTTAGCAGTGCGTCTACAATATTTAGTACTGCTTAATTAATTAAATTAAGCCCGTTGAGGAGTAGGTGCCATTATTATGATTAATAATGTACACATATGAGGGTAGGTAGCTAGGTGCTTCAACTCTCGCTACGTGAGTCCTTGCCTGTACGTCGCGTCGCGCGTGTTGGCCGACGACAAAGTGGCAACTTACACTTTCAGACAATATTTATATACGGCTTGTAAGAAATATACTTATAAGTATTTCAATGTAGCGCAAAGAATGGAGTGTTAAGGGAATTTCAAGTTCAGGAACCTACATATTGTCATATATAATAATCTTAATAAGCATTCAATTTTTGTACGCCGTGCCCAATAATTATAATTTTAATAATAAATTACCTTTACGGTTTACCTTTAACTATAATATAATTATATTATAAGTCATACGATAGTAATGTCAATAAGGCAATTGGTAATAAGCTTTACATTCACCCACTTCCGCTTCGAGTTTTCTAGATTGACTAAACAATGCCAAGAGTAAACTTAGACTTGAGTATTTATATCATGGAACTAAAAACTTACTATTGTGACAATAATTGAGATTGGAGAAGATACTTTCATTTCAAATTAAGTTAATTAAAATAAATAATGTTGGAAACCAACCAGCGATTTATTTATTTGATTACCAACTTATAATTCCTTGATAAAATTAATTCGTATCATTATTTATTCTGTGGTACTATACTAAAATCACATACATATTTATCTGATCATATTTCACGACCGGAAGAGTATTTTTTCATTTTGTTCGCATTATCCTCGCGCCTCTACGGCGCTACAGTGCTACGATGCTACGGTGCTACGACGCTACGTGCTCTTATTCAAATTCAAATTCAAAAATAGTTTATTCAATATAGGTCCTAATAAGGCACTTATGATACTGACATTAATCAGGGTGAGGGTAGAAATGGTCATCGTTCTTTACAAAGTGTCATCATCATTATTACATACAAAATAATGTTTCTTCATACACGACGAGCCAGTTGGCGTAGTTGGCGCAGGTCGTGGGTTCGATTCCCACACAGGACATGCATTTGTGTGTATGTCCTGAGTCTGGGTGTAATTATGTATATTAAGTATGTATTTACAAACAAAAAGTAGTATATGTATTATATCAGTTATCTGGTTTCCATAGTACAAGGTCTGCTTAGTTTGGGATCAGATGACCGTGTGTGAGGAATGTCCCCAGGATATTTATTTATTTATTTATATAAATTATACCACCACTTTAGGGATGGAATTTCAAAACTCTTTCATTCCTCCTTACTATCCTTACTATAGAAATATTTCTTCTAATTTAGCTGTGGGTTATAGTCAGTTAGGCTGTTTTATTGGTACATGCTACTTTCATGGTATATTTTACACTCATTTCTCTCTCTGAATAGTATTACTGATTATTATTTTTTGCCCTGAACAAAATATCCACACTTGCTTAAAGGAAGTTTTAATGAACAATATTAAGACAATGCTGAACTTATGTAGTAAATAAGTAGATAGACATTTTATTAATAACTTCACTTTCCGCTCATAATTTCACGTATCAATAAAAAAAAGTTACCGGAAAATACAAAGACATATGACATAATGTTCGTCTCTTTGAAGAGTCTCAGCAACCACTTGCGGATCCTTCGATGCCCCCTGAGGCCGTTTTCCCAGGCTCTCCTCTTTGAACTCCCCTCACATACTCTAGGCCTCTTACCGATGTAATATATTAAACAATTGTTATTTTAAATATAAATGTGTTATTGAATCGCTCGCGGGTTTACCCGTATAAACAAAACTTATCGGTATTGTGATAAGAAAGAACAGTGTAATTTATGATAATACAGATATAACATAACACTTTATTGTAACACCAAAAAAATATGAGAAACAAAACATAAACAAATATCGAAATTGTTACAATGGGCGGCCTTGTCACTAAAAGTGATCCCTACTAGATAACCATTGGAATTAGATGGAGAGGAGTTAAAATAAACTTTAAAAGACGGGGGTGTATAATATATCCAAAACAAATAAAAAATAAATAATAATAATTAAGATAAATTATAATATTGAACAAGGTGATAATACTTATATGTATACAGGTGACTGGTAAATTAGTAACGATACTTGTTTGCACTTATGATAAATTGATAACAAACAAGTTTCTAAAAGAATATTTTTTTTTTAATTTACTTAGCACATGAGATATAATATTTAGAACCTAACAAGAATAAGAATCATCATCAGCTTTTATTTATTTTAGTTATTTATCCCTATTTGTTTCTTTGGAAAAGTCGTTTGTTATCATGAGTACAATCATGTGTCTAAGTATCGTTTACTAACTACCAGTCACCCTATATAGTATTAGTACGATAACTTAAACATACATTTCTTTGGATAGTGCAAATGGTGGTTTGTTCTCTTCTTGGCTTTGTTTGTTTACCAACTGCGATAAAAAAAAAAACATGATTTAGATATAATATAACTCTAAAAAGTGTTTTACGGTTTCGTACGTTCGACTGAAAAATCTCATGAGTGTTTCTGTCCACATGAATTTCTATGAACCGAACACGGACGTGTTTCGTAAATAAATAAATATTTGAACTACTTTTTTTAAAACAAGCTTTTATTAGTTGTTACCAAGAAAAAAAAAATACAAACTCTTTTTTCCCTCTTGCTGTTAAAATGTAACACGCTTTTATTTGAAAACTTGTTTATTTTTTATTTTTTTATGTAGTTCTTTTTTATTAACAACTAATAAAATAAATAAAATCTTTTATTTAT
Source organism: Polyploca ridens (assembly GCA_951394255.1). NCBI lineage: Eukaryota > Metazoa > Arthropoda > Insecta > Lepidoptera > Drepanidae > Polyploca > Polyploca ridens. The sequence continues at coordinate 10,677,638 of OX596249.1, forward strand.
TTTAACTTTTTAGTATTTATGATGTATATGATTACTAGTTGAGTAATTTCTATCTAATTTACAGATATTTTTTTAGTATAGGTACTTTATTTTTCTTATGAGATTGCGAACATCGTTATTCATAGTATTTTGCTTAGCAAGCCATTTCATTTGATACCCATATCATAATAAGGGTTAATTAATTATCTCCAAAAATGATCTAAAAAAAATACAGAAAATAGTTTTACCTTTAAGAAATGTATGGTCTTAAAATAACATTTTTTTTCATTATTGTGCGTACTAACATACTATTAGTTAGCGAGTTCCACTCGCACTTGTCTATTTTTTATGGTCCTGAAAGTTGTACAGGATATAAACACTACTTATTAACCAAAAAATATATTTTAGCTTTTTACTTTATTGATTTTTAGAGAATCATGATATTTGGTTATTTAATCTTTTAGCCTGTAGAATAAATAATACTAACGTACTAGGTTACCAAACCATCTGCGCTCTGGAAATTTGATTAGCACAGTTTCATGGTCTCCAGGGTAAAGTCCGAGCAAAGCTCCCTGAGCGTCTTTAAATTTGCAGAAGCCAAGCATCAAACTTCACGATTCAAAGAGAAATGTACCTACCTATTCATTTCCTATATCTACCGATACATAACTCTCCTGCAGGTATTTTACTAAAACAAGGTGGATACTTCGTTATGGAATATTTTTAGGGTACCGTGGCTAAATGGCAAAAACAGAACCGTCATAATTTCTTCCGGTTCGTCTGACCTATCGTAGATTAGGTTATTAAAATAACGAACCCAACTGAGATTTCAAAAAGGTTGTTTAAAATGAAACATGCAACTTCTCTTATCATTAGAAAAGTTTCATGATTTTCAAAAAATGCATTATATATTTTATCATTTAAAAACACATCACGACAGTTGGTAAGTATGATAATACTTGATTACAAAACCATGAATCCGAAAAATTGCACTTTTCATTCATTGTAATTCGCTATACATAGTTCATGTACGTAGTTACATGGAAAATGTATTAGTTTACTTGGCCGGCCAGCAAGTGTGGTGAGCACCACAGATGGAGAGCAAACACGGGCTTAACTGCACCAGAGGAGTAGATTCCCTTTTAATTAAACGAGTTCTAGACGAGCGTAACAGATTTTACCCCTTTTGTATGCTAATATAATTCTTAATAAATTAATCAAGTTGGATAATAAAGACTTAAGAATCAGATTATGTAATTCAACAGTCAGGATGGCTATTCTAATCGAATTATATAGCATATTTTAGAATCGGGTATACCTACCTATATCAGAGTATTAAAGGGTCTAGGTCAGAATAATAAAATAAGCATTTAGGCCAGACTTGAAAATAATATTTATTCAAACATTATATCTATGGCCTTAACTATGAATTTACTCTCTAATCTACCACCGGTTCGGATGGCCGACCTATTGAGAAGATACCGGCAAGAAACTCAATATTAAGGTCTTATATATGGCCACTACACATTCAGAGTTATTCTCAGTATATTACAGAAATACACAGAACACTAAAATGGTCAATCGTTACAGTTGAGAATATCAAATATACATACCAGAGTTATTCTCAGTATATAACATAAATACACAGAACACAGATTATTATAAAATGATCAATCTTTACAGTTGAGAATATCAAATATACATACCAGAGTTATTCTCAGTATATAACACAGAACACACTATTATAAATTGTGTCAATCGTTACTTATTTATTTATTTATTTACAGTTACAGTTACAGTTGAGAATATCAAATATACTTATCTATTAATTTGTGGTTGCAACTTCATGGCCTTATCAGAGTAACAACTAGTACACTTTTTGTAGCTATTACAAAGATTACTTTCAGCGATTGAACCGTATAACAGCAGACTTGGTATAGCTTTCGCTATTTACTGGTATCATTACTTTTCTCAACATAATTCTTACGGCGATAAGATACCCTGAGAGAGATCCGCTCCGTACAACAGTCAGTACTTTTCTCAACTTGATTCTTACGGCCATAGACACTCTGTGAGAGATATCTGCTCCGCATAACAGTTGATACTTTTCCCAACGTAATTCTTACGGCCAAGGACACTCAGAGGATATCTGCTCCGTAGAACAGTTGATACTCAACTTAATTCTTACGGCCATAGACACAAGGTCTGCTCCGTACAACAGTTGATTAAAGATGTGATCTGAGCTCGGAACTACGCGGCTTTATATAGGCAAACTACCCTCACAGCAAAGCACGGTAACGCCATTGGCTAGTATATGACACAAGTTAAAAATATAAGAAAGTAATCCTGGGATACACTAAATAATTCAACTAAAACACTAAATAAGCATCATAAATCTAATCATGATTTATGGTGATAATATCTTAATATTTCAACAATGTTTTCTACTTTATTTTATTCAGACTAAAAGTAATTTCAAAGAAAGACAGAGAAACAAATCTTAAATAATATTGCTTATACTTTAAAAATCACATAGATTTATGTCACATGAATCTTAAGAATTTAAACATCATTCCTTTATTTATCTAAAACCGGAAACATGATATTTGAAGACCTTCTGTTGATCTGATGGTTGGAACCACAGTTTAAAAACTTTTAATACAGGACCATAGGTTAAAAACATCACAGATCATCAAGCAAATTCTCTTAAGAACTAAAAATCATATAATAATGTTTCAACCATAATATCGCTTTTATTAATAATCTAACACGGCCAAACTGACAATATACTTTGCTCTCAAAGTACACGGTTAAAATAATAGTTTTGGCTCAAATTTTACATTATTTTTTTTTTCATTCTGAATACCATCTTTGTGATAGAAATAGAATAAACATAATAAATGATTATTATTCATCTTTGTGACTAGGATCAATAATAAACAAATATGATTCTCAATATATTTGTGATACTAGAATTCATAAATACAACGTGTAAAAGGCTTTTTTATAGTTCTATCATTATGTATCATCAAATTGTAATAAAAAGCTGTTGTTTAAAAAATGTTCTAAAATAAATAAATAAAAATTCAATCAAAAATATAAATAGATATCTTCGTGATACTAGAATCGATAAAATAGTAATATATAAATATGATTCTTAGTATCATCTTTGTGATACTAGAACCAATAAAGTAGAAATAAATAAATATGGTTAATCTTTGTAATACTAAAATCGATAAAATAGAAATAAATAAATAGGTACGACTCTTAATTTTTTTTCTGTCTCCCATATTACAGATTTATTTCTAGCTTGGGAGACAGAAGCCTCATCAAATGTTGTAAAATACGCTAACCTTACTTAATTTTCACCTTGTAATTGTACATCAAACTGTGGTAGGCTTGTATAAATAAATTATTATAATAATTTATCTTTGTGATACTAGAATCGGAAGTAAAAATACATAAATATGATTCTTAATATCATCTTTGCGATACTAGAATTGACAAAATAGAAATAAATTTGATTCTTAATGTCATCTTTGTAATACTAGAATCGATAAAATAGAAATAAATAAATAGGTATGATGTGTGAGGAATGTCCCAGGATATTTATTTATTTATTTATTCTTATTATCATCTTTGTCATACTAGAATCGGTAAAGTAAACATAAATAAATATGATTCTCTGTGATACTAGAATTGATGAAATAGAAATAAATAAATATGATTCTTTGTTATACTAGAATTGATGAATTAGAAAGAAATAAATATGATTCTTAATGTTGTCTTTGTAATACTAGAATCCCCCTTATTAAATTCTCAATAGCATCTTTGTGATACCAGAATCCACATTATCCAATTCTCAATATCATCTTTGTGATACCAGAATCCACCTTATCCAATTCTCAATATCATCTTTGTGATACCAGAATCCGCCTTATCCAATTCTCAATATCATCTTTGTGATACCAGAATCAATCTTATCCGATTCTTAATATCATCTTTGTGATACTAGAATCCATATTTACAATAATAATCGTTAAGCAGTATTTTATTTTATAATCTAACACGGTTATCAATCAAGATTAAAATATTCTAATCTAATCATTATTTTAATAATATCCCATATAAAGTTGTGTTCAGAAAAAAAATTATAGTCGGCATACATTTTTTTAATAAACAACAACGACATTAGGATACTATAAATATATCAGTAATAATACCGAACTTTATGATAATATCACATTATCATTTTTCTATTGGTAAATAAACATTCGATGCAATTAATCCAGCAAGTACAAGATGATTATGATACTTTTTTAATTAGTCGTTTATAATTTCCAAGCAATAATAATCTTTATCATAACCGCTCGGCCAAACTGATTACCAATTGATCAGGAATACCTTTGTATAACATATGTATAAATTATTATTTTATAATGTTTATTAATGATTGTAGGTCGGTACTTCATTTTCTTTTTAAAATGAATTTACCCTAATTTTCAAAGCTATCATAATTCCTATAATCCTTTTTAGAATATTCAACTTACTAATACATTAATACCAATTACCTACATTTAATTAAATTTAAAATCATTACTATCGATTTGTTCAAATTACCAAATATTCATTTGCAGTTTCATTGGAAACAAATAAAATCGGCTATAGTAATTTAAGACATTTCTGCCAATGTGAATGTTAGTAGGTAGGTACATAGTATAGCCTAAGTATGGCAACCAAATGACTTTCCCCTTTGACAGTCTTCTTTTGCAGCGGAAACGGATAAGGACATGGACACATGAACAATACTACCTATATTAAACCGTTACGGATATTAAATTATTCCGGATAGCTCCAGTTATGGATACTAATATTTTTTTAAGTAATTGTAGGAGGAAATACAAACAGGTTTGTAATGATTTGACTTAATATGTTAGACTCCGTAATTATCCAGATTCGGGTACAGTTTTGGGTAGACTCCAATTTCAGATATCCGATAGTTTCGGTTACGGAGCTCCATAACATCCCTAGTTTGCAGTAAAACAACGCCACCTTGTGACATCTCAACTTTCTCTAGCCATAATAATTAAACTTTTAATGTATCCAAATAAGTTAAATTCTCCAAGTTGTGGTAAAACTCGATTCAAAATCTATTGCAGTTTATTGAGAGATTCTGTCGTAGATTTTAACTATTATGTAACAAAACATTTTGTGTCATACCATTCAAACTAATATCTATTATAATATATAAGTACCAAAGATAAATAAACAGTTTCTACTATTGGAACTAGATAACTGATTATACCTCAGAGTAAAGAAATACTGCGTACAAATTATACCCAGGCACAGTATAATAGGCTTTTACACACAATCGATAAACATGTCTACTTTGACATTGGTGTGAACTTCCAATCATATTTAAAGTGGAATTGGTTACCGAATCCGTGGGAGGTTTCAATTTTATTGGCCTAGACAAAACCACAACCCCTTTACTTATTCTAAGGTAATGACTACGGCCTTGGTGCATAAACAAACAATTAATCAGTCGACAAATAATAATCAAAACACCAAAATATTTTTCATACATTTACGAAAGCAAAATTGGCTCAACACAATATCGGTAATTTAACCACGGATTAAACGGCAGTCCAGTTTAAAATGATTATTCATTAAGTACCTGTGAAGGCCTTCTTCAATGAAAATTGGATTAAATACATTCCCGGATAAAGAGCTGTCACTACCGAGTTTTATATATTTCGAAAATTCGTCATTCATCATATCACACTTATAGAAACACACCACCAGATCCATCTGGAGATACTTAATATTTTTATAAATTTTGTATTTAGCAGCGAGTACTCTTAGTATATGATGAGTCTTATCTGATCTAAATTTACTACTATTATATCTCAAAATCTTATACACTTTCGAATTTAAGCTGGGCAAAATATAACAGAATGAAATCATTTACTATCATTATGAGTAAGTAGGTCGATATAGTTACGAATTGATAAATTGCTGTAAAAATAAACAAATTCTGAATAAAGATTAATTCATGTTTCATAACTTCCAATGACAATTCTGATGAATATTCCTACTCGTTATAGTCATTAATATGAATAATATACCTATTCTTAATTCAGTATTTTAACTATATTTATAAAACATATTTTTTATTACAACCACTTTTATTTAACTATAATCGGTCACATCTATACAAAATGTTGAAATATAACACAATTATTGTTAATAAAGTGAATTAAATTAAATTCAAAGTGAATTGTTCAAAGTAATATAAATTCCGACTTCATTTTGCGTAATGCCATACAATAAAGGAAAGAAACTGCATTATGCCTATGCGTTATAGTTTCGACATCGCAAAGTTCTATCGATAATTGTCACCCAACTTAATTATTATCATTTATGAGAAGGTAGTTTGCAATAATTTACCCCATTCCAATTTTAAACTACCCTCAATCTCAACTATAGTAGATTTGAAATATACTTACGTATTTTATTAGATTTCTTTCTGATAGAGGTTTCATGAAATTTTGTGAGTACTATTTCTGAGTAATGAAATGGAATTTAACTTAACCTTGACGACTCATATGGTTAATAGAGTATAAATTTCAATACATAATTTATTCAATTATTTTTTTTCGTTGATATCGTGAAAAGAAAGTACCTACTTCGAAAATAAATATCCAATGAAACCCACGAGTAACTCATTTGAAGAATATGCAATTCTATGAAACATAATTTCTAACCTTCTTTCAATCTTTAATCATGATACCTTGTAGATAATCATAAGGCAAGACGAGGCATTTATTATGATAAGGATCCTTCATGTAGTATATGTGGTTCGATATTTAGTTTGGTTCTATTGCACTAGCGAAAATCAATCTACCTCCTTAATTTATAGAAATTGATTTTTTATCTAAAATTGCCGATTTATTAAAGCACCATCAAAATGTACAAGCTGAATAATTATCGAACCTATGGAAAGCAGAGTAGTTATGTATTAATACGTTAAAAACCAATCAAGAGTACTTTTTATAGATAATTACAAAACCTTTGTTTTTTAAATGGATTAATCTACCCACAAGGATGATCAGTGATCCTAGACTGATGGAATTAATTCTCCTAGACATGGATGAGTAGCTAAGGGGAGATCAGTGAGCCTTGTAGACCGATGTACTAGCACTTCACCAGACTGCTACTACTTCCTTCTCCTCCAGGTCTGCAGTTGAATTTTACAGCATTTCTATAATCAAACACAATGTATTAGATCATGGGAGTTGAATTGATCGATCCCACTTCTGATAACAGATTTTACCCCTTTTGTATGCTAATATAATTCTTAATAAATTAATCAAGTTGGATAATAAAGACTTAAGAATCAGATTATGTAATTCAACAGTCAGGATGGCTATTCTAATCGAATTATATAGCATATTTTAGAATCGGGTATACCTACCTATATCAGAGTATTAAAGGGTCTAGGTCAGAATAATAAAATAAGCATTTAGGCCAGACTTGAAAATAATATTTATTCAAACATTATATCTATGGCCTTAACTATGAATTTACTCTCTAATCTACCACCGGTTCGGATGGCCGACCTATTGAGAAGATACCGGCAAGAAACTCAATATTAAGGTCTTATATATGGCCACTACACATTCAGAGTTATTCTCAGTATATTACAGAAATACACAGAACACTAAAATGGTCAATCGTTACAGTTGAGAATATCAAATATACATACCAGAGTTATTCTCAGTATATAACATAAATACACAGAACACAGATTATTATAAAATGATCAATCTTTACAGTTGAGAATATCAAATATACATACCAGAGTTATTCTCAGTATATAACACAGAACACACTATTATAAATTGTGTCAATCGTTACTTATTTATTTATTTATTTACAGTTACAGTTACAGTTGAGAATATCAAATATACTTATCTATTAATTTGTGGTTGCAACTTCATGGCCTTATCAGAGTAACAACTAGTACACTTTTTGTAGCTATTACAAAGATTACTTTCAGCGATTGAACCGTATAACAGCAGACTTGGTATAGCTTTCGCTATTTACTGGTATCATTACTTTTCTCAACATAATTCTTACGGCGATAAGATACCCTGAGAGAGATCCGCTCCGTACAACAGTCAGTACTTTTCTCAACTTGATTCTTACGGCCATAGACACTCTGTGAGAGATATCTGCTCCGCATAACAGTTGATACTTTTCCCAACGTAATTCTTACGGCCAAGGACACTCAGAGGATATCTGCTCCGTAGAACAGTTGATACTCAACTTAATTCTTACGGCCATAGACACAAGGTCTGCTCCGTACAACAGTTGATTAAAGATGTGATCTGAGCTCGGAACTACGCGGCTTTATATAGGCAAACTACCCTCACAGCAAAGCACGGTAACGCCATTGGCTAGTATATGACACAAGTTAAAAATATAAGAAAGTAATCCTGGGATACACTAAATAATTCAACTAAAACACTAAATAAGCATCATAAATCTAATCATGATTTATGGTGATAATATCTTAATATTTCAACAATGTTTTCTACTTTATTTTATTCAGACTAAAAGTAATTTCAAAGAAAGACAGAGAAACAAATCTTAAATAATATTGCTTATACTTTAAAAATCACATAGATTTATGTCACATGAATCTTAAGAATTTAAACATCATTCCTTTATTTATCTAAAACCGGAAACATGATATTTGAAGACCTTCTGTTGATCTGATGGTTGGAACCACAGTTTAAAAACTTTTAATACAGGACCATAGGTTAAAAACATCACAGATCATCAAGCAAATTCTCTTAAGAACTAAAAATCATATAATAATGTTTCAACCATAATATCGCTTTTATTAATAATCTAACAAGCGCACTAACTGAGGGCAAGTAGTAAACTTACAGAGAAATTGATATAATACCCCTTGGGCGTATTCCGACGACAAGTAGTCATCTAAAACTTTCATAACGGACACTTTGAACAATGTCTTTAGTTCGGGCTTCTATTAATAATTCAAAACAAGTGTTGTTAATTTATTATTTAAATAAACTAATACTGCTTCTTTGACTGGCAAAAAAAGTACTTATCTGAGTGCTTTAAAGAAGCTAGGTACTTAAACTGATGTTTCAATATGTATCGAAAAAAAAGTAATTTATTTGTGACACAAAAGAGTCCCAATAAATTGATAACATAAAACTCAAAAACACAATCCACGCCCCAACATCCCGTAGGTATAGCCTCAATAAATTGATTTGAATCAATTTCACGGGAAAACAAAATAATCACCGATTTATATTGCGCGTCTCGATCACCCAACACTTCATAAACGTTGTTCATAAATAATACGATAAAATGATCGTATTCGTTTCACTGTGCCGTTGTCCGGGTGTAATACCTGTCTCGTAAAATGTCTCCCCTCGCACAGGAGACTACTGAATCTCCTGAAGGTCACATAATTTGCACGCGGTGTACTGATTTCCAATTACCCAACGATGTTTATGGTGTTATTAACAACTGCGGGGAATTAGACCACTCCTGTTTCTATTTTTCCCGTATTTAATCGCAATACAACGTTAACACGTGTAAGTTATGTGTTATCCAGTCAATTACAATTGGAAGCATAAGTACCTACTATTATGACATTAGTATCATTATGCATCTAGGCACAGAATGGGTATTGGACTTGGATTATTATTTATTTCTTTGTTCATAAAAAATTATGCGGAAATGACGTTGTTGAATGAAAAAAAAAAAAAAATAATAATATTATTCTCATGAGGTGTTTTATATGCTTTTTATATTTTTATATTGAATGTCAATGATAGCCTATTATATTATAGTCTTGATTTTTTGTATGGAACAAGTGATATTTTTTTACATCCAAGCCTGAAAATGGATTCCCGAATCATGAATAAATTTGCCAAGAAACTATGTAAACTACCCATAGAACTAAATTTAAATTGATATCAAGAACTAAAGGGTATGTTTGCGATACGTATTACACGATGCATTGAGCTGAACAAGGCAATTTGAACTGGAGTAATCTAGAAGCAAACGGAGTTGGATAGTATCGGCATATGCTCGCCGCATATAATAGTAGAGCGTAGTACCCTGGAGTGCCGTAATAGCTGCAGCATGCAGCTAACTTAAGCTGAACGGCAAACTTAATGTAACTTTGTCCAGACCATGACTAGGCCCAATAATAACGTCGTAATTTCTCTTCAACTAATAGTATTACAGCAAATTGCATTCGCCATACTTGACTACTTGCTTTGACTAATTTAACAGGTCGTTGAGTGTTCTGTTTCTTGTTTTAAACTTCGGGGTTATTTAGAGCTGCTTTGTTGGAAGAGATCGGGTAATCTATTGAATTGAATCGTTCCTATTTTTTATTTAATACTTTTATTGGGAAAGAGGCACCAATGATGGTTCAACTTCAACAATTAATTTAATGGAATAAAATCATTCCTACCGATTGGAGTAGCAAATAAGTTGACTAATGTTAATAAAATAAAATCATTTTGACTGACTGACGAAAATCATTATTATTATAAAACAATACCTATTATTGAACCCACAATGCGGCTAGTTAATTGTTCCAAAGTAGCACTTCAGATTATCTCTCAAATTAATGCGACATCCACTAAGCTATCATTTTAAATGGTTAATTAACTGATGTGCTATAAGGCAATCACAGGAGAGAAGTTGCTCCCGAGTTATTTGCACAGATTTATTGGCGTGCATCAAAACCTACCTACGTAAATGGTAAAAATTTAATAAAAATAATAATAATATGCACTTACAAGTTAAAGATCTGTGTAGCGACGACGTTTGAAAACATCAACCAAGCAATTGGTCGATTTAAAGTCTAAAGGGGAACTATTAGCGACTAATAAATTTCACATAGCAGCAAAAATAAATATAAACGCTCGGAGGATATATAGTAAAAGTGCAGAGTAAGTAGCAATGTCTTTTAGCACCACCATTCTATGTGACCATGTTTACCAATCTATTTTATAGTTTGCGACAAACAAACGGCATGAGCAACGCAGCGTCATAACGACTGGGTGAATTGCTACTACGATGTGTGAGCTCGAACAAGTATCACATAATCTTATGTTTTCAATAGTGATAACTGTTATGTTTGGTATTTTGGAGTGAGAAAAAAGCGAAGTCGTTTCCTTAGTAGAGGTGGGTCGGAGTGGGTGGGTGGTGTGGCGGCGGCCGTAGCCGCGCGGCACTGTGAGCCACAGCTGCAATTACCTAATGATGCGCGGCGGTTACCCAATTACGGCGACTGCTGCATTTACGTTTTTAGTTCTGCTGATTCGGACGCTTTACTCGATAATTTACTGGGCGCAATGCTGAAAACCTCGCAGGCTTCGGATAAAATGGAGATAAAGGAGATATTGTAGCAATATAAGTTTTTGATGTTATATGCACTGTATCAGAACTTTCATTCGTTCAGCTATGCATCGACATTGAGGGAGTGGCCTGTGCGACCTTTTTATTATCATCTCAAATTAGGTTCCGTCGGTGTAGCCTTCACAAACAAAGTGAGAGAGATGTTAATTTAATGTACGACGGTGTCACTCGAAGCGGGCCCGCAGCTCCGACTTTCAAAGGACTAAGGCAGCCACGGATTCTCTATTATGTAAATTCTCGCGTAATTTTCTCGGTGGGAGTGTGCCGGCCAGACTTTGTAACGGGAGCGGCCTCTCATTAATACTTACCTGAGCTCTTAATTTTTTTAAGTACGACGCAGAATTTAGCTATACATGAGCGGACTAATCTTTCTAAGCGGTTTTAATCAACAAATTCACTGTTTAAAATCTTATTCAATTAGTTTGGAGCTGTAAAAGTAATTTCAGCTTTCACATTTTCGTATGTGATATTAGAGAAAAGTCAACTGGATAGAATTGACAATCGAGCGCCCCATTTGAACTTACCTGTATACTCGTATCTCAAGTATAAAGCAGACTATAATAAAACAGGCACCTACTTACGCTCACGCGTTAAGAAAATCTATTATGCCGATTGAATATTTTATGAAAATGAATAACATTTTAATCAGGGCTGTCACAAAATGTTTTCAAGAGAAGTTTCTACTTGCAATGTAGGACACATAATACGAAAACCTAACGGGTACTAATCCGTAGATGAGCCGTCGCTTTCGTAGAAACATCTGCGGTCGCGGCAACAACGACGCGAAACGAAACAAAAACGAAATGAGAAAGGTTTGGAAAGTCGTATTGTGGTAAGTTGCGATGAAGCACGGCTAGGGGAGGCTCGCGATCCATTGTGCCTCGTACTTCGCTATTCACTTCGCACGAGCTGACCTCGGCTTTTTTTACCAAAAGCCTTCTTCGTGACATAACCTCTACACATATGCGACGGTGAACAATGAACTGCTTCGTGTGTTGTTTTAAATAAGCCGTATAGAAATTAATTAGTTTCCTAAGAACGAGATGAACCTGCCTCGTACATCTCAGTGCGAAGTAGGGTATTAAACAGAGTCTTTAATTTTAGTAACTCGTATTTTATGTAAGCGTATAAACGTTTTACGAGGCGCACTAGACGTGAGTTGCTTAAATTCAATTCGAACACCCATTCATTAAATTTCTATTTTCCACTAAAGTTACAGAATAGAAAGTTAACGTTTCAGTGCACACAAAGTAGGTACCTGATAAATTTGGTGAGAGCGTTGATTTTATAATACCGTTGCAGTCAATTAGCCATGTTAGTTGAGGCGTCATGGCTTAACTACATATTATGGCACAACCTTTTTTTTGAACCATATCTTCCAAACAAATCATATATAATATTTTAGTTATCGCCTTTTATTTGTCGACCACTCCAAAACCACCATCCATATTTCATCTCTCCACCTCACCGACCAATACAATTCTCATTATTGTGCTCAGTGGGCTTGTAACAGTTTCTGTGTCAAGTGGTCGTTGAGAATGAACCTTGTATCTTCAGTACATTGTGTAGATGATAATGGTGAGATAATCGAGCTCGTGAGGCTTATTAACATCGTGCAGCGGCTGTGAGAAGCGATCTGTGAACCAGCCGCCACACGTCCGCTGCTGCGTCCCCGCCCCGCTGTGCCGTGCCGCGCCGCGCCGTAACCCAACTGAATACAATTACTCGCATAGTTTAATTAAATTGCAAAGTTAGAGTTTCATAGCTGCATATTAAGAGGTATAAAATGCGTTCCTATAAAGTTTTATGTCGGTTTTTCTCGTACGAGTGTGAGCTGACTGAGTAGCCTGTTTATTTATTACTAGTTTCCGGTCCGCGGTTTTACCTGCGTTCCTGAAGTGTGTTAATGTTTTCCGGGATAAAAAGTATCCTATGTATTGTTCCAGAATATAGTCTATCTATGTGGCATATTTCATACAAATCCCTTCATCCGTTTAAATACGACTGAGTCACAAACACTAAAACTTTCACATTTAGGTATAATATTACTGAGGTGAGATGAGATAAAGCTCATTACTTTATCTGTAGAGGCAATATTTATTTTCAGCACATTTGTTTTGTGTTAACATTAATTGATCTCATAATGTTTTGGTTTTAAACATTGAAAAATGTTTTCCAATTATTAATTCATACCTACGTATTTTCTGTAGCAATGAGCAAAGATCTTAAGTTATTTAAAAAAAATATAAACTAGCTGTGGGACTACAATAATATAAGTTTTTAAATAATAAACAGAAAATAATTTTCACAGGACAAAATTACAGTTCGCACATGTAATACATCACAGTTGTTATCTCTGACAGAGCATTGTCTAGGACACAGGCTCTATTGTGTACGGAGTGTGTTTCACACCACACGAACATAGCAAATGTATATTATATACATATATAGCATTTGATTAATTCTTATTAAACAGATTTATGAAGGCTAACATTCAAATAAAACTTGGCACAGAGTTATATAGTCAAAGGAAAGTTTGTTACAAACTGTATGTACCTATCTGTAATCAGTTTACGTAGGGCATCAGCAAATGGGATACAAAGCCCAAGTACCTATCGCCGGTTGTTTTATGTATGTGCAAAAGACGGTAACTTGAAATAGGGATATTGAATTCTAAGCGCGTCCCCGACGAGCGAGCGTACGTGCCCCGCGACCAACTGTTCCAGAGCCTCAACAAAAAGTCCAAATAGATGTGTCCCCGCAAAGAGGATAGGAAGGGGGCCATTGTGCTCGATGCACCACCGAGCTCCTGCAAATCTCAGAACATCTCCAAAGGACATAACGAGAAAAGTTGTGTATGTTCGCACCGTTACTGGACTTTCAGATTCTATTATTATTTGTTACTCGATAACCATCCAGCCGATTTTATTGCTTGTAAACATCTGTCTTGCTCTATATTCTCTAAGGTATTATATTTTGTTTTACTTAACAGTATCACACTGATTGCTGCGTCCTTTTGAACCTTATCGTCTCACATAAAAGTATCTGGACAAAGATTTTGTAAGTAGAAGGATGACTTCGAGTAAAAGTTACATCTTGAAAACACTCTTGTAAGATCTTTACCCCTCATTACATGATATGGATTAAACAAAGTCTAGCAAGACCCAGGTTTGCTATATCCATCATTTTCTAATGCAATGTAACAGAAGGAACCGGGACTATCCTTAATCCTGGGTTTAACAAGATTTGGTTTAAACCATCTCATAATATGGGGTTTAGTGCTCGGAAAATTTTATTCGCTTATGAATTTTCCATGAATCCTCTGATTATTTTCAAATTTCAGAGGGAGGTAAACAGTAGTTCCTATGAGGAGGAAGGCAAATAGTCTACCTCATGAAAGCTAGAGGGTTATCGGGCAGAGCTGTTTGCTCGGCCGGCGCCGGCGCCCCGGTCGCTGCCCCCGCTCGCCTGTGCTTAGATATCCCGTACTGACTAGTGAGTCAGTGTGGTTCATTCATAGTGAATAAACATCGTTGCAAATCTGAATAATGATCATAAATTAATATTTTTCTATCGTATGTTCATTATCTACCTGCCTGTTCCCAATCACTCAGGGTCGGCGCAATATGTATTTTTCAATCATATGTAGAAAAGTTTCGGAATACTGTGACAAAAAGAGATGAAAATGTCTATAAATAATTTTTGGCTTTTAATAATTTGCTAAATAAGTTCATTTTTGAAACGCATAAATGAATTTATTAAACTGAACAACGATTTTAAATAGATTCTTTTTTACCGTTTTAATCTTTTTAGGGTTCCGTACCTCAAAAGAAAAAAAACTGAACCCCTTATAGGATCGCTTTGTTGTCCGTCCGTATGTCCGTCTGACTCTTTTTCTCAGGAACGCGTGGAGGTATCAAGCTGAACATAATATCAAATACTTAGGTCCGCAATCCCTTGAAGCAGTGAAAAATCAAACTTCTAAGTCAACGCAAAAAAAAAGATGCAGCCGTTTTTGCAGCAAATTTCGAATTACAAGGGAATCAACAACTATAGGGTACTGTTGACCGTAGCAAAACTAAAGGAAGAAATCCGAAAATCGAAAATTTGTAGTTACATCACAAAAAAATAACATAATCGGAAAAAAAGGAAAAATCTTCGAGAATCGTTTCCTGTGATGAACGAACTATTATATAATAGTTATATAATATATATATATCTACAAGTCTGCACGGAACCCTCGGTGCGCGAGTCCAACTCGCACTTGGGCGGTTTTTTTAATAAACAAACCCTGTATGTACAGTGAAAAAAAAAGCCGTTTTTGAGTTTTAGCGAGACTAACGAACAGCAATTGATTTTTATGTGTATAGGTATATCATATACCTACCTAATGTTTTTCGAGTCAACAAATAAACAATATATTGTTTACGTAAATCCGCAATAATTTGAGCTAGGAATTTTCAAAGTTCTAGTACGAAGTGAAGCCGGAGGCCATCAATTCCACTTATCTATACAATTATTCAACTACCATCATAATGTGGGTTTTCCCACCGAACCTTTGTCTGTAATCGAAACACTAAGCCGAAGTGATTTAAGATTATGGTGTGGGATAATGGCGTTCATTTTCGTTTCTACGTGGCACAGGTGCGATACCCAATTTTTCTTAAAATCACCTAATTTATGCTCTCTGTAATTCCGTTCGTTTCACAAAATTAGTCTTGTTAAGTACCTACCGAAGGGTGACATTGCGTTGAAACTAAGCAAATTAACTTATCTCACAAGTTACTTAAGTAGCCTTAACGTTTTATGTAGCATAACGAAGTTTTCACTTGTCTATATTAATTTATAATAAGTTATTATAGCGACATTTATAAAATATTATCGTTGGATAAAACCAAGTGCTTTCATGTCGGTAGTCCGGGTACCTACTAACATTTTATTTATTTGTGATTTCAAATTGGTGTTTAAAGATGCCAATGAGCCAGTAAACTGGTATATCGTACAAGGAATAATAAAAAACGTATTAATGAAATGATAGTAATAACATTTCATATCCACTGGGCCTTTCAATGCAAATGTTCTATGATAGCTCGCTCGTATCGTATTTCAGTGAACTGTATTAATGTTATTTCAGCAAACTTTAGTTACAGAATGTTCTTATGAAGTTTCAGTAGTTTAGTATAGAATGTGTAATAAGCATAAGGCAGCTATCCGTCTATGAACCGTAATTTATCTTCGGGTTTCGACGTCCTAACAAAACCACTAAGATTCTCATCCAATCTGAGCATGTATGAAAATATTGACTGTGAAACTGCGCTTTGCGCTTAAATTCAAAATATCCAATATGCTATCGCGTAGTTAAAAAATAAACTGTTTCTTTCAGCACTCAATTACAGTAAGTAAGGCACTGTAATACTTATATAGTATCAGCTTATCGTTTTTGAATGCAGTCTACGTAGAAAGCGTGTTTGGGATATTTATTATGAACACCGCAATACATGGTTTGAATTCCAACTCGCTGTGTTTGACATGATGATTTTAACAATAGGTGCCTCACGTTGTTTTGCGTTGATATAAAATCAGCCTGCTGTGGTAGATTAATTTGCATTTTAAATGAGACAAGTATTTATTCACGTAAATGTTCGTTTGAAAAATGCCTGTAAAACATAGGTTAGATGTATTCTTAGAAAATCAAATAATGGAGTTCAGTAACCTACAATCTACATGTCGGTGATCATAGTGTGATAGGTAAGACATTCCGATCTGATGACAGATTTTGTAGTTATTATTTTTAAAATTTTACTAAATGACTCTACGTAGACATATAAGTAGACATACACGTAATCATTAACAAGTGAATGATTAGCAAGTCAGTCCTGCGAGAAGAGATTATCGATAGTATGCCGGCTGCCGGACACCGGACGCCGCCGGCCGCCCCGGTCGTGAGCCACGGGCTACTCGACATCATTGCCGTTTCATTGCACCGCTCTGACAGCCTGCATTTTCACAAGCCGCTATTATGTTAGACAAAGATAATTTGGAAGCTCGGATTTGTCAATATCTGAATTACAGTGAGACATTTTATACACTAGCTTATTTAGTTATTTATGTGTTATTACTGGCTATAGCCGGTTACGTACCTATTAAGAAAATATCGGCCCTATGCTATTAGACCGAGACACCAGCCTCGCAAGATATTACTTATTTTCTGACGGACAAATGTATAGAATTGAGTAGTGTTAGTACTTACTTTAAACGTATGAATACCAGCTCACTTCTCCCGTGGGCCAATTTTCAGGTACCAGGTATTGATCATCTGACGTCCACTCAAAAATGCCAATTTATTGTCTTACTAGCAGCGAAACCCGGCGTTGCTCGGGTAAAAATACATGGCATGTTTAATGGTATAAAAAATATATAAGGATAAATTTTTTAGCATAAATTATAGATTTCTATTTTCGATATTGAGAGACTTTCCAGAACATTCAAATAGTTTGTTCTTTTTTTACTCGACTGCAATCACAATTGAACTGACGAAAAGTCACTGAATTTCGATTTATATACCGAAATTTCCAGTACCAGATCGTTCTAGAATATTTAGATGTACATCACTTCGATTTGGTTTTTATAGATCAATAATAACACTCGTACACATTTTGGAACTTTCCAGACCAAACCAAAAATTCTCGATCATAATAAATTGCACTCATTTATGAACTTCTCATTTATTCCGCGTCACCAAAATCTAAATGACGTCATCCGTCGGTCTCTTGCCACCGCCGGCGTGCCCGCAATTCTAGAGCCAAGTGGGTTGGCGCGCGACGATGGCAAGAGACCGGATGGTTTGACGCTCGTGCCATGGAGGTTGGGACGGGCACTGGTGTGGGATGCTACGTGTGTTGACACACTTGCTCCGTCTCATCTCCATGGTACATCGACTGAGGCCGGCAAAGCTGCCAACAACGCAGAGAACCTCAAGCGGCGCAAATATAGCGGTTTATCGAACACTTATATATTTGAGCCGTTTGGGGTTGAAACCCTAGGACCCTGGGGTCAGCAAGCCCACCACCTATTTAAAGAAATATCTAAGCAGTTGGTGGAAGCCACACGGGACCCCAGAGCTGGCGGCTACTTAGCCCAAAGAATAAGTTTAGCAATCCAGCGAGGCAATGCCGCCAGTATCCTAGGTACTCTGCCACCAGGGGATGAGTTAGGGGAAGTTTTTTATTTATAATTTAGTTTTATTTTAATTTTTAATTAGTTAAATTTTTTTGGTTGTTATTAAATCTGTAAAATGAAATAAATATTACTTCCCAGATAATTCGGAAAATTTCTAGAACGTTCGCGAACATTCTAACTCGATAATAACAGTTTTGGGACATTTTGGAACTTTCTAGATGAAGCCAGAAATTAGTAGAACTTTCTCAAACATAGAATGTATCGATTATAATAGTTTGCATTCATTCTAGAATTTTCTAGATCATTCCAGATATTTGTTGAACTTTCTAGAACACTCCAGATAAATTATAACCGTTTTACTAATTTTGGAACTTTCTAGATCATTCAAGAAATTTCTCGAACATTCTAAATCGATCATAATCAATTGCACTAATTTTGTAACTTTCCAGATCATTCGGAAAATTTCTAGAACGTTCTTGAACATTCTAACTCGATAATAACAGTTTTGGACATTTTGGAACTTTCTAGATGAAGCCAGATCAATTATAACCGTTTTACTCATTTTGGAACTTTCTAGATCATTCAAGAAATTTCTCGAAAATTCTAAATCGATCATAATAAATTGCACTCATTTTGGAACTTTCCAGATCATTCGGAAAATTTCTAGAACGTTCTTAAACATTCTAACTCGATAATAACAGTTTTGGACATTTTGGAACTTTCTAGATGAAGCCAGATCAATTATAACCGTTTTACTCATTTTGGAACTTTCTAGATCATTCAAGAAATTTCTCGAACATTCTAAATCGATCATAATCAATTGCACTCATTTTGGAACTTTCCAGATCATTCTGGAAATTTCTAGAACGTTCTCGAACATTCTAACTCGATAATAACAGTTTTGGACATTTTGGAACTTTCTAGATGAAGCCAGAAATTTGTAGAACTTTCTCAAAACATGCTATATCGATTATAATAGTTTGCATTCACTCTAGAATTTTCTAGATCATTCCAGATATTTGTTGAACTTTCTAGAACATTCCAGATCGATTATAACCGTTTTACACATTTTGGAACTTTCCATTCCAGAAATTTTGAGATCTTTTCAGAAGTCCTCATGCGTTAGAAAAGGACAGCAATATATGTTTTAACATTTTCGCCACCCACAACTACCCCCTTCCACCCACCGCGACCAGACTCCCTTACTACCACCTGGAGACCAAGAGGTATTTACCACCCCAATGGGAAGTTGATTGGGGTTGGTGGTGATTGAGAAAACTGCGTATTTACGTACCCACAAAAGCATTTTATATATATTATTAGATTTGCATTATAATAATGCCCTCGCGTAAATACTCCAGCGACGTTTTTAATGTCTGGCGAGGCTAGGATCTCGGTAACATATAATAGTACATTTTGATACATGTGTGCAAAGTACACAGCGATTAGGGAGCCGAGAGTGTAATGATCAATGCACACGCGTGCCATACGACGTTTTTCAACATAATTGCGATGAAAAAAATAGACTTGTATTTTTTAAGTAGATTTTTTAATAATAACCAACCAAACAATGATTGTTTACATTCGTAAACAAGCTTAATACCCCCTCGTCTGTAATTACCAACTTTGCACACATGTATCACAATATACTATTATATGATTGAATAAAAACAAAAACATCAACCTTATAGTAGGTACCAAGCCGTTATGTTTTTTAAATAACAATCTAAATATAATCAATATATTTAAAAAATCCTCGAGGATGCCGCTGCTACCGATCATTGGCAAGGTTTCCAGCAGGCTCGCAGCGTTTCCTCTTTGGATGGCCAAGTTAATGGGTCGCTGGAAAAAGCTCCCCCCCGCCTGTCTCCCGAGGTCTTGATCAGTTTCAACGAACAATTAACCCACAGAAGAGCAATGAAATCTAATCTAAAATAGAAAAATATAACATACTAGCTGCGGAATTGGATTATTGGGTATTACTACTCTAAAGGGATTATTCCTCGATGAAGAGTTTAGATGATAATGTGTGCGCAAATCGGCGAGCTTTGTACCCCACGGTCCCATAGTTTCGACCGCAAAAACCAAAAACAGATAATTTGGTCAAACATAATCTCTCATTCATTTATATATTTATTAAAAACTAGCTGTTCCCCGCGGTTTCGTCCGCGTTCTCGGGATCAACGCCTATTATATTTGGGGATAATATCGCTTTCTATTAGTGAAAGATTTTTTCGACTCCGACTTATAGTTCGAGTGATTTGTCCGTTTAAACAAACAAACATACAAAAAAACTTTTTTTTTAAGTAGTCATTTCTATAGATAGAAATCAATTATCAGTTGAGCAAATTAAACGAATAAATTATAATAATAAAAGTACTTTTGCCTTCATAACATGGTCCGTCGCTCTGCTCCAGCCCAAATTAACCTTTTTAAACTGTTTGTGATAATTGTGCAGCATTACAAAATCCAATTATGTTGGAACCGTGTTTGTTTTATTTTAAATGTTTCTCTTATTGAAACGACTTAATTAATCAATGGTTATACTTGTTAAAATTTTGCGTTGCATTTGCTCCCGCACTTACTTTTAAAAGGCTTTTCAGCTTTCTACAGAACATTATTTACAAACTATAAAACTTACCGTATCAAGTTATAACAAATTACAGAAATTATTTATTTAGATCGATTACGTATGAAGATCTTTTAATATCCTATGTTTCCCTAGGAGTTGAACCTATATCTTCAATTATTTTCAGTTGACGTTATGGTGTGTCCACACTACGCGAACCGAGCACGAGCCAAGCACATGTAGAGCACGGATTCGCATAGCGTGGACGGGACCTACGAGCCTCGAACGAGCGTTCTGATCGCGCTCGACTGCGCTCCGCCAATTGTCAGTTTTTGACGGACACAGAGATTCGCATCGCGCTTGTGTTGTAGGTTCGTTGTAAGCTCGTTGTACACACGGCTACAGATCAAGCTATACATTTCTAGTATAAGCTGACCTCCCATTGTACGGAAATCCTACACAATGCGAGATCAGCTCATACTGGAACTGTATAGCTTGTTCTGTAGCCGTGTGAACGTCCACACTTCATAGTGAGCAACAAACGAATAGAGGCTTGGCTCGTGCTCGGTTCGCATAGCATAGATGCACCATCAGATGTATCATGGAAGTTTCGTTCGGTATTCGGGTAATAAATCTAGATTAGCATTATCAGGAAAGAATACCTACCAATATAAAAAATCGGGTATTGCATTATTGACTCTATGGCCTTAAGCGAAACATTAAAATTGCGATCTGATTCAGAACTACATCATGTTTTAATAAGGTAAATTGATAGTATAGGTACCTATATATTATGCAGAGACATGTTGGTCGGCGGTTGGGCGTGTGCCCAGCCGTAGTTGACAATTGGCAATCGCCATAGCAACGCTGCCGGAGCCTTATCGCATCCTCATTGACGCATGACCGAACGGTTGATGAAATATGAACTGTTCATTGGTCAACAAATGAACTCGACTATCGACTGCGTTGAAAATCATTACTTTTGTACATGGAAATATTTAAAAAATATAGGCTTCAGATTCGATGTAATTATGTGGCATTAATATATAGGTAATATGCCTTTTACTGAAGAAATCCCTATTGTTTCGTCATGTCCGTCTGACCGATTGTACGTCTATTTGTAGGTATAACAAACTTTATTCAGAATATTGAATCTATATATATC
Organism: Polyploca ridens; assembly: GCA_951394255.1. Lineage (NCBI taxonomy): Eukaryota > Metazoa > Arthropoda > Insecta > Lepidoptera > Drepanidae > Polyploca > Polyploca ridens. Next base: position 10,700,011 of record OX596249.1, read on the forward strand.
CATCAGATTAAGATTACTTAGACGCAAACCGCAAAAGTACCTAACTGAATATTGTTTCTATGCGTCAACTTTAAAATTGAAAACGCTATTTAAGGCGATGATAGCTCAGTGGTAGTGACGTCGGATACCGAGACGGTCCCGGGTTCGAATCCTACAATGTGCTTGAGCTTTCGGTGAAGGAAAACATCGTGAGGAAACCATAGCACGGTGGTAGGGTACTTTATAGTACCCGCCTGGCTGGCTACCACCCTCAAGTTGAAAATCTGTCGCCAAGCACCTTTCGGTGTGTTCCGATAGCTGCACTTGAGAGCCAGTTCCTTCTAGGCTTTGTGTGCTTACCACCTTCGGTCGCATCATCACTTACCATGGGAAGATTGTGGTCAAACACAGGCCTATAAATAGTAAAAAAAAACTTTGAATTTTTATCGTTGTAGTCTACAAGACACGTCTACAGAACCATACACTAAGCTGGACATGGTCTTGACTAGTTATTACATACTTACTCATTTATCAACAAAATACGTCTAAATTAAAGCATTAATAAAACGCTCCATTTAAATTATGACATCTCCCTATAAATTATAGCAATCTACTTACCTATAACGTTGGTAATAATATGCTAAATAAACCATGTAAAGTGACGCTGAAAAATGTATCAAGACGTTCGTGTCATTTAGGCAGTTCGCAGTGTCGACGAAATTGACTCCCACGATCCCGAATTTAGTAATGCCTTGAATAATATAATTCATGAAGACGATTCTATATGAGGACCTCGATCACACAGCGGTTACAGAACTCGTCTAAAGCAAAGATTTAAATCTTGAATTTATGCCTACCTTCTGTATACCTAAAATAATATTAGATTTTAGAATCAAGTATTTTGATAGGTAGAAAGGATGGTGGTGTCTTCTACATCAAAGGAGTTTAATGTTAGAAACTAATTAAGACCAGAGTTAGGTACTGTGTTTTTATTCAATAAAGATTATGTAAAATTATTAAGTAAATTGACAAAACTATACTAAATAACTTAATCTAAAAGATAATATACTAATAACTAAATCTAAAACTTAAGGAGGCTAAAAATTTATATAAAAAAAAACCTTATAAATAGGCTAGCCTATTGTGGTCGCTGCCAAGTGGTAGCGTGCCCAAAATGCTTATACGTTGGCGAGGTATTAGTAGAGTAATATACATAATCAATAACAATATATTTTCAATAAATACAAATAAACGAATAGAAAATATTTATCTTTAGAAGCCAATTTTGATCAAATTTATTTTATTATTATGTAGAAAGTACTTCATTAAAATATTCAAACAAGCTCTTCAGAGCAATTAACACTATTCAGAGGTTAAAGTATCTTGTTCATTTGTTTATTAATAGACCTACACAATTAGAAAGCATTGAATAAATGTGCTATTGTGTACACAAAGGTTTGAATGTTTTTACAATATAAACAGCATAGGATAATTTTCTAACAAAATAATATTTTACAGCGAACTTCATACATATTTTCACTTTAATAAGTGTAAGTAAAAATAGATTGTGTAATATTGATGACCTGAATTAACTGTAAGATCAGAGAAAAAGGAAAGAATTGGTATGTATATACCTACCATATTTTTAAGGTCTTTACAGCGTAAATTGGTTGCTAGCTTTTGAGATAGCTTACTTTATAGATACACGAACAAAGCTCAATGACGTTCATTTTGTTTGAAATCTGATTGCATTTAGATGCAGTGATTAGTCGGTACAGTTATTAATCAGTGCAAAAACACTTACTAGTTGCGGAATTGGATTTGATATTTACTAGTCTAAACTGATTTATCCAAAGGATTATTTATACGAATCAAACGTTAAGGAGAAAATAAAACATAAGTGATGTCAGTTATGACATAGTAATCGAAGGAAAGTTACCATAAATACTAATTATATTTTTTGAGGCTTTTATAAAATACTAGCTTCTGCTCGCGGCTTCGCCCGCGTGGCCTACAGGAAACAAATGACATTTTTCTACTACAATAAAACAAAACAACTTAATCCCGCTTTGAGGGTGGAATTAATAAAAACGTTGAGACACGTATACATTAATTTTCAATCTTCAGCCTAAACACAAAATTTGAAGATCCTAACTTCTTAACTGACGGACTTTCATACAAACTTTCATCCCCTATTTTACCCCTTTAGAGGTGGAATTTCGAAAAACCCTTTCTTAGTGGATACCTACTCTTTACACAGAATATACCCTCTAAATTTCATGTCTCTAGGACCAGTGGTTTAGGCTGTGCGTTTATATATCAGTCAATCAGTCAGTCAGGACTTTGAATTTTATATATATAGATGGACCCTCATTATAACACTTTAGGTTACCCGTAATATAAAACATGTTTCCCGAAATTTTTCGTTAGCAACGTACCTAATACTAATTGGCAAAGTAATATTTCGTAGTTCACAGTAAGTAGCCTTGAATATTAATGTAATGTTACTCTCAAGCTATGGTAATGATACTTCAGCTAGGCTTTCCTCACGCTCCTATGTATTTGGAACTTTTCACATTTGCTCGTCGCAATTTCCGTTCTGTGGGCAAGTAGGCAAGTTAATATAAGTAAATTCATACTAAAGTTTATTACAAAGCCGGATTTATTACTTATTGTTTGGAAGGGACTGACGATCGCGATATGTAGATCAGCCCAATTTTTGACTCATGTGTTTGTGTAAACTAGGGCGGGCGGAATAAGACGTAGGTAAGGTTGAAAAGTCAACGCAATCTTACCAAAGGGTCCCTTGTGACTCTCACCAAAGAAATTACCCCAGATTTGCATAAAGGAGACTCGAGGGATCGTCTTTGAAACTCGCCTCCTAAGTTCGTGGACAGCCCAACATGCTTTATATTAAGTTACGCTTTGCTTTGTTCTAAGCAAGGTACTTTAGCACTAAATAACTTGTATGCGAGAATATAACGGCCGTATGAAATGCACTTAACCACAGCAAAGGTCCGAAAATTATTCATTATTACCGTGTAATAACATTTTGTAATTATTTGATAAATTATTTTTAGTACTGACTTTTTCACTAGCTATACCAACATTATGCGAAAATATGTACCGTAATTATATTTTCAGGTTTTGCGATTCATGGAAATAGCCAAGAAGGGCTACCTACCACATAATAATATAGAATGTTAAATTCTTGAAAATGTCAAAACTATTAGTTACTTCATGAAACAAATCCTTTTTAGGGCTCCGAACCATTAAGTTAAAATAGGCGAACCCTTATGGTGCCACTCCACCCATCTGTCTGTCCATCTGTCACAGCGGTATATTTCAAAAACCACTAATGCTATAGATTTTAAATTTGGAATAGTTTTAGATAATGCATACTCTACCTTAATGCAAATTAAATAATTAATTTAGTATAATAAATAATTTTATTTGCTAAAGGGCCCGAAATAGGGGACCGAAATTTCAAAGAAGGGCAGTTTGAAAGGAAGTATCAAGGAAAAATAGAACGATAATTCTAAGTAGCACAGTTTTTCGAAATAATCAAAATTCGTTTACAAACAAACTTAGTTATGCGGCCTGATCTTTTACAACAGTTATGGTCCAAACCAAAAAATATTCGTCCAAGGAAGGTCCTCGGCGGGAGAGTCAGATTCAGACTCTCACTTGGCCGGTTTTATTCAATTCATAGGTATTTATAAATGTTTTTAAATTGAGAAACTTTCTCACTTTATTTGTTGGCGCGTCTATTAGCCACCCGATCGCCTTGAAAACGAGGATAAATTAATGGGTCAGTTCGTTTCTTACCCGTTCCGGTTTACATCCGATTTTATTTAGCTATCATAAATTTATTCCAAAGCGATTTTTAATCACAAAAATGTTTTTACTATAATAATGAAGTATTGACTGTTTATAAAAATAATTTGATTATTTTATAAAAAGGATGAAATACAATTGGTTTGAGTTACTTGTTAAAATAAGTTAAAACCATTTTTTAAATCGTTTATTCATTCATTTTTGCTCTAATGGCAGTTATTGCTGATTTCAATAGGAAATAATTAACTTGAAATAAAATCCTAGGACTACTATAATCGAATTAAAAATGTACAAAATCAACGAATGTAAATAATAATTAAAATACAGGTTGTTGTTTTGGTCAGCGACGAGCGACTCAGGGTCGATAATACAACTGATACTAGCGCTAAAAAAAATACTTTATTATTTTATAATAATAAAAATAAAAATAATATTAATTTGAAAATCATGTAATAAGCTAAAATATAGACGTAATACTCAACGGGAGTGTGAGGGAGTAAAGGGGTGGGGCAATGGCGGCTTGCGCCTAGCTCTAGTCCGTGCACGTGGTTAGTGACCATACTTTGCGGTAATTTTATTTCAAATTGAATAAGGTATTTCTCAACGCATTTACAGTATTTAATGGAATTAAGTCCATTTTTGGAAAATGTATTTATTGCACTACCGCTCCTGGGTTGCTTGTCGCTGACCAAAAAAACACTCTGTATAATCAACTATGAATAAAATTATAACAATCGTAAAATGCAAAATCATCTAATTACCACCTAAATTATAAACAAAATATAACGAAATTTAAAAATAAAAATATAGCATAGCTGCTGTCGCGCGGTATTGAACAACATTTTATTAAACAAAATGGTTCTATTTTTAGTTGACGTATTTTTATTATTTTACCAGTAAAAGTTACTAAACAATCTATAATTCACTTAAAGTTGTTTCATACATAACACGTATAACTAAATTATTGAATTATTTAAACAATTTTGTTGCCGACAGTACTTAATGCCAATGAACTCAAAACTGACAAAGAATATTGATGTACAATTTAATCGAATCGGGTGTAAACCGAACGGGTGAGACCGGAACGGGTTAGAAACGAACTGACTAAATTAATTGGCAAAAGTATACGCAAGTAATTTTCTTTTCTTTTTTATATAATAAATTGTGTTGAAATTTACATATTATGATGCTAACTAAATCATGAATAGGGACTGAAAATACTATGGAGTAACATGAGTGTTCATGAACAAAGAACACAGTAAAAAATATAACGAGGAACAGCAAACTGCAAAATGTTTCAGCGAGTTAACAATTGAGTGTTGGTAGTAATTTAAGATTATCTCTCGAGCTAATGGTGGCAGTTAGAGTGACTATCTGGCACACGTCGGACAGGACATTTGTCCACGCGACAGCTACAATTACCGGGAATTTGAACGAATGTGACCGGTATGGTCACATTCGTTCAAATACCTAAGCGATTTACCTTTATATCTCTCATGTTATTGTTATTGTTTTTAATTAGCTGCTTAGATATACAATAATATGACCGGGCGTTTTGTGGGTCAGATATTTAACTACATTTATAAAATACGGTTTTTAAGGTGTGTTATGTCATTTTATTTAGGAAGGAAGGGTGTGAAGAGATTTCTGCAGGGTCGGCAACGCGCGAGTAATACCCCTGGTGATGCAAGCGTCCATAGGCTGCGGTAACCGCTTACCATCAGGCGGGCCGTATGCTTGTTTGCTACCTAAGTAGTATAAAAAAAAAAAAAAAAAAAAAAAAGTCATTTTCTTTCGAATCAAGGTCAAGATATTTTTATATTGATATTATCGGTTGCTGCAATCTAAAAAAAAGATTAAAATTTTGGTAAATAGTTGAAAGTATATGATTAATAAATGATCTTGATCACGACTGCTAAATAAAGTCGTCGTGAAAGTTTCGCCAGTAGGTACGTACATACGCACAGCCTCGTGATTTCCCCAGAGGTACCAAAAGCCTCTAGTTAAATTAGCTCGGCTAAACATTCCTTAATGAGCTATATTTTTCAACTGTAGACGCTCCATGAATGTTTTCGTCTTCATATTTTTCATAACACTGTACTCTATTTCATAAAATTATAAATTTCAATTAACTTTGTCCCTTCGTCTTTATATTTTTTGTCAACACTTAACAATGAAAATTCGTTACATAAAAAATTTAATGAACATAAAATTTGTATAAAATAAATTGCCTTTCCAAAATTTGTTACTGTGGGTACATAATATAGGGTTATTTCCGTATAAATAGAACGAGAAATCAATAAAGCTAGCCTCTGGGTTATTTAGTTTAACTGTAATTTTCAGAGGCTACTGTGTCCATCGTTTTCTCGGAAGCGCTATTTATAAAATATCTTTTAGAAGTACGCTTGAGGATAAAATTGTGAACATACAATTTAGAGAGCAATGTTGCGGACACATTAACGCAGGCAAACGGTTCGATATATAAGAGGGTATGTCACAGGCTGGCAGCTACATTGATGCAGGAAGTAATTCCTCCAGAGATGAGGGTCGTGATAACAAGAAACCTAACATATGTCCAACGTCGTTTCTACAGCCTGTGATTGACATCTGTCGTGGACAAACCGGCCTCAGCTCATGGCTTTTACCGTTGGCCTATTTTATTTTATCGATAAGTTTAATCTTCACAATACATTTTGAGATATTGTGCTCTATTTATTTGTTAAAGATAATATGATTGTAATGTATATATATAGTATATAGACTAGAACTCGTAGTAGATTAATAATTTTAGCAAAATCTCTTTCCAAATACAGCACCTATTTTATAAATATGTATTGTACCTATTTTTTGTGTGAGAGAAAGTCAGTGAATAAACAAAAATCTCAGTCGCTATCAGACTTCTTTTCTGCACCAACAAATGTGATTTGTTTTAGGTATTACCATAGAAATGTGTAATAATATCAACGTATATGTGGCAATACTCGAAATAATAAGAAAAAGAACTACGTACTTGCGTTGAATAACACTATCTATGTGCTACTAGAGTGGAATAAAATGTTTCTTGGCATTTTTTTTATGAATACATAGCACTTTTGGTCCCAAACTTTTCACTATTTCAACTTTTTTTATTCCGTCACTACTTTTAAAATATCTATCTCGACAACGCTGAGTATTTTGCGACACAATAAGGGTATTCCCGAGACGGAGGCCCGCACTTGACGAATTTAGTTAAGAACTTATAGTATGTATCCCTCTGTGGTAACATTGAAAGTACTATAAAAGAAATGAAAAAGTTGCGTAGGTACTACAATGAATGTAGATGAACTACCACAGCTTCCACAGTTTTGCTATAGAGCAAATTTTCATGAGCCTCTTTTTTCCCATGCCAGCAATCGGCTCCTAGAAGAATGTCAAGCTCATTATCACTTCTACAAGATATATCAGAGCTTATCAAGTGGTGCCCATTCGAGTTGGCTTGATCGACTAATTCGTCATAATTGGAACTACCTAATCAGACTTTAAAATGTTGTCCAGGTTCTCTTCTAAAACTAGAAAATATTATAAATATTTATAGCATTAATCACTAGCAATACCACGGTATTTCTCGCTGGAATAACACCAATTTTGGTTGAATAAAATATTCCAGTATTTAAGCATAAATATTTTAGTAAACAGATCTGACGCAAAAGGAAGAGAAGGCAACGGTAAGTTTCTTTTTTTTGCTCAAAAACTCCCTGAAAAAATTAATGACAAGAATTCTTAAGTTGTAAAATTATTCAAATCGGACAGGGACTGCTAACTTATGTTAGAATTCCTTAGCATTATATTATATTTAACAAATGAACCATTTTCATAAATTTTATTTGTTGCTTATATTGTAGAAATGAATCAGATTGTTCACTCTTCGGGAACTTTATAATGGCTAATGTATAATTGGAAAGTCCTATGGGCTTATCAGAAAGAGCTCTTCTACATTACATCGTTGGTCGCCCACAAGATAAATGAATGGAGGATGGGGCGGTTTGATTACTATTCATAAAGCGGGGAGTTGTGCGCACATAAAATTGTTCTGTCGCCTAATAGCGCTGCGCCTGTCGCCCCCAGCCCTCGATGGTAGCCTGACTGATGCTGCAAAGCAAAAGGGTATAACATGAAACTTATTTTCCGGTTCCACGGTCTCATATTTACATAACAGATTTCAGCGTACCTTACCCCTAAAATGAACCACAGCTTTTTAAGTAAAAGCTTACGTACCTTTATATATTTTTGCTATGTCTATTTTAAATGTGTTTATTTCTATTCTTTGTGACAGTAATATAATTATTCTTTTCAGTTTTCTGATTTTCATGTTCACTAAATCTACGTAATAAATAGTTGAGTTTAAATGTCTCACATACAATATAGTAGACTTGACACTTTCATTAAATCTGCCATTGGTATCACCTTTTTTGGCGAGAATGGATATAATCAATCTAATACCAAAAATATAAGTACAAATTTTATAAAAATTCCTTAAAATATGTATATATATTATTTATATATATATAGTTTATATTATTATGTTTATTTTGACTCCTCTCCATCCAAAGGTTGCCTGGTAGAGATCACTTTTAGTGATAAGGCCGCCCATTTTAACACTTACTTTTTTAAGTTCTTGTATTTTTATTTTTTTCATGTGGTGTAACAATAAAGCGTTATCTATCTATCTATCTATATTACGAGCAACGAACTTTTGTATAGAATTAAGTACTGGATTGTGTTACAATTTCGAAACAACTGCTAATTCATTCAGTGTACTCATTACATAAGTTAACTATATTAGTCAGATTTTATTACATAAAATTGCCAGCTGAAATATTATTATTTCTGTAATGCTTCAAAGTAAAATAAGACCCTTTAGATGTTTTTTACATGTGAAAGCGGCTCGATGTTTGACTAGCACGCTCTGAGTGGTAATTTGATGAAGGATAGTATCCCTCATTTGCAGTTGCGCCAAGTTAGCGTGTCAAAGCGGCTCGAGTACCTGATGCACCTCGTTATGCAAATTGCTATGTGATTTCTACGAGTTACTTAGGTGTCAGTCTACACAACATTTCAAGTATCATGTGCTATACGACGAGTTCAGCGGCAGAGCACTTTAAGTATACTCATTAACTATAGTATACGTTTACAAAATTTAATTGCCCTGGCTTCTTGTATACAGGGTGTTGTTTTGGTCGGCGACAAGCGACCCAGGAGCGGTAGTACAAAATATATATTCCCCAAAAATTGACTTAATTCCATTAAATACCGTAAATATGTTGAGAAATACCTTATTCAAATTAAAATAAAATTACTGCAAAGTATGGTTACTAGGCACGTGCACAGACTAGAGCTAGACACAAGCCGCCATCGCCCCACCCCTTTACTCCCTCGTACTCCCGTTGAGTATTATGTCTACACTTTAGCTTATTACATGATTTTCAAAAAAATATTTTTTTTATTTTTATTATTAAAAAAAATAAAGTATTTTTTTTATATTTTTTTTAGCATCAGTATCATTTGTATTATCGACCCTGAGTCGCTCGTCGCTGACCAAAACAACGACCTGTATAGAATGTTTACGTATCTTTTAAGCACACATTTTAGGTGTATTAATTTGCCATTTTATGTTAAAATACGCTACGCACCCGGGGTGGTTGGTGTACACATCGATTGATATTCTTTTCTATTACGTCCAAGTATCAAAAGGTATCGATTTTATGACGGTACTTATCGACTACTTTGTTTTTAATTTGGGGGCTCGTTATTATTCATGGGGTGGACAATTTTGCTTTAAATATTCTGTTTTTAGGAAATTCTGTTTACCTTTGATCAGTGTATGTTTAAAGCAGATTGATTTGATGCAATATAAATAGTTTTATAGTATGGATGTAAATAATTTGATCTTTTACTTGTGCCTAGGAAGACATAAGTGTTTCATGCCGGCATAATTAAACAGGTGTTAGGTGCTCCGTCCGCTTACCACAAATCTGTTGTAAATACGATTACGTCTGGGTACCCTCGCTACCTGACGGCTTATATCTTAATTAAAGTTTGTATAAGTATAACAATTAGGCATGTATAAAGGTTTGTTGAAAGTGTGGCAAATCCCTTAGGGGGATGCCAACAGATAGGTAGGTAGGGTTCGATTAAATGAAACAATGGAAATTAGTCCAATGAACATTTAATTGCCTAAAATTCTGTGGCCGCCTCACGTCCAGATTTCACAGGGGGGTACAATTTTTAGTGGGGAACACCCATAAACTGAACTAAGGTAGAAGTAGCAGCTTTAATCTTCCACGCTGGCCTGGTCCAGCTCCCAGGAGTCAGCGGTAGTATTAACGCCTAAGAAGGACGGCAAGCTCAGATTCTGTCTAGACAGTCGTAAGCTAAATTCTGTTACGAAAAAAGACGTTAGGTTCTATGGCTCGCAAACCCGTTAGTTTTGTTACGGATGCGTAGGTGCGGGAACCATTATCATTAATACGTACTTGTAGATTCCGTACAATAATATTTATTAAGTATTTAGATTTTTAGGTTTTATTAGTTTAATAGGTTATATTTAATTATGTTTTAGAATAAGTTGTAAATATTATTTTAATTTAAGTGTAATTAAGTTTTATTAAAGCTTTCTAACTATACTTATATTTATTTATGTAACTTGCAAGTGCAACGTTACAAAAGGTTGTCTTTAAATGAGGCTCATAAGGTAGTAGAATCGATCTGTGGCCTAGTATTTACAGGCATCATCGTAGAGTACAATCATGCTCAGAAATATAGGTAATGTAGAAAATATTTTAGCACTTACATTCGTATTGTGAGAAAGTATTTTTCAGGCGCGGGTGCGGGCGAAAATTGATAGGTTTTCTTTCCCTTCATAATAGTAAAAGAAGTGAGTGAGTGGCGCATCGGGTGAGATAACGAGGTTTCCGCACAAATAGCAACACGTGTGTAGTGGCTAATGGAGCAGCCTGGTACGCTTGTCGTCCGTAGCCCGCACGACTGCCGCACGACACCCAACCGATACCCGCTCGACTACCGCTACCGTACAAAACAAAACCTTCATTAATCATTACGCCATAAAGAATCAGTAATGCTCACTCGATACCCTCATACAGTCTTAAAAAATAAATTATGACCTTATTTTGTTTTATGACTATTTGACTAGGGCTTCCAGAAAGTATTGTTTAAAATGTAGTTTAGATTTATTAAAGCAATTAAAACTTGAAATTACCATGCAGTAGGTATTTTTTTATGTACCCTCGGATTACTGTCCTTGTTTCGTTTAGTTCTTATGGTTCAAAGCTTCCTTGCGTATGTTTCCTTCTAATTCAATGAGTTAGTTACAGTTGTACTGCGTAAATTTTTAATTAATCACTCATCTATTCAGACAGATTGTCACGTTAGGAAACAACTGTATTATATTTTATGAAAAATGTTTAGTTCTTATGGTTCAAAGCTTTTTTTTTACCAAAACACATGTTAGTTATATGTGCAAGCAATGTAAGTACCTACTTAATGCTAACCCCGAGTGCGTGTCTGGATCAATCGGAAGACGTTACCCCTTCCATCTCTCGATACTTTCCGCTTCTGAAAAGCCTCCATTTCCTGATGTAGATACTCATACACATTAACTTTACGCGATCTAAGGGGCAATTTACAGAATTATTATAAAGCTAGTAATCCTATGATGACGTAAGTCAGCTTAATTGTATAACCATAATTAATATAATGTATATTATAAATAAATAAGAATGTAAGTGAACTTAAAACATACTCTTTTTGATGTTTCGGACAATCTTTACTTTATAAAATTTAATAATGACTGATGGGTACATTACTGTCAAAGTTTTTAACTTTTGAATACCAGCGCGCACCCGTAGAACTACTGGTAAACTTTATTGACTACACTATAGCCTAACTAATTACGCTTATCATCATCATCGTCAGCCCTCAGATGACCACAGTTGGACATAGTTTCTCAACATGTGCCAGTCCTGATCTGGTCCTCCAATCTTCGCGACCTTCAATTGCCAGCTACTCTATGCTGCAGAATATCAGTCCAGCTAACGGGGCGACGGCGTTCCACACTGTACTATTACCAGTACAGCAGTACCAGCAGTTATCAGTACTACAGATATGGCCAACCCACTGCCACGCAATGCTGCCACGTTTTATAATAATAAAAAAAAAGTCTCACTAATTTCACTTTCCGTTTCTAGGTTAAATATACTAAGTTATTTTTCTTTCCTCTAAAACATTTTAAGTACTTAACAAACTTAAATCACCCCAAGAAGAACACGAGTCTACAAAACAATACGAACTTCTAAAGCTGGTTTAATTAAATTCTGATATAGGTGTATTATTCTACGAGTACCATGTCAATTATATTTAACATCAGGTGGCATTGCATACATAATAGCGAGGGTTGTCGACACTAAATTAAATTAAATTACAGATATCTATTCGCCTCAAGGATTGTTTAAGGAATCTTTGATAACTAACCAATTTTTTGTGTGTATATGTTACAGAGATGTATGAAACCTTTCCTAGGTTTCTATGCAATTCCTAGGAAATGTATACAATGACGAGCTAATTTAGGAAATGTGTACATCAATTTGTCGATAACACATACTATATCCTGGGAAACGTATGTACATTAAGTAACATTTCCTATGTTACTTAACCAGAAAAATACTTGCTCCAATATAAGTTATCACTTAATGAAAAGCTTAGCCCTTACGTTAATTATAATCTGTTTACATAATAAAAACAAATTTCACAAATTTGTTCATTAATGTGTTGTAATCTACCTAATCTTAAAAACACATTTCCGGTAGCTGCTTAGGAGATGTATAGAATTCCTCGGAAAAGTGTATAATAAAATTTTATTCACACATTTCCTGCCGATTTTCGTCATTGTATACATTTCTTAGACATTATACCTATACAGTGACGGATTACATACTTTTCCGTTAATATATAAAAATACTACTATAGGTACAAATTCGTCAACTGCAACGGAATGTAATAAGCGAATGCCTCGTGTTGTCTAGGAATCCGTAAACACCTGTATCATCGTAGAAACCCTAACGCGACTTTTATCACATAACCCACATCCATTTATTCATAGGTGCTACCAGAGGTGCTACCAACAGCTAGCTCTAGTTAGTATTATTGTTTATTTTGTGTCTTAGTCGTTTCTAGATATTAAGTAAAAGGTACTGGGTCTATATGGTACAGAACTATGCGTTGTGAAAATCCACGGCTGACAGCAATTTTACAAGCTGAGATTATGACATTTAATTTAATAACTCGCTTCTTTAAGTATTTATTTATCTTTACTTGTTAATTTATGTAAAGAACTAATCACTGAAGCCTATTTACATCACGCTTGATTATTCAAACTTGGGATATGGTTTCTTTTGCTGTAGCCAAACTCCTCAAACGGTTAGTGCTAAGCAAGTCATATTTGGGTTAGATTTATTAAGTAGTTATTCATGCATTTCGATTTATAAAATTCCTATTTGGTAATTTTCGTGATGCTTCTGATAGGAACCAGCTCTTGGTGTCTGATCGAGCCTCTCACTGGAGGGTGGTCGAAAAGCTTTTTTTCCAGTACAGAACAATAAAGGTAAAATCCAATTATATTAAGTAAAACAAAGACACTTTTTGAATTTGCACACTATACCGTTTTACTAAGCAGGTGGAAGGGCATTTTTTAAGATTAAATAATAAGTACATACAGCCAAATCTTCGCCGAATGTTATAATTTTTAAGTAAAAACGTACACATAATTAGTTTGCACAAAGGTGTGAACCCTGAAGTGGGTGTGTAATGCGTGTAGGACGCGTCGTATAACGTGCGAGCGAGTGTACGAGGCGCGTGCGGCCGCAGGATAACCGCAAACATGTCGCGTGTCGCCCGCTCGTGTCGCAGCCCTGTCGCCGACCACTTAGCATATCTCGACCCCTTTCACGTAAAGTATCCTATGTTGGATACATTACACTGGGAGCAGATTAACTGCGGGAACAACGGTGATAATTTTTACATCGTGTATTTGGGGCTCACATTCGTGGAATTCGCATTTTTTGCCTTTTATTAAGTAGTTGTTTCCGTATGTTGCATTAGGGTTCATGAATGTGGCGTTGCACTCTCAGGTTATATTTTCAAAGTCTATTACGAAACGGCCAAACCACATATTTTGACTAAGGTGTGTAGAGTTTGTGAAGTTAGGGCTTTTAGAGTAAGGGCATGTAGAGTTATAAGCTTGGCTCTACATGAGATCTGATAACTTTTAAACAGTTGGCAACATTTTTCTTAAAAATGTTTTTGGTGGGATGCATTTGACTAAATCCACTATTAAATATAATATTCCCACTTTTAAATCAATTTGCAAAATATTGGTGCCGATTCTGTTGTAAATCGGGGTGTTTAGTTTATTCGGTCCGCTCCTCGTTCGGTCCGTGGGCCGAATCTACCCCGTCTTTTTTTGCAGTGGACGTTTCGGTCCACTGTCAAAACTTTTAAATAACGATAGTGTTTTTTTGTAGCTTTGGTACCGATAGCTGGAAAAGTCTTAAATGGAAAAATGTTAATGTTACAATTTGATTACAATACTTATGATGATTATTTGATTACGATGTTTGATTTACAATGGGCTACTTTCCTGAAAAAAAGTAAATAGTCCGTCATTTACATTATCAAAAAATATTACACACGTATTTTTTCTTTTGTCAATTAAACAAAAAAATACGAAGATATCGTGTGTTAAAGTTCCGCGTGACATCACGGTGTGGTACACTTTTTAGGAACAAGTGACGTCACGAGTCCCCACTCCCGAACTTAGTCGCGCTTTATCTTCGTCAATTGTTAATGATTTGGTAAAGCAAAAAATACGTGTCCAATATTTTTTGATAATCTAACCGACGGACTAATTAGAATTATTATATTTTTACCCAGGCAACATCCCTATTGAAAGCGGCAGGTAGCACTAAACTAATTTTAGTCACATCGCATCTCTTTCTTACAAACATTATTGAAAAAGGATAGAACCTATTTAAAGTCAAATTAGTCAATGCCGTCTTGTCTAGGTCAAACTACGTCTCTAATAAAAGTCTCAAACGAATATTTTAAATTCAAAGAATCAACGCAAATATTGAAAATTAGCTTTCCGCACACGGAAACTTTTTTACCCCCGTAGGAATGGGACATCGAACAATTAACCCAAAGAAGCGCAATGACTATCATTTAGCTTGAAATCTATTCCGCCAATTTCCCACCACCGACAATGCGCTCTGATTGGCTAAGCCAAGGATACATGCATCCCACCAAAAACATTTTTATGTAAAATGTTGCCGCCAAGACATATGGCTCGTACGGTCAAAAAGTTATCAGATCTCATGTAGAGCCAAGCTTATAACTCTACATGCACTTACTCTACAAGCCCTAACTTCACAAACTCTGATTGGCTTGTGTACTAATAGAAGCTTACATACCAAATTTCAGCTTTCTAGGACTTCAGGAAGTACCCTATGAGTTTTGATGATCATCAGTGAGTCAGTGACGAAATCGCGGTTTTTTAGATATCAATAAAATCTAAAGTATAAGAGCTATGTTATTGAAACTTGATACGTTTAATAAGTTCACTATTGGCATCATATCCCGAGAATTTGGTTTATCTGGTATAATCCAAACCCAAGTTATGAGGGTTCAAAAAAACGACGAAGCGCTTCGAGAAAAGGTAGGTAGTGCCCTTTCGCTTCGCTTGGCTGTCTTGGCGGGGGCACTTCCGTGCCCCCAGATTCTGATTGGTCGAGTCAAGAACACATGATCCAGTGATTTGTCCTTACTGTTTAAAATCATTGCAAAATCACTGACTAGTTGCGGAATTCCTCGATGGAATAGAATTTCCAAAAATCATTTCATAGAACCAATGTATAGCCAAGTTTAAGTATAGCCAAGTCAAATGTTAAGGTTCATAGATCATAACTTATTTGCAATGTGTAACTAGTTCGACTATTCAAATTTAAAAAGGCATATAGGTAACATTATTGTAGCAAAACAAAACGAGAAATTGTGTTTTAAATTTACTTAAGAATGTATGTTATACGTTCTTATAAATTTATTTCAGGATAGTCTACAGAACTTGGCACCCATTTGGATCTCAAGTCTTTTGTCGGTGAAGTCGACAACCACACCATAATTATCTTAATATTGAACTTGGCTCCCATTTTTAATCAACTTAAAAAAAGGAGATTATCAATTCGACACGTATGTATGTATTGTATTATTGGAATTGGATATGATTTTTAAGAGAGGTAGAGTACTAGCGTTTATTCGCTCAAAGAGCAGCTCGACTGGGGAAGTACCTTCACCTTACAAAATGCCGCAGCCAAATAACTTTATGCTGTGTAAAGTTGTGTTCCTGCGCGTGAGTACGGTCGCCAGAGCTCATAGGGAAGGGGGGAAAGGTCGGTAACGCGTGAGTGATGTTTCGTTTGTTGCAAGCGTCCATATATGGCTACGGTAACCGCTTACCATCAGGCGGGCCGTATGCTTGTTTTTCGATCTAGTGGTATAAAAAAAAATATGATGTTGACACAGCAAATTAATGTCACACTTGTTTAAACCTCCACTGCTTGTGTTAATTATTCTAGAATAGTACACTTCGTACCTTTAGTGCGTTTCTTTATGAATTTTGAACATGGATGGTATTTACTCATGCGGTAAGATGTATGTATGGGTTACCACTTTCTACATGCTCCTTAGTGGTTGCAGTGTAAGCTTTGCAGCGTGAATTTATGTCGGGCGCGACGACGCGTGGCGCCCGCGGCTCCACACTACAGCCTCCGAACCGCCAGCGCCACCTTTGATTAACGCAGCCATTCGAAACCGCACCGCAGCCAATAAACATCGTTTTACTCTAATGGGACAATACGACTACCATAATTTACCTGAACGCATATAACAATGTTGTTATTACTATTGTATTTAGGAGATCGAAGTGCTTCAAAGACTTTTATGACATTTGGCTAAGATATTAGGGTAAAACGCTGCAATACGCCCTACTTTTTTTAAAGTTTTGTAAAATGACAAAAATAAAAGATATTATCAAATTCTTTATTTTGGTTACTTGACAACAACTTGGCAATCATGTAACTATAGCAGGAACTACAGATATTGTAATATTTTTTTCAAAACCTTGTTGGGGAACCCGTTTTGTCAAGCGACTGAAACGCTTATAGCGGTAGTTTGAAGTAATACATAATTAGGTAGTATAATGTATTGGTAAGAACTAGTGATGCTTTGTTACTAACACTTCGATTTCAAGCTTATTTTGCCTAACTATTATACAGATAATACAATGACGAGCAATATAAAAAAGCCAATAAAGGTATCATGAATTATTTCCGAAACCACGCAAGATAGCTTCTGGAAGTGAAAAGCAACACTTAAATGTATTTAATAATGCATAAAAAATACCAAATCGAAAATTAAAAAAAAACGTAATAATGTTATAGAAGGAAAAAACAAAATACGGTCATTTGATACTACGAAATTGAAACGAATATTTTTTAATCAGTCAATATTTCACATTACCTCGAAGTGTTCCCAAAAAAATTAAAATGAAAATAAAAGAATTAAATTGTAATCCAAAATTCATGTCTGAACTCACAGACTGAACTATATAATCATCTTTGCTATTCTGTAACGTTTTTGACAGGTGAACTCGTGGAGGCCTCCTGGAGGTCGCCCTAGAAACAATTGAATACGTGAATTGGTATTCAAACAAAAAAGAATTAAAGTAGACTGGAAGGTGCCTTGTAAATATCAACCACGCTCTGCGAGTGGATTTCATTTATTCAAATGATCAGAGCCGTAATCACAAACTAAGCAAACTTATGCTATGGAAACCAGATAGAGACTAATTTTGTTTCATATTTTAGTAAAACTCAACAAGTAATGTTTAATAACATAGATGTATCCACGTATCAGTTTCGCACTCATCTTATTCAAGATCGCGATAGATAAACAACAAACTAAATTAGTTTATAAATACATACTATTTATATAAATCTGTACATATTTGACTCAGAATGGAATATGACTTAATGCACACAAATGTTTGTCCTGTTCAGGAATCATACCCACAACCTATAGTCAGGGTATGTAGCATACAGATGAAAAAGTCGATTCATTATTTCATCATAAAGTAACTATGTATGTAGGTACCTACTACTAATTTGACGAGGTATTTTTTTATAAGGAATAATTAAAATAAGCCATATGTCAAAGGATTCTGTAATGAATTTGGAAGAACTTTGGCATTTCCAGTAAGACTATATGACGTCATTCGCCGGAGCGACCTCTCGGGCGGCCTGTCACTAAAATAAGAGAATTTCATTGCAGGCCATTATGTAATAAGGTTTATAAAGTGCAATATAATACTGTTTTCAAGATTTTTTTCACTTCATGAAACTAACTTATTGTGTGGTTTAGGAGATATTTAAATTTCTTTAGGCACTTTGCAAGTGGATTTTTTATATTGCTCTTCAGTATAATTATCACAGACATAATATAATGTCTGTGATAATTATGATGTCAACTCACTACAAACAGAAGAGGCCGCAGAAAATGCGCTGTTCCTCAAGCGCCGCAAGTACCTACTCTTGTTTAGCTGACGACTATGAAACTGCAACGCTTGCTGTAGAAACCATGGGCCCTTGGTCATCTGACACCTAATCCGTAGTAGGATACATTGGTAAGCGTTTGGTCTTTGCCTCTGGGGATTTGAGAGCCGAGGCTGTTTTTGTCTGAGACTAAGCTTGACCGTTCAGCGGGGTAAAGCTGCTAGCATCATGGGTACCATTAATAATTTAGAAGATCGTTTATTTTAGATATTGTATTTTTAAATTCGTTTTAGATTTTTTGTAATATTGAAAATATATTTACAGGATTGTAAATAAATGACTTAAAGGTAAAAAAAACTCACTGCAATACACAGAAAGCTATATTTGTGATATTAAATTATATAACTTATTGATATTTCATTTTATTAATTATAAAAACTAATGCCCGAGGAAAATTCACTAACTGTGTCTGTACAGTGTAGTACATTCAGACAGTTTTATCGATAATCCTGTTTCGGAATTTCCAGTATCATAAATTTGAGCTCAAGAGAACCGATTAGTATCCAATATCGGGCAGTTGGTCAAGAATCTTCCCGGTGATCGAGAATAACATTCTAATAAAACGAACTTCCGTTCGGGTCCTACTGTAACTACAAAGAGTGGGTGAACTAATTAAATTGGAAGCTAGTTCACAAACAAAGTGACTCGTTAATGTGATAGTGTCGTTGATGTTCGTACCTGACCCAAAAGTTTGGCTTTTACCTCAAAGGAACTGGAACCTCACCAAGCCCGCATTATGAGGATTGTTCTACAAGTTTTTTTACATTTGTTAACTTGTTCGGCAAGTCGACTCAAAACTAATTAGTTGATTTAATTTATATTCTGATTATATTATTAAGTAAGTACTAATTTTGCTCATATTGTTATGATGCGATAAGTTGAATACCTAATCGTTATTTGTTAGAATCCTTGTATTTAGTCATTAGATCATGATAATTCTGGTCAATGGCCAATGTGGCCAAAGGTAACCCAGAAGAAACTGGCTCTCAAGTGCAGCTGCCGGAATACATCGGTCAGTGTTGGCGATACATTTTCAACTTTAGTCAGCCAGTTGGGTCTTACCCTATCACCGTGATAGAAAGATATATAGATAACTCTTTGTATAATAAAAATGCTGATTAAAATAATTAAAACTGTATTAAATAAGAATATTACAAAATTACGGTTGTCGTTGATACAAAATTGAAAAGGGAAGAGAGCGAAAATCATTGCCAACACATAAAATACAATAATTATGTTGCCAGCTCAGTAACAAAACTTAGAACTAAATTTCATGTTTAATATTATTAAACATAGCTGGGCCGGGGCCAGTGAAACACAAATTTAAACAGCTAAATTAAACATTTTCTAAATATAACATTTTTGTTTTATAAATGTAAGATGCCATAGTCTATTGTAAAGCTAAAGATATTTTTTAACTCTACAATAGACTTTGTATTATTTATATGTAATATTACAACATATTTGTATATTATTTTTATTAAAAGTTACAGTGAACCTTTATGAAAAGTCATTTAAATACTCTACCATTATACTAATAACAAACTATTCATTGAATGGCAGAGGACTCAATTTTCTTAAAGAACGTACATATGTTTTATTATTTGCAAGTTTAATCTCAGCTACTCTGACAATTCCGTCTGGTCCGGGAATTGTTTTGACAATTCTTGCCATGGGCCAAGTTAAAGGAGGAGTATTATCACTCCGAAGAATGACTAGGTCACCCTCTTTCAAATTAGTATTAACATTATGCCATTTGGGCCTACTCTGTAATTGTGTGAGATAATCACCAGACCAGACTTTCCAAAAGTCTTGTTTGAGTTTGGATAAAACATCCCAAAATTTTAGTCTATTTATTGATACATCATAGAGATTAGCTTCAGGATAACTAGTCATAGAGTTACCTATAAGGAAGTGGCCAGGTGTCAAGTAATTGAAACTAGAGATATCAGAACTTATGGGAAGCAGAGGTCTTGAATTTAACACTGCTTCAATTTCAGTAATGACTGTATATAATGCTTCAAATGTTAATACCATAGTTCCAACAATTCTTTTAAAATGATATTTAAAACTTTTGACCCCAGCTTCCCATAAGCCCCCAAACTCAGGTGAGTAGCTAGGAATAAATTTAAATGTGATACAATTAGGAACACAATAATTCTCTACAGAGTCTACATGACTTTTTGAAGTTATTAATTGATACAACTTATTTAATTCGTTGGCTGCACCTTTAAAAGTTTTGGCATTATCACAAAAAATCTTATCTGGCATTCCTCTTCTGGATATAAATCTTTTGAGGCATGCTAAAAAAGCTTCAGTAGTGAGGTCACTAACTAGCTCCATGTGTATTGCCTTGGTGGCAAAACACACGAACAGTGCAACATAGCCTTTAGTAATTAATGGTTTCCTTATTCTGGAGACCTTTACATTGAAAGGTCCACAGAAATCTACACCTACTACATTGAACGGCCTGACTGCAGTGAGCCTTTCTTGTGGAAGAGAACCCATAAGCTGGGTTGCAGCTGCAGCTTTTAAACGAAAGCATTTTACGCATTTATTTACCACTTTTTTAACTTCGCGTATTGCACTAATAATCCAAAAATTTTCAGATAGGGAGCTTAATACTAATTTAGCCCCTGCATGTAATAGGCGCAAGTGCTCTTTATGAATAACGATGCTTGTAAAATGACAAGACTTGGGTAATATGACTGGGTGCTTTTTATCATAAGATATATTTATGGCGTTTTGAAGACGTCCGCCAACTCTTAGCACACCAGTATGATCCAAAAAAGGATGTAAATTTGACAAGCCTGACTTAATAGGCAAATTATTTTTAAGACAATGTATTTCTTTAGAAAAATATTTTCTTTGAACACTACAAATAATCACCAACATTGCATTATAGAGCTCATGTGGCGTTAATGAATCTTTAATTTTATAATTTTTCTTAGAACAATTTTTAGTAAATCGCAATATGTAAGCAACTACTCTTTGGAGTTTGTTAATATCAGAAAATTTGCTTATTAAATCATATAAAAATGGCTGTTCTTCATTTGAGTCAGAAAGAGTTTCATTGACATTACAAATATTAGTTATAAATTCTGTCTCAAATGGAGAAGGAATGGAGAATTCAACATTGTTTATTGAGTGATGAAAATCTTTATTTGATAACTCCTCAGGACCGTGCCACCAGAGTTCATTTGATTTTAATTTATGTGGTTGACTTCCTCTTGACAGAATGTCAGCAGGATTATTAGCTGTATTGACATATGACCATTGAAAGTCAGCAGTTAAGTCTTTAATTTTATTTACTCTATTAGTCACATAGGAGTTTGATTTTAAATTTGCATTTTTAATCCACGCAAGTGTAATTTGAGAGTCACTATATAAATATACTGAATGAGTAGGAAAAGTTGACTTTAAAATAATATGAACTCTGTTTGCAATTTCAGAGAGAAGCAAAGCACTATTTAACTCCAGTTTAGGGATTGTTACAGTTTTATTCAATGGGGCAACGCGAGACTTTGAGCACAACAAGTTAACATATACTGTTCCATCAGAATTGACAATTCTAAGGTAAAGACAGCAGCCAAATGCCTTCATAGATGCATCAGCATATCCTACCAGCTCTACTGTAACCATTCTAGGCGAGCTTACACACCTTGGAACAGTAAGTGTACCCATTGAATTTAACTGATCAAGGAATTTGTTCCATACAATGAGTTGGTCTTGGGGTAATATTGTGTCCCAGTCTATTTTCATTGACCATAAAGTTTGCATAAAAAGTTTGGCCACAACTATAATAGGACCTACCAACCCTAATGGGTCAAACATCTTGCCAATGAAACTCAGAATGGACCGTTTGGTCTTGAGATCATCATAGTTAATCATTGGACAAGTAAAAGTGAATTTGTCATTTAAAATATCACATTTTAACCCTAATGTTTTGACAATATTGTTTTTATCAATGTCTAATTTATCAAAGTATTTTTGGTCACTTGGGAGATCATCTATAACCTGGGGTAAATTTGAACACCACTTGTGAAGAGTGAAGCTACCTTTCTTCATTAAAGCTACAAGTTCATTTTTAAGCTGTAGCAGGTCTTGTGGCTGTTGAGCCCCACAGATCACATCATCAATATAAGTGCTCAACATCATAGCTTGAGCAGCAAGAGGAAACTCATTTTTGTACCTATTTGCTAATTCTATTAGACAACGCGTAGCTAAAAAAGTAGATGCTTTTAAACCATAGGTTACAGTCTGCAGCTGTAAGCAGCGTATAGGCTTGCTAGGGTCATCACGCCATAGTATGTTTTGAAGACATGCTTGATCAGGGTTGATAGAAATACCACGAAACATTTTTTGAATATCGCAGATGATAGTATAAATGAATGTTCTCCAGCGAAGAAGAATGTCAAAGAGTTCGCTCTGAACTACAGGACCGTTCAACATAACATCATTCAGGGAAACACCTGCCCTAGATTTCATGCTACCATCAAAGACCACCCGCAACTTAGTAGTCAAGCTATCTTCGTTAAGAACGGCATGGTGTGCTAAAAAATATACAGTACCATTTTGTATATCATAATTACTTATGTCCACTTCTTTAGCATGCCCCAGTGCAATATACTCCTCAATGAATTTTTTATATTTTTCTAAGTATTATGGATTGCGTTTAAATCTTTTTTCTAATGATAAAAATCTTTGAAGTGCCACTGAGAATGAGTCCCCAAGCTGCAACTCGTTCAATTTAGAATTTAAGGGCATATCTACACAAAACCTATCATTTTCAAGCTTGACAGATTGTTGAAAACATTTTTCAGACCTTTGAAATTCTTCACAGCTCTTTATTGCAGGTTGAGGTACAGTCTCAGAAAGCCAAAATTGTTCCATTATACTTTCTAAAGTTTTACTATTGCCAATTGCCAAATTTGTGACCAAATTATCATTATTATTTAATTGTTTGGTAATGTTACCACCAATAGTGTAACCAAACAAAGTATTTTGTAGTAGCAAACCATTATGAATCCGGATTTGTCCTTCCATCAAAATATTAAAATAAATGTCAGCACCCAAAAGCATAGATATTTCTTTGGGCTCATTAAAATTATCATCTGACAGCTGAATATCTTTTGGAATAATTAAATTTGATATATTGAAATAGTTTTGAGGCAAATCCGAAGTAATGGTATTTACTACATGACATTTTATTTGTAACTGTACATTATTCACTGGTGAATTTATTGAAATATCAACATATTTGCTGATTTGATTTTTATTGTTTCCTATACCAATAATATTGGTGTTTTGATTTTTAAGTTTTAAATTCAATTTTTCTACCAGCGATGAAACAATAAAGGAAGTTTGACTTCCAGAATCAAGTAGCGCTCTGACAAAAAGTTCAGAACCACGATAATCAATTAGTTTTACCTTGATAGTAGGTAATAATGTAGTAGTTGCTGAATTGCAAGAGTGCATTGATACAGGCTGCTTAGGGCTAGAATCATCATTTATATGCAAAAGAGTATTGTGCCCAGCCTTGCACACTTTGCAAGAAAAAGAAAATTTACACGTACCTATGTGTGATTTCAAGCACATAGTACATAACTTTTTAAGGTTAACAAATTTTACACGATCTTCTATAGGAGCCGTTTTAAATTTTGCACATGCATATATAGGATGAGTCACACCCTCGCAATAGGCACAAATGTTATTATTTTTAGCGGCAACATTGCTCACTTTATATGGAGTACTCTTCATATAGTCAGAAGTACCGGTATCTTCGAGTGCTATAGCGCGTTTCTCCAAGAATGAAATAAACTCTTCCATCGTTGGCAGAGTATTCGCATCCCTATCAAGTTGATAGGCACGATTAGTATATAAATCTAATTTTTTAGATAGTATGGCTATCAAAATCATATCCCATTGATCGATGGGCTGTTTTAAATTTTTAAGTGCATACACTTGTTGTTGCACTTGTGAAATAAAAGACCTTATAGAGGCCGCTGTTCCCTTCTGTATCACTGACAATTGCAATAAAACATTAATGTGATTGAAAATTAATCTGGACTTGTTGTCATAGCGTCTTTTTAAAAGCTCAAGTGCTTCTGTATATGATTCGGTTACAAGAGGTAAATTAACAATAACCGCTAAAGCATCATCCAATAAAAAACTTCTTAAATAAAACAACTTTTGTACATCTGACAGTGCCTTATTGTTGTGTATAACCGCAGTAAATAATTCTATAAATGGAGTGTACTTAGTAAAATCTTTTCCATTGAACACTGGGATTTCAATATTTGGTAATTTAGATGTGGATACATTTTGGCACTGCTGTATTTCAACTGTACTTACGCTTTTTAAGACAGAATTTAATTTCGAAACTACAAGAAAATATTTGTCTTCTAAAATTGCAACATTTTCATCATCTTGTTCATCTAAACACAAAATATCTAATTGAATTTTCTCATAGTCTTTAAAAGTTGTATTTAATTTTTCTAACCGAGCTTGTATCTTTTCTGAAGACGCAGACGCATGATTTATGGGATCGTTAATAAAGGTTTCGATCCTGGTTATCGTGCCCTTTAATTGTCCTCGGGCTAGACGCAACTTTTTAAGCGACTCGTTACTCGTCGACATATTTAATAAATATAACGCACAAACGCACACTTATTCACTGACTCCGTTTTAAACACAAAATTCACGTTGTTTATCACTGATAAAGACGTATAAACGCTGCTTTGTTTACTATTGGAAACAATGACAGCGGACGTCAATGACAGCAAACGTCAACCACCTTGACAGCTGTGTCGTAGTGCCAACCCAACGGCACCAACCCGTCGTAACGTAGGAGTCGAATGATGATAAAATTCTCGAACAGAAGAGGGTAGGAAAATGGTTTCTCGCTTACCGCTTCCAATCTTTCGAAAAGACTGTAATCCTGTATTGCTTACGTACAGATGTCCTTGCGATGCTTATTTTGCATAGAAATTATAGATTTCTTGCAAGATACACGGCGATCGGGGCACTCAGATCGATATGACCGGCGCTCCACACCCGAACAATGGCTTCGAGCACGCAACAAAATATCAGCAAATACTGCACTGAAACACTGCACTACTTTTACAGGTGTTGAAGGACCACTAAACTAGCATGTATAATAAAAATGCTGATTAAAATAATTAAAACTGTATTAAATAAGAATATTACAAAATTGCGGTTGTCGTTGATACAAAATTGAAAAGGGAAGAGAGCGAAAATCATTGCCAACACATAAAATACAATAATTATGTTGCCAGCTCAGTAACAAAACTTAGAACTAAATTTCATGTTTAATATTATTAAACACTCTTTGTTGTATCCCAGAAAGCAGATAGCAAGAAATTCTATATATTAAAATTACTATACAATGGCCAGTCTTATCAATTAGAAGATTGATCACGTCACGATCTCTTCCAGATAACCTTTGAATGGAGAGGAATTAAAACACTCTAATTAACGGTGTTGTAGGTACATTGCTATAGTTTTCACACGATGTTTTTCTTCACTGAATGCTCAAACTCTTGTAGGATCAGAACCTAAGACATTCATAGTCAATTCGATGTCACTACCACTGGGGTATCATCACCTTAAAAACTGAAAACTAGATAATAAATCATTAAGTGAAATATTAATTAAGAATGGCATGTTAATTATTGCCTGGTTCAAACACAATGTACAAAATAGTAAGTTTACATTAATTAATTAGAAACACTTTCATGTTTTCCATTTGCTCTGAATCATAATTCGATAAATTATTGTAAATAATATTGAAAATAGGACATGTTTTGGTGTCAAATGGAAAATTACTAAATGATTGATATTGTATACTATAAAAAAGTTCTTTCAGGTACCTACCAAGTGCAAGTATAACGTTCGTTAGAAAAATGGATTGGAATAAATTACAATTTCAGACTGACACCCGAGGGTGATTGATATCCTATAATATAATTATTATAAATGCGAATGTGAGTTTGTTTGTTTGTTACGCCTTCACGCCTCAACTAA
The DNA here is from genome assembly GCA_951394255.1 of Polyploca ridens. Lineage (NCBI taxonomy): Eukaryota > Metazoa > Arthropoda > Insecta > Lepidoptera > Drepanidae > Polyploca > Polyploca ridens. Next base: position 10,726,587 of record OX596249.1, read on the forward strand.
TCAACGGATCATCATGAAATTTGGCATGCAGATAGCCTATGGTATGGAATGGAGAAGGACATAGGCTACTTTTTATCCAGGGAACGCGGGTGAAACCGCGGGGGACAGCTAGATTCCCATAGAGTTAGAATTAACAATAATATAACACTCAACACTATAATATCACGACACTTAAATAATTATTTCCAATAAACCAATTTGTTAGTAGTTTGAGATTAAAATATTGTTTAGTTTTGACAAACCATGGTAGCTGCGAAAGCAATGTAGGAAATTTGACTCTTGCTGGCTGCTCTTTGAGCGAATAAACGCTATGCTCTACCTCTCTTAAAACCATTCTACCAAGAGAATCAAGGCTTTATTTAATTGGAAGGTGGTGGATTTTTGCGTTAAAATATCAATATGGAAAACGAGGAGCCTCCCAGGATAAAGGTAAGGACTTACCAGGAACTCCTATGGCAATCCAATGATTATGCGCACTATCACAAATCACAAAGTTCACATGCTTCTCTGTCTGTAGCGTCTTTCGTACTGAATGTTGCGAGGCGCGCGCGTCTCGTTTTACTCGCACACACGCGCTTGGCGATGCGTCGCCGAAGTATGTAGAAGATTCCCGAAGCTCTTTTCTCGCTCACACATATGATGTGGGAAAAGGAGAGGAATCGGGAAGCAGAGGCTCGTCATTGATACTCAATATGAGTAGGTTTCTACTATAAATATTATTATAGGTATTTTGGCCTAAACAGAAGGTAATAATAAAACATTTAATAATATTAACGGGTACTATACAAACGCAGTCAAAAGATTGTTTTCTTTATATTATATATGCATAGATTACATTAGGGGTTACATGAACTCAATACTTAAATACTCCGCTAGATGGACATAAGTAATAGATTTTGTCCTTTGAAATAAACCCAAGATGAAACCAAATAAAATACAACAAGGTTGCCTACGAGTATGTGATTGAACACTCGGTGGATACCTTAGGGACGGGTATAAAGACTTTTTTACTTCACGACCACGATTTGAAAATCTCATCTCATCTTACTATCTCACTAAATAATCCTAACTATTACAAATGTGAAAGTGAGTTTGTTTGTTTCGCCTTCACGCCTCAATTACTCAACGGATCAACATGAAATTTGGCATGCAGATAGCCTATGGTATGGAGAAGGACATATGCTACTTTTTATCCTGGGATCGCGGGTGAAACCACGGGGCACAGCTAGTAATATTATTAATGTGAAAGTTTGGATGTTTGTGAGTCATAACAACATAATGTAGAGTTTAGCATTATTTTTTTCAAAGAGTAGCTCGACTGGGTAAGCACCTCCAGCTTACAAAATACCGCAGCCAAGTAACTATGTCGTGTTCATGCGCATGAGTAAGGTTGCCAGAGCTCATTTGGAAGGGGGAAGGATCGGTAGCACGTGAGTGATGCTCCGGTAGTTGCGAGCGTCCCTTGTCCCGCTTACCACCAGGTGGGCCGTATGCTGATTTGCCGACTAAGGCCCAGTTTCAATAATTTACGAACCGGTATCGGTGAAGCGCTCGTGGTGTAGCATGATTAGCCGTTCTTAATCGATCGGCAAAGTTAAGCTACGCCTGTCGTGGTCGGTACCTGGATGGGTGACCGCCTAGTGGTATTTCATATCGAGCGTTTCCGTGCTTCGGAAGGCACGGAAAGCCGTTGGTCCCGGTTATCACTTAATTGTGATAGTCGTTAAGCTAGTTGGATGCCTCCTAGGCGGCTTGAAAAATTCCAACAGTAGGTTGACCACTAGCCTACCTCCACCGATCCGCAGTGGGCACGCGTGGTGGAGTATTGCCCATTCCCTTTCACCTTCATTTGTGAAAGGAGGCCTGTGCTCAGCAGTGGGACATTATAGGCTGATGATGATGATCGGTTAAGATTTATTAAAATTAAGACTCTTATATCTTTACTAATAATGAAGCAAAGACCTCAAAGCTTTGCATAGCAGACCCTCCCATATGGAAGTAGCTATCACATGTAAAATTAGCTTACGAAATGATCTATGCCCATTTTGGCAATAAAAAACCTACCATTGGTATGCAAAACGATTCGTTTTTGTTTATTGAAACCGGGCATTAGTAGTATAAAAAACAAGTCCCTAATACCAATTGTTTTCTACATAACTTGAGAATGTTAAGATGGCCACAATTAGAGTGCGAGATCGCGATTGCAATATTGTTCAGATATCGTCAGCAATATGCGATATAATTCAAAACTTTAACAATTAGTAAGTGCTGATGTTTAGTAAACGACACTTAGACACATGATAATAACTCTTTTTTTTAATATAAAGTAAATTAATTTAAAATGAATAATTGCTGTATTATATGAATTCTTATTTAAAAAAAAATGTTAATCCGTCATTGGCGGTTAGATTAATTTTATATGTTAAGTCACATTATAAGATATATGAATAAGAGCTGTGGATTTTGTTTGATTAATAAATAAATAAACAACATTCCCAAAAAAAAAACTTAGCACTACGGGGAAGGGAACGGGGTAAAGCGACTAACAGCTGATAGCGCGCGCGCGGTCCGTACGGGGTGGTTAATTGAATAAAAAAGATTTATAAATGGTAATGCTATAGTTTTGTTTGTAAATAAGGACAAGTAACTAAATTAAATAAAATTTGATGGTGTATTCTTATTCTTGTTGGTTACTAAATATTATGGGGTCAAGTGCTAAGTAAATTAAAAAAATTTTTTTTTTGATAATGTTGTTTGTTATCATGAGTACAATCATGTGTCTAAGTGTCGTTTACTAATTACCAGTCACCCTATATTATATGACTTTCAAAAACATAATTAGTTATACTCAAAAGTGCTGTGCGCAATGCCTTTTGACCTTTATGACCTTATGACCTTTTGCAATGGTATCATTTCCTGCAATTATCTCTTCAGGGGTTCCGCAGGGGTCTCATTTGGGTCCGTTATTTTTTGTAATTTTTATAAATGACCTCATTGATCGCCTAAATTGTCCATGTCTATTATATGCTGACGACTTAAAAATATTTAATGCAATTACTGGTATCCGTGACACTACTGCTCTCCAACAAGACCTTGACATTATTTGTGAATGGTGCATCAAAAACCATATGTTCTTGAACGTACAAAAATGTTTTAGTATCTCATTTACTAGGAAAATTAATAAGATACCTTTTGATTATACCTTGCATGGCCAAATTCTTGAACGAAGGTCCGTTGCAAAAGATCTCGGAATTCTATTCGATGACAAATTATCTTTCCGCAACCATTACGATTATATCATTAGCAGAGGCTCTCAGATTCTGGGCTTCATTGCTCGTATTACTAAACCATTTAAAAATCCTACTAGCCTTATTTTTCTATTTGAAACCTTAGTTCGAACAATATTGGAGTATGGCGCAGTTATTTGGTCTCCCTTTTATCAAATTCATACAGATCGTATCGAAAGGGTTCAACGGAACTGTCTCAGAATATTATGTTTTCGATACCGCATACACCGTAAATTAATATCATATAAGGAAAGGTTAACTCATTTTGACATACTCTCGCTAGAATCTAGGCGAACTCTCACCGATTTTATATATTTATATAAAATTATGCACTCCTTATTAGACTCCCCATCTTTATTATCTTGTTTAAATATTAATACAAATTATAGGTCTCGTAAACCTAATGTTTTCTCTCTTAATGTTTGGGCGGTATGTAAGCTAAACGTCATAAACAGGGTTCGCTATTTTAGTGGTTTATGAATGAAAACATGAAAGAAATAGTATTATATGAACATAATCAGAAAGCCAAGACACCAATTAACAGATCGGTGTTGGCCCTTTTTTTTTATTTTACTTTTATAAATAGCAAAAACCTTATGAATATTTCAAAAATCATAAAATCGAGGTTTTCCTCTTTAGTGATACCATCAAAATAAGAATCCTTTTTGTAATAAATTTATATTAAATCGAATCACAAATATATGTACAACAGATCCGTGGGGCCACATTTTAATTTTTTTGTACGAGAATAACGTAATTTATTTATTAATAAGCATCAATTTTGCGACGCCATTTGTCCATACATTTTTCTATGAAATGTCAAGTGAAGCTTTATATACAAGAAAAAATCGCGAAAATATTCAGTTCCCCCCAGTGTCCCAAGGTGACACCACGTCGCTTTTTATTGACACCGGAAATTACGTCATCCATATATCTGTATACATGCGTTTGTCAAAAAGAACATAATAAGTGCATTTTTATTTATTACATTATTAGAGTTATGAAATACACCATGGACATTTTGATAAATTTGTTCTTATGGTAATCGGTATCAATTTTATGATTGGTTGATATGTCCTTAGTCTTTTTGAAAATGTCGCGTATGCCAAAATATTTTCCTTGTTCTCCCTCTCAGCCATTGATTGCTTATTTTGTTACTTGCTTATAGATAGACTAGTCTTATTAATACAATATAAATAAGATTATATTTTTAATCGTGCGGCTTTTTAATGAATCGTCGTTGCTGAACAGAAGGTTAGGATACGGCCATCGATATAATATATGTATTTTATTAGATTTCACGATCCGAACAAAAAATCCGTCGAGCTTGATGACAGCGGGATTAAAAACATCTTAAGCGCCAATGAATTTCATAGCGCCTACGCGTTTCGTTCAACGTGTCGTTCATATAGAATTTACACCGCAGTCGTGGCATTTAAATGAAGAAATATTTTTTCTTTTGTGATATTACGATATTATTACCTATTTATTCACTTGAAAAACAAATAAGTTAACTTGACTTTGATTTCTTGTATTATTAATGCCGCTCCGTACGCGCCCACACTGCATGAATGTCGAAGGCACACTAAAGTAAGGTGAACGGAACGCAGTTCAGTTAATTCGAACCGAGTGAATATTGGGAACGCTGTGTATATATAGTAGAATGCTAGTAGAATACAATTATATCGATGGATACGGCCATTTGTAAATAATTCACTGTTCTTATATTATATTCTTTAACTATGAAGCTATTATTGTTACTAGATATTTTCTTTGTAGGTTTTATTTTATTAAGCATAACTTAATAAGCCTCTTTGCAAATCTTTACAATATAAATTCTTATAATTTTTAATTCTCGTCGTCACACTCTACTACGCCTAAAAGTCATTGTGAGCATTATCCATTTTAATAAAAATTCGATATTCGCCACCGGTGCATCATATATAACATTATTTCTAGAGCTAATATACCATGTTGTTCAATAAGTTTTGTCGTTCGATACGAGAAACATGTTTTTATTATTTGAAATACATTTTATTATGATGATGATGATGATTAGCACTACTCCCAGCCAGTACAACGACCGACCCATGTCCTATACAACCATTCAAACATCAACCACCATGTAACTAACTTAGTTTATAATGACTGGTACCTGAATAGTTGTATCGGAATAGCCATGGAGAAACCAAGGAGTGCGTGTTATATAGGAGTGACACGCTCTGGGGTGGAAGAGGACGGCCAGCTAACCGCAACCAGCTGACCACAATCGACCGACTGTTCAGCCTATAGATGAGGGATGAGCGTTGATGTATGTTGAGTGCTGGGGTTTTATTGTCTTCTTTCTTATTTTGATTTTTTGTTCCTGGGTTGGATTTTGTTATTTCTTTGTTGTTCATTAGATTAACCTCCTCCTTGCACGGGTATAGCTTCTGTGGTTGAGAGGCTCCTTGTCCATTTCAGCTTCGGTATGTGCTTACATATTTCTTGTTCTTCGTTATTATTCTAGAGTCAATTTGGTTGCCTCAGGCACAACATCAGCAAGGTTTTTATTATAGTAGTCAAAATATTCTATATCATGCGCCAATTGATTTTTTAAGTAAATATCTGTTTTCTGGGTTTGGATTTTGGTGTACTGTAGGGCCGTAACATGGCCATAATATATGGGACTGTATTCTATCAGATGTGTGTTTGAAAACTTAAGTATCTTGGTTAATGGGATGAGAAACATCCAGGATAACATATCTTTTTGTGTTCCCGAAAGTATTTTTTTTGGTTTCCTATCCTGCTGGGTGTATGAAGTTCCGTGATTTTAATCTGATCATGGATGAGCATTTTGTCCTGGTTTAATTAGTGTTGAGCCTCATTATTTATCAGTTAGTTTATCACAAGCGCTCGAACTGTACACATCTCAGTGCAATAATTGTTAGACCCCGTTCTGATGCCTATAATTATTTAAGACTATACATGTGTTAAGTGCAGTGAAGTGATTATTTAATTGTAATATTACGACAATAAACACATTGGGCCCGTGAGGAGTTTGTTGCGTCGCTTCTTCTCCTCATACAGGGCATTTCCGAAGCGACAGTTTAACGTTGTTTTACCCTGCGGAAAGCTGCTGTTTTGAAACCCTGCGGAATAATTGCATATGAAATACTAAAAAATCATCGAACGAGTCGTAGCGGGTTGCGGGGATGCTCCCAGAACTCCCTATCAGTCGCCGCTATACCGAATTTAACAAATGTTCGTTAGCTTATTATGAAGTATCCAGTACTGAATTGGCCATTGCAGGATAAATGGCTACGGCCCACGTTAAATGGCCTGCGTTCGCATATACTAATAATTATACAAAGTAAGGGATAGAACCGCTGCATGGCCAATAGTATAATAATATAAAAATAACATAATAATAAAATAAAATAACATAATATAGAATGGCTTCCAAATCTTTTAAAAGAGTAATGAAGTCGTGAAACGTCTCTGTACAACCATCTCTTTTAATCTGAAAGCTAGATCCGCACATAAACCATTAAAGTAGATAACCTGAGCCGAAGGTCCTTGATAACATTTGCTAAGGGCCTCGCACTGGCTTAATTAGGCACTGTACTACAAGATATTTATATTGCGTTGACAATAGTTTTCAATAAATATTTCAATGATGGTTTTTACCCCGATATTTGGAAATCCGCTTATATAGTGCCAATTCATAAAAAAGGAACAAAAACTATGATTGAAAACTATAGACCAATACTTATTTTGAACGTACTTGGGAAACTAATGGAAAAAATTGTCCACAAACATGTATATCCTATAATTATTCGTCACATTCCTTTGGAGCAGCATGGCTTTGTAAAAGGTCGTTCCACAAATACCAACCTTGCCATCTTTACAAATGATATACTTTCTAGTATGGACAAGGGTTATCAAATCGACGTCATATATACAGATTTTGAGAAGGCGTTTGATCGAGTTGATCATTTTATTCTATTACGAAAGCTTCAGGAGCTCGGAATGCATGGTAGTCTTCTCAGGTGGATGGATTCATACCTAAGGAACCGTTCCCAAGCTGTGGTAGTGGCTGGTTATCGCTCTGACTATATTAATGTTCCTTCAGGAGTACCGCAGGGCTCAATTTTGGGGCCGTTACTCTATGCGTCATATTTGTATGATGTAGGAATCTGTTTGCAGTCAGCTAAATTCCTCATGTACGCCGATGACACAAAAGTTTACGCAAATATAAAGACTTCTGCTGATGCTCAAGGATTACAAAATGATTTAAACCGACTCTGTCAATATTATCGAGACAATCGTATTAGCGTTAATGTATCTAAGTGTCTACATATCACTTACACGAGAAAAAGAAATGCACAGCAATATACTTACTTTTTAGATAATGCACCGATAGAGTACACTAGTACAACAAAAGATCTCGGTGTTACTTTTGATTCCAAAATGACAATGTCTGATCATATTTCTGCTATAGTAACAAAATACAAGAACTTGGGATTTATATTACGAGTAACCAGACCTTTTTCAGACCCTGTATGTTTGAAAGTTCTGTATTATTCTTACGTACGCAGTATCTTGGAATATTGTTGCAATATTTGGTGTCCTCATTATATAACATACACACAAGATATTGAGAAAATCCAATCAAAATTTTTAAGGTCGCTTAACTATCGAACTCAGCATAGAAATATGAATTATGAAGAATCCTGTAAACATAATAAACTGATGACTTTACATAATCGAAGAGTATTACTCCAGTTGATGTTTATGCATGATGTGTGTAACTCAAAAGTTGACAGCCCAGATTTATTGTCCTCTTTCCTAAACTTGAACGTACCTTCAAAGCGCACAAGACACACTGTAATGTTTAATGTTCCATTGTGCCATTCTAACTACGCTCAAAATGCTGTTATTTGTCGCACAGTGAATAGTTATAACAAACTTTTTTCATCACTGGATATCTTCCATCAAACTAAGGCATCTTTCAAGAAACATGTCATATTACTTCTCAACGACAGCAACCAAAATATATCATCATAGGTTTCTTGGATACACCTCCCCACACACACATACACAAACACATACATAAACACATACACAAACACAAATACATACACAAACACATACTCAATCAAATTAAATATTGAGGTATATCATTTCTTTCTTTGTTTTTTATTGTTTAAATTAATTGTTGTAAAATGTAAAAAATATCATGTAATTTGTAGTTTCGCTTTCGCTTTTCGTTATTATATCAAAACGATGGTTTGTATAGTTTAAAAAGAAGGAAACTGTAATTGGCAATATGTTTTAAAAGTATGTTTCAAACTGTACCTTTAATTTTAAGTGCTGTTGTTTCCATGATAATAAAATAAATAAATAAATTGCAAATATATTGAAAATTAGCCTATAGCATTTGAGGATAATGTAGCTTCTTATTACAACTCAAGTGGCTTCCTATCCGCCTTCGGCGGAATACACACAAATTGCCACTCTTATGCATTGTTTTATTTAATCCTAAAGCCCCTCGCTATCTCAAGGAACGCTTCGAGTACTACACCTCAACATCATCTTCTTCGTAGTCCCATGGAACTTAACTTCCAAACTCCCAGTCACACTTCTCACTCTTATTCCCAATCTTTTACTATCTAAGCTGTACGTCTCTGAAACTCTCTCCCTCAGACTATAAGACGGGCCCCGACGTTAGACTCTTTTAAATCTCTTGTTATTTCACGCTATCACACGCTATAAACTTCCTCATTTCCTGCCTTTCTTTGTATTTTTCTAGAGCTGTTATTTTCACGTTATGAAAGTGTATTCTTATGTGTTAAACCTTCCATATTCTCATATATCCTGTTACCCAAAGGTTGTCTAAAAGAAATCGCTTAAGCGATAAGACCGCTTATTTTGTATCACTTCTTCTTTTTTGTATTGTTTCGTCTTCTACTATATGGTGTACAAATAAAGCATATTTATCTTATCTTATTAGTGAAAGAATGTTCAGAATCGGATTAGTAATTTCAAAGCCTCGTACATGCTACTTACAAACTTTACCTTTTTATATGATACTAGTTGTAACCCGTGGATTCACCCGCGTTCTCTTGATAAAAGTAGCCTATACCCTTCTCTATACCATAGGTATCTGATTGCCAAATCTCAATGCGATGGGTTCAGTGGTTTAGCGTGAAAGCGTAACAAACAAATGGGCCAGTGGGTGCAGTTGATTATGATTCCACCTATAGCGGTGTAGGTCGTGGGTTTGATTCCCACCCAGGATATGCATTTGTGTGCATGAACATGTCCGTATGTCCTGAGTCTGGGTGTAATTATGTATTTACAAACAAAAAGGTTTCCATAGTACAAGCTCAGCTTAGTTTGGGATAAGATGACCGTGTGTGAGGAATGTCCCAGGATGTTTATTTTATTTAATTATTATTTATGACTAAACTTATTACTATTTATTATTATTACTTTTTAAACAAACAGAGTTACTATGGATTAGTACCTACTTCTTCAAAAAACGTTAACGTAAATACCCCCAAAGTACTAATATAAGGCATAGCACTGAATTTCCTTTGCTTATAAGTAGTGAATCCATTCTGCATAATAATTATGTAAACTTTGGTTGCGCTTATTTAAATAAGCCACTAGAAAAGGTATTTAAATAGAAAATTAAATATAATGTTACTTAATAATATTGGAATTTTATCGGCTGGTACCACGTTATGCGGTACGTACCTAACTTGACGCAACGTCAAGTTTGGATTTGATGCATGTGTGCGTGCCTGTAACACAACTGCAAAGTAACAAATGAATGCTGGTTTTGGCGCGCGATCTAGCCTACATACTACCCTTAATCCTATCGTTCGTATGTGCCGGCAATTCAATGAGCTAATTAAAGACAATCCCTCACTAGATTTGTATAACGCTAACTTCACTACTTATAAGAGACAAATATGTAATATCATCAAAGATTCATAATTTCTTAATGATTAAAATGCTTTGTAGGTTCATGTGATCATGAACTTACAAAGCATTTTAATTATTAAGCATCTGCATACTTTATTAATCTACCTACTTGATATAGGTAAACTATATTTTTGTTAGAATTTATATGTTAGTTTTAAGTACTTAAAGTTCGTACAAAGTTTTCTTTCTGGAACACATGTTTTGGGTTACATTTAGATCCAGTAACTTTTTCATTATATGATAAGCAATCATAATTGTAACCTGTTTTGTGTTTAATAAAATAAATAAATAAATAAAAAAATGGATTTTACTGGGAAGGTAGATCTATGATGGAACCAAAGTGTTTCGCTGATACATTATTCTTTCATTATGTTTTTCTTTTTATTATTATTTAAACGGGGAAAATAATATTGGAAGGGAAAACTTGAAATATTTTTACGAAACTAGGTTCCCTTAAGTAAATTTGTATGTAGTACCTTTTATCATTACCATTTTAAATCAAAGCATAACTTAATCAAAACAACATAAAAGTAAGCTGATTTTATATATTATTTTTATTTAGTAGTGAGTTATAAATGAGCTCTGACAAGACACCTGGGGTCAGCTGATCTCGGGACCGCACTGCCTCAGCGTATGTGACCACTGGAAGTACTTAATTCTTACAACCAACAAACCTTACAATTGCTACGTATTTCTGACTTTGTTTTTAATAACGAAACATTAAAGCTATGTATTTTTAAAATATAGTACTTGAAATAAATGTTTCATTTTTGTTAGAGCCAATTTTATCTATTGATTTTTTGATTCTATTAGAAATGTTAAAGTCCCTTCGGCCGATGATTCAATACCAGTTACGAAGGAGAATTTCGTCAGATAAAAATAATGTATAATTTAACATATTTTCAATTTCGGTTTCAATTTAAATGAATTGTGAAACAATGTGCGAGTAAACGAAAGAAAAAAAGTTGAATTGAAATTAAGTTAATAGTCAGCAGCAGCCGGCGGAAGTAGAAACCGCAGCAGTGTTAGGCATGTGGCCACTAAATACGCAGTTATCTACTTATATAAAAGGTAAATAACTAAGTCCTTACATATGAAATGCAAAACTAACAAAATAAATGATTTTATCAGTGGCGTAGCTTGCCCCAGACGGGCCCTGCATCAAAATTTGTTGGGAGGCCCTCCTATAACTGACTGCGGCGAAGCACAAATGGATGGTAAAGATTTTTTCGATTTTTTACTTAAACTATTTCTGGGCCCCGTATCATTGATACGGCTGATACGGCGGTAGCTACGCCCCTGGATATTATTCAATCAAAGTATGTGGTACCTACCATTGTCTTCTATGCCATGTACTTTTGCCTATTTATAGGTAGTTTATTGATTCCTTTGCTGAAAAAAATGTGAGAGCGAGAATCAATAAAATCTTTGAAAGTGGTTTTGACTGTCACATCGGAATAGTTTTTTTTTTCCTTGGAAATTCCGGAAAAGTGGTAATCTGTTGGTGCAAGGTCCGGGGAGTATGGTGGTTATCGGAGACATTCGCGGCTCGTCTAATTTAGCGACCGTCTGTTGTGCTATATGAGGTTTAGCGTTGTCCTGAAGCAGCGGTGGGATAGAGCTATTGACCAGTCCTATCGGTTGTTTAACGGCTAGCTTTTCCATCATATCCACGGGGTTTATTCTGTAAGTCAACATTTCCAGAACGAAAAATTTGGAACAAAAAACGTACAGTCTCTTAACAATTTTTCTTTGATTAAATTATATTTCAACAAATAAGCATGATGTCGCAAGCGACGACGCGCAGTGCGGCTCGGCTCATGTTCGGCTCGCATAACGTGGACGCACCTTTACATTACCTAGACATCTTATTAGGTCAATGAAATAATAAAAAAATACTGTAGAATAACGTTTAAAGTGAAAACTGCGTCTGTTTTCGATTGATAACTTGAAACTGCCTATAGACAACCAGATAAGAGCGGTAACCGTTTAATTATGCTATAACGCAGTGGCGTGCATTCCATATAGGCAAATAAGCAATGCTTACCTCATAAGATTCAATAATATGATATATTGCTCCAATTAAACTACATAATCATTTTAAATACAAATTCTAACCTAACATTCAATACAAAATTTCAAACTTTGTCGCGCAGGCACTCGCGAGTTCGTGTAACAAATTCACGCACACTAAAACGATTTCGGCATATGCATACACGCACACACACTTCTTTAGGATAATACGACGAAAGCATAAATCACGTGTTTACTATGCTTAGCACACTGACATTTGACATTCGCGATTTATGGACCCAAAGTAACCATACCTACTCTGTTGTGACACTAGTAACCCAGCCAAATTAAAAAAACTACAGTTTACCAACGTTAGAGCAACTCAAATATAACTTCCGGCCGCGGTCAGTCGCATACATTTTATTTATAATATCACTTTCATATAGTCCGCACATTAACTTTTACATAGTCCGCATTATCAGTCGCCGTTCAGTCGTGTTTTAGTAAAATGGTGGTCACTGTACTAAAACTTTTCACGAACTTTTTGAGACAACTTGTAAAATCACGATACACATAATTCATTTCATTTCACTAGTGCAGGTGGATTGATCTTTATTGGATAAAATACCACCGATAATATACAATAAAACTCTCCTAGTACTTGATTGCCTACCTCCTCCGAAAACCAATGCACGCCACTGCTATAACGGCTCACCCGGATCGCTTTTTCAATGGCCCGGATCTAAGAATTAAATGTAGCGTCGGTCGGTGGGATCCGGGATCGCTGAGTTAGTGCCCCGTCCGCGGCCGGAAGCAGGTGCCGCACTCGCTCTTACAATTCACTAATTTTATATAAACGTAGGTAGGTGCCGCCTCGTTGGACACGTAAATGTGGTATGCTGACTTGTCATGAAAAATAGCCTTTATTGCTAAATGAATTCCGCGACGATTTTACTACCGCCATTTGATATGATTTTCGTATTTATTTCTTTTACTGTTATTTTTATCATGACAATTACATGAGATGGGTTTTCCTACAGATAGAGTCCAAATTGATGATGTCAATCGGTTTATATGAAAGGGGACTGACTGATGGACATTTGCACGTACCTACAGTTTAAATGGCAGACTAGAGCGACTCATCGACAGAAACAATTTTCTTGTTTCTAGAAACTAGAAATTTTGCACACGGGAAGGGTTATTCAAAATCCAACCCCTAAGGGGGCAAAACGGTATCGCGGATGAAACAAGAGGCGAAATGCTAGTATTCAATGTGTTTTGAAGCATTAAGTATAACACTAAATGAATGTTCTACCAATTCAATGTGTTGGTACGGAATTACATTAAAATTTTCCACGTTTTTTTTTGTTATTTTTGTATTCAATTATTCTAGTCCTTTGTAAAATTAAATACAGTTGAAACAAACATTGGCGTCCGGCTTTCATTAGAAATTGCATCAATATGCTGATATAATTTTGTACGTGAGTTGGTTTAATTTATTTTATTGCATAAAATATGTAGACACATAAATTCACACCTGTCACCAGTAAAGGCATTATACACATGTGTCGACGACACGACAGACGCAACGACCCCGTTTGATTTGTGGCACGACTTGTGACCCCTTTGATAAATTAAAGACAACTACCACCCTGTACATAATAAAATTACATGCAAGTGATACATTACTGTTACGCCGTATTCGGATACATGATACTCATTCATATTTTCTTATAAGTATACGTATCATTATCGCGTTACCTTACCTGAATAAAAAGAGAAGAGTTTTACAAAAGTGACGGCTTTCCAACAATCCATATAATTTAACACACACTGGATTTCATTCAAAAGAAACCGGAATTCGATATTCGATAAAAGCTTTTGAATTTCAACACAAACGTTTCAACTGAAATATAACACGACTTATAACAAAATATGCGCATTGTTTGTTTACACCTAACTATAGTAAACAGTTATATAACGTATGGACTCATATGTGCACCGGCAGCTATTGATTTTTTATTTGGTTGAAGCCGTGGATAATGGACGCTTTTATGCAAATGCAGCATCCGCAGTGCATCATATCTCCGCGAGAAGTGAGCAAGGAGAGCAAATAGAATAAAGCCCACCAGAGACTCTAAATGCAATAATAATTACACAGATGACGCGATCGGGAAATTGGTTACGTTGGTGGCAATATAATTTATATTACAGATTTATATTCTCGACTTTTTCAAGTTGGGCTTCGACATTTTCACTTGAAAGCTGTGGTGTTGCTTACAGCTTCGTGCTATATAATACTATAGGTTATTAAATTCTTTATACATAATAATTAATACCTTTGAATTATGGTATTTATGTAGCAAAGGTTGCAATAAAGTAACAGAGTAATAAAAGAAAACATTTATTCATGCTTTAATTGTATACGATTAGGTCAAAGGTAATGAATTAAAGTATCATGCCTCGAGTAATTAAATAAGTCTCATTTTAAAAAGAATTTACGAGTTCAGCAACAGAGCCATAAACACGGACGTCGGTGTCGTCGCCTAGAATGACAACCTGCTTTTTATATTTTTTCGTTATTTCAGACTTTTATCTGACTCGAATTAATTACAGTAAAAATGTTTAATGTGCAATCAAAGTAGAAATTAACAGCTTTTATGAGATGGGGGAAAATTCATTTAAAGTAATGAATAGAAAAATCTATAGTAATCTATAATGTTTATAGGGGCGTGGTAGACAGGAGACTGGTATATACCACACTAAAGTAGATCAACTGCCAAAACCAGAGTTGGGCCCACGGATATTACCGTGAGACATTTAATTTTCTACGTGAAAGGATAAGGTAAGTAGAATTTCCCCGAGTATCCTGAAACGGCAGCTCAAATTGTGTTACCGCTCGCCATAAATAGAAGCGTGCCCATAGAGTAGGAATGACAACACAGTATACTGGATAATCTAAATTTATAATTCTAATTCTAGTAAAATACATTATATTTCATTGTAATTAAATAGTATTTATGAATAATGTTCCTGAAAAATAAAAACATAAAGTGTCTTTACGAAAAATAACGAAAATCAGCTGTGATATTCACCGGCGAAGTGACAGCCAACGGAAGGAATTTGAAAACCAACAATAAACCTGGGGAGTATTGTGATAATAAGTCTTATTTTATACTTATAATATCAATAGTAGCTCAGTCTTTTGAACCGGAATCATATCTTTATGATTCCTTGTCAATTTGAGTTATATCATACAGGTGTTCATGCAAATGCACCAGCAGGGATTTTTCACAACTTATTTTGTCTGCCAAATTGTGTAAAGAGTTAAAAACTTAACATACTGAACACTGCAGTAACCTTGATGATATATAAACTCAATATTTTGGCAATCCCCTCACTTTCAACTTTTCATTTTAATGTTTAACACCCAATCCCAAGTAGTACTTATTACAGTAATCTTGTAAGAGAAACACTAAATTAAACGTTATAATTTATTATATAGATATACCAACAGTTCACAAAAACATAAGTAATACTAATAATTAAATATTTTCACAATCCTTAGTAGTACCTTATCTTGTATTATTTGTGAATAATTCTCTTCATTACAACTCAATTTACTGTATAGGCTGTGGTGTAGGTTCTCAAACATTAATCCTTATCTTCCCACTTGCTTAAACCGTCCTGTGTGTATTCTAGGTCCACTTCAATTAAAATGACGACTCGCAGAGCCACCGCTCGTGACATGGAGGAAAAACTTAAGAAGACCTTGCAAGAACTCAAGGTGTCCCAGGATGACTGCACTAAGTTGCTGCAGGAGCGAGAGGAAAGTGAGGAGGAAATTAAGAAAATCATAGACAAAAATAGTCAGTTGAAAAGTGAAATGGCTGAACTTCACCAACATTGTACAGAGGCTAATGATCGCCAAAATAAATTGCAGGAGCTACTGTTACAGTTCCAAGAATGTAGTGACAATCATGAAATGGCCTTGACTCGCATTTCAGAACTTGAACTCAGCTTGAGCCGGGCCAATGGCATTATAACTAAGTATGAACTTGAGAAAAGTTGTCATCAGGAAAAAAGCACACTTAGCCTATTTGATGAACTTGTTGTGAGTTGTCCTGGTCATTTACCTACTTCTAGGCTTATTGAGACCATTGATTTGACAAATGATGTATCAACCACTAATGAACCGATTTTAATGAATAGTCATAATAGAATTAAAAAGTACATTAAAATAAATAAATTCATTACCAAAACCAGGAAACTCCTAAAATGTAAAGAAAGTTTCTGTAAAAATATAAAACTTAGGAAAGACAGTTAGGACTAATTACTCAATTAAAAACATGTAATAGCAGTTTGCAAAATATGAGGTTATTATATGACACTGACATGCTGCAGTTACAAACAGATCTGAAGCACAAAGAGGATTTAATTAATGGTTTAGCATGCAGATATAACAGTGCTAAGAAAGAGATCAGCGAGCACATAGTTGCAGTCACAAAACTGGTGGACATGTGCAAAAATCATGAAGAACGGTTTGATTCCCTAACATTGAAAAAGATATGTCATTGTCATGTTACTAATCCATTACCATGCGTTGATCTCTCTTCTCCGGGCGCTCCGAGTGATCCGGGCGCTCCGAGTGCTCCGAGTGCTCCGCGCGTTCCGAGTGCTCCGGACGCTCCGTGTGCTCCTGGCGCTCCGAGTGCTCTGGACGCTCCGAGTGCTCCGAGTGTTCCGGGTGCTCCGAGTGCTCCGGGCGCTCTGGGTTCTCCGGGCGTTCCGAGTGCTCCGGGCGTTCCGAGTGCTCCGGGCGCTCCGTGTGCTCCGAGTGCTCTGGACGCTCCGAGTGCTCCGGGTGCTCCGAGTGCTCCGGGCGCTCCGAGTGCTCCGAGTGCTCCGGGCGTTCCGAGTGCTCCGGACGCTCCGTGTGCTCCTGGCGCTCCGAGTGCTCTGGACGCTCCGAGTGCTCCGAGTGTTCCGGGTGCTCCGAGTGCTCCGGGCGCTCCGAGTGCTCCGAGTGTTCCGGGCGTTCCGAGTGCTCCGGACGCTCCGTGTGCTCCTGGCGCTCCGAGTGCTCTGGACGCTCCGAGTGCTCCGGGCGCTCCGAGTGCTCCGAGTGTTCCGGGTGCTCCGGGCGCTCTGAGTGCTCCGGGCTCTCCGGGTGTTCCAAGCACAGAACCACATGTCAGTGTCAATATTTCTGTGGGGAGCTCTGAGGCATCAATCATGAAAACTGTTGTTTTTTCTGACCAAATTGGGGTCAATTTTGGACCAATTTTAAATAATCGTGTGGATCAGCCAGTTATTAATTATTGTATGCCGGGAGCTTCCTATACAGATATAATGAATAAAATTGTAAGTACTAAGTTTGACAAACAAACCACTGTTGTGATACTTATAGGAAATGGTTTGAACGTGAAATTCAAAGAATTAATTAATAGTTTTGAAACATTCCTCAAACTAAAGGTGATGAATGTTTTTCTATGTGCTTTGCCATACTCCGTCAACTATACGGATAAACAAAATAGGTATATATTGTTTTTGAACAATTTTATATATAGTTTGACATGTCGTCATAGTGACGTTTTTTCTTATTTCGACACTAATAAATTTGTTAGTGGACTAAAATTTACTGGGGACTCATTGTTTATGCCCAAAAAATGTAAAAACTTGATTGCTACACTGATAGCTTACAATATTAACACGGTTATAGCTAATATAACTAAATGTAGCCTTAGTGACAAAACGGTATTGTCTAGTAGTACTAATAATACTGTGATTAGTTGTTTAAACTTGTAACTCCGACAACAGAGAAGCATACTCATGGCATTACTTTACTACATCAGAATATTAATCGCTTCTCTGGAAAAATACTTGACGTTGAATTATTATGTGATGAAATCAGAATTGATATATTATGTTTTACAGAAACGTGGCTAAAACCAGACAGAATGCTTTTTAATGTAAATAACTTTACTGTTGCCAGTGCGTACAATAGAGTGACTGCTCAGGGTGGCGGCACCCTCATTTTGCTAAATAATAACATTAAATATAAGAATCGTACTGATATTACTTGTCATTCTGTGGAACGCGTATGCGAGGTGGCATGTGCAGAGATTGAAAGCTCCATTATTTTATGTGTGTATAGACCTCCTGCGTCAAATTTTACTTTGTTTTGTTCCATAATGGAACAAATACTTAGTAAATTATCAAAATGTAATAAGTCAGTAATTATTTGTGGTGACTTTAATATTGACATCCTAATACCCTCATTAGATAGAAATAATTTTATTACGTTATTTAAATCATTTAATATGTCTCATCTATTTAATGAGCCCACGAGAGTGACGGCTACTACTTCCTCTTGTATTGATAACATAATAACCAACAGTAACGTTTTAGAGAAGTCAATAATAAGTGGCGTCCGTTCGGATCATTTGGCCCAATTAGTAAAGTTTCCGTGTAAAAAACTTAGTTCATCCGTAACGAAAACATTTAGGTCAGTTAATAAAACAAGATTAAATAATTTCAGCGTCAATATGGATTATAAAATTAGTAACACTACATATACTTCTGATGATCCAAATGTAAACTATGAAAAAATATTTAAAGATATTTGCAACGAATTTAATGTATCTTGTCCAATCAAAACTAAGAAGGTAAATAATAATAAACTTCAATTCTGTAACTGGGCAACTAAAGGAATCAGGAAGAGTAGGGATAACATGTATGATCTTTACCATCAGAGATCTTACAATAGTAATGAAAACTTTCATATATATGTTAGAAACTATTCCAAGATATTTAAACAGGTTTGTATTCGAGCAAAGGCCATCTACATAGGCAATAGGGTAAATAGTTCTAATAATAAAATTAAAACAGTGTGGCAGATTATTAATACAGAGACTGGTAAGAATAAAAACAAAGATAATACTTTTTCTCTTAAAATTAATGATACATTAATCTCAGGTAAATTAGAAGTAGCATCTGCTTTTGAAACTTTTTTCTCAAATATACCTATGGAGGCTACTAAAAATCTTGCTTCGTCTTCCACGTTAGCAGAATCCATTTTACAGAATAATTTTCAACAAAACATTCCAGACTTCGCATTCACCCAGGTTAATGACTATGACATTATCACGGCTTTTAAGTCACTAAATATGAAAAATACAGAGGACTTATGGGGTTTGTCAGTTAAGGTTATACAGTCAATTATTTTCAATATTGCCCCTATTTTAGCCCTAATTTTTAACCAATGTCTCGAACAGGGCAACTTTCCTGACTTAATGAAATACAGCAAAATTGTTCCAATCTTTAAATCGGGATGTAAAAACAATCCCTCAGATTATAGACCTGTTTCAGTACTTCCTGCATTAAGCAAGATTTTTGAAAAGATTGTGCTAAACCAAATGTTAAGGCATTTTAATAACCACAAGATACTCCATGATGATCAGTTCGGTTTTACAAGAGGTAAGTCCACTACGGATGCGGGAGCTAAACTTATTAAGCATATTTTTCAGGCCTGGGAGTGCTCACACGATGCTATTGGTATCTTTTGTGATCTCTCCAAGGCATTTGATTGCGTAGATCACCAAACGCTAGCTCTTAAACTTAAGTTATATGGAATTCGCGGAGTGGCCCTCGATCTTGTGGTTTCCTATCTTTCAGGGCGCCAACAAAAGGTAGGAATCAATGGTAGTGTGTCATCGGGCTCCTTAGTCAAATTAGGCGTACCTCAAGGCTCGATTTTAGGCCCATTTCTGTTTCTAGTTTATATAAATGACCTACCTTACATGGTGAAAGAACTATCAGATGTCGTTTTGTTTGCAGATGATACGTCTCTGATATTTAAAGTAGATAGAAAAGACAAAGACCTTTTAAAAGTTAACCACGCTCTGGAAACTGTGTCTCAATGGTTTGCTGCCAACAATCTAATGCTAAATTCTAAAAAAACTAAATGTATAAGATTTTCATTACCAAATGTACCAAAAGTTGATACCAATGTTATTGTGGACGGTACTAAACTTAATGTAGTAGATAAGACTGTTTTTCTTGGTCTGACCATAGACTGTAGATTGCAGTGGGGTGCTCACCTGGAAGCCTTAGGTGGTAAACTGAGCTCCGCTGCTTTTGCAGTCAGCAAAATAAGGCAACTGACGGACATTAATACAGCCAGATTAATTTATTTTGCATATTTTCATAGCCTTATGTCTTACGGTATTTTGCTGTGGGGTTCTGCCGCAGACTTGGAATCAATTTTTGTATTGCAAAAAAGAGCAATTCGCGCCATCTACTGTTTGGGGTCTCGCGAATCTCTGCGAAAGGTATTTCCGGAAATTAATATATTAACTTTGCCCTCTCAGTACATTTTTGAAAATATTATGTATGTTCGTAAAAACATTAATTTGTTTCCAGTCAATAGTGATTATCACGATAGAAACACTAGAAACAAAGACAAAATAACTGTGCCTAGATTTAGATTAGCTAAAGTAAATAAGTCCTTTCTTGGGAATTGTATCCAATTTTACAATAAAATTCCTCATAGCGTGACCAGTATGTCCTTTTTTAAATTTAAGGAACATATCAAAAAGCGGTTGTTGAGTAGGGCCTATTATAAAGTGGCTCATTATATTGACGACAAGGATGTATGGAAGTAGCTTCTCTCTGCACTTGCTTCACTTAGCAGCTAGTTCAAGGTCCATTTTAATTCTAAGTATGCTATTATTATTATAAGTTATCTTTTATTTTTATTTTTTGTTTAATTTACAGATTATTACTTATAGTAATTAATTCAATTTAATGTTTTTCATTTATTTCTAAATTCTTCAATAGATTATGTCTGTCTCCTTAATTGTTATATTTTCTATACGTATACCTAAATGATATTTAGTATAAACTTGTCAATAGTCACAGTGATAACAAATTGCGTGTTTAGTAGTTTCCCTTTAGTTTATTTTTTATTTCTAAGCCAGACTTAAGTAAGTCATGCTCACTTTAAGGCCTTTGCTTGCGGCGGCGTCGTGTGACGGGTCGCTCACTTCCCTCCAATATGGCGAGGAGGGCGATGGCTGCCACACGCGTCATACTTGTGAACAGGTGCTGCTTGTGGGGGTTGGTCTGCTTAAGTTTGCCATTTATTTATTTACTTATTAAATATAGATTCAGTCTACTTTGTAGTTTTGCGGTTTTCGCGCCGGGGCACGCAATTGTTGTCAGTGCGATTAGAATGTAAATATTATGTAATGAATCTAAGCTTGTTTTGAAAAGAGTAATTGCTGAGTTTATTGCCGGCTCTTCTCAGCAAATGCAACCTTCCGAACCGGTATTAGAGTATTAGAGTCAGACTTTTCATAAGTGCCTGCGAAGGTCTATTTGAATAAATGATTTTGAATTTTGAATTTTGAAATCCCTTCCAATCTCGTACTTTATATATAACAAACGTATAAATGAAACGTCTTGTTACAATTGAATCGAGACAAGATTAATATTGATTAGACCGATTCATTTACCATTCAATTTCTTTCTTCTTTAAAATATACGTTTGTTAACTACCCACTATGTTTTTCCATATTTTGATAAAGAAAAACTTTGTGGGCGGAACTAATATTATAGCTGTCGTTAAATTAAAAGCAGGTTTTATTGAAATATAATTGTGTAGGTACGTTTTTAGCTTTGTGACAGTATTTAAGCACTTTAGGCATATAGTTGCGGTTTCAATATTTTTTTGTTATTATATTCGTTATGAATAATAGAGCAATTCTATGAAACAATGTTCCATCGATAAAATCGATGCGGGCTGAGGTTGTACTCTAACAGATAACATCAGAATTTTATATTTATATTGTATCTAATATATTTTGTTTGCTTATTTTATCAAAGTGATATAGGTCTTATTAAAAATAGAGAGTACCTACTTATAGCAAAATTAATAATAACATAACAAAGTGGCTGTGATAAGGATATTATAATTAATTTGGCACAGATTTCCTTTTAGGGCCGATCTTGTTAAAAGGTAATTCCCATGTAAGCGCAAGCAAGCTTAGCTCCACTCTAGAGGCTGGAAGCCGGATACGCCCGCCAACCTTACAGGAAAACACCCACCGCATTTCCGCATTTAAATTGCGTAGATCTCCGCAAACATGTTTAAGTTAAGTGAGAAAACCGTGAATTTACGTCGCCACAATATGATTAACAAAAAGCTAATAGCTTTTCACTATAGGAAAAAGTGGCAGTCTACAGGAATATTTTCAATGAGAGCATAATTAGCGCATATTTTTCGATGTTTTTTATGTCTATTATGCCTGTGCAAAAATTACAGTTTCGTTATTCTAACCACATAAACATTATGTGGTTTTTTGTGTAACCGAAATAGACTTTCATTCTTGTACTCATGTAGTACTTCAACACAAGGAAATTTTTGGTCACTCCAGCTACATCCTTGACTTCAATTCTTTCTTTTAAGCGAGTTGTTTATTCTCAATAGCTTAATAGCATGTGTGTCAATAAAGCTTAAAAAACATTAAAAGCCAGTGGCTGCACTTTTTCCCTGAAACGACTGATAATTCTATTTCGCTGCTATCCGAGAGTGCTGTAAACTCGAATCATAAAATGCTATCTTGCTACCGTTATACGAGTATCTACTGTGAATACAGAATATTGATTTATAGGTTGAATTAACTGATTTATTTGCTGTTTACATTACGATGGATGAAATGAAACAGCATGTGAGACTAAGTATGCTTGCGTTTTGCTTATAGTGGAAAGGGCTCCTTTAACTCAAAAAATACGATCCAACAAGCGCCTGTCTCAATGGAATACACACACAAACAAAATTATAGCTTTTAGACTTTTTCGTTGCATTTTTGATAGAATAGAGTTTTTAAGGTATGCAATTGAACTAGAAAGATGACGCCGTCGTTTTTCCAAAAAACAAAACAAAACAAACACTAAATTAATATATGTAGGTATACTGGAGTAATATGATGATGTCTAACAAAATGGAACTGTAGTGCGTGCGAATAAAAATAACATTTGATAGTAAACAATAAGACTGTTTTTGTTTGTGTTATATTTATTATGTTTGACCATATTCTCATCGTGGTAGGTAAGCTGAGCCTATAAGGAAAAGTGAAATCTATCAAAACTCGCGGGAGGGGCGGTAAATTCAAAATAGTTATGCCATTATACAATGCAATATGACGGGCCAGTTGGCACAGTTGGTTAAGGTTCACCTTACGCGCCGCAGGTCGTGGGTTCGATTCCCACGCAGGACATGCATTTGTGTGCATGAACATGTCTGTATGTCCTGTAATTCTGTATATTAAGTATGTATTTACAAACAAAAAGTAGTATATGTATTATATCAGTTATCTGGTTTCCATAGTACAAGCTCTGCTTAGTTTGGTATCAGATGACCGTGTGTGAGAAATGTTCCAGGATATTTATTATTATTATCTATTAATTAATAACCACAACAATACTAACATTTTATTTACCACGCACACATTCATGTTAAAGTTTAATAGTACAGTAGAATTAGATAATCAATTTACATTAATTGTGGTACTAATGATTTTTGGATATCGATAGAGTTATGTATGGATATAGTGAAAATTTAGAAAAACTTTGATATTGAATAATTCCTAACTAGATTCCTACTTTGTGATCGCAACTGAAGAGAACATTACGGAACATAGTTTTTTTTTTACAAGTAAAATGTGCGCGTATTCGCGTGTTACGAAACTATGTTCCGTAATGTTCTCTTCGGTTGCGATCACAAAGTAGGTAGATGTCAACCTACAAATATAATATAAGCAATAATACGGACTACGCTAATTTTGCTAGATAAAGAATTTAGCAAAAAGTATTTTCTTAGGGTTCCGTAGATCGCAACCGGCTGCAAACTTAAAACTAAGCGTAAAAGGCTAATACAAGTTACCAACGAGTTCGCAACTAGTACCACACATTTTGCCAAAGAGATAGAGGCGAAAATTCACTCTTTTAAGTTTTGGTACGTTCCGTATATCGCAACCGGTCCAAATTGCTTGAAAAGGTAGGTAATGATTCTCTAAAGACATGGTATTGTAGCAACTAGTACCACAATTTTTATTTAGGAATTATTCAATATCAAAGATTTTCTCAATTTCACCATGTTCCGTACTTCCAAATCGGTTGTGAGTTTAAGGTAATCATATCCATACATAACTCTATCGATATGCCAAAAATCATTAATTGAGCTAATTCTACTGGACTATAAAGCCATTTCCAATTTGTTTATAGCTCCATCGTGTCAACGATGACCTTGCTATGACTTTGCTTATGTCATAGAGAAAACAACGTTATTCAATTAAAACCAAGAATCTCATGAAAGCCTATGAAGTTTTTTACTAAAGATGTATACTTTATTTTATTCTTATTAGTAATTCCATTTTATTAATGTTTGTATTATCTGTTATTGATTAATTGAAATCTCTGAAATTTCAGTTACAACATTTTCATTACGAGTTAATGACCTCTCATAATTGGTACGGAAATTATAACCTAGACAAAGAAGGCAGGTACCTACCTAATTCTACAAAGCAGACTAAATAAATAAATTACTTATACCTACTCTGTCTCTGAAACAAACGTTAGTTAAAATTTCTCTTTAAAATTTTATTTACTCTATACTTTTGATTTTTGAGACTTTCGTAAAATATTTGATATTTTATATTTAAAATATCACAACGGTTATTGACAAAAGTTTCTCCAATCAGTCCACCTTCACGCTTTAATAAATATACTCGTACTACATTGACGGCTGTTACGCTCGGACCAATTAAAACATAAAAGAATCTTTCTCATAAATTATGTATTTACAATAATAATGCCTTTGAAATAAAAGTTACGTATTTAAGTACTGACACTCTCTATCGTTAAGTTAAAAAGCGAAAATTTTACGTTACACTTTTTACCTGTCGAGGTAAAACAGCGTTTGTAAAACTGATTTAACGTTTGGCAGAGAAGCAGCTGAAATCTATTAATTTATAATAAATGTTCATTAGGATTACTTCCTCGCATTGAATTCCTAATAATAAATAACGAGTCAGTAGGTGTATTTGGTAAGTTACGGAAAGCTACCAATATCTATATTGAATATCGACTCCAATTTCTAGAAAACTTTGAACACCGCCTGAAGGCATGGCTGATAAATCAGCTTTTCAAGTCTGTTATGAATTATTTTACACTGATATAATGATATAAAATAGAAAAAAATCGGATATAACGGGAATGTTATAATGAAAATTTATATATAGACATAGATCCCAATCTAATCACTTGTACTTATGGAATACAGATAACTGATATACTATATGTACTACTTTTTGTTTATGGACACAAATACATGTCCTGTATGGGAATCGAACCCACGACCTGCGTCGTGATAAGTATAATCTTAACCAATCAACTGGCCCTTCAAAATTCTTAGAATTCCAAATTTAAGCAATCAATATCTTATATTCGAGAGTCCTATTCACATTGGATGGATATTATATTAACTTCAGGTATGTAGTGAATAGCGCCGTCATTTCGGCTTGAAAAAGGTCAATTGCCACTTGAACGTATACAGGCACGGGAAGTGGAACCATTTCACTTATCGATTAAATTTTACACAATCCCTTTACCGTCAGACTACACGATCGGTTTGTAAAGGGAGTAATGTACAATATAATAGATATACTCGTATGTAGGTATGTGGTGCAGACTAAACGCCCGCAGTATTGAATTAATTAGGGCTTCGACCAGAATACATAATTTAGTATGCAATTATCCTATTTTGATAAATTCTTGTATTTATATAACAACAAGATACGCGGATTGATAATAGCTCATGATTGAAAATTATCGGTAGTCGTGATAATTTATATTATAATTTCATTAATCATTTCAACGCAGTAAATAAAAAAAATAAAAACTTTAACAAATTACTACCTAGTTTGTACATTACATGGGTTGGGAAGTTTATAAAACCTGTGTTAGGGCCCGCTCTTCCGAATATCATGCACCTAAAGACAACAACTAACTGGTCTCCTCGGGACAGTGCAAAATACATCATCAATAATAATTTTTCAACATGAGGGTGGTAGCCAGCCAGGCGGGTACTACAAAGTACCTTACCACCGTGCTATGGTTTCCTCACGATGTTTTACTTCACCGAAAGCTCAAGCTCATTGTAGGATTCGAACCCGGGACCTTCGTCTCGGTATCCGACGTAACTACCATTGAGCTATTATAGCCTTTAAATCATATCATCATCATGAGTTATCATCGCTTTAGGACCGATTTTGTGATGGCAAGATAAACAGTATCATTTTAAGACCTAATTGCGACATTGCTGCATTGGATGTTGCATGCATGAGTACTAGACTTTGTTTGTGACAGTTTACTCCCAAATTATTTACTTTTTGCTTAAGTATAATATACCGACTGTACGATATTCAGAGATAGAAAAGAATATTAAAATATATAGTGTAATGATTGAGCAATTTGTAAGGAGTTCAACTTACGAAATAAATAAAGTCTGTTTAGAAATAATAAACATGTCAATCACATAAACATAACTTTACCTTGACTACTTTCTTACACGTTGACTAAATACTCACTACATTAAATGACCTCCAGTCATAGAAATGGAAGCAAATTACCATACATTGAAAACACCGGAGATTATTGTGCTTTTCAACGTCATATCGTCGGTTAGTGTAGTTGGAACAAAACCACTTCGGTTGCGGTTATCAAGTGAATCTATATAAGAATATGTCGAGTAAATTCGGGAGTACAGTTGAAAATAATGATGGCGCATGTAGACTTGAAACTGTTGGTTGTGTGTTTATCTTTGGTGACTATGGTAGTGAGTCAAAACAGCACCACAGCAACAACAAGTACTACTACGGCTGCTCCTGGAGCAGCCTCAACTACAGCTACATCGACAGGTGGAACAAATGTGAGTCACTTTAAAAAAACCGGCCAAGTACGAGTCGGACTCGCACACGGATGGTTCCGTACAATAATAATAATAACGTAACCTTACTCAAATTGACTGTGAAATGAATAGTAGGCGTAAAATTTTTAAGTACCAAAATTTTCCTTATTTTTCAATTTTTACATAGTATTTAGGTACATTTTGATACTTATAAGTTTTCGCGAAAATCTAAATTTGCCCATATCTTTTTATCGTTTTGATTCAGGACCTTGATATTTATACACCTAAAAGAGACTATAGATCTCAATATCCGGTATATATTTCAACTTGCTAGTCCACCCGTTCCCGAGAAAATCGGTGGTGACACACGGACAGACAGACAGACAAGAGAGTCATCTTATAAGGGTTCCTTTTTTACCTTTGAGGTACGGAACCCTAAAAAATATATATGGTCTTCCTATATACCTAAGTTACTAGAACTTAAAAAGTCTCCATTCGAGTCAATAGGAATATAGAGATACCTAAAAATCACCCACGAACAAGTAAAGTTATGCGTTTCAGAAAATGAACTTTATCACATTCTAATAAGATTTCGATTGTTTATAAGATCTACGTCATAGAGATAGAATATTAATAGAGCGATTTTACTAAAGCATGAATGTGACACGTGTATGATCAACGCAGCTGCAACACGAACTGCGCGTTCATAGTTTTAACGACTAAATACATTTTATGAATCCCAATTTCTTGTTTTTTATCGATACTTTTACCGTTAACAAATTATAAGGAACTCTTATCGACATTGTTTGTCAGTAAATCCCTTGTGTACGATACGCTTCGCACAAGTTAATGTTGCTAACACTACCACTCTATAAATATTCTATCTCTATGATCTAAGTTCAGTTAAAAAGAATATGAATATTAATTTGAATTTTATTTACAGCAGGCAATACAAGGTATTGAGAATTTAATATTTGGCATACCAAGGACCTTGCTGGAACTTTGTATAAATGTAAGTATTTATCAAGCACTCTAAGAACATAATCCAAAATTATATACCTATTCAATATTTAACGTATTTTTTGTCATTACAGGCAAAGCAAAAGGTATTAGCTGCCCTGGGCTAGCGATGCAATAAATTTATCATTTGTTATTATATATAGTTATTGGTTTGTTATTAAAATAATATTTGAATAGTTTTGTTTTATTTATCCTTCAATACTTACGTGACTATTGTAGGCCCTTATTAGGTCTTGCAAATCCTTATCAATGTTTTTATGTATATGTCTTCGGAAATGTATGTAATCTAATCGAATCAATCAAAAATCGGCAGGAACTGTGTGAAATAAATTGTATTATACACTTTTCCTAGAAATTCTATACATCTCCTATGCAGCAAACGGAAATGTGTTAAATTCGAGATTAGGTAGATTACAGCAGATTGATTAACAAGTTAGGAAAGTTTTGTTTTTATTGTGTAAACTGATTATAATTAACTTACCTAATGGCTAAGCTTTATAACTTGTATTGGAGAGATATTTTTTCTTGTTAAATACCTTACTATTTTAAACATTGCTTCCAGGATCTGTTATGTTAGGTTAGAACTTTGACAATTTACGGTCGGCGTGCGCTAGATCCATATTTTTGCACAATAAAAAGGATAACTTAAGGCGATGATAG
The DNA here is from genome assembly GCA_951394255.1 of Polyploca ridens. Classification (NCBI taxonomy): domain Eukaryota; kingdom Metazoa; phylum Arthropoda; class Insecta; order Lepidoptera; family Drepanidae; genus Polyploca; species Polyploca ridens. The sequence continues at coordinate 10,755,513 of OX596249.1, forward strand.
CTCAGTGGTAGTGACGTCGGATACCGAGACGAAGGTCCCGGGTTCGAATCCTACCATGAGCTTGAGCTTTCAGTGAAGGAAAACATCGTGAGGAAACCATAGCACGGTGGTAGGGTACTTTGTAGTACCCGCCTGGCTGGCTACCACCCTCAAGTTGAAAATCTGTCGCCAAGCACCTTTCGGTGTGTTCCGACAGCTGCACTTGAGAGCCAGTTCCTTCTAGGCTTTGTGTGCTTACCACCTTCAGCCGCATCATCACCATGGTGAGATTGCGGTCAAACACAGGCCTATAAACGGTAAAAAAAAATTACACATTTCCTAGCACCATTCAGGAATTGTATATAATACCTAGGAATTGTATACGTTTCCTAGGAGATATGTGTTTTAAATAAATTTCAACAAATTGATTTATACATTTCCTAGACAGGCTCGTCATTGTATAGGTCGGTACATTTCCTACGAATTGTATAGAATTCCTAGGTTTCATACATTTCCGGTAACATATGGCGGGAAATTAGTACAGAATGTTTGGTTTTTCAATATCTTAGAGTTATTATAATTTAGGGTTAACGAATGAAAATTATGAGCTGGAAGCACAGATATCAATCTAAATAGATGACGTTAGACGTTACGGCGTGGAGGGCCGTAGCCTCTTTCTGTGAGACCGTAATGGGCCAGAAGGAGGCTGCTGAGCGGAATCGGGAGAGTCCTGATCCCGCCCGGAGACGACGCCGCCGAGGCCTGTCGTAAAAGGCTATACGGGGACCTTCGGGGTCGTGGGGAATCTGGGCGGGAGCCCTGAATGCCCAGAAGCGGCTCCGAGGAGGACGATGGGTCGTTTTGGTCACGACTCATCGTGCGATAGCACCGCGAGGGTGCTGGGGGGAGGTATCACAGCGCCGCGCGTGGAGGGGCGTGCAGGTATGCGCGATCTGCACGAGAGCCCGCCCTCTTCTGTAGCGCACGTGGCGATCACCGTGGTATTTTAGCCGGTAAAGTCCGGCATAACCTGGCCGCTCCTCCCCAGGGCGATTGGGTATCCTATGAGGATTTCCCCACACTAATAAAAAAAAGGCCCTAACAGATAGTAGCCTGTCAGATATCATTTTGCTTTCGTTTCCTCATGGCCTGTGTTTGTTTTCCTTCAGTGGAACCCCAAGCTGATTCCACAGTACGATTCAAGTCCACCATTTAAATCCTTTAACTATGCATCTGACCTCAGTACCATGAGTGTTTATGAAAAACGATAGCAAAATATAGCTTAAATATTTTGCTATCATTATTGACCGAGCGAGCGAAGCGTCTCCGTTTCAGCTTGATAAAAATGCTTTCCTATGTTTGAACGGCTTTCCAGCTGTTCTCTACAGGTCGCATTTCTTAACCGATCCTCGTGTTTGTGAGCGGGTTCGGTAATTATATGTTTTTATCCTTTTGAAATATTTCAAAATTTCCATAAAATTGAATCGACGAAAATATAATTATCGAGATTCGCGAGGTGTAGAGCTCACAGAGCCACTAGTTATATATGTATTTGATATCTGTATGAATGGATCCAAATTGATCTTAATACATAATCAGTGACTGGATAATTTTTTTATATGTTGTGCGTAAAAACCCAAAGCGTTGTCGGGGATTTTTTTTATGCCTAAGTAATTAGTATTTCAAAGAAAAATATATTGTGAGTCTATTGATTGCTTTTTGGAGCATGGCCAAGTGCGAGGGCATTAAACAAGCTAGTGACCTTTCGCGGTCCATTAGAAATTACCATATCATTAGAAAACTTATGTTTTAAAGTATTTGCTCATTGAACATTAGTCAAAGTTGTCTAGATTATTATGTGACGAAGAGAAACTATATTTAAGAATATTTTTTTAAGGAAATTGGTCAGTGTAGTGGTATCAACTATGGCGTGTGTTGACTGGAGAAGAGTTCTTGTTGTTTTAGCATTTGTGGGTATAACGATGTGTGAGAACAGCTCCTTACCAATGAGCACTACCTCCGCTGATACGCAATCGGGACAGGACAGTAAACCCGGAGTGAGTTTATATTTTACCTTTTAACTTTATCAAATTGGTACGTGTTTATAGCCTAACGTTAAGGGAAATGTACGAAAGTGTGGCATTTAGATGGTAGTTTCTTTATCCTGATATGCAAATATGATTGTGTTCTTGTACCCCTGTACATGCATGGTACTGTTCGAAGTGGAAGTGGAATTCAATGGGGGAGGCCTATGTTCAGCAGTAGATATCCATAGGCTGATATGATGCTGACCCCTGTACAAGAACACAATCATATTGCACAGCGGTAAAAAAATTACTTAGTTCGAATTATCAGAAAGAAAAACCTATAAGCGGTCATGAACATAAGATGCGTTGAGATAACTTGCCAGTTAAAGCAAGGCTTTGTAAAATCGTAAACTATGTAGGTATTAAAACATCAGGGAAACTTTAAATAAATAATTGTATGGAGTTTCATGTTATAATCCACTCATAAATATTATGTAAGCTCACGGTGACTATAAGAAAATAAAAGTTAGGTACACGGACATAATCAGTTTCCCTTTTCTGACATTTTCAGTATTAGTAACGCCATCTGTTGTATATTTCCCGAATGAACCCGGAGTTCCTCCTCCTCCTCGCGTCGTGTATCCTTATGCCTGAGGGTCGTGAATCCCCCGTGAACTCATTTTATTTCTTATAATATCGCGCCAGTTGAGTCTGTCCTTGGCGGCGTGAAGAGTGTCGTGGAAGTTCGTATCCAGGGATGTGCGTATCTGGTCAGACCATCTGATTGGGCTGCGCCCTCTTGGACGTTTGCCGTCAACCTTCCCGGTCACCATCAGCTGCTCGAGGTTGTCTCCAGACTTTCTGGCTATGTGACCAAAGAACGCCAGAACTTTGCGCAGGCACACGGAGGATAGTCTCGTCTCCACTTTAAGCTCTCGTCATATGGACACGTTGGTGCGGAAAGCAGTCCAGGGAACCCGGAGCTACCATAGAATAAAGACTAGCGAATATCCAATTTCTTTGGGAGCTACACTCAGCACATACAATTTGTGTAACTCCGACATTCGATAGTGTAATAGCTCTCTCAGAGATTCTTTGTAGCCAATTTCTATTATGAAATTTGAAAATTGAACTAAAAATTACATTCTGACGCTGATCCCATTACACTCCATTGCCATTGAGCCAAATTGTGCGTATTTTACTAAATTCATAATGGTTTTTAACGCTATTGAAATTGCATTCATCCGTTATGTTTTTGGAACACAGTTGTAATAACAGATCAGGGAGCCAATTCTCACCCAATCGAAATTAATTGTTCGATCGAAAAAAGTACGAATTCGAACTTTTATCGAGTGTTATTTCGAAGGACGCGATAATTAGGTCCCAGGGGCCCAATTCTCACTTCCCTCGAACTAGCCTTCGAATCGAACTTACGGTTCGAGTCCTATTCGACTGTAAAATTTCGAGGGGCGGAGTCAATTCGAACGGTCCCGACCAATCAACGCTCTAGCTGACTGGTTTCCCTTCTAAATATGCCGGCCTTGAAATTGCCAGAATAACGTAACGTTCGTAAAAGTTAGAATTCGTGCTTTTTTCGATCGAGCGATCAGTTTCGATTGGGTGAGAATTGGGCCCCTGGGCCCTTGTTCTGTTACCGACGACGATGTATGTATTATGAATTGTCTTTAACTTCGATTCCTAGAACTCATTGGCTGTTCTGGTTTTATTTAAAATTGTTTTTCATTTACAGGCAATACCCAGCTTTGTAAAAATGCTTCTGGATCTACCTATGGGATTCGTAGAGACTCTGAAAGATGTGAGCTATTTTTTTACATTACAGTTTGCTTGTATTTTAAAACTGCATTTTCTAGGAACTCTATCATAAATATGTGTTTGTGCAAAATCACGAAGCTTTGAATAAATTAAATATTGTTTATTATATTTACGATCTTAAAACATTTATATAATTAAATAAATATTTAATTTACAGGGTGCCGATGCTGCCGAGTCTATGATAGTGTCGTTTATGCGGGGATTATTATAACTTATACTTAAGTAATTTCTAGTTTATTCTATGACACACTTTAATAATATAATATACCACTTTAATTACAGTAATGATAAAATTTCTTGACTTTTATTTTCCTTTTGAGATGATATCATAGCACGATTTATTTTGATGATAATTATGTGCCATACTTTTACCATCATTAGAGTCAAACTGTAAGCAAAGTTATTAAGAGTTATTGGAATGTTTAAATTATTTCCTCTTTATGGTTAACATTTTTAGGTAGTTAAATAAAATATGTGTTGTAATGTGTGCAGTTTCTCATGCGAACTTTCTAGACTTTGTAAAGGTCCTACCCACCCAATAGGTGCAACTTATGTTGGATATTTGCAATCACCCAGGTTTTGTTGATATCCATAGGTAACGGTAGCCGTTCATTAGGTGGATCCATAGAGATAGAATATTAGTAGAGCGTCTGTCTGCAGGGACTAGAGTATATGTCGTGAGCACGGATATGTGCAACGCTGTCTTGAAACGAACTGCGCGTTCATAGTTTGAACGACTAAATACATAATAATAAATGGTATTTCTCTACCGAGAACAAATAACAAAGATCTCATATTCATATTTTTTTCTGACAGTAAAGCACTAGTGTACGATATATCTATCTATGAAAGTAAACTGCATACGCTTCACACAAGGCTATTACTCTATTCATATTCTTATACTCTATGGGTGTTTTTAAGTCTTCTGAGATAAAAGAAAAACATGAGAATCCGATGAATTTACGATAAATAAAAATTTATGTGAAATTGTAATCCCACCAAAAATATTTTCATGTAAAAAGTTGCCAAGACGAGACCATGGCTCGCACTGTCAAAAAGTTATCAGATCTAATTGTAGAGCCAAGCTATAGCCTATTTTCACAAACTATATACCTTAGTCAAAATATGTGGTTTGGCCGATTCTTGGACTTCAGGAAGTACCTTAGAATTTTGATGATCGGAGTCAGTGAGTGTGTCAGTCAGTGACAAAATTAAGTAATTTTGACTTGCAATAATTCTTAAAGTACTGGTTCAAATTTAACGTAATTTGGAAATCTATCTAAAACTATTTAATGCCCCGCTATTATTCTGTATGGATAAGGAATAAATAATCGGTAAATAATGATTTTTGCTGTCCGATTGATCAATGTATCTTGTGTGCCAAATAAAATAAAATTTAAGCATCATACTTCAGCTTAGGTAAAATATGTACCTACTATGAAATGCATGACGATATTACTCATAGACCTTAGTAATGTTAGCCATCAAAATAACATTTAATGATAGTTCTTCTCTTCTCTGCCGTTTCGCTCTTGGCAGAGCGGTCGTGGTTACTTTGAGGCGTCTAAATCGGTGGTAGAGGCGGACACGGCTCTCCGCACGATCTCCCGCCGTCTCTTTCTGTTTGCAGATTTTCTGGTGCAGTCAGAGACGCTATCTCCTAATGCGAATTTCTTACTCCAGCGCACAAGTGACCAGGCACGCGATTTGATTCTTTCCACTTTTCCCTGTACGACCAGCAATTCTATGGAATCTTTATTCCACCTAGAGATATGAAGTACTGTAGTATGCGCGACTGTACTGCAATGATACTATCAAGGGATTAATAATACACATGAGCTAAATGATGCTACTTTCTATAGTTTCCTTAGCCACCATCCAGCGGTAGCAGACTAAAGCTAAACTCTACATTTTCTGCATGTGTTATTTGAATTTTGTGTTGGTTTTGTACGGATTAGTCACGTCACTTATCCTCGTTGGGTTACGTAATTTTCCATACAAATAAAAGATATTTTACGCAATGTATTCTGTAATATAATATCACATTAATTAATTTTCTTATGAATTAACGTATAATTTGTTATGGCAACTACTTTTGATATAACAAAAATATAATTTGATCACAAAAATAAAAACAATTATTTGATAGCAAATTATTCGATAGCATTGCACAAATCTGCACAACATAGCAATAGGTAACAATACAGTACCACAATTACAACAACAAACATTTTTTTATTTCTAGAAGCACATTGTCTGAATACTATTTATCTTTGCACTATTTATCACTGCAAAAGAAAATAGCGATAGTTTTAAGTACATTTTCAATATAATGTTTTCTCTGTTTTTACAATAAAATATATAGGTAATATGTCAGGTTGAAGTTCTAACAATTAATCATGATATTGACTATTTTATTATCATAAATTGTAAGACAATCATACAATGATCACATATAAACTAGGAATGATTTGGAATCATTAATAAAAATATATAATATTATTTCTCTTGAACATGGTGGGTTTGGTACGTAAATAAAGCCTATACGTAGGTACATATTATTATATATTTATACTTTTTATTTATTAATAAGTCCATTGACAATAAACTATAAAATATCACATGGTATAAACACATGCGTTGACATGTGTTCCAACATACAGAAACCACGTGTTTCCAAACATGTATATCCTCCATACATACAACTGATTGCCGTGACTTCATTTATATTTACGAGCTGAAGAGAATAAAATCAGTAAATCAATAACTAAACTATTAACATTATTATTTACATACGTTTAATTTCCTGACTTTCTTCATAAGTGGTCATAAAAAAGTATATTATGGAAAGCATGCAATAAAACATTATTACAGACATGGCAGTTGTATGTAGGCGCTCGAAATTCAATACCATTATTAAATGGCCACTTCTCTCATTATTTAACACTATACTTTCATTCTTACCTATCATCATACACAAACATCAGTACACAGTACACTTTAATTATGAATACGAACCTAATAACATGGGAAAAATAAAAGAAATTAAATCATGCATTGGAAAAGCATTCTTAATTCTTAAATGAAAATAAAAATAGCACGTTAATAAAATGCGTGAAGTTTTATAGCAAATCCATAGAAAAGATAGGAAATAAATTTTTAATAAAGTTAACAATCCATGCTTAGTAATGTTTAAAGAAAAGAGATCAACGTAGCATAAACTATAGTGAAATATTAAACGTATAACTGTTAACATAGTATATAACGTTTAACATAGATGAGTAGTACAAGTTAATTGAGATTAGCGTACTGTATAATTACATGAATTTAATTGACTAGACCATTCGGTACATTGATGTAATTGTTAATAATATCCTTAGGGATTTTCTCCGGCTCATTGTTAAATGTTATGTACGTGGGATTTGTAACTGTATTTTGCATATTTTTGGCATTATTTTGTGTCGTTTCGAATACTTCGTCGGGGTCTTCCTCTATCCGTGGATACATTTTCAGGTATGGGGAGGCATTTCCTTCGTGGTCCGATTCTGAGCCACTCCTCGCTGGTAGGTTGTTGAGAGTCAGCATCGGTGTCAGTTCAGAGCCACCACTACTAGCTTCCGATACCCTGGGATTGAATTTCAGTGCTTCAAAGTCGAAAGTGGTTCCCTCCGCTCGAGGACTGAATATTGTTGGATTGCATTTTGGACTCATCTGTAGATATCCTTCCTCGTCTGAAAGATTTATTTTTGTTTAGTGAGTAATTATATAGTGTTCTTAACAATACCATGCCCACAGACCACAACGCCGATAGCAAATCTAATCTATATTGCCAGATTTTTCTCTAATATGTATCATATTTAGAAAAAGAAACGTTTTATTAGTTCAAAAATAAATACATTTTGTTAGTATTGTCACAAACATTTATACTTATAAAACTAACAAGAAAATGTGTACAACTAAATAATGTGCCAAAAAGTATAGTGTACGTTCTATTTGGTTATCATATCGTAGTTTGAAATAGGTAGATAAATAATTACTACACTACACACTAAATTCAGACAAGCATTCCCATAGAAAAAATCTGGCAACAATTATTCGGTAGAATATTAGTTTAGGTATAGGGTGCATGGAAGTCGTAATCCAAGTAAATGACAGATAACTCATGTTGTTTCGGTTAGTAACAACAATAGACCATGCGTAAGATTTGCATTTACCGAACGATGAGTACGTTTCGTGATATCAGAGTGTAGTGTCCGTTTCGTCTGACAAAAAGAAATACAATTTAACACCTATTATAAGTATTTATTACCTCCGTTTATTCACCGATCCCACATAACCACAAACATAATTTACCTGTATAGTTAGGGTTTACAGTCTACATCCTACTCTAAGTCGCGAAAGTCCAATTTTCAAAATGGCTAATTCGTAAGTGGCTAGGCCATGTTGCCCAAATGGTAAAATTACCAAGTCTTAAATTTAGAAAATATTATGACAACCTCTTTCGAGAATTCATAAATAATAAAGACCTACATTAATATGAGGTAATAAAATATGTCAGAATAATACATAATGCAAAATTAACAAACTTTTACATTTATAATATTAAATTTAATTGTTAGGTTTACGTAGGTACTAAGTAGGCCTGCGGTACCTAACTTTAGATACTTTTCTGGTTAATTAATGATATAGGTAGTTTATACTTGTATTATAATACCTTTTTTTCCTTCAGCTGCATGCAAACATTCCGTCAATTAGGTATTATAGTTAATTCTAGTAAATACATTGAAGTCATAATAATAAATAACAAATAAGGAGAAACTTCAGCTTAGTATCATTATTACTATTGTATTTATTTACCTGGCTAAGAGAAACAGAACTTATAAGTTGATGAAACCTCTATAGTAGGAATAAAACTCAAGTCTTTTTCAATAAAAAAACGAATACGAATACATACCTATTGGCGTCGGAGTAACCGGGAAGAAATTACTGGTACCGTTAACATAATGGTGAGGACTTGGAGTTACTAAGTTCTTATAGTCTGGAGCACACACCATCTCCAGATAATCTTCTTGGCCCTCACTCTTGACGTTGCACGCCATATACGTAGAATTCAAGTCTACGTAATGCTGAAAAATCAAAACGTTCTTGGTTAAATGAAGCTACTTTTAGGATTGGGTTACCAAATGTACCTACAGGTATTTTTTAATTTTCTGGAATGAAATCTTCCTTATGTAATAAAGTAACCTCCGTTACAGTTCGGTTAAATAAAGCTGGCATGTAGACAGTACTCACCATATGAAATTTCACGAAACAGTATGTTTTATTACATTACTATTACATGTTGAGGCGTGAAGGCGTAACAAACAAACAAACAAACTCACTTTCGCATTTATAATAGTGAGGATTGCTTCTAATCAGTCAGTCAATTCTAATGGACGAATGCAAAAAAGACCACTATATTTATGAGCTGTATGTAGCAAAAGCAAAACAATAACTGTCTCCTTCCTTCATACTCATAAGTGCTCAAGCGCACGCGAGAGCGACGGGCAGACTTTTCATGATGCGTATGCAGTGCGACAGCACGACACGCGCAAATTCATAAACACTACACAAGCGCCACGTGTAAATGTGTTGAACGTGCCAGCTTTATGTACACTCTGCGCTTGCTCACGTCGGATAATCTCAATCTCAATAATCATCTCCCAAGGCACATTTCTGGTACCTCACTTATATCACCATTCCAAGAACGTAGCGTGGCTGTGCAGCAGGCATTCTACACATTGTCAATAAAAGTAATTTAGAACGGCATAACTTACATTTCTCACGTTGTCTTCGAGGAATGTACCAAGAAGTTCCTGCAGATGTGAGAACGACGGCCGCAAAGTGGGTTTCTGCTCCCAGCATCGCAACATCACGTCGTATAGACGATCATCAGCATAAGTAGGCTTCTCTAACCTATGCCTGAAAATATTAAAGGTATGTGTCAGTTTAAATCCAGGTATTTATGTGTCAGATAAGGGCTTGGAATCTAAAGTGATCGTCTCAACTTATTTCGATTGAATTGATTTTATGAGTGTTAAGAAATTTGTTTGATGAGTATACACATGAATTTATTATAAAACTAGCTGTCCCCCGTGGTTTCACCTACGTTCCCGGGATAAAAAATATCCTATGTCCTTCTCCATACCATAGGCTATCTGCATGCCAAATTTCATGATGATTCGTTGAGAAGTTGAGGCGTGAAGGCGTAACAAACAAACAAACTCACTTTCGCATTAATAATAGTTAGGATAAAGTAATAAATACTTTTACAGATTTCTATGTAGGTACATATAACAAATGTCATATCAGCTTAAGGATAACCTCTGCTGAACATACGCCTCTCCCATTAACATCCACATTGAAAGGTTTTGGGCCGCTTGCATCCAGCGGCGCCTCGCGACTCTGACCAGCACGGCTATTTTAAAACGTCGGATTCAAATCAGAATCGGATTTTAAAAAATCCGAGGCGAATTTCAGTAATTGCTATTATAATTTCCAAAAACTTTTCGATGAATCGAATTGATATTTCCGTAAAGAAACATCAAAAATATTCGTATTCGGAAATTAAAAAAGCAATTGCGGAATATGGCCTCGGTAGTTTTTGAATCCGTTTCCGATATCGAATCCGAGCGTTTTAAAATAGCCCTGCTGGTCCACCTGGCGGAATGTCTTCTCACAAGGCGCTTTTCAGTACCTACACCTACGTAGCCGGCTCGAGAACCTTCCCTACGGTTATCGGTTTTTCAAGCTTATACTAACTCTACGAGCTATATCGGTTACCTACCAATGTCCTCATTTCGGACCCTCTCACTTAGAAAAAATCGAAGTATAGCTAGTTCGATAGCTCGCTGAATGAGTCTGAGAATAATTATGCAGCCAGCAGTAAAATACCACTACTCTGTGGCTCAAAGATACAAGCAATCCCTAGTTTAGTAGTAAGGGCTCACCACTTAATTGTTAACCTGTGTTTGTAAATAAATTGCTTATCATTTACTTTTATGAATAAAAAGTATACGAACCCATCAGAAAGCCATTGTAATAGGCACCGTGGGGAAATGTTTGGATATGGAGTTTTAGCCAGAGTAAACATCTCCCATAGCACGATGCCATAAGACCATACATCCGACTGCGTCGAAAATATGCGATCCGTCATGCATTCAATGGCTAACCACTTGACTGGTAGGGGGCTCTGTAAAATATAAAATAAAAACTTTGCTTTAGAATAGAATTGAACTATAAAGAAAAAACAATTGTGATCCTGATACACAAAATCCGTTTTTTTAAAAACCTATCATGTCGTCTTCGTTGTTTATTACATACAACGCCAAGGTCTACTTGATCGACAACAAATTCTGACTCGTTTATTAGTAGCATATAATATTCCATAGTGTTTTTCGTAATTTATTTTTTATATTGCCTAGCTCATTCATATTTTTTATATACTTTTAGCCATGATTGCATGCAAATATTAAGAGATTACTTACGTTTTCTTTCGTCCGGTATTCATCATTTTTGTAAATGCTCTTGGCTAGTCCAAAGTCACAAATTTTCACAACGTTATCATCGGCTAACAGAATATTCCTTGCAGCTAAATCTCCGTGAAGCACCTGAGGATTTTAAATACGTAGTAATGCTTAATTTGGTATACATACTTATTGTCTTGCAACTTCTTCGTTGTTTTAACAAATTTAATTAAATAGATGTGGCCAGATTATTAACTCATTGTAACGTTGAGTGACCCTCCAAAAAATAAGTCTACCTATCTTCAACCCACGAACGATGAATCTAACATAATTTTACCTTTCTACTGGCGAGGTATTCCATGCCCCTAGCAATTTGGAAAGCCCAACAAAGCAGGTCACGGGAACTGAGTGGTCGAGGATTTCTACCGTCAAAACTGTAGTCGCTTTCATAGTTGGACCGCCACTCGGGCTGAACGTAACCTTCTGACACTGAAAATTACATATTTTAAATTTAATTGTTGATATTTATTTTGTATCATGCATTTTATCACATACAGATTACGGTGCATTGTAACATAAGCTTAACTGTGACTTAACCTCTTCATAGTGATAACAACGAGTGAATAAATTTTGAAAACAAAACAAATCTATTAGTTTTGCCACAAGTGCAGAAGCATTTGTTTCCATGTTAAAATATTTTTTTTTAAACAAAATAAGAGTGCGAGCAAACGTAAAGTACCAATTTCTGTTTCAGATGGAAATAAACACATTATTTAGGTACAGACCTATCTATATATAAAAATAGATTTGCATACACACAAAGAAAAAATAGAACAAGCACAGATTTACATTGTTTACCTTTTACAAATTCCACTTGTTGGTTTTGGTTTTCTGACAATGAATAAGAATATTAATTTACGAATTTCAATAGGATCTTTTTACTTGAGGAACTAAATAGGAGGATAAATGTAAAATGTTACCTTTCCTTCCAGATATATTAGTGTTCGCTGTATTCACGAATGTGTGGTCAGTATCTTGAGTATTGTTGGAACCGAAGTAATCCGAGTTAACTCTAAAAAAGAAAAAAAAAAACATTATTTTATGTGGATATTATTGACCGAGCGAAGCGTATCCGTTTCAGCTTAGGCAAAAATGCTATCGTTTGTCTGTCCGGTGTACGGCAGATGTCCGCCTGTTCTCCTCTACTGGTCGCATTTCTCAACCGGTTCTCGTGACATTTTGTGATCAGGTTCGATAATTATATGGATTATTTGTAGAATCAGTTTTTAGAAATGTTTCAAAATGGTGGAGCCATGGGGGATATTTTATTTAAAGTATTTTTTAAGGTGCACGGTGCACATTTATTCAGTTTTAGCTATGCAAAGACAGACTCGCGAGGTCTACAACTCACAGAGCCTAGTATAGGTAGATACGTTAGATACTAATAATTATAAAGTGTTTCTATATTGTTCCCTTACCCAGTACTTCCACTACTAGTCATGAACCCTTTGTTAACCTTGCCGAGATTCTTCTCCTTATTATCAGTGAGCTGATCGATGAACACCTCTCGGTGCTTTTGCATGTAGTTGTGAATATTACCATATTTGCAATATTCCACAATTACTACCAGCTCACCTGAAAAAGTATTATAATAATTAGGTAATTGAAACTTGAAATCTTGTATTGTTATACAGGGCGTCCCACGGCTATGCCACATGGAGGGAAAGTACTTTAAATATATTAGATGGAACATTTTACTGAAAGAAGACATTATTTTAATTTAAAAAGCAATTTAAACTGCATTCACATGTTACATGTTTGAACCGGGAATCGAACCAGTTACATGAGAAAAATAATTACCCTGTAGCTTTATCATACCGAAGGCATCATAAGGATTATATTTTGCTATATACAGTCTAAGAAATAAAAGGAACAACAACAGCGATTTTTTTTTTAGGTGTCGGGTTTCTCCGCATCTTTAACTGAAGAACCTGTTATGCCCTAAAAGAGGTTTATTTAATGCCAAAGAATATATTTTATTTTTGTTCTATATTTAACTTACGTTTTCCAACATTTTTTGTGCATGCCCCAAGCAAATTCACGATGTTCATATGCTTGCCCATGTGTATCATTATCTTCAGTTCCGAAGCCAGGGCCTTAATAAACATGTTGTCAGCAGTTTTTTTCACCATTTTTACAGCTACAGGAGTGGTTTCTTCAGCGTTAATGATGCCACGAGCTTCTGCTTTATACACAACGCCGAAAGCACCCGCGCCGAGTTGTTTACCTAAATAAAAAATTTAATAAATGTCTTGGCTTTCCTCAACGAAAAAATAAAACAAGCACAGATTTACACTGGTGCCGATTCTGTTGTAAATCGCACTAAACTAATTTTAGTCACATCTCATCTCTCTCTTACGAACATTATTGAAAAAGGATAGAACATATTTTAAGTTGTCAAATTAATCTTTGCCGTCTTAAATACACGGCCATCTGATTCGGAAAGCGGATAATTGATATAGGGCAAGAGCCCCGGTTGTGGCCACTTTAAGGACTTTATTTATCTTTTTGGTTCTGTAGAAGTGCCTTGAGAAACAAATATTTTCATTATTATTAATTTTTAAAGATGAAAGGTTCTAAATTGCTATTGATCCAGTTGTGGCCACCTATTTCCAACTAAGTTTCCAGGTAGAGGAATTCATTACCTGTCAATATAACATTAAAATCAAGTTCCTAGACATTCATTTAGTATGCTTCAATAAGAATCCACGCTACAAATAAAAAATTGAGCAAGATATTTATCGATTAATTACCAAGGGTCGCTAATGGTGTCTGTTAAGAAATTAATGGAAATTATTGTTTTTGTTTTTACAGTGTCACAAAAAAGTTCCTATACACTTATGGCGCCACTACCATTGCTCATCAAAAGCGATAATCATCAAAGATTTTATTTATTATAGACAATAAACGACTGAGGCTTTAACGCCTTCTATTGACTTTCAAAATTGCAACTGGCCAAAACCGGGGCTCCTGCCCTAGTACAGAAGTGTGGTATTGATAGTTTTGTTATACTTATGACATACATAATTGATATAATTACCTAAAACTAACTTCTCCGTTGGGAACTCAAACTTATCATCGTACGGTAGTAATTCGGCTTGCTCGTCAATTCCAAGTTCAGGATTTAGGGATCCTGTAACTCCCTTCTTGAAGTACAGAAGACCAGCCGCGTTAAGTTCTCTTCTGAACTGTTTATCTTTCTTTACCTTACAGGTAAGGTACACCACAAGGCAAACTAGTGTAAAAATAATCACGGCGATAGCGACCAGATATGTTGTGTACGATTGTGTAGTTATTTCTGCAATTATAATTTATCAATTAACTTTATTATGCTTTTTATATGGAAATATACCAAGTTATTTTTAGGAAAATGTATGGTAGCTCACACATTTTCTAATCACTGCTGGCTTATCGGTGACGGAAAACTTATGTCTTCTTTTTTAATAATTATTTAAATATCACTATTATTCACTATAAAGTTTCGAAAGTTGTAAGAGCTGGCTCTGCCTAGAGACAGGCTGGCTCTGCCTAGAGACAGGCTGGCTCTGCCTAGAGACAGGCTACCTCTGTATCTCATAAATGACTTAACAAAGATCTGTTTTTCTCCCAAAAAAAGTTGCTTTATCGAATTTTTCAAAATCAAAAAGTCATATATTCAGTTTAGGCTGGTAAGGCATTAAGTAAGGCACTTATGAACATCACATACAGTTGAATTTACCACCGTATCGGAATACACTTAAACTGAGAAGACTCCGGCAAGAAAATCAGCAAGGCTTTTTTTATATAAAAAAAACGGCGTCTTATAACCCCCTCATCGTCTCATTACATTTTGCAAACTATCGCCCATCATGCCATATTGTTTGTAGTTTAAAATTAAGAAATCGAGCTTATTGAAGATGAATTACCTTCCTGGAGAGCGACAGTAAAACTTTTCATTTGTATTTCATTGTCATTGTGAGCTTTGCACGTGTACTTTCCCATTTTTTCTTTTTGCAGATTTTGTATGTAAATTGTTGAATTGACTTTGGTACGATTTTGAACATTTAAAAAGATTTTTATGTCGTTAGTATCATTTATCAAAGGTTTTGTAAAATCATCATCCTGTAAAAACAAATCTAATTACTTTTACGAGCTTTTACATATAAATAATTTCATTATATGTTTAATTATTCTGTGTATATTTGCTCATACACAGAGAAATTATAACAGGTGGAGATTTCGGGATGGCATATTTTCGAAACCTATGTTGGGTTAGTCATGCTGAACAACTTTGACTATGGAACTAATAGTGTAATCTCAAAAAACATACTTTCCATAGTAAATGTCAACCTTGCTCGATCATAATGTATGAAAAGTAAAAAAAATATTTGAGTATACTAACTTTGAGTAACTTCTATAATCCATATTTTACGATTTCACGACTGATGATTACTACTACATACGGTAGAATTAAAATTACGTTGATTCTAGAAGATTATAACTTAGAAGAAAATATTACGATTTATCATCAACAAATCTTTTGATATTAATCTCAATATTAATATTTGAATGATATATTATTATTTTACCTTGTACCAATCTATAATTGGAGGAGGCACACCTATAACTACACAAGATTTTCTGTACGGCTGGAATGGAAATAGCTTTTCATCGATGTCTTTTGTTGGTTCCAATATCGAAATTCGTTGACGAGCTGAAAATTGTATTGAAATTTAATATAGTTTTTAGTAGTATCTAATATTTCATAAATAATATTTGCAATAAGGAAAAACCACTTTACAGTGTCTCAGTGTAATCCATAAAGGAGAGCTTGCATTGGAATATCGAGGAAATAACTTTACTATTGCAACTTTATCTTATGCGGTATTGGTGCCGATTCTGTTTTAAATCGCACTAAACTAATTTTAGTCACATCTCATCTCTTTCTTACGAGCATTATTGAAAAAGGATAGAACATATTTTAAGTTGTCAAATTAATCTCTGCCGTCTTATTTTGCGTGTATTTAGGCGTAACCGCGATAGATGGCGACTAAATTTATACTGAAAACAAGCATTGGACTAATTTGACAGGTCTAAATTTCTTACATCCTTTTCTTGTGTTATTTGTTAGAAAGAGACATAGTGAGATTAAAATTAGTTTAGTTGTGAACAAACCGTTGAAGTATTCGAAATGATGATTGATATCCATGCAGATTTTTTTGTATCTCCAAATATTTGATTATCTGGTTATAGACAATTTGTTATAATACCTTTTCAAGGAAGTATGGAAGGAATTAGGATTTAGAATACAAAGCTAGTAGTTATTATTACTGAATAATTTTATGCATCAATCCATTACTCACCTTCTACAGTTAATGTGAGAGTCTCACTTATAACAGTACCGTCAGTTTTATTGCCACGACATTCGTAATTTTCTCCAGTTTGGGTCAAATTAATTTGAGGTAATTTTAATTCCGCAACGTGAGAGAATGAGCTGTCTCTATTTGTCACTGGAAATATTTTAATAATAATTTATTTTGGACCGAGAGCAATGGCATTCGACTTCGAAGCCAATCGTGTAAAACAAATTCATCTTACCCATTCCGAATAATTCTTCATCGTCGGCATTATACCAAGTTAAGTTATTGAAATAGTATTTCGATGCCAGACATGTTAAAACGACGTCATCGTTTTCTGCGTACCATGTTTGATGTCTATTCTTTATGCCGAATCCTCCTTCTATTTCGTAAACTAGCAATTTCCGAGTAACATTCTTGGTGCCCATTGAATTTGTTGCCTTGCATGATATGTTCCCAGAGGCATGCACAGGTACGTTCAGTCGAGATTCAACACGATATACTTTAGTTGAATCTGGTACTATTGAAGAACTTTTCTAAGTAATGAATAAAATTATGATTAGATCTTAATTATTTGTTACTTATTTTAAAGTATTTATCTACATCTACACTAATAATAAAGAGATAAGATTTGGATTTTTGTATTTTTGTTTGTAATGAATAAACTCAACAACTACTGGCCCAATTTTAAAAATTCTTTCACTAGGCGATAGCTAATTTATCACAGAGTAACATAGGCTACATACAAGTATATAAATTTCATCCGGGTGACGCCGGACTCGAACAGCTAGATATCAATAAAATAAATAGTTATCTGAAGATTATTTACCCACCATAACTTGGTGCTCTTGTCCGTTAGAAAATACCCAAGTTATATTAGGAAGAGGATATCCCATTACTTCGCATAGTAAAGTCGCAGTTGTATTCTCCATATACTTTAGGTCACCTTTTCCAAATTTGACGATAGGTTTAGCTGTAGCATAAAGTTATGGTTTCACAAGTTGAATATAAACTCACCGACATTGAATTTGGCCCAATCTCGAAATTTCAAATAAAAGTGTTTTCAGCAAAGATTTTCTCAAATGTTACATGTATGTTAATTTTTAGGGAAAGCAGCGACAAAAGTAGACATATTTATTTAATCCAAAATAGTTTTATATCAGGGTCGGAATCCATAAATTCTGTTTTGGGGAGCAGTATTTTGACACCCTAAGAATAAGAATTTTGGGTATTTGAAAGTACCGCTAAAACTGTAAAGTTAACAGGGAACTGTCGTAGCGTGTAATAAGGATGAATGAACGCCAACGATATGACTTCTTTCGTATTGTTTATCTTCTAACGTCCACTAAGTATGTTTTTGGATCAAAAATAGCAATCATCGTCTTATTATAATAATGTCTTCGCGCTCATACTCACAGCATCATTTTAATTGAGTTTAGAGGACGAGAAGTTTGGCTCTTATGATTAATCTTATACGCTTGCAAAAAGTATACAGTTTGCTCTCAAAATTTAAGAAAAGTACGTAGGTACAGTAGTACCCAACTGATATGGCTTACCGATGTACCTGCTCAGAAGATACATTTTCAAAGCGCGGGAAACCGCTATTTGTCGGCAGCTGCCGCCATGTTAGCGCGCGCCGTGCGGAGGGGCGTGACTTGCGACTGAGACGAAACTAACAGCTGCAGCTGTCTTATGAACCTTATAGTAGTGATCTAAGGTTGATTGTAAGTTTTAATTCTTTCATTAACCTTCGGGCCATACTTTCTTTTCTGTGAGAACGAAGATTCACGACGCGCCTTATCAGTTGGGTAATACTGTAATGTTTTTCATACCTTTCAGACAAGGACGTACCTATTGGAAGTATTGTGAAGTGACAATTTCGCACAAAAAAAATCCATCAAATTATTTATAATTGATTCTTACCTTTTACTAAAAGTTCGAAATTAATTGATTTATTAAAATTTGGATAGTCGTTGAAAATAACCAATGTATAATTTGCAGAATCCGTTACTGTAACATTTTTGATGGTTAATACTGGATCACTCAGGTCCGGTTTTTGGTTCAATTTATATTTAGTTACATCTGTACCCACTGGAATATTATCTTTGAGGCTGAAAAAACAATATTATATTTACTGCAAAAGGTATGATCACTAATAATCACCATAGAATTTCCTTCTAACAACCGCAGAACTTATGTTTGTGAGGTAGTTTGTGGAAGGGAACTTACCGGCTACCAATCTCAAGTTGAAAGTGACGTCCGTCGCTTAGCACCTAACGGTGTGTTCATGCAGGTGGGTTTGAGAGCCAGTTACTTCTAGGCTTTGTGTGCTTGCCACCTTCAGCCACTTATAATTGTGAGATTGTGCTCAAACTCAAACACAACATCCATACACAAAAATAGCGTTTATCTGCTACAGGGCCTTAAACAATCTGCCTAGCTAGGTCGTATACGAAAGTAGTATAATTTAAAAATTTTCTTTTTTCGTCGTTTTCAAGTGCACTTTTACTACATGCCGCCATTATAGTTACTTTGGTTGTTAGCGCACCTTACGGAAATGATACTAACTATTCTACAATAATAATGTTGCCTTTAACAAAGTGCCGGTACATTTTATTAGGTCAATTTGTTATTGCATTACTCTCTTCATTAAACCTCTTTGAGCCTGTTTGCAAAACGTTTTAATTTCAAAAACAGCCTGAGGCACTTTGTATACAGGTAAATTTTAAGGATTAGCCTGCGAAATATAATAATATATAGCTACAGCATATATATACTCTAGCTCTATATTATATTTCGCAGCATATATTATATGCTCTAGCGTTACCTTAAATAGGTACTTATCTCATCACTATTACCACCTACCTGCCCTGTTCCCAATCATTTGGGGTCGGGGCAATATGTGCACTCCTTTCATTCGTCTCTTCTATCCGTCATACTAGCATTCACTCCTTTCCATTTTAGTCACGTGGCTCTCATTTCTCCTCATAACATGTCCATACAATGATAAACGGTTCCCTCTCAACTTATGAGTTACTGGCGCTACTTTCAAGCTTTCCCTTATGTATTCATTCATTATGTTATCCATTCTTATCTTATATCTCATCATAATGTAGTCCAATTAATACTCACTTTATTATATTGTTAATATATAAGGTCCTAGGAAAAAAAAACTTCTTTGACTTGCATAGAGACTCTCCATACAAGTCAAAGAAGTTTTTTTTTGCCTCGGCTTATTTTACTAATATTATTTTTTGATTACTAATGACCTACACATTCATTCCATAAGAGGAAGTTCACTCATTTATTAGGACCTTATACATATAAGCAAAAAATACCGATGAATGAAAGAACAACAAAATATCTTGTTACTATACATTTAAATAAGGTAATTTACCTAAATACCTACTAAAATAATAATATTAAAGTAATACTTACTAGTAATATTGATTTTCCTTGATTGGTGGGTAGGCTTCTACCCTGCAAGTTAATCTTGCCAAACCTCCTTCATTGACTATACTAGGAATACTACCGACTCTTATCAATTCTAATTTTGGTTCAGCTAAAATGAAAGTA
Organism: Polyploca ridens; assembly: GCA_951394255.1. Lineage (NCBI taxonomy): Eukaryota > Metazoa > Arthropoda > Insecta > Lepidoptera > Drepanidae > Polyploca > Polyploca ridens. The sequence goes on from OX596249.1 coordinate 10,775,829, forward strand.
AAAACAATAAATATATGTATAGATATAAACATCAGTCAATTTTAGTTAGTTAGCCTTTTTTTTCAGTCTAACTTAATATACCTAGTTAATTATCGTTGATTGAAGCTTTGATCATGAAGTGCAATTTTTATATAAAAAAGTTATTTTAAAACGATCTTTGTATTTAAATTTTAGGAAAAGAATTTTCACCTTAATAGTACATTATGATACATGTGTGCAAAGTTGGTTATTAACACTAGGCGGTATTAAGCTAGCGATAAGGGAGCCGAGAGTGTAATAATCAATGCACACGCGTGCCATACGACGTTTTTCAACACACTTGCGAGGAACTTGTATTTTGCAATAAGTGTCACTTTACGAGTATGTTGAAAAATATTTTTTTGGTGTATCGGTTCTCAGATCTCAAAATAACGTTTATTAATAAAATATTTACCCAGCATAATTTTTTTCCTGCTTAAGCTTTTTGATCCAACATTGTTATTTGCATTACATGTATAAGTGCCGGCGTGTTCTTCTGTAGCATTCTCAATAAGAATGTGGCTATATATTAACTTATGGTTACTATTTTCATTTCTATTCGTATCCTCCTTAATCGAAGTCTGAAAAGAAGAAAACTATATTGAAATAAAATTAAATTACTAAAACATATCTTGTAATCATGCTTATCAACCGATTCTTCAAACTTCATCCACTTTTTACGTTATATTACTTCATAATACTGAATTTGGTCCAAGCTCGAAATTAAATACAACAGAGGTGTTCATACAGCAAAGATTTTCTACATTAGCTTTTTGCACTGCATTTGATATTGATTCAAAGTCTAAAGAGCCAGCTTGATGACAGTGTTGTCATTTTAAATGTAATAATGTTAATTTTTGCCATTGGAGGTGTTACATTTTTTAATTTCAACCGTCATATAAACATTACCATATTTGCACTATTTTAGCTGACATATACGAGAAATGGCACATTAAACACTCTACACATTAAAGTAGAGAAAATCATTACTGAAAATACCTCTTATGTATAAAATTTTGAGCTTGGGCCAAATTCAATGCCGCTGAGTGTATTATCTACTATACAGGTCGTTGTTTTGGTCAGCGACGAGCGACTCAGGGTCGATAATACAATAGATACTGGTGCTAAAAATATAATAGAAATAAAAAAAAAAAAATGAAAATCATGTAATAAGCTAAAGTGTAGACATAATACTCAACGGGAGTGCGAGGGAGTAAAGGGGTGGGGAGATGGCGGCTTGTGCCTAGCTCTAGTCAGTGCACGTGCCTAGTAACCATACTTTGCGGTAATTTTATTTCAAATTGAATAAGGTATTTATCAACATATTTACAGTATTTAATGGAATTAAGTCCACTTTTGGGGAATATATATTTTGTACTACCGCTCCTGGGTCGCTTGTCGCCGACCAAAACAACATCCTGTATGCACGTTCTTGGTGCAAATATAAGTCATATTTCGCATAAAATGTACTTAACTTTTTTTTCGATAATAACTATGTGAAATTGATACAGCGATTATAATTCAATCATTCAATCAAAGTTTGACCATTTGAAGTATTCAAATGGTCAAACTCATGTCATACAAAATACTATGGCGGCATACTAAATAAAACACTTATAGGTATTTCCCTTATTTTTTGTTTAATCCTTCCATTTTCATGCTTAGGTTTTAATATATTTATTTAAATTGAGATATTTAGAAATTATGCATATTCCCTATTATCTATCTTTTTACGGTTTCGTAAACAAAATGACCGGACAGAAGTAAAATAATTTTATTAAATCTTCGGAAAATACTTTCAACTAATTCGTTAAATGTTTTGTTTTGATGTAACCGTCTGTAAATATCTGTAACTAGTTGCGCCCCGCAGTTCCACCCGTGTACCCGAGGGTTATCCTACCTTAACCTACTTAACGATTTTCTTAAATTTTCTTACAGATTTCATAGTAAAAAAATTAAAAAAATAATCTTTATAAATTTAATTCTACTATAAGGACAGATTCTACACAAGTTGAAGGTTTGTTTGTACCTACTATAACGAAAACAATTTCGTTTGTCTGTTAAGTAGGCCATATTAACAACTAAAATAGTTGGCTTGTAGATTTAGGGATTTGACCCTTATGGTTATAGTACACATATGAGCTCGGAAAGGGATCGTCACCATATCGCCTGTCACCTCGCCGTCAACCAGGCGTCAACCTAACGTAAGCACGTAACTAAAGCGTATCAGCCCTCCTAGACAAGAAGGATGTCGACTATCGTCATCGTTACTAAACCTTTGTATGGAATTGACACAAGAAATTGTCTAAAATCACGTGATAATTCGATTTGAAATGTCAATCGCATACAACATTTGATCGTTTAGTAACTATCACGATTGTCGATATCCATCTTGCTTGTCTAGACCCCCAGCAACTCTGATACGATGACTCGGCTGCGGTACAGAGTGCGACGCGGCGACCGACGCGACGCCGCGCTTACGGCTTGCCGATCGCTGGTTGACGGCTAGGCGAGGCGTTTACGTTACGATTCCGATTAGTGTACATTGAAGTAGGGAGTTTTATACAAACAATACTGAATAGCTCGAGTTGATACAGATACGTTCCGTTTACGAGTTGATATGTGTGCTATGATGACCTTTAAATAATTTCAATATACTTACATTTTTTACGGTTGCCGGATACGTCCATTCTAAATTTACTACAGAAGTACTTTCGTATGGCACCGTGCAATTGAGTGAAAAGCTTTCGTTTTTAAGAAAGTATTCCAGTGTTGGAGAAATACTTGGCTGCGGTGGTTCTTTCGTTACTGAAAGAAATAATTGGTATAAATACAATGATTATTTACTTTACGTAACATAATAAAACCGTTCAATGGAAGATTGTAATACCAGTCCGTTGGAAAGTTTTTTTGGAATTATATCATACTAATTTGGTAAATATTTGGTCTGAAATTATGATGAAACTTTCACATTGATCGGTTTTATTGATAACATTAATTTTAAAGAAATATCTCATTGCTGCAAGTGGATATTTTACTGATATTGATAAAACGTAAACATAAATGTTATAATTAATTCGTAAAACAAGAAGACGTCTCTTTAAAAATGAATACTAACTTCTATATAATATTTGGTACTTAAATAAATAAAAAGGTGTAAGAGATGTTGAACCAAAACACTAAAATTAAATAAACCCATTCGTCTGTAAAAACATCAGTGGAATCAGTGGAAATAATTCATTCTTCATAAGTACATAGTAACCATTATTTTTCCACCATCTTATCCCACTGGTGTCATGAGATGGTGGAGAAATTATTCTGTACCACCGGTACAATATAGTTTCTTTTGTGTCAGCCATCATCACAAAATTATCATAGGTATTCTGACCTTTCACAAAACCCAAACATAATTTCATCAGTCCTCGAAAATCGGTATGCAACATGCTATATTTTAGTCACACGATTTTCATGATTACCTACCTTTGTTGCAAAAAATTAACCAAGCATTTACATAACTGTTATGTTATATGTTATGTTATATAGCATAACAACTATTATAAATTAATATTCTTATAAATCAAAAATGTATGTATAATATAAAACAAACTAATGAAAGACTGAGTAAATGCAGGACATAAAAACAGTAAAAAGACAACAGGTTCACAAACAGGCATACGGTACAAATTATTATTATGCTATGTGGTACCGCCTCATAACTGTCATAAAACGTATTCCATTTCAATTCATCTTCAACCATTCATACATTTCTGAGTCAATAGCCTCAGCAGGCAATTGAATCGACTCATTTCTTATGCCATTAATCAATTGGATCAATCGTAACGATACTATAATACGATCATACTTATTGCATTTTAAATCATAATATGGACATTTGATTCATTCGTTGAATCAAATTTGCTAACATTAATATTAAAGGTACTTTCTCTCCAGCAGGGTTATTTTAAAACGCTCGGATTCGATATCGGAAACGGATTCAAAATGACCGAGGCGATTTTCCGCAATTGTTATTTTAATTTCCAAGAATCCGTTTCCGATATCGAATCCGACGTTTTAATAAAATAGCCCTGCAGATCCCGTTCGTTCTGTCCAACTAATATACGATACGGCCAATCATACGAATCCTAATTTTGCAGCTATTATCGCAAATACATTTTTGACAATTTTATTTTGAAGATTGTCAATTTTATTTCGAAGATTGTCACTGATTTATAATTCAGGGTAACATAAATTCAATTTTATTTTTAGAACGACATCTCTTATATGATTTAAAATAAATAATTTTCATACTATGGAAATACACACTAGTATTGAGTACACTTTTCTAAATAGATAACAATAAATATATGATATGGCGTATAATCATATTATCAATATTTTTATTACTGAAACATTATGGTACCAAAACATGGTTCTGGTGCATAAAACTTCGTTGTTTCTTAATTTGTTTATCTGTCTTTGGTATCTGCTTTCGTCTAAAATAAGAAAGTGAGTACCTATGCCGTCTGTTTATTTTATTCATTTCCATGCCTTATCTACTGAATGATCTTAATGACAATGAACGTCTTTCTTTGTCGAATTAACAAGCATGCTTTTAGAAAATTATCGACTTGACTTGGAAAGGAAGAGACGTAGCACCGCCATTTTTATAGAATGACTGAAAATTTTCTGAAGATTCTCAATATACTAAGAAAAAATCTATATTTTTTCTCTAAAGATTACATTATGCTTCCAAAATCTAAATCCCATTGGTACAGCTAGCTGCATGGAATGAACTTCCATTTAGCTCGAAATTTTGCCTATTCGTATCCAAATTTGATCTCCCATTTGAGATATATATCATGGAAATAACAGATTACGCGCAAGAAACGTGTCGATTCCGCATATGATGGGATTTCAGCCAGTTCATGTCAATTTTATTAAACCTTTTTCAGTCTAAAAAACAACGAAGCCACATTAGAGTACCAGACCATTTGAAAATAATGACATACTGTTCAAAAGATAATTTGACCCAAAACCAATTCATGGTGCATACTTAAATTAAACTTACATTAAATTAAAAGTGTTAGTTAGTTATTATATACAGAGATGTGCACATGCATACAGAAAATACGCAGAGCAACACAACAAGTAGTAATCAAGAAAAGTAATAAGCATCAAGGCGACCACAAACATAGAGTAAGTAATTAGAATTTCGTTCTGCAAATGAAACCATCACACCAACACTACCTATAAGGTGACATCAATATTACACTACTTACGACGTAAATTCTTTTTCCATTCGTCTGGAAGTCCACGCCGCCGTCCTCGGCATTGGTAAGTAGCCCTAATATTGTTTCTCACTAAAAACCCGATCTTTGTAGAGTTTTTTATAATGTCTGGTGTCTTGTTACTCTGCGACTATTATATTATAGTCAAATAAATAAATGTTTGGTTAGTATGCATATTTAAATACTTTTTTAGTTATGTTTTTCAACTTAAATATTTTTAACAAATGAAATAGGTATTTTTTTTACAAAAATTGAAAAACATAACGCACCACATACACGAAAGATTGCCATATCTATTATATTATAGAATATTGTTTTAGTTAATGAAACACTTTTTGGCAATTACGTCTCGTGTATATGTCAAGTACAATAAAATATTATTTAAATGGACACATTTTCTAATCACCTACGTGTATATAAATAAACTTCTTTACTATCCGAATGTTCTTGTCTTTTAAAGTCACAAGTGAAAATTAGTATCGAACGATCCGTGAGAATATTTGTGAGGATGAAGCCGAGTTTGGGACTATATCGCTCATTTTCTGCAATGTCCTGAATATTAAGAACGTCGGAATGAAATCATTACAAACTATTACAATTTGTATTGCAAATACATGTCATGCTTTAGTGGCTGATTGATTTCCAGCAATAAGCGTTAGTTTTGTACAAGCTTTTAATGAGACAACGTTGATGTTTTCTCAAATCATTCGGTATACTTAGTAATAAGTATATTTACCTAATATTATACAGAAATATGCTTCGTATAAGTCCTAGAGAATAAATTAACTTTGCCCCATCAAATTAACTTCAACATCACTGTTATTTGGATGTTATCAACACCATGCAGAAGAAGAAAGCAAAATGGGCGCTGTTTTCATAATTTAACAATATCGTAGTTTCGATGTTGCATTTTATCGATGTTCAACAATGTTCATGGTCATATATTGAACGATTACGCATACATACCACATTCATCGTCAGGGTAACTTCAACATCTGGTGTTGTAGGTCTACATTCAATAACGACCTGAGACATACCTCTGGGTGTCATCACCTCTCTCATGGGTGCGAATAAACTATGAGTGCCTAAAATTATTACAATCATCAGAAAAATCGACACGATAATGTATTGCATCATTTTGTTATACCTATAATGTAGGCAGGTTTAATATTATGGTAGTTCTTACCATTGACGTAAATATAAATATATGCGATATGTTCACTATTTTTCGGTTCTTCTATCAAATTGTTAAGTTGATCGCTCGCATTTAGCGTATCGTCGGAGCAAGCGAAGTATCCGATCGCGTATCGATCGACAAAGTTTAAGTGAAGAAGTATTTCATAGTCATATTCGGGGTCCGTTGAAGGTACACTCTCTTGATGGATACTAAATTTTGAGAATACTTCCTCGGGTATTTCTTGTTGCGTAAAATGTATTGGTCTTTTTCCTTTACAAGAAAGTGTGAAATTTTGCCCGTTCTGTAATACTATTTCGCTTAGAGTTGAATTTATAATCGGGCCATTGGAAAGAAGATCTGAAAACGACAATCATTATGCTTGATATAGCGTCTATCACAATAACACATGATTGTGAATTATTACAACTGGTAAATAGCTTATTCTGGGCAAGTGTGTTCCATCTTCAGTTTCGTCATCGTCCTTTATAGACGGGTCAGTGTAAAAACAAAGTAATTATAAGGAAGTACTTCGTAACTAGGTCGTCGCAAAATTAAATACTTGGAAAAGTTCCTACGCAAGGCATATTTTTTATGAAATACGTCGCTAAGCAATCCATTATTTCTTATTAGCTAGTAATCATGTTGCAAATACAAACATTGACGACCTTAACAAGGCCGAGTTTTGTCTTTCAATACGCTAATCGAGGGAGCAATATATCACCAGGTAGGTAGGAAAGAGCGACAACGCATCGGCATGGCAGCGGAGACACCAGTGGGCTCATCATTATAGTAACGTGAGCCCGAACAACTCACTACGGCGCACACCTATCGAAAACATTGTTAATTAGCTGTGTTCGCGTCTAGGGCGTGACAAATTACAAAAGGTGCGGTCAACATTCGGAAAATTAATCCTACCAGTAGGATGGCAAATGAACTGTCCCGACGCGACGCATCGCTTGCTGATAACAAATTGATTGTATCAAACCCTGGAAAGGGCGACCTATTAAGTGATTAGGACCCCGTGGTTCTAGTTATCAACAAATTAATGGTCATCTCATCACATTAAGTGCATGTTGTGTAGAAGCGTATATTCTTTGCTCGTATAGGTACCTACTTATCAATGGTATTTAGGTAAGACTTTGTATTATAATATATACCTACATAGGTACCTACATACACTGGATATGCCTTGAAAGTACAGTTTGTAACTAGTTATGTATATTATGCCTAAACTTCAAGTGTTTTTATTTATTGTTTTTTTTTGTGGTAGTCATATACGAGGGGCGTTCAAAAAGTAATGGGAATGACATAATCACGGAGGGCATTCTGAAAAAAAAAAATTGTTTCTTTTAGTCTATGGTCTAAGTCAGATTTCCCACATTTTTATTTTTTTATCTTACCGGTCTTAATTGTGAAACGCATTTATTTGTGACTTGTCGAAACGTTTTGATAAAAATGGATAAAATTGAAATTCGTGCGGTGATAAAATATTTTTGCTTGAAAAATTTTACTACCGAACAAGTTTTTGAAGAATTACGAGGGACATTAGGAGAGGGTGCTCCACCATATTCTACAGTGGCGCGGTGGTGTGCAGAGTTTAAACGTGGAAGAACAACGGTTAATGATGACCCGCGTTCGGGCCGCCCTTCGACGTCAGTAACTCAGGAAATGATCGAAAAAGTTGAAAAAATTGTTTTGAAAGATCATCGTGTAACAGTCCGTTTTATTGCTGAAGAGTTAAAAATTTCAATTGGGAGTGCACATAGCATTTTGTAAGATCACTTGGGAATGAAAAAGGTATCTGCGCGATGGGTACCAAGAATGCTAACGGACGCACAAAAGGAAACGCGACTCAAGATTTCGAAGAGTTCATTGGAATTGTTTCATCAAGATCCTGATTGTTTTTTGACTCGTTTCATAACTGTGTATGAAACATGGCTTCATCATTACGACCCTGAGACAAAACAGCAATCAAAAACATGGAAAAGATCATCATCTCCAACCCCAAAGAAATTTAAAACGAATTCGTCTGCCCGCAAGATCATGGGCTCTCTTTTTTGGGACAGCCAAGGAGTTATAATGATTGAATACCTAGACCATGGTGCTACTCATCATCATCTGACTCCCAATCATTTGGGGTCGGCACAATATGTATGCTTCTATAACAGGGAATATGTATGCAGAACAAATAAAAAAATTACGTCACGATATTCGTGAAAAACGACGAGGAAGACTCGCGAAAAAAGTTCTGTTCCATCAGGACAACGCACCGGCACACAAGTCTGCAGTTGCCTTGGCAGCAATCCATGATGCTGGCTTTGAGATTCTCGAGCATCCGCCATATTCACCGGACTTGGCTCCCAGTGATTATTACTTATTTCCGCGTTTGAAAGAACATTTGAGGGGCACAACATTTGAAGATGACGAAGAAGTGAAAGCCGCCGTAAACGATTTTTTAAGTGCCCAAGATGAGGATTTTTTTAAAACGGGTATTATGGGTCTAGAGAAAATATATGTTAAATGTATTAACCTAAAAGGTGATTACGTAGAAAAATAAAATAATATTAAACCTAATCATCTTCCAACCTAGCTATTCTCATTACTTTTTGAACCACGTAGTATTATTTTATTATGTACCTACACGTAGATATAATTTTCTATATTCGGAAACAGTTTGTAACTAATTAGTATATTATGACTAAACTTCAAGTAAGTGTTTTTATTTGTTGTTTTGTTTGTGGTACTCTTATATTATTTATTTATTGCTTGACTTGCGGTTAAAAAATAACAATAGATTTCTATATATAATTTTCTATATTTGGGAAGATAGGGAATCCTAGTGTGGGTTTCAGGGGTGTCTGTCATTAATTTTGTCAGTAAAATTATGTTGTTAATATTCTTATTAGAAATTAATAAATTATATTTAATACTTTTATATACCTACCTATATTTTGCAGGATAATATAACTTATGGTGTAAACAACTGAACGTTGATACTGAACGAGAAATTTATTCATTGCATTATGTTTAAAATAACTTTATAAAATTAATTAACCTATATTATAATTGTCCTTATAACGTACGTACGAGAGACAGTCATTACATTACACGTTCTGCAGATTAGCATGATTATTTTAACAAAGCTTTATCGTTTTTTACTTAATATATTTTGTCACGTTACTTAAACACTGGGTTAAGGTATTCTACAGCAAAAGAGTAGCATGTGTTTCATAGATGATATCGCCGACTTTAAAGAACTGTATGATGGAGAAGTTCCTAGAAGATAGCTGATGGCGGTACCTGAAAATCGGTGATGAGACTGCCGAGTGCTGCACGGCATTATGCTGGGCTATTGTTTTTTATAATTATTTTGATAGGTGAAAAATAAATAGGTATATTTTATTTCCAAGAGTTCTTAGTCGTTACTTTTTACTTCAAAAGCACTTTGAAATCGGTTTTATATTTTGATAAAAGTAATTTGTTTAATTATTATTAAGATAAATAGTGAGCCTTTATATCTACGAGTATAATAATGTCATGTACTTACATTATATGCATTTATATTATTAATAGTGCGTAAATACAGAATATTATCGTTGTAAACTATTTATGAGTTATTGATTGTAGCCGCAATTGTATAAACAAATATAAAATTATAGCCCAGTTACAGGAACATTTCATTATAAGTTATAACAATAACGCACAGGACGTATGTGTTAAGATAACAGAATGAGCATCCTGCTATTAAAATTATTGTAAAATGAGAGACATCCTTTGTTTCGCTCGGTTCACATGCATCGTATGCAGATGGAAAAATAAGTGAAGCAAAAAACCGCATTTAAATTAGTGATAATGTTCAACAAGAGAGCAACGTTTTTAGTAGCGAGTACTGAAATTGAGCAAGTGAAGGATTCTTATAATTGAATCACGAGCCCAGCGAGTTATTCTAAGTTAGAATCATGAGCGTGGTGAGGGACAAGAAACACATTTCTTTACTCTTGTGAAGTCTCGTGTGACATAACTTTCATCTCACTAGCGAGAAAATAAAATCAGTTTTAATTATATTGAACAAAATAGGTACATGTTTTGTTCAATATAATTAAAATGTCTAATTAAATCTAATTTCTAATAAAAAAAAAAAATTTTCTTTAAACACACAGATTAATTAAATATCGATAGATTTTTTTGATATAAGTAATACAGTTTATAAAAGTTTTAATGAATATGAAATAAATGTTAAGAGTAATATGAATTACGATGATTATATAGAATGATTGAACGTTTCATGACCCAATGAAAATATATATGGTACTTAATAAGTATCACGAACAAAATGAATATACAAATAAAAGGCTAGGTTAGGTATATAGTTAATGTATTGTTTTAAGGGTGAAATGTTAAATAACTTCTAAGTACTGTAAGGGCCTTATCCCGCTGACGAGTAAGCGCCTGGTTATTTCCTATTTTCTCATTCAAGAAACGTACAGCTGACTTATGATTCTGATTCGATTCCGTGCAGGTCAAATCACCCGTGGCACTCACTCATAATCATAACCCATCGACAAAACTATCTCGCCAAATTGTTGTAAGTTTCCTGGCTAATATCGGGGCAAGAACCTTACTTTCAACCAATTCGCATTCAAATCGCTTTCAATCACTCAGTGCACAGTTTTAGGCAACAAAGTCGCGCTTTTTGAGCTAGCATAATTTTTAAGTATCTAGAAAAGGTTGTTATTAACTTATCTTAATTTGTGTATCAAACAAATTATTTTCTTTCTTTCTTTAAGATTCTAAGGTTCATTGGTAGTATCGTTAAGTGGCGCGGCGTTCATTGTGGGTTTGAATCCTACACGGAGTTTGAGCTTTCGGTTAAGGAAATAATCGTGAGGTAATTTGTAGTAGTTAGGTATTAGGTGTCTGGCTGGCTACAACATAAAGTTGAAAATCTGTCACCAAGCATTAGCTTGTAGCGGTGAGTTCAGACTTGAGAGTTAGTTCCATACTTTGCCTTGTGTGCCTACGGTCGGCCACATCATCTTTTACAACGGTAAGATTGTTGTAAAAAGGTTAAATTGTTCTTTTGTCCTGATCGTTTTATCTCGATTGGTGGTTTATTATTACCGTATTCACATAAATTGATTATAATTATTAATATCGTTTCATTTCTATCCATCAGTCTAAAGTCTTTTTATATCAATGTAACTTCGATTGCATTTCATTTGTTTATTTTGTCACAGCATCCAAATATTTTCAGTCACGCAACTTTATTACGAGAACTAAATTCAGCAACCCTATCATACAATTCAAAAATATCGGTTATCAATAACCTACATTTTTCTTTGCGATCTATATAATATTTAGGTGAATATACAAAAAAAATATACATACAAACTATGCATACAGATTATTCTTCTTTTTAAAAACACTTTAGCTTCCGTATTTGTTATCCAGTGCGCCAGGATATCAGAGCATGGAGTGTATATGTATTAGTCATATCCACAACAGATGTTGTTCATATTCAATCAAATATCACATATTTACTACGTTCGGTATGTCAGCTGCATATGACGCAGCTACATTATGAAATGCATTATTTTTAATAATACCTAAGTACAGACTGAGTTGTAGCAAGGTGGTAGCAATATGCCTGCAACATCTTAATAACAATCAAACCACGAAAACTATTTAAAAATAGAATCAAATATCGAGAAATCAGAACACTATCACACACTACTATCGGTATGCTAGAATAGAATTGAAAAGCACAGCGACGCTAAAAGCTAAACAATCTCATGTCATAAAATTGAACCAAATGTGTTTTATTAACCGTTTTACGCCTTTGCCTCTATCAACAGCTTTATCGGTTTTATTAGGTTTTTGATTGTTTTATTTACGAGCATATTTAACGCCATCATAAGAGTAACTAAAACTGAACCCTCAATATAATCGACAGCACTAGGACGGGCGTTATAAGAGTATATTAATCTTTAAATATTTGAAGAGTTCCGCCCCGCAATTTCTCCCGCAAAGGGATTTAATTATGTCCTGGCGAGGGACGCGCATCCTATTATAACAATTGATGTCATTGTTATATTTTTAACCACGAGCCAAGGTAAAAGGATTACACGTGTTATTTCAAGTTATTATATATTATCTTATCAAATTTCATCTAAATCCATTGAGTCGCTGAGTGTCAACAAACATTAAAAAAATTGTGTAAATCAAACTGTCTCTTAATCAAGTCATGTATATTGCATATCAGGTAGGTAGGTTTCAATTGGAAACTACAAGTAAATAGTGTTTGTAATAGATTAAGATCAATCCTTAGCAGATTTTATCATCTGAAAAATATATTGAACTGTAGCTGTCTGTATATGGTCTATTATGCATTAGCTGAGTCATTAGTAACATATGGGCTTAGTTGTTATGGTCTTACATTTAAGACGTACTTACAGGAAATCAAGAAAATACAAATTAGGTTTTTAAAAATATTAGTAGATACTAAAGTTAAAAATAAATGCAAAGATGACTACAATAAACTCTTTTCCCATTGTAAAATATTGCCTGTAGAAGAAAAAATAAGCTTTTTACATGCCATAGAAACGTATTATAGTGATAAGTATAAGTGTGTGAGTCACAGTAAATGTAATACCAGAGCTAAAACTAAGGGAACATTAGTTGTACCTAAGATTCATAACTATTATGGTAAAAGAACTCGCAAATATGTAACCCCAAAATTATGTAATATGTATCCTAATCTGCTATTAAATGAAAATAAAATTAAATGTAAAATAACTTTAAAAAGAAAAGTGAAAGAGAATTTATTAGAGAAGCAGTCTAGCTGCTTAAGAAATAAATGATATATTATGTTTATTTCTTAAGTAACTAGACTAGAATAATATAGGTATAATGCATGTGATTGTTAAGTAATAAAGTAAATAATGTACATACAAAAACAACAAAACTGTGAAAGAGTGCACGCCTACAAACTGCAATAGTAGTTTGGCGACTATTAAATAAGCAAAACATGTAAGGTTTTTGGAAATAAAATAAATATAATATAAAAAAAAACTTTATATTGCCGTGTCTTTAAATGGATGCCACGTGTAGAATATAATTTTGCAGGCGTATTATTTTTCAACAGCAATTAGGTCAACGGCCTTAGTTAAGTATACCTACAATATTGGCTATAGCTTTTTTTAGTAGCTATAATCAAATATTATGAAACAACTATAATAAAAACAACAACGGGGTACTGGAAAGTAGGTCTAAAATGATATTCACGGGGAGTCGTAAAACTTTCGTGACACGTGAAATTAGTTTGCGCTGCACGCAACTATTCGATGTAAAGTCAGTTTTTCATAATAATATACATAGTAGTAAGATTTGTAGGATAGGTAGTATTGTTTGAAAATGACAATACCACTTTTTTAATGTTTAAATTAATTCGACCGTTTTAACACTAAAAGTGTGGATGATCTTAATTTATTACAAAGATTCTATTTTAACCGCCTCTGGTCATTTAGTGATTCGGGGATGAAACGCATGTCACATAAATCTTTTGCTATACGCCTCATGTCTAATCGTATAATACGAATATTTGTGTGAGTGTATGTTTGTTACTACTCAATTCTGTAACGGGCGAATAGATTTAACTCTGTAACAGCTGACGTATATACAGGTCGTTGTTTTGGTCAGCGACGAGCGACTCAGGGTCGATAATACAAATGATACTGGTGCTAAAAAAAATATTTAAAAAATCCTTTATTTTTTTTTAATAATAAATATAAAAAAAATTAAATTTTGAAAATCATGTAATAAGCTAAAGTGTAGACATAATACTCAACGGGAGTACGAGGGAGTAAAGGGGTGGGGCGATGGCGGCTTGCGCCTAGCTCTAGTCTGTGCACGTGCCTAGTAACCATACTTTGCAGTAATTTTATTTCAAATTGAATAAGGTATTTCTCAACATATTTACAGTATTTAATGGAATTAAGTCAATTTTTGGGGAATATATATTTTGTACTACCCCTCCTGGGTCGCTTGTCGTCGACCAAAACAACACCCTGTATAGGACGTTACAGTAGTACCCAACTAATATGGCTTACTGATGTACCTGCGCAGAAGATACATTTTCAAAGCGCGGGTAACGCTATTGGCTGACAGCTGCCGTCATGTAAGCGCGCGCCGTGCGGAGGGGCGTGACTTGTGAGTGAGACGGAACTAACAGCTGCAGTGTATTCTGAACCTTATAGTAGTGATCTAAGGTTGATTGTAAGTTTTAAGTATTCTTTCGTTAATCTTCGGGGCCATACTTTCTTTTCTGTGCGAACGAAGATTCACGACGCGCCATATAAGTTGGGTAATACTTGTACGTTACTTTTGTCTAAGACTGCTGCTGCGAGTTTACCGCGTAAGTCAGTTTTATTGAACTCACTGATATATTTGTGTAGCTGTATGTCCTGTACTTGGTTACGCTAGGATCTAGCGAATCCTTATGTCAATCTCATACATTTTGTAGCGTTTCTATTCGCGCAAACGCAATGAAAAGTATTTTGTCTAGGGGGGCTGGGAATCGAACTCACAGCGTGTAGTCAGGGTATCTAGCCTCTACGCCAACCGGCCGTAATAATTACATAGCTACTCTGCACGCCATACCTATGTTAGTAATTCAAGGTCCTCTCTACACAGGAACAGAGGTCAAGCCACCTCAGTGTTAACTTCATGAATATAAATTAACGTTCGTTTATTTAATTTTCAGTATTATTTGATTATAAGTTGAAACCTCGGTCATAAAACGGGATTTAATTAAAACCTCGGTTCGTTGTTTATTTGACTATTTAACATACATTTATTATTATTCCATTTATAATTAAACAATTTTCTCGCACTGTATAGATTCAAATTTTGAATCATCATAATTTCAACTTTGAATTTCACTGAGTGTATATGTTTAAATCGTCGACTGTACTAAACCAAAAGGGACATCTGTGAAATCCGTTCTGTGGTTCTCGATCGAGTTATACGGACACAAATAGACAATGAGACGTTGCGTTTTATAATGTTTGGATACACTTATCATCTTTAATTATTTTTTTAATTTAGTTTTCAATACGCTATCTAATATTATTCTTCATAATTGTTAATTACCATTGAGCAACCAAAGAGCATTGAATCAAATCAACCAACTCACGCCTTGGGCTCTTTGTTGTGTTAGTGTGTATGATCTTAGGTAGATATGACTACACCCTAAAAAGATACAATAATATAAAGCCATCAAATTTTTAAATCGAAAGCTAATTTACTTGTTAAATAAAAATTGCAATGGACGCGGTTACTAAAAGCAGTATCAAATTCCTTTTTGATAAATAATTGCGAGTAGGTATTCGAGCCCTTTGCATTAACTTTAACAGCATTAATTTTTTATAGCATTAACTTGTTTTGTATGGAGCTCTCTCGCCGTAATGTCCACTGACGGACTAGGTATATGGAACAACGAACGAACAGCAATAAAATCCACCATCCATGAAACTGGTAGGTAAATGGGTCCCTTGGTATAATAACCAAGGTAAATAATACCATAGCTAATTACTAAGTGCGATAGGCAAACACTGTCTTTTTTTCGCGTATGGTCAAACAAATGCCTACAGCCTACAGCAATAATAAATTTGTACCATTGTGTGACAAACAAGATTGCTATAGGGCCCTAAGGACGGGTTCAAATGACGAAAAGCAAAAAGAAGACGTTGACAAATGACTGTCTAGCCACCTCGTAATAGCACACCTATCAATCCTAGACCTATAGAGAGTAGTACTAAAGTATTATTGCAAATTGCGACATATTCGATTTAAATGGTACCTCATCCGTTGAAATTCAAAGGATGATTGATAACGAATAATATTTATTCAGTTGACGTTGCGTTATTATTCTACCGCTGAGTTTACATAAATATCGTTATTTTAAATTCGGTTTCATTTTTCAGTTGCTGAATGATTGATCACTGTCTCCATTAATGTCCTTTGATCTTTACTGAAACAATATTTTCTGTTGGCGAAAATCAATAAAATATACATGAAAGAATCCTGACTACCTGTAAGTACCTACCTAGATAAAATCTTATCCATTGTTTATTTCGGAAGATGGACTTATTAAAAGAGCCAATCCAGTGCAATGCTGTTTATCACCATGGTCAGCAATCCACTGGTATGTGTTTTTTTTTACTGATAGAACGTGGTGGCTCAGGGATCGTTGTCACCCTTACGCGGACAATATGGCAAGCAAGCTCTCAACCAGTTATTATAGTTTAAACTACGCCTGAGGGCGCCCCAGGTGGGGCACGAACCTCGGTTCAGGACGTTACCGGATGGTTGAGGGGACGGACTTATACGAGTTAAGGTTACGACTAATTGGGGACGGTCGGATTACTCAACACTGCAGCTCGGGCCGCTTGAACGGGACGATGATGGGACGTCGAGACGTGCGTTCTAGCTGACGAGGACGATATCATGGATCGGTTTGTGTTGTGTTTCTGGTATGTGTGTGTCACTGTCGGCTTTATATAGTGCAGTCATCTATAAGTATTTATAGTTGTAAATAGGAAATGCATAGTTCATATGCGTCAGAACATAGTCACAGTCGGGTTTAACTACGGACTTTTTGTTTTCGAAAACCAAACGTCCTTATTCAAAACTTTGATACAATGTTGAAGTCCGCTCATATACCTATTTTATAAAATCAATATCATTAATACTGCTGCTGTGCCATGGATACGTCCATGTGCTGTACCAACACTTATAAGCAGTTTTGAAATTCCGGTAGTGTTTTATTAAATGATCGCTTCTGACAAATTACGCCTCAACTATAGGTACCTACATCATTCAACCTTGAGGCGGGCGTCGGCGTCGTCGCTCTATGCCGTAAATTAGCAAAAACAGTCTGAGGCGACCATAACAATTGAACCTGGGTCATTACTTATTCGATTCGTTAAAACAACACTTTAAATAATTCATAGCTATAAACATGCAATCTGCCGAGATTTTAAATTAATAAATTAAAGATTGGGTGCTAAAATTATAGGTAAAATATATTTATATTTAAATTTAAGAAGATGATTTTCATTATAACATAGGTACTTAGTAAGCGTGCAATTATTAAAGATTTCGTGAAAAATATTACGATTTAAAATCCAAGCACCTTATTTATACAGGATGTTGTTTTGGTCAGCGACAAGCGACCCAGGAGCGGTAGTACAAAAAATACATTTTCCAAAAATGGACTTAATTCCATTAAATACTGTAAATGCGTTGAGAAATACCTTATTCAATTTGAAATAAAATTACCGCAAAGTATGGTCACTAGCCACATGCACTGACTAGAGCTAGGCACAAGCCGCCATCACCCCACCCCTTTACCCCCTCGCACTCCCGTTGAGTATTACGTCTATATTTTAGCTTATTACATGATTTTTAAAATAATATTATTTTTATTTTTATTATTATAAAAAAAAATAGTATTTTTTTTATATTTTTTTTAGCACCAGTATCAGTTGTATTATCGACCCTGAGTCGCTCGTCGCTGACCAAAACAACAACCTGTATATTATTAATACATTGGAATAATTTGATAAAAATAGCATTAGCATTATCAATTTATTCGATTCATTTGGATTGAGCGAGACACAAACAATATAAATTATAATAACACATATCTAATTATATCTAGGAACCTATCCCTTATTTGTTACGTTTTCAAGCCTAAACTGCTGAATCAATCGCGGTGAAATTTGTCATGCAGAAAGCCTATGGTATGGAGAAGGACATAAGCTACTTTTTATCTCGGAGACGCGGGTGAAACCGCAGGGAAAAGTAATTCAATACTTTTTAAAAGCAGCCAGTGACACCCAGATCAATCGCAGAAGCCACAAACATCCCCTAAACAGCAATAAAATGTCGCTGGAATATGAGAGCGAGGGCATTATTTAAAACGATAATTGGCATTTTTGATCCATAAAATAATGGGTGGACGTCAGATTGAAATAGTTCCCTGAGTATCAATTATATACAGGTTGTTGTTTTGGTCAGCGACGAGCGACCCAGGAGCGGTAGTACAAAAAATACATTATCCAAAAATGGACTTAAGGTGGCCCTCTGTGGCCGGCGCAACTTCAACGCAAGCATAGTCTAAAAGCTTGTTTTTTCATCCAACGTAATGTTTGACTGCGAAAAAAGAGAGACAGCATCAGAGCCGTCGGTTATCAGTTGGTATATTCCGCTGATCACTCGCGGCCGCTTCGCTAGGTCGTCATTCATGATTTCGAATTCATAAAACTTGTTCCAGGCGTGTACTTCTTGTGAAAAAATCTTACAAGTTTGTGAAAAAAAAAATAGTTATTTAGAATCTCCAATACATTTGCAAGCCTGGTATCTAAATGTTTTCTTTATTTTTACAATTTATAGGTACATTAGATATAGCCAAAGTTCAGGCAAAAACGCTGTTTTTCGGAGGCTTTGACTGCATTTGTTTCACACTTTTTTTAAATTACGCCTAGATACACGGCTAGATATAGTGCACAAGATACTAATTTGTTCAAAACATCTAACGAAAAATGTTTAACAACGCCATAATAAGTACAGGGGTTTTGTATAAAAAGTATGACGAATTGAGTCCTCTTAATTCCATTAAATACTGTAAATGCGTTGAGAAATACCTTATTCAATTTGAAATAAAATTACCGCAAAGTATGGTCACTAACCACGTGCACTGACTAGAGCAGCTCTCAGAATTTAAGAAAGGTACGTAATTAACATAACATACCTTTCATGCTTGTTACCTATACATTGGCCGACGGGACAAGTTATCAGGTATCCCTACATACGTTTGAGGTACGTACATACGCTACTCAAGTACTCAATTCTATACATTTTGTCCGTCAGACAATAAGTAAGGTCTGGCGGTCCTGGGATCTCGGTCTATAGGTATAGAAATTACTAGCAATATTGCACTTGTAAAAACTTGTAATAATATGCTATAATTTGTGAGATTTATTGGTGAAGCGGAAAGTCACGGGCTTTTTTTCCTTGAATTATGCACATTGTGTTTTCCTAACTTATTATGGATAAATATGTAAATTAAATAATAATGTAGAGTCCTTTTAATCGGCCGTATACTCTATGTTCCTAAATAGTAAACAATATTCAGTATTGTAAATGTATGTAGGTACTTTGAACCTTTAGAGAATTGCTATAGAAAATTACATTGTGTAATAATTACCTATTTCTGGAATTGTGACCACATTGCAATATAAACAAGATTTATTAAGAGTCATATATCAACGACGTTATGCAATGTTATTATTTTAATGAAGCCCTGGAATGATGAGGTAGCTCTTTGGATCTAGCTCGCATTGGTACTCTCATACCATCCTACCTTTCATGTGCCAATAAACTCAAGCGGCGCAAATATTGAGCCATTTGTAGAGAACATTTGGGCCAATTTACTATCGTCGCTTGTGAGCTCATCATATTTTTCGCGATCCGTCAAAACATCTGGTCGATTTATTCCTTGACCTGAGAGCTGGTAAATACCTCGGTTAGAGGATGTAATATCGTAAAATTTATGGTAATGCTGCAAGCGTTCTTGACACGCTAACAACTGGCAACTATTTGAATCAGTTGTTTTCCTCCAGAGACACCATTATCCCCCTTATTTCATGATAGGTACCAGGTAGATCATTGGCAGGATTGTCAATTCGACTGATGTAAAAAAACACTATCTTGTTACATCTGCCTGTCACAAGATTGATTTATGCCCGGTTTCAATAATTTACGGACCGCTATCGGTTAAGATTTATTAAAATTAAGACTCTTATATCTTTACCAATAATGAAGCAAAGACCACAAAGTTTTGCATAGCAGACCCTCCCATAAAGAAGTAGCTATCACGGGTAAAATTAGCTTATCTATATGCCCAGTTTAACAATTAAAAAACCTATCATTGGTAAGCAAAACGATTCGTTTTTGTTTATTGAAACCGGGCATTAGTCAAATTCAAAGCCATTTATTCAATTTACTCTTGGTTTTCATACTATTTAGATTTATGTCTGATAAAGAAATTGGCATTCATTATATTAAAATTGAAGCCAATATGTATTTTAGTCGTTCAAACTATGTACGCGTACTTCGTTTCAAGGCATTTTGCACGTACAGGCCTTCTATTCATATTCTGCCTGCATAGCTCCTTCTTTGCAATAGCACGGGATAAATATTGGCACAAGATAAATAATATCACAAGTAATAATAGGTATATTGCAAGGCTGGGGTTGCGTGGGTAAGAGTATGAGTACAAAGATAAACCTAGTTTAACTAAATGAATTCAAAAATATGAACTTGTCAATATTACTAGTTTAATCCTCTGTGGTATTGCTTTATTCGTATATACATGATAAGCCAACCTTTCTGTCTGTGTATTACCTACTAATATATAATATATAATTAACAAAACAATAGTTGACTGACACTCAAAGTCTACAATTTTAAGTTAAGATAATACTTTGTAAAAATGTTATTTAATGACTGTATGTTGTCAAAATAAAATAAATAAAAATAAATAAATTCTATCTCTATGGTATCTTGTATTTAGTATATGCATAATTTTGTGCTTAAAATCCTCTTGGTTCATCAACATTGTAAACATGAAGCGGAAAATCAAATAACATCTTGTATGCACTGTGTTTTACCTTATCTTAGAGTTACTTATCATGCTTTATAACATCGCCATGCCTGTTTACATTGCCATATGAATAAGTATACAATGCCAATTATAAAACCGTACTTCGCAGAATTAAAAAATATTGAATTATTCAGTTATTATAATCATATGGTGAATTTAAAATACATACCTACGTTAAGCAGATGATAAGTATGCAATACGATATTATTGTGTCACATCTATTTACAGACACCAAGTTCTACACATTATCTTATCTTATTGTACCTATCAGTAACATAACCAATATGGCGGATTATTCTGGTACAATAATTTTATTTCTATTCATAAGATGAATGAGTACCTTGGCTCGCGGTTAAAAATATAACAATGACATCAATTGTTATAATAGGACGCGCGTCCATCGCGAGAACGGGACGTAGGTAATGTTATTTGTTATTAGAGACTTGTATAATCAGCGTTGCCAAATTTTAGCCCAAATCCGCTTTTCGGGGATTACTCGATGGTGAAATCATAGTTGGTCGTAGAAGTGGGAAATTGCAAATACACCACTGCACAGAAATGGCATTAGCCTTTTAATCAGTTTAAAAAAATATATACCGATACTTTAAAACTACTGATCACGTAAGTTTTTTTTAGTATAATCCTGCTTTCGACGATAGAATCCCGGTTTTTTTAAGCAAAAATCCCGCTCTGCCCGAAAAAATATCTGGCAACGCTGCTTGTATTTGAAGAAAATCTCACGGTGAGTCATGATGTAGTCGAATCACACATACCTAGCATATAAGGGAACACAACGATAGATCTTTAGCAGATGCGATAACCAGCCAGTTAAAGTACACCCGTCCCCCACATGGTTCCTCACGAGAAAATGACGTTCACACATGAATGAATCAGATCTCATGACGTTGCTCAGTTCTCAGAAGGTTCCGCGTATTTACGAGGTAACTATTCATCTGAGACCGGTGACTCACCGCCGCAGAGCCTTGCAAGGGAGGCTGTATAGTAGTATTTTAAGAAAACGGTATTTATTTCCAGTCGCTTATCAGCAGTAGCACATCTAAATAACCTGGGGCCTATTTTATGAAGCTATTCTACGAGTCTGCACTCTGCTGTCTTCAATTCACTTTTCAAATATGGTAAAACCATTGAATTATTACGCTTAGAAGCGAAGTATCGAACAAAAATCCTCGCGACTCGTAGGCCACTTGACAACCAATGTGTGCGTGAGTACCATATAATTACACTCGCTGACACGCACACAAGCGCACGAGTAATGTTGCAAGCTAAACGAATTTTTTCGGTAAAATTAACCTTCCGATACTAGTGAATGAAATTGGAAGTAAGTATTCATAAAATTAATTAAATAGTTTAAAATGCGTCTTAGATAATTTATCATAGACACAGGCCTGTTATTTATTTATTACTAGTTTAATGGTTATGTTTCATAGTACTTATGTCGGGTATTTTAACATAGTAAACCAAGACAATGTGCAAAGCTATGAACGATCGTACAATTTGTTGTAGGTATTGTTGGTAATGATAAGTTTCATATATGATAGGTTGTATAGAAAAAGAAGATTAAGAAGTATGTAGGTATTTAATTATCATTATCGTGTAAAAGACGAATAGCTATACATTCTTATAATATCTAACTGAATCTATACTATTATAATATTAATATTTATAATACAATAAACCGGAAGAGTTTTTTGTTTGTTTGTTTGTTTAAACGGGTCAATCTCTGTAAAAAAAACTACCTGTAAAACTACCAGTCTGATTCGAAATTATTTCACTAATATGAAGCTACATTATCCCGCGTATAGGCTACTTATCCCAAGAACGCAGGTGAAACCGCGGGCGACAGCTAGTCAGTTATAATAGCTATAAGTAAAAGAAACAACTTATCGGACTTCCTACTCTAACAAAATCGGTATCAATTACGTAAAACAACACAAATTCGCACACAAACAGCTGGCAACACTTTGCTCGAAATCTGAGTGAAGTATTTTTATTTTTGAATTTTGTTATTTTAGATGAATTACGCAATAAAATTAGTGGCTTATCTGTGGAATATTACAACAGAATTCTAATCTTTCTTCTCTGATGAATTATGACAAAATTTTACTGCACAAACCGTCATATTTATTATTTTTCTGAGAGCTCCACTCACTAAAATGCCGGTCAGTACACTGACAGCGCGGCGGTCATTTGGAGCCATTATGGCTCCAATTGAATGGATTATGTTTCGTGCGTGTACTTTGTTTCTATGTGTAATAATTCAATGGGTAAAACTGTTTTGTGATTAGCCTCCGGTATTTAAAGCATGAAAGTCATTATACGAACAAGTATCTACTGTCTTGATGAGTACGAGCTTATCGTGTCTTTCCCCGAACAAATTACCTACTCCTCTTATCTAGTTAAACACAAATACATATCTAACTAATTATCAATTATGGAAAGTAATTAAATACATTGTCAAAAACGCGCTTATCATAAGAGTTTCGTAGTTGAATTATTGTCTCAACCACAGAATAAATAATAGTACTAATCTCAACTAAGTAGAAATCCCTTAGCAGCTGTGGAACAAATGATCGATGACTCATCGTCATTTATATCTCATAACTTACTAGGTACTCATTTTGTTAAACAAATGTTAACAGTAGATATCTGTTTTGTTTCAAAGTTCATACATTATTTCTTCCACATAATCATGTATTGTGTATTACGTGGAAATTTAGACCGGACGTAGTAAATTATTATTATTAATAATGAAACTAGGTATTGATAATATATAATAGTTTCAAGATATTGACTGCGAAGCTTATACACAGGTAGGTTACATAAATATAAGTTCCTACATGGTTCCTACTGTTGAATTCATAGAAAAACGTCAACTTATGTTTTTTTACTGATAAGCATATCTATCATAAAATCATGTTTGCAATGATTGGCAAGAATCCAATGTCACAATAATAATAATAAAATAAAATTTACATTAGAGGAAAAATCCTTGCATTAGACTGGAGAAGATAGATGGATAGATAACTCTTTATTGTACAAAAATATTTAAATAAAGTATAAAAATAAATGCTTAAAAATTAAAGAAATTACTGTAAGTACATTAGGCGGTCTTATCGCTAAAAAGCGATCTCTTCCAGACAACCTAAGGATGGAGAGGAATTTAGACACGTTATTAGACGGTGGTGTATACTTTTAGAGAAAATATATATTACAAGATAAAAATAATTAGAAATAATTCCGAGTAGAAACAATAAATAACATACTAGACAAATAAATATAAACATTCATGGAAATATGGCAATTACAGCATCGACTATAGTCAGTCCGAGAGGTAGAAATTTTTCACCAGATTTTTAAAAACAGGGAGTGACGGCGCCCTCCTTATAGAGACCGACAATGCATTCCAGAGGCGAACTGCTTGGACGATAAATGATTTACCATAAAAAGAGGTGTTGTGTGATGGTATTCTCAAGAGGAGATTTTCTGATGACCTAAGTGATTGAAGGAAATCAAAACGTTCCTTAAGATAACGCGGGGAGGAGGGACTAAAAAGTATAGTGTAAAGAAGAGACAATATATGAGTATTCCGGCGAAGTCGTATAGGAAGCCACTTGAGTTTAGCGCGATATTGCGAGAAGTTTCTTTTTAAGTTTCAAAAGGAGGCATAGGATTTCTGTTATTGATATTAAGCTAACTCAATTCCATATCGGAATACCTTATATCGATGACTGAATTCAATAGTGGCACAAGACAAAATACAGAACAAAAATCATTATCTGCTAACTCAAAGTGCCACAAATTCGATATGTGCCACTGATGAATTCAGGCAGCGATATACCTACCTACCAATTTATTTTAAAACATAGAGCTATTTAATAATCGAAAAAATAATGCAAATATTGCAATTAAATATTGTTTCTTATGTTTATTCTTATTGTTAAATGGTAAGCCATTGTTGCTGATTCTGTTGTTAATATCTAGCTTGAAACTCTGGGTCCGTGGGGGCCGAGCAGTCACCATCTTTTTCGCGAAATTTCTAAACGCCTGGTCGAAGCATCTCGTGACCAGAATGCTGACATATACCTCGGTCAGAGAATCAGCATTGCCATTCAACGTGGCAATGCCGCCAGCATTCTGGGAACGTTGCCCTCTGACAACGATTTTTTCATTTAGTTTATTTCTTTTCATTTATATAGATTTTAAGGATTTTATGTTTTTTTTTTTTTTATTTGCACTTGTAAAATATTTTTGTTATATAACTACATTTGATTTCATAACGCAGAAAATATATTTGCTTGTATAATCAACCACGGTACCTACCTAATTCATTTTGTAATCTAAACTTTACAAGCCTTTTTCAGATATTGCAAATAATAAATAGTAATCAATATTTTTATCACCAGAATATTTGTTGAAGATTATAGTCAATTCTATGACACCATTTCTATTTTTTTGGTAAATTTACTTACGCCTACCATATAAACGTTAGGTTGTACAGAATATAATCAATTATCGACAAGTGATCTGCTGTCATAATATCTAATATACAGGGTGTTGTTTTGGTCGGCGACAAGCGACCCAGGAGTGGTAGTACAAAATATATATTCCCCAAAAATGGACTTAATTCCATTAAATACTGTAAATATGTTGAGAAATACCTTATTCAATTTGAAATAAAATTACTGCAAAGTTTGGTTACTAGGCACGTGCACAGACTAGAGCTAGGCGCAAGCCGCCATCGCCCCACCCCTTTACTCCCTCGTACTCCCGTTGAGTATTATGTCTACACTTTAGCTTATTACATGATTTTCAAAATTTTAATTTTTTTATTTTTATTCTTAAAAAAAAATAAAGTATTTTTTTTATATTTTTTTTAGCACCAGTATCATTTGTATTATTGACCCTAAGTCGCTCGTCGCTGACCAAAACAACAACCTGTATAGCACTATAGTACAGTAGTACCCAACTGATATGGCGCGTCGTGAATCTTCGTTCGCACAGAAAAGAAAGTATGGCCCGAAGATTAACGGAAGAATGCTTAAAACTTACAATCAACCTTAGATCACGACTATAAGGTTCATAATACACTGCAGCTGTTAGTTCCGTCTCACTCGCAAGTCACGCCCCTCCACACGGCACGGCACGGCGCGCGCTATCATGGCGGCAGCTGCCGACCAATAGAATTGAGCAGGTACCTATTCCGCGAAACGCGCTGTGCCAATTCTTATACAGAAAAGTCTAAAACGTAAACGCGTAAATACACGTTCACTAACGTCAATACATAACACTCTAAAAACATGTTTTCTATTTTTACTAAGAACAACGGTCGAGAGCTAGTGGTGGTCATCGAATGGCCTTATCACCCAAACTATTGAATTGATAACAAACGTAAAACGTCGGCCTGTCCATTAGGCTATTCTATAGAAATAACTTTAAATTCTCTATTAGACGAACTTAGTAGAAGGACGAAAATCATGATCAAAAATTGGGAAATACTGATTTTATCTCTATTACACACAAAATCATGTACCGATACTATATTTATCAGCAATTTAACGCACAGCTTTATCTGCGTCAATCGGGTCTCGTAATCTTGCCAAGATAAATGAGCCAAAAAAAAAACTCGAGATATAATAACAGCAGCCCGTGCATTATAAACAAATTATAAGCCAAACCAAAGTAACGCTTTCAGCAGTAAATTCAATAACCGTGAAGACTTTTTCATGATAAGATTGGAATTCCATTTAGTGAACAATTTTAAGTAACCCCTTTCACAGCTGTAACAATGTATACTTGCGCCTTTGTTGATCCCTCCCCTACCAACGTTAGGCTGGTGTTTTAATACTTTTAACATTTTACTGGGTAAATGGTTTCAGTGTAGATTATACATTAGTTAGAATAAAGTGTGCAATGTTATTACAAATCAATTGTTATTTACATGAAATATTCAAGCTTTCCGCAAGTAGATACATACTACTTCATATGTCCATACATACCCCAGTAGCAAAGCTGTCTCCCATTGACATATCAGGCAAAACCATCAAATACAGCTGATCTTCTCGTAGTAAGTCAGTAGCAAGCCTTAGTCGATAAGATTAGTGACCACTTTTAAACAAGTTCAGAATGCCAATATTACTTCAAGATAGTGCAAGAGTGTCTCAATTACAAATGCAGTTAAATCATTGATTCATAACAATAACCAATGATATTATAATATATCATTGACAATAACTGAGACTTTTAGTTGTAATAGTGTAGCACCAAAGCCAAAAGTGGAAATCATCATAACATACTACAACTCAAAAAAATATCTGTTTTAATATTAGACACGAATACCATGCCACCCATGGTGTACCCATTCGTGGTTAGAATAAATAAATTGAAATTTGAGTTAAAAATAAATATGGACACGCAATTAGAACCAGAATTAGTTGCAGAATTGTGCATAACTTATAGTTATAGTTTCACAGTGTATAATCTGAATAAGTACCTAACACCCGAATTGTAGCCTACGTAAGATAGCACTGGCTTAGTTATAAGTATTACAATAGGTTACTTCCTTTTAAACCTGCTTCTATTCAATTCATTGAGCTATTTTAGGAGATGAATTCCAAATAGTGCTTAATGTCTGCGTGTCTGTAGATAACTTAGTAAATAATATTTAAAAAGGAAACCGGTTTTAAGGCTTTGGCGTTGTACACTACTAACATCATCATAGTACCTACAAATGATCCATTCAATGGCGAAGTGGGTAACTATACTATAGGAAATATTAAAATTTACAACATGACTGTGAAATCTCGGAAACAACATAGTAATGCTCCGATATTTGTTTTAACTTAGGTATCAAATGCAGTCGGCGTGGACAGAGTGGGTGAATCGAGAAGAACTTCAAATCCGCATACAGGCAAAGCATTAAAATTATCAAACCTGATGCTGTGTCTGCCATTGAGGTCGAGACCATGAATATAATTCCGCTCACGCTCATCAATAAGAAACGACTCCCGTAGATCATCATTGTGCTCCGATTTATATTTTCTTAACAGTTAATATAGCAAATGCAAATCAACTTCTCCCATAATAGAGAATGCTACTCTTTATTCCATCAAAACGTATCCAGTTGAGTCTATTTTAAGCAATCGTATCCAGTTTCAGAACTGTGGAACGCACATTACACAAGTAACGAGGTTCGATCACTATTACTGCAAACACTTTAGAATTTTAAAACACTGAGTCATATGGAATTAAACCATACGCGTTGTAATTGTAAACAAAAATGGTGATTCTCATTGGTTATCACATCATGAAACTTTTCCAATTCACTTAACACTCATAAATATGCACACTAAGTAATATGCAGATGTTATTTAGATGCGTAAACCGATTAATTACGAAAGTTGTAACGTATTTGCTTTTCGTAAAGTACAACATAGGTGTGACGCGACCGTTTCGCGGCATCAACTTCACCGGAATGTCGATGTCGACTCGTCGTGTCGACTCAATCGACTATCTCGCTCGATGCCCAGCCCAAGCGGAACGAGCAACTTGCTTTCGTAGACAGATATATCAACAAGAGACACCATGAACAGACACAATAAAGCTATACGGTACTATTTCTTATGCTATGACCCACGTGTTCTCAAACGAAGTTAACGGGTGGACTACAATACGATAATAAGCATTTTACTTGTACATAATACCTACGTAAGTAAATTCTAGTGAACTATTTTGATGGAAATGGCACCAGAACTACAGGTACAAGTTAAAAGTGCTGTACATTTATCATAATCATACTAGAACTATCTAATAAACCGAATCTTTATGCCAGGCTTCGTAACCTCCATCGCAAATTCGCAACCTACCACCATAATATAACACTGCCGTCTATGAAATATTACGTGAAATAGTTACCGCAATGCATTTTCTGCAACTGTGTCATACACGAGACCATTCACAAACTAGAGGCCTACCTGATTATGGACAATACTTAGATAGAAGCCTGCTTTTAGAGGTTTTTTAGATTCTGTATGTATAAGTTGTACGTAGTATTTATATACTCTGAGGTATAAGGCATCTGATGTTCTTGGTATACAGACATTGTTAATCTACAAATGTTTGCGCACATATCATCGTCTAACTAGACGAACTAAAAGAAAATTGTCCAATGCCAATATACAGGTCGTTGTTTTGGTCAGCGACGAGCGACTCAGGGTCGATAATACAAATGATACTGGTGCTAAAAAAAATATAAAAAAAATACTTTATTTTTTTAATAACAAAAATAAAAATATTTTTTTTTTGAAAATCATGTAATAAGCTAAAGTGTAGACATAATACTCGACGGGAGTACGAGGGAGTAAAGGGGTGGGGCGATGGCGGCTTGCGCCTAGCTCTAGTCTGTGCACGAGCCTAGTAACCATACTTTGCGGTAATTTTATTTCAAATTGAATAAGGTATTTCTCGACATATTTACAGTATTTAATGGAATTAAGTCCATTTTTGGGGAATATATATTTTGTACTACCGCTCCTGTGTCGCTTGTCGCCGACCAAAACAACACCCTGTATTGAAGACAAGAGAGTTTTTAGGCGTAAGTATTTTATTTTGAAAAATAAAAAAATTTGGTATGTTTTGGAGACAAATAGCCCATATTGTCCAAATACAAATTGTTACCTTGCTGAGTTTCTTGCATGTTGAAGGCCGACTTACGAACTGGTGGTCACCTCAGTAGCTTTGCCCATCATAAGTGCCCTACTAGGGTCTAAATTGAATAAATGGCTAAGCCCATGTCATCATCAGGTACCTATATAAACTAATTATTATTATTTTTTCTTCATTATTTAATCGGGTGAAGTACTTATTATAATTTTCACTCGTACTAGATGTAATTTAAAATTTAAATCTTACTATTATAACATCGTAAAAGAGCAATTCGAGTACGTTCAACCCTTCTACATTCAACATTCCGAATACGGCATAAAAACCACCAGCCTATATTTTGAACCTTACTAGCTTAATATTAAGACCCAACTGAGTTATCAAAGCTGTCGACACTCGCTATTAGTAAACAAACACAAACTTATAACTTATTCATCGTCCATAATCATGAAAAACAGACACAATATCATAGCAGGGAAATAGAAAAACAATCCAATAAAATAAAATGAAGGTATGAAAAATACAATTATTAAATTACTTTTCGATTGTTGTAATATATAAGAAATATATAAGAATATACATTTAGTCTTGTCTATATGATTTATTCTGCATTTTTTGTATTATTCTAAGTAATTTCCGTTTTATAGAGGGTCAACACATGGAGCCTGCCTGAGTCTCCCTTACAATGTAAGCCATGTAGACTTAGTATTGTCCTTTTATCTTCTTCGTTTTTATCTCCTGCATATGCTTTCATTGGAAACCCAATCCCCCTTTATTACGTGAGATGGTTTAAAGCACGTCTAGCAAAACCTGATTTTAAATATATCCATCACTTTCTAACGTAATGTTACAAAAAGAGCCTATCTTAAAACCTGGGTTTTACTAAACTCCATTTTATGTAATAAGACATAATAAGTACATAAAAAAATTAAGGGTACAAGCTAAGGATGAGTTTGCTAATGAGTCACGATATATAAAAATAATAGGATTTAGAATAGGATACACTTTATTGTATTACACTTCACCACATGATAGAACAAGATCACATACAAACGAAGAAAAACCGGCCAAGTAGATATGTGGTACTTATCGAGAATGAGTTTTCGATCGCAAAGTTATTCGACTTTATTTATTCTGTGAAATTTTTTAGCTCGTGAAATTTCTAGTTTCATGAGTATTTTCTGACTATATTATTTTTACTATAAGCATGGACGAATAGATACTATAAGTGAGAGAGATATGAGAAGGGATATTGAAAACTACACTTACTGGCATTCGAAAGAGAGTTCCACTCCTTTGCTGTTCGCATAAGAAACTCGGAACCTTGTGTCGACAACGTATGGGTGGTAATTCTCGGCGTCTTGTGGTTCGATGGAAAAATGGGGATGGAGGAATTAGATTTAATA
This sequence comes from Polyploca ridens, assembly GCA_951394255.1. Classification (NCBI taxonomy): domain Eukaryota; kingdom Metazoa; phylum Arthropoda; class Insecta; order Lepidoptera; family Drepanidae; genus Polyploca; species Polyploca ridens. Next base: position 10,807,125 of record OX596249.1, read on the forward strand.
GTACTATAGCACACTCTCAAAAATAATGTAGTCTGATTGCGTTTTATTTTCAAATAGTTTTCGCCCCGCGGTTTCATATTTTATCCATCCGAATTCGTCCAGCAGTGTATTCGAGTCGCAAACATATATTGTATTATAAATATAGTGAGATGAGATGACTTTTAAACCCGCAAAGGGATTTTAAATTACATTTCGTCGACGGTAGCTGCTCCGATAGCATAGACATTAGACATAAATGCCGGCATCCCGCAAGGCTCTGTGCTGTCCCCAACACTGTTCCTTCTGCATATCAATGATATGCTGTCTATTGACGGCATTCATTGCTATGCGGACAGGAGACGGTCATTACACGGGCCGTGCAAATATCCCTCATTCCGACGTGGAAGAAAGCCGCGAACGACTGATGTCTGAAATCGAGAGTACACTAACTAGTGTCTCCGATTGGGGTCGACTAAACCTACTCCATTTCAACCCCACCAAGACTCAAGCCTGCGCGTTCACCGCTAAGAAAACCTCATGGTCTGTGGCTCCACAATTCCAGAACACTTCCTTGAACATCAGCCATAGCATCGGGATCCTTGGCGTCGACATTTCTAGCGACGTTTTGTTCCGAAGTCACTTGGAAGACAAGGTTAAGCTGGCATCCAAAAAGCTTGGAGTGCTCAACAGAGCGGGGCAGTACTTCACATCGGGGCAAAGGCTGCAACTTTATAACTCGCAAGTCCAGCCTCATATGGAGTACTGTTGTCATCTGTGGGCACATGGGTACAGCGACGTGCCGCTAGAATTGTCGACGATCCCGAGCTCACAAACGGTTTAGAGCCCCTCAGTCTGAGGAGAGACTTTGCCTCCTTATGTGTGTTCTACCGCTTGTACAACGGAGAGTGTTCTAAGGAATTGTTCGACTTGATGCCCACGGCTACCTTCCACCATCGCAACTCTCGACATCGACGGGGAGTCCATTCTCACACATTGAAACTGTTTCGAACTGTCTGGGCTCAAAGGAGTTTTCTTCCGCGAACGCTCAGACTGTGGAATGAGCCACCTTAGAGGTATAAAAACAAATAAAAAAACATGTATGGTTTTGACATAAGATATGTTAAGTAAGGAAAAACCAACATTTGGGTTCGACATTTGGTAATCATAGCGGAATAGCTGACTGAAAACAGTTTATTTTTAACTGTTACTAAACAGTTGAATGTCTGTATCCAAGAACATATCTGTGTATTCCGGCGGCTGCACTTGAGATCTTTTTCGTTTATTGGTTTTGTTCCATACTATCTGTGGTTCTTAGAACTGTTTATAACCGACATAACCAATTTCTTGTCTAAAACCGGTAAATTTTGAATAGGGGTAAAACAAAACCAAAAATAAAAATTCCGTGTGTTGCCAAGCATGAACACAACAACATTATAGTCAAAAAATACAAATACAGCAACAATTCAATAAGGAAAAAAAACATCAAATTTAATAAATGTTGAATAACGGAAAAAAACTATCTTTTTAATTATTAAAGTAGTTGCAGACGTAATAAATTTTCTAGGATCCCGAGAGAATATTTAAAATTTACTTTTACCCCACGGTGAGTGAATTATAGCCGTGTTGCAGGAATTGTTTACATACGAGCAAAAGGTATGATGCAACTTCATTTAATCTATCTAGATATTTTATATAAATACGTGAAATCATTGTAATTACCACTTTTTTAGCATATTGCGCACACGAAGGTATGTAAAATTTGGCATCGAAGAGATGGAGTTCAGAAAGCTATTTTATTTAAACTGACTTTTTTTTATTACCTATGACCTAGGACCACAAGTTCAATTAAATCTTTGTTGTACCTACCTTGCCTCGCGGTAAATAAAATAACAATAAACTCAATTGTTATAATAGGACGCGCGTCCCTCGCGAGAACCGTCGGGTCGCATATCAGTCAGTGTTTATGTGTTTATTCATTTTCAATCACTGCTGTTCTTGACTTCAACAATCAGTAACATTCACCTTAGATAACCTTAGCAACATTAATTGAAAAATAATTGTGTTCGTGATTTTTCCAGTAATTGGGTTTTATTATTGACAATTTCTAACAAAGAACATAAGAAAAGGATGTAAGAAATGTAGTCCTGTTAAATTAGTCCAATGCTTGTTTTCAATATAAATTTAGTCGTCATTTATCGTGGTTACGTCTAAATACACGCAAAATAAGACGGCAAAGATTATTTTTACAACATAAAATATGTTCTATCCTTTTTCAATAATGTTCGTAAGAAAGAGATGAGATGTGACTAAAATTAGTTTAGTGCGATTTACAAGAGAATCGGCACCAGTGTTATTAAATGTTTGCAAAAAATATTTTCTACCAGAAGAGACAAAACAGATTTTGTTTTTAACTATAAGGTCAACAAACATCTATATAAATAAAAATCAATGTTTTTATTTATATGGATGTTAACAACAGTCGAACAGACAAAAGAAGTCTGGTTGTGTAACGTATGCGTTCCTAAACCATTCATACGATTGTGATGAAACTGGTCAGTTATTGTGCGCTGGTCGTAGAAGGTATCTGAAATAAAAAAAGCAAAGTACGCTGTGATGCCCAGCTAGTGGAGGTTGAGACTTGTCATCCTCTAACTGCCCTGTTCCCAATCATTTGGGGTCGGCGCAATATGTCCGCTTCTTCCATTTGGCTCATCTATCCGTAATAACCAGTATTCACTCTTTTCTCACCCATGTCATCTATCACACAATCCATCCCTCTTTTTCGAACTTCCTCCCGTATATTTATCCATTTTCATATTCATAGCTCTTTTAGTCACATGGCTTTCCTCCGCATAACATGTACACAACACGATAAACGTTTCCCTTTCAACATCTCAGTCACTGGCGCTACTTTCAAGCTTCTCCTTATTTACTCATTCTTTATCTTATCCATTTTTGTTACTCCACACATCCATCTCAACATCCTAATCTCAGCTACATGACATTGTCTTGGCTGCCTAGCATTCCGAGCCCTATATTAAGACAGGTCTTACTTTAGTAATTATAAACACTATGGAATGTAAATCCTGGGACATCAATCAAAAGATTAACCGCATGAATACCCTGATTGAATTCCACCCACAAGCCGTGACTAAGCTACGCCTACTATCCTGGGCCATTGCACCTGCTACCTTTTTTATTTGCGAAATCTCATAAGATAGCCGATCACCCCCGGATAAGGCATGATGTATCGTAACCCAACAAGAAGTAGCCTCGAGACTTCTGGACAATCAGTATGTAAGCTGATTGCCCGGAGGACTACATTCAGTCGTCGTTGACTGTTAACGTACCAATCTATAATTTATATTTAAAAGAATCGTATGAGTTATCTTTAGTAGATAACGCATAATCACAAATAAATAAACTTTGTAGACAACTTGATATGACATCTCACAAATGCTGTTATCCCAGGATTTGTGTGTGCATTGTGATAATGATAACGATAGCTGATTATTTATGGCGTACTCGTTGTTCTAACATTTAGTTAGAACAATCTGATGCCATCAAACAACATTGTAACGAATCTTTAGCGTAGTGTTCATTTATTTTGTAAACGCTGGGTACGTTTCATAGCATTGTTAATTTTTCCATGAAACGAAAATATTTCTCGAAATCTCTTAATTACCTTACATCTCAGTAATTAAATCATGTATGCACAGCACGTTTGTGCTGTAGTAGACATTAATTCCCCAAATTGGTCTAAATGACAATTGGTGTGCCCACGCAGGCCCATGTGCGCGACGTTCGTAAACTTTCACCTTGACCCGCTGTCGCGTGCTGTTGTAAATGTCGCTACAATGTTAGCTGCTTTACCATTCTGTTATACAACAAAATCAAAGAACATTTCCATACCAAGTAAATATAATCACCAACACTGTTTCAGATAAGCCAGTTTTTCAAAGTAGTAGGTACGTCAGTTGGTCGGGGGTAAACGACAAGATTCACGCTATGATGGCTGACATAAACTGACCAAAACTGCTTCTAAAATTTACAGAATTCGCGAAAAAGACAAGCCCATCTATCATATTAATTAAAATACATTTCTTTCTGTCAGCACTGCATTATCACAGTTACGGAAATATTGTTAGGCTGTGGTATTATTGTTATTACATTCTACATTAGTGTTCTGGGAATCTCTATAGGTGTTCCTGAGGCTACAAGTTTAAGAACTGCAAGATTTATGCTATCTAATGTAGGTACCGGCTATTTACTTAATCGCCAGTTTCCGAAAGCCAAATCAAAGTTAATCTCTTGTTGAAAGTATACCTGTCACTGTCAATGTCATCTGAAATGACAAAGACGGCAACAGTTTTGATTATAGATTAACTTTGATTTGGCTTTGAGAAACTGGCAGTAAGTGTTGTATATTTGAGATTAGCAATAAGTCTATCAATAAATTCGTGCTATAAAAATGTTTCATAAGGTTATAAATTGTTACATAAATAATGAACTATCAAAAGCTTTTATAAACAAAAGCTCTTACGCAGATGAGATTTGTTCAAGACAGAGTTAGATGGGTACGTGTTTTGTGATGTGCATAAAGAATATTAAAATTCATATTGTATATGTTGTAATGTACGTTTGTATATTTAGCATGAGGAAAGGGAACATGGAATAAAATAAATCAACCGTACTTCCTTATACAAGGTAGAGTAGGTACACCATGGTGTACCACCATACCCGCTAATCAGTGAAATATAAATAGGCGGAATACTTTTACCTATATATCTAGTAATATTTTTTTAGTTTATAGTTATATGATTAAGGCCCGGTTTTTCAAAAACTATATACATATGATAAGGCCCGGTTTCAATAATTTACGGACCGGTATCGGTTAAGATTTAAATTAATACTCTTATATCTTTACTAATAATGAAGCAAAGACCTCAAAGCTTTGCATAGCAGACCCTCCCATATGGAAGTAGCTATCACAGGTAAAATTAGCTTACGAAATGATCTATATGCCCAGTTTGTCAATAAAAAAGCCTACCATTGGTAAGCAAAACGATTCGTTTTTGTTTTTTGAAACCGGGCATAAGTCTATACAAAATCAGTTCTAATTTCAAATTAACAGACAGATACCTACCGCTTATCTAGCCATTGAAAAATCAGCTCAAAATTTTTTTTTTTTTTTTTTTTTTTATACTACTTAGGTAGCAAACAAGCATACGGCCCGCCTGATGGTAAGCGGCTACCGCAGCCTATGGACGCTTGCAACACCAGAGGTGTCACTCACGCGTTGCCGACCCTAAAATACACCTAAATTAAAACCTAGGCAGCAATTAGATTTTCACTAGGTACATATCTGTATCTGATCTCGGCAATTTCTATTTCTGCGTGCCAAATACATTATCGCCAGGTCATCCTACTCACAAGCCTGCCCATTAAAATTGTTGCGATAAACTACACAATCTCTATACGTTCTTATCATAATCCAAACAGTTGACAGTGGGTACTGTAAAAGCCCAGAATAACATAATAATGTTCGTTGTGCCCATCATTTGAAAAACCCAGTATAGCTGATGTTCGACTTTTGTGTACCATCTGCACCAATAAAATAGTACAATGACTGACTGACTGACCGACAGACCTAGTCGGTAGCAGGTGAACTTAGAGATTTGAAATTTGGAAGAAATATGCCTAGAGTAAAAACATGCCTACTCGGGGTACACTAAAAACGGGTTAATTTTATAAAGCAAAATAGGATATCGTGGGGCGGAAACCTAGGAGGCTATTATAACATCATGATAATGCGGGTGAGACTGTAGGGCACGATTAGTATAAGCATAAATGCGATTTACAAACTCTTATCAGGACAGCACGTATTTTTATCATGTTGACGCACACAGCGAGTATCCTTATGATATTTTAAAAAAAGGTAGGGAAAAATATTTACTGGCATTCCACCATACGATAATCACAGCAATGCACAAATGTTGTTATAACAATTGAAAAGTTATTGCTTCTACGAAATCCAATGTAAGAGACATTATAAGAGAGTTTTTTTGGGTTGACTTAGAAGTTTAATTTTTTCACTGCTCCAAGGGGTTGAGTAATTGATACTATTTTCAGCTTCATACTTCCACGCGTTCGTGATAAAAAGGGTCTTGACAGACGGACCAATAAAGTGATCCTATAAGGGTTCCGTTATTTTTTATTTTGAGGTAAGGAACCCTAAAAAGGGGAAAAATAACTCTTTAACAAAGATCCTTCTATCGTCAGTAAATTTATTGTAGAGTCTTAATATTAATACTGTGGTAAGTATTTGTTGAATGGCAATTGGATAATAAGTATTTTTTATGGGCATACCTATATTGGATTATGTATTTTAGGACAATTATTAGAATACAGGAGCCAGAAGTTAAGCAACCTCAGAGTAAAGAACATAACACGTCGCACTTGCAAAATGATGTATGAATACAAAGAAGAGTCACTTTAGCTAGGCATCGAGAAGTATATAATTGACGGATGAATTGCCATCCAGTACCTCTACCGTGAGTTTTCTACACTAACGTAATCTACACAAGCTAGCGACTACGGTGAATATTTTGTAGAACGAGCACCGCCTCTGGTGGATACTTATGTAAGTATTTCATACAAAATGTTTCACCGCAGTTGCTAGCGACTGTAGATTACGTTAGTGTAGAAAACTCATGGTAGAGGTACTGATCGGTATAGGAACGATTTTATTTCATTACATGATGATGCTGTGTTAGACGCCATCATCGCGTAGTGTATCGTTCAACTGTTCTATTTAATGGAAGTCTGAAATATAAAATAGAAATCATTCGATTCGGTAGACTACGCAATCGGTTAGTCATCCGAATAGGAACGATCAAGCAGCTTTGACCGAATGCATAATAATAATCGATTGATAAAATCTGACTAAAAAAAGAAATAGTGAATAACGAATCCTATATATATACTCGTATAGTATAAATAATATATACGTTAACAACATATTAATGAGCAATTTTTTTTTTGTATATTCTATTATATTAATATGTTAAGAGATCTCAAAAACGGCTCTTATCTCTGAAAAAACGCGTTTTCCGATTTTTCTAGCAAAGCTACTATAGGTAAAAAGTACTAAATAATGAAAAAAATAAGCATCTCAATGAAAAATTCAGCATCAAAAGTTCTAATTTTAGAGTTTATTGAATTAATTTAATTGTTATGCCACTTATGATAATTATTTTCTTATTTCAAAGCTACTTCAGAAATAATAGATTATTATTTCAGTAGCGAATTTTTCTTCTTATGTGCGATTTTATTTTTGTTCAAGAATTTTCTTTTTGACAGTAAAATACAGTAACGTGCAAAGAGCCGCAATTTAAATAACTAGTCGACTGTAATTTATATTCTTAATACTAACATATAATAAAACTATGTAGTAGTTAATACTATGAGTGGTGCCAAGCCCTTAAGTACATACTATATGCAGGAATTTATATTAGCAACTAATATAGTTTAATGGTAGGTAGTAAGTACCACTCGGGCACGAAGGTTGGCTTGCGATTAATTACAATTAACTTGATCATGGCTTTTATAACTTATTATCATATAGATACCACATAGCGTTCCATTCAATCGAATGCCTTTGAGCGAAATCATGAGAACTTTTAAAAAATTAAGTTCCTACTATTTTATTTTTGATTCTGGCATTTCTTCAATTTCAGCTTGAACATTTGCGAGTCAATAAATCCGTTTTTCCTTAATTCTAATAATAATAATCATTTATTCACTCCCACATAAAACAAAGAACATTTTTTTTATTTGTAACTAGTCAGGTACAATTAACTGTGGGAGACAGGAGCTCAAACTAGGTTTCCCTGTGCTATGAGTGACCTGGCTCCCCCTCTTGGTAAGATCTAATTACACAGTTAAGTAGTTCAATATATTTAAAATGAGAGGAACCGACTTCCTAAAGTATGACGTTTTATATATGGTCAAAGGTTTAACATTTTCAATCATTGATTCTATGAAGTCGGTTTACACCAACCTAATAATAATAAAAATAATATCGATACGTCCTATGAATCTAACGGTCATCACTCCTAAGAAGCCATCCTCTCTATATGATATTTAAAAAAATCTTAACTTTCTGTCGTTTTAGAGTAATGTAGATATTGGTATTTGGTATAGGCTCGCAAAAATCGTGCTCTTCTTGATTTACGAAGCCTCGTTTCAGTACTGTACACCATATAAAATATCAGTTGCCTGGTTTCCATACCAGGTACAAGCTCAGCTTAATTTGAGATCAAATGGCCGTATTTGGAGAATGTCCATGGTATATAATTTATTTTATATAGGATATGCTATATTAATTAAATATGTTTGTATGTACGTCTATTGACAGTGTTGTATTGAACCGCAAAACCACTCAATATTATTGTATTTTTTAATAACTATCCAGTAGACTTTATGCATGGTTTTTATTTCGCAAACAAATACCTAAACAGGATTGCAACTAAGCAGGTACCTATGATGTTACTGCAGTCACAAAGTATAAGATCTACGGACAAAGGTTTGATAAAGTTGATTGTGTGAGTTGTAGACACAACACATTGTCGGGGACAAACATTAATTTGGTTTATCGTAGGGTGGTAGGCTGGCAGCATGCGCGGGACGGGGTGATTCGCTATTTACGTCAATCAGTCGAGGGTGCCGCGTGATGGCGCACGACATTCTCTTCATTACCTACTTACTGAATTTTCCAGTTCACTACATCATTGTTATTTATTAAATGTAATGTAAGATTTATTCGCAAATAGAAAACGTCCATTTTCAGTCTATAATACTATGTTCAAGGAACTTTTTGATATTATCAGTCATAGACCCAGACATCTTCAAATAACTTTTGTTTTCATAAGTTTCGAATGAAGCAGTGACTTGAAAATATGTTTCTTCGCCTGTTGCCATGAAATATCAAAAGCTATACTTTCACAAATGACGCGCTGTTAACAGCCAACTTGCGCAAACAGTGTAAGTAAATATTTATTATTCAAATAATATTTCTGTTCTACAGTGTTTTAGAGTAACGTCCATCTCACTTCAATAACTTTCCTGCAAATTTTAAAGAACAAAGTCTTCAAAGCCGTTAAAATGGCTACAGACAGAATTTTTATTGTGGTCCCAAATGAAACAAGGTTATTGTGCCTCTACCAATTTACGTCTTAAAGGGTAGGTAAAACCCTCCTAGGTTTCATTTAAAATATATTAGAGTCAAGGCTAGCTTACTACACTCGACCAATAAACGTTGAACTGTATCCTACAGTTAACAACTAGTAGAATATTTGAGAATAACAAAGAATTCTGTTGTTTAGCTCTCAGACACAATATAAGAGTCAAGGTCTCAATACTATCTTTTCAGTACCGCAATAAGAATTGTCTGATAGGTACTTAGATTGTTGTGACTTATAATAAGAAACCTACCAGTAAATGTAAATAACTTAATGTAAAAAATACGGTAAAATATTACAAACTACTTACTAGATGCTACTAGTTAGAAATTGTTAGTTATCATTTTGTAAGTAATTGTCAATTTCTTGGTATAGGCGATGGTAGCCACGAGAAGAGCCAAACAGAAACAAAAGTTTTGTTTATTTTTGAGAATAGTACAATTAACTAATGACTTATGAAACGCAATTTAACTTAATTACTCAAAGTAGTAACAATGTGAAATTATTAAAGAATAAATATCGTTAAAAGGTCGCGTTAGAGTAAGCAATGGCTTCTTATTTATCTTAATTAGTTTTAATGTTAAAAATGTTATTTAACCAGAAATCGTTATCAAAATAGAATCCTTTGTTAATGACTTATCGTTCTATGCAGTCGTAGAATAGGTATGCGATGTAATTAGGACACTTTCAAACCTTACTCATTTAATTATAATAAGTAAAAGACATCAAAAATAGGTTCATAAGGGTTAATATTTGCAGCAAGAACTAAATACATTTGTTTGCACCCCTACAATGTGGACCGTTGACCTGCGGCAAATTGCAGGGAGCAGGCATCAAGCGAAGACCAAAAGTTGTATTCCAAATCCTTGGTTGATTGACCAAATCACGGAAAAGGCAGATGGGACTTTCATTTAACTATGACTAAGAAAATACTTAACCATCCTGTGAAATCCGATCGCAATAGGATTAGCTATTTCCGAGATTACCCCTATATTAACGGTGTTAGAAACGCATTCTCTAGCCATCGGCTCTGTAATTGGGAAATAGTGAAAAAAATATTCTTAAATCGTTGGTCAATGATGATAATGACTGATTTTCAGTACTTTTTGGCGTTGTATATTAATATACCATGGTTAAATACTTGTAAATGACGCTGCTGCGTGGGTGCAGAATATTGTGCACTATCTAGAGACCATTCCTAAAGCTTCCGTTACAAACTGGGCTCGCTCGCTCAACTTATCAAAAGAATACATCCGCCTTAGTGATTATATACATATTTAAGTGCCTACAGCAGATAAAATACTGGGACATGGTAAACAAGCCGGTTATTGATATCGAGAACATTACACAGTAAGAATAGTAACTGGCTTGAAAAAAATAAATTATGAGGAAAATTACACGCATACTTAATAATGGTTACATTTACCCGTTATTATGTAGATTTCTGTATTTGTTAGCAGAGTTAATATAGTTTTATATTTAAACACTGGCTAAGAGCGGGTTAAAACACACGTAGTGTAGAGTTCTGTTGTCAGTACTATGACGCAATAGTATTTGATTTTCTCCGTAATTCATTCTACATCTTAATTCTAATTCAATCTAAAATACGTCGTCCGCTCGGTTTTCGAATGATGGGATACTCAAGACCGAAACGTTCATCCCTCAAAAGCACCATAATATTTAGTAGTAGGACCATAAGTAAATGTTTCTAATATAGTTTTTCATTTGACTGAATCACTATGCTAACGTTACACATACTAACGAATGTAATACGTGAAACAAACATAAAATTGCAATATTGGAACTAAAATCTCATCCTTGTATCCAACCTAATTTTCTTATTTAATACATAATCTAACGACACCTCATAATATGTTTAAATCCATCAAGCCGTTTAGGCTACAGAGCGTGCCAAAGTAATAGACATACATACACTCGAAAAACAACCCTTCTGGGTCAGTCGGATAAAAAAGGAAGTTAATCCCTTGGCTCGCGGTAAAAAATATAACAATGACATCAATTGTTATAATAGGACGCGCGTCACTCGCGAGAACCAACGGGTTAAAACATTTTGAATATTATCTAGATTTTATAGATACAAAAGTTTCAATCAAAAATGATGTAAATAAAAATCAATTTAAAAATAAAAACTTTATTAATAATTTTTGCTTTGTGTACTATAACAATATTAGTGAGATTAATAGACAATTTAATAAATGTCTTTTAGTATAACTAGCTGACGACAACATTGGCATAGTTATGTGAGTTCAATGAGTAATCTCATTAAAATTAAGGAATCAAAGTTTGGCAATTAAATAAATAGCATGCAATTTCGATTAAAATATTACAGAAATCACGTCTCCCTTATATTTAAAAAGATGATTCAAAATCAATCATTAATAAGTTAAATATGAATTAGAATAATGTAGATGTAACTTTATAAAGCGCTTGAGAATAAGATATTATAAACCTTTTCGGGACAGACGCAATTCGTTTATTTATTATTCATTATATCAGGTAAGTGAGTAGTTAGAAAGTAACTTTAGTCGATTGACACGTCCCGTATTTGATTATCACGTATCTTATTTGACACCAACGTCGCGAGACGTCACAGCACTGGCAGTGCGAGTGACTGTCGATGTTGTAGTGGCATTAGCTGTTCTAGCTGCAGTTCCCACCTTCTTTATGGTAGTAGTGGTTGTTGTCTTAGAAGTACCACCATTCGCAAGCTGCTGTACTTCCGTGGCAGCACGAACTTCTTCAGAAGCTGTTTGATTCTTCTCGTGAGCGCTCGCGTTTTTAATATTTCTATCGACTGTCTGCTCGAAACCATCCCGTTTAATTACTTCACTGCTTTTATTTTCAGAGCACATACCGCCACGCTCTCCACTCTCAGCTTTCCTCACGACACCGTTTTCAACCGGTATAACTTCACTGTTTTGATATCTTTCAACGAATCCATTTCCATCTGACTTGTCAATTGTGTATGAACCACGGCGAGCGGGTTTTTCTGGAATCCAAACTATCTCTTGAGTCAAAGTCTCTTGAACAGGTTCCGGTGTAGCTGTTGAGCTTCTTACGCCACTTTCTTGTCTGATTTGAGTAACATGTGACCGTATACTATGGACATCATCATAATCATTAACGTTAGTTATATTTTCTATTAAGTCGCCGTTGTGTTTATTGATTTCATCACTCTTATTTGGTACTTGTGCGATATTAGTTTGAGGCACGTGTGATGAATCCTTAAAGTGGGAGCTGGTAATTTTTGGGGTAACCGATTTTTGAGTTGAACGAATAGGTTCAACTGGTTTTAGTTGTCCCAATAAAGGAGAATGCTTAATACCAAATGTAATCTGCGGCGTTTTGCTCAATTGGACCTGTAAATAGAAATATTATTAACTTTTTTTTACTTATACATGTGAGGGCTCTGGTACCCAAAGGCAAAATGTTGACCCAAAACCAAACATAGACCAATTTTCTTACAGGGTCTATCTCAAAAACTAAATTCTTTAGGAATTTGAAATATTTGTATATTATGATTTATGAACCATTTAGTGTTGAAAGAAGTTGATGTTGTTGTTAAAGTTAAGCAAGGACCGGTGAGGCCGGTATCCTGATGACCACCGTGTCTCAGAAGGTACGTAAAGCCGTTGGTCCCTATCACTTAATTGTGATAGTCGGCCTCCTAGGTGGCTTGAAAACTTTAACATTAGGTTGACCACGACCCTTTCACCCTCATTTTTAATCCGAGATAACATTATATCCCTCGGAAGCATTATAAACTAGTTAGAAGATAGTTCTCAGTCTGTTTTTGGCATCAAAGTAGCAGCTGAGCATACAATTTAGGCGATGACTAAAATTGCTTTTACTACGTTGAAATTTACCTTTTCCGGTGAGTAGGTTCCAGGAGCGGGCACCCGCACGCGATCGTCAACTGGTACCTTGTGCCGGCCCGATATCGTATACACGGGAGTGTCCAGCACGGAAGGAATGCGGTACGTGTTTGGTGCTATAAGAAAACACAAGTTGATATGAAATAGAAACACGTAAGACATTTATAAAAAACGAAAAATACACTCATATTTTTTTATTCATTCATTCAGTTAAGAACTTGTTTATTAAATATTATATATATGCGACTATGTTAAATAATTATATTTATTTATCATTCCGCCAAGTAGACTGATGGAAAATGGTACCTTCATAATATTTACTGCATGATTCATAAATAAGGTAAACTATTATTATTGCTATTAATAAAATTGTGATAATATTGAGAATGTTATAAAAACCGACAATGAATAAGCTACCCCGTTTTATGTTCAAATTAACATTGCACACCATACATACTGGTGGAAGCTCTTTAGCAAGCTATTTAAAAATGTAGCCAGACTCTCAAAGCTTTATCTAGATTACCATCATCCATAGCGAATATAATAAAAAAAACGAAAACCTGTACATATTCCATCGCGATTTGATAATTTACTAAACGCTGTGGAACTTGTAAAAAGTGTGACTGGGGCACAGACTACGGAGGACATATTCTCGCTAACAAAAAACTGTGTCTATGGAGTCGGCCACCTCTCACGCACACCTTAGTTGGCTATTCCGCGGGAAATTAAACTCTGTCGCCGTTTACACAGAGTCGATTACTCGCGCTCAACTAATGTGTGAATGTGTGCGTGCCGGCTTGTACGTACAGCGTGGTGGCCGACTCGAGTGACACAGTTTTTTGTTAGCGAGAATATATCCGACTTTTTTTAATATCTGTGGACTGGGGTTGAAAAGTTGCGAGATCCCTAGGACGATAAAAGTTTTAGACGTCACGTGGCGTTTTAGGGTGCAGAAATTGACCAATTGTATCGATAAGTTTACCGTTAGGGGTATTTCCAAGTGTTAATTATGCTTTAATAGCTGTCCCCCGCGGTTTTACCCGCATTCCCGGGATAAAAAGTAACCTATGTCCTTCTCCATAATATAGGCTATCTGCATGCCAAATTTCATGATGAACCGTTGAGTAGTTGAGGCGTAATAAACAAACAAACTCACTTTCGCATTTATAATAATAGGATTGCGAGCTTACCAGGCGAGTCAATATTTTTGTTAGTTTGAATCTTGATACCAAAACTGTGGTGTGGAGAATAAGTCAACATAAACTTGTAGCTCTTCTCCGGTTCGTATGTACCAGGAGCCGGCACTTTCAGCCGCTCATCGATTGGTTCTTTATGTCTACCGGAGATTGTGTAGAGTGGAGTCTCCACTCGTGTTGGAATATTGTATGAATTTGGTGCTGCAATAAGACAAGAAATATAAAAAAAACAATGAATATTTGGGTAAATAATTAAATTACCTAACATAATGAAAAAAAATATATTCACCAGGAGTATCAATAGCTTTTAACGTATCAGTTTTAACCCTGAAAGTATATTGTGGAGCAGAATGCATCAACACCTTATCAGCTTTGTCAGGATTATAAGCATTAGGACTCGGAGTCTCGAAGAGCTTTCCGTTTTCTATTTTAGGTCTAAACGTATAAGCAGGTGAAGTTCCATGAAGAATTTTGTCACTTTTTTCGGGATTGTAGCTATTAGGCGCTGGTGTATCAATAATTTTGCCATCTTCTATTCTTGGGCGGAATGTATACGATGGACAACTTTCATGAAGCATTCTATCTGCCTTATCTGGATTATAGGCATTGGGAGCGGGATAGTTTGAAGGCTTCTCTGCTGGTCCTTTTATGCCGAAACTATACTTAGGTACTCCATCTAACATGAAGTCATATTTACTAGGGTCATAAGCATTAGGAGCAGGAGTTTCAATAATCTTCTGAGGTTGTCCTTTACCAGAAATGGTATATTTAGGAGTGCCGTCTAATAGATGAGGATTGTATGCATTTGGTGCAGGAACATCAGAACATTTACTATCGGGAACTTTGCCCAACATAGTATATTTAGGTGCACTGTATGGCATATTAGGATCATAAACATTCGGGCCAGGTGTATCCGAAGGTTTCCCAGAAAGAGCTCTCCCAGTAAAGGTAAATTTAGGTGTACCGTCAGATACATGGGGATCATATGCGTTTGGTCCAGGATAATCTGATAATTTTTCATCTGGCCTCCTCGCGTACAAAGAATACCTCGGCGAATTATTCAAATAATGCGGATCATAGCTGCTTGGACCTGGTGTATCAGGTAGTTTTCCATCAGGACTTCTACCTGTAAAGCTGAATTTAGGTATATTATTAGGTAGATGAGGATCATATGCATTAGGGCCTGGAACATCAGATGGTTTCATTGAGTGACCCCTTCCTGTAAAAGAAAAGTTTGGGGACCCATCTGACAAATGAGGATTGTATGCATTTGGACCTGGTACATTAGATGGTTTCATTGAGTGACCCCTTCCTGTAAAAGAATAGTTTGGGGATCCATCTGACAAATGAGGACTGTATGCATTTGGTCCTGGAGTATCAGAAGGTTTGTAATCATGACCTTTACCATACAAACTATACTTAGGTGCCCCGTCTAGAAAGTGAGGATCATATACGTTTGGCCCAGGGTTATCACTTGGTTTAGCCGAAGCATTTTTTTGTCTGAAGGAAAATGCTGGTGAGGATTCATGAAGTATTTTATCAGCTTTATCTGGACAATAACAATTAGGTGCTGGCATGTTATAGGTTTTTGCAGGAGTTCCTTTCCCAGCGATTGTAAATTTTGGCGAACTATCCAACATGTGAATAGATTTTTCTGGTGAGTACATATTAGGAGCTGGGGTATTATCAGTTTTCAGAATGTGATCTTTAGTTCTAAATGTAAAAGATGGCGATGATTCGTGGAGTATTTTATCAGCTTTATCAGGACAATAAGCATTTGGTGCTGGTAGATCTTCAATTTTG
Source organism: Polyploca ridens (assembly GCA_951394255.1). Lineage (NCBI taxonomy): Eukaryota > Metazoa > Arthropoda > Insecta > Lepidoptera > Drepanidae > Polyploca > Polyploca ridens. Next base: position 10,823,241 of record OX596249.1, read on the forward strand.
TTGGTATGTCCCTTACCACCTATTGTATACTTTGGAGTACCATTCAACATGTGAATTGATTTCTCAGGAGCATAACAATTAGGGGCTGGAGATTCACTCCTGACTATTGTCTCCTCTTTTATTCTGAATGAGTAAGCTGGTGAATGTTCATGTAAAACATTGTCTGCTTTTTCAGGATTATAGCTATTAGGAGCTGGAGTCTCTGACGTCTTCGTACTAACAATTTTTCCCGTCATTGTAAATTTTGGCCCACCATTGAGCATATGCATCGACTTTTCTGGAGCATAAACATTAGGAGCAGGCGTTTGTTCTATTTTTTCCACAACTTCTTTAGAACGCATTGTGTAAGCAGGAGAGCTTTGGTGTAGGATTTTATCTGCCTTTTCAGGACTGTAGCAATTGGGTGCCGGTGTAATTTCATGTTTCTCAGCAATACCTTTTCCTGCTAATGTATATTTAGGACCATTTTTCAATGAACTCAGTGCTTTTTCTGGTGAGTACACATTAGGAGCTGGCGCATCATGTAATTTAACGCTTTCGGACTTAGTTCTAAAAGAAAATGCTGGGGATTTAGCTCGTAATAGCTTATCAGCTTTTTCAGGATTATATGAGTTAGGCGCAGGAACATTTTCAGTTTTTTCAAATTTCATTTTACTGGAAATCGTATACTTCGGTGACTTCGAACGCAAAACGGTTTCCCTCTGAAATCAAAAATGTGTAATGTTAATAAAACGTATTTTTATCTAATATAAACCGAGAAACTATAAGATGTAAACAACAATGTTACAATAATCATCAATTAAATTAACTATCTACGTATCAAATAATATGATAAGTTACCTTCTATAGATATTTATAATATTCTCTGGAATGCATGCAAATAGATAGAGTATGTGATAAATGAACTTGTATTTTGTTTTTTTGTCGGTATAGGTAACTAACTATATATAAACGCACTTTAAGTTATTGTTTTATCTCGTCTGTCAACAACAATGTATTAGTAAAGAGTTGTAGTAATTTTCAGCATTCACGATCGAATTAAATAGCATCTTATTTTATTATAATATTAAATAAATTAACATACTAGCAAGTTGTATTGCTAAGCTTTAGAGAAACATGATTTATAGTTAGAAATGATTTGAAAGGTTTAGCTTGTTACAGACAGGATGAATATTAGATGGCAGTCATTCCTTCGGGTGCAGGGTAGTGGACGGCTTCACCGGTGAACTGCGAATGCCTGATGCCGAAAGTATGCGCCGGCGCCCACGGCAGCGTCACGCATACCTGTTGTGAACCCACCCACCCAAATGTTAGTTGATGATGCATTAATAAGTTAGTCAAGCGACTAGGATTTAAAAACCTTGAATGGAGACTAGTTCAGCAGGCGGACAGGTGAAATACAAGTAGTTTGACAATGAGCGGGGGAGTATACGGAAAAAGCATCCCAAACATGCAGCATTTTTCCGCGTGGTTCAAGTAGAAGGTCGTCGTTTACAATCGTCGGTCTGTATTAATTTATTGCAAATATTAAATTTGATTTATGTTACACAGAAAATTACCCACTCAAACTCATCCTTAGTGACCTCGATGAAATTATATTAACAAGTTTGAAATATTTTGATTGATGATTTCATTCCATAAATTGGTCACGATATGTTACCGAGAATCCCGTACCTAAGTAATTGTGGTACCTATTAATTAAATTTAAGTTTCTTACCTTCTCTGGGCAATAGACTCCGGGTCCTGGTACGGCAGCTGAAGGTGGTTTCACCTCTCGTCTCGGTGCCATTGTATATGCAGGTGGCCGCTTGTTTAGAACTGATGCCGCTTTGTCAGTAGTATAAGTTCCAGGTCCAGGTAGAGGAGTCTTTGACTCTGTGGTCTTCCCACGACCAGTTATACTGAACGCTGGTGCTGCTCGCTTGCTGCCCTCTTTACACTCACCGAGGACAGGTGGCATGGAGTACGTGTTCGGCGCTGAAATATAGAAAAATAACAGTTGAAATAAAAAAACCTTGTCGATATAGTTCTAATCAAAAAGGATGACATAATAATTGAAGAATTGAATCCAGTATACATAAAGACAGATGAGTTCCAAGTAATGATTCATGGCCGAACAAAACAATGTCATACAAAAATAAATGATGTCTGCATGAGTGAATACTTGAATAGTCATGCTGAATTGTTTCATAAATCATTCAAATAGGAATAACATGCACAAAATGAAATAATATTTCAAAGATGATACCTTTGATTGAATTATTGAACACTGATTTATATTTTAACTTACATTATATGACTTTACCTACTCAAATATTAAAGTGCAGGCTAGCTACATACATTTTCCAGGTAGAAAATGTAATAACATTAGATTTTAATTACAATGATAGCAAATACAAATAAAACTATTGCCCCATTAAAGGTCCCATCACATAATTGGTGCGGAATCGGCTTTTAAGCTGGTCGGAAAAAGCTTTATGACAAAGTCATAAGGGTGTAAACGACCTTGTCTTTGACTTGACGGATTTGATAGATGTGGTGACACCCTAATAATCTGTTTGGGTATAGAAAGAAACAAAATGATTACAGTGAATGTAAGATGCTAGTCCCTATAAAAACAAAAAAATACACCAACTCCAATGAGATACTAAGCATGTACAAAATATTCTGCAACATAAGAACCTAATCAGAAGCAACTAAATAATGATGAGATCAATAATCTTGCGATTATCCTACTACATAATGTGCAAAGTGTACTAAAAAGAAGTTTCGTGGAACAAGTTCAGCCCCGCTTGAAATGTATTGCAACAAAATAGTTGAAACAAAAGGCATTCGATGAGTAAGACAACAAGCACTATACGCAAATTTCGAACATGGAACCTGGCATTTTGCCACCGGGCTGTGGAGGATTCACGCGGAGGCCAATCGAAAAGGCCGGAGCGTGGTCTTGGACTGCGCGTGCTGCTTTGCTGGGCTCGTAGTCACAGGGTGCCGGGGTAGGCGCGACTCGCGGTGGAGGCCAGCGGCCGTGGAGCGACGCGGCCGGACCTACCGCACGCCCTAAAGTCCCATTGTTTAAATAGTAGTCAAAAAGATTGGCATGTTTTAATTTTTTTTATTTCAATTTGTTCTAATATTTTTTTTTTTCACTTTTTATCGTTAAAACACTCTATCTAGGAGAGCAAATCACAATCTGCCAGTATTGTCTTATGAGAGACCTACATACAAATTGTAAGATTTCATCATATTTTTCCAATGAATGTAGAAGAATATCAAGATGCATTAGGTACAGTATTATCCAACTGATTTGGCGCGTCGTGAATCTTCGTTCGCACAGAAAAGAAAGTATGGCCCCGAAGACTAACGAAAGAATGCTTAAAACTTACAATCAACCTTAGATCACTACTATAAGATTCATAATACACTGCAGCTGTTAGTTCCGTCTCACTCGCAAGTCACGCCCCTCCGCACGGCGCGCGCTAACATGGCGGCAGCTGCCGACCAATAGCGTTTCCCGCGCTTTGAAAATGTATCTTCTGCGCAGGTACATCGGTAAGCCATATTAATCGGGTACTACTATACCTACATACTTAACTTGAATGGTATGTTTTGATCTTGTGTTGCAAGTACCTAACCAAAGATAAATATTATCATATACCTAATATAAAAATCTCGTAGAACTATAAAATAACTGTAGCTTCGGGACTGATGTTGGTAGTGAATACTTAATATCGTTACGCTCTGACCGCTTGAGTGCGGCACATGATAATAAACGCAAAGTCGAAAGAACAGGCAGACATAGACAGGCTGTTGTTCTGTGCAAAAATAGTATTATCATTTATTTTATTATCATTTATTTATGTATATATTTGCAACACGAAGTACCCAAGCTATCCTCGCTGATGAGCTCACTGGTCGACCCAATGTCATTTTAACCAACACGATAAATATTGTTTTGTTTATGAAATGTTGTAATAACCTATTTATAACTGTTGTCGAACTAATCCTTCCATCACATTTTATTTAAACTATATATTAAAATGTTTTTCCAATTCCATGTAAGTAGATACATAGCTGAGAATCCAATGCCATAAATAGACACGTCTGTGCAGATGATGAAAATTCCTGACGATTAGCAGTATTAAAACTGTGCTGATTTATAATCACAAATTACTATCATTTATTTTCTTATGAGGTACCCTAAGGTACCAGTATGAATCTTGAAAACGCAGGTGAAATCGCAGGCGGAAGCTAGTTAATCAATAAATAAATGAAATCACTTTCACAAGAAAGTCTTATTGGTTGGTATTCAATTGGCACGCACGGCGCGTGATAAATAAACGAGTAAATTATTTTATCCCTGTCCCTATTCCTATACGCAGTAAGTTCGTCAAGCTATAGCAGGCTATGACGCGATTCATAAAAATCAGCTATTGAATATAATGCAAATTTACCTTTATATTTCACTGCGAGTAGTCACGAAATACGGCACTCAAGTACATCCTTCTCACACAAAATATCCTAAACACAACTTGCGTCGGAGCAAGTTCAAGGTACTTATGTAGAGTGGTGATTGAAGCGAGGTGGATATGCGACTGAGCTTTACCGAGTGTGTATGGCCAATCGAGTTGATTCTCAGGGTCTGTCCGTCCGGGGCACCTACACGACGAGTCTCTGACTCACCGTTTGCGATCACCTTCGAACATACGGACTTATTTGGCGACATCTGCTAAATGCAGCGAGAGAAACTTATCCTACCATACAATTCAATCGACCAATGCCAATATACAATATTGTCCTATTCAGATCTCGACTATATATACCTAAGTATATGCGTGTCTGTTTTTTTTTATTTACTTTGATACCTGAAATATATTTTGCCAGTTTAAATATTGGTTCGTTAGCTTATGTGAATAAGCAGATGGTAAGTCAATATTTGGACTTTTTGAGCGATTCTATAATTGGCTGAAATTGTTGGGTAGGCCAGAAAAACCTTCATCATTTTTGCCGATATTTTTATTGTGAAGGTAGCGGAATCTCTAACTTAGGAGACTAGTCTAGAGAACTCTACCTATAAAAATGGTATCAGTCTCGGTTCGGTCCTCGGTCAACCAGGTACAAGTATGGAATACTCAATAGAACGAATGGCTAATGGTCACTTATCTACTGATGCATGATATTATTATAATAAATAACAAGTTGAATAAAACTAATCAATCTAACCGTAACAATAATAAAGGTTCAATGATTGTTATGTCTGGTGTACCAACGATTAGTCAATAAAAATCCGGTCCTATCTTCATTATATTAAAAAAATACTGTTATATATTTTAGTTAGTTTTATTTATCCGTCTGTAAAATTAAAGCTAGAGCTACTGCAATGAAACTAATATTTTTATGAGTAAAGAAAAATAATATAAACACTGCAGACGACATCGTTTATGTAAATCGGGCTGCAGTCATGACCCACTTACAATACCTACAGGCATGTGTCGCAGAATGAATCACAAAGTAAAGTGAAAGAAAACATTCCTTTGACATCAAAGGTATTATAAATAATGTAATCATTACTTATAAAGCACCTCGACTAATTGTACAAACAAATGTAATTTTGACATCGTTGATTGAACTGTATCTCAAAACATCTCTGGAGCAACAGAACTCATTACCCGAATTCACAGCAGATCCTTTGCATTTTCAATAATTTTTTGGTATAGTTAACAATTCAATATAATGTATTATTAGGGCGTAAAAAAGCTCTTCTATGTTGGCAACACTTCGACAATCTCCCTGTTATTGCAAATGTTAATAGGAGGTGGTGACCACTTACCGTAAAATGGACCGCCTGCCTGCTTGTCAACAAATTGTCATTTCAACCACCTGGCATAGAAAATAATTTACGGATTCAGTCATACTGGATTTTGGAGCCTTGTATGAAGTTAAAGAAATTAAGACGACATAGACATTAATCGATCCTAATATAGGAAATATACGTGGGCGGCAGACGCTTGAATTGTGTATCGGAACAATTTCGTTCAAGCTAAAGCAGCCGAAGCAATTATCCAGTAAACGACAATTGCAGATCTACCCACGTATCTATTATACGAACCAAGTAAGTAAAATCGATTGCACGATACGTTTGCAACTACCAGTCTGGATGCGCTCTAGTGCTTCGATGGTAATTCAGTAGGTGCGGTAATCGAATCGAATCGACATAATTACAATAATACCACGTGTCAACGATATAATATACAAGTTATACAAATTAATATAACTATTAATACTATAGAGATACCTTTGCTATTAATTGACCGAGTGAAGAGTCTCCGTTTCACCTTGGGCAAAAATGCTTTCGTATGTCTGTCCGAATGTCCAGTGGATGGCCGGCTGCTATCCTCTACAGGCATTTCTCAATCGATTCTCGTAAAATTATGTGAGTAGGTTCGAAAATTATATGGATTTTTTTTGGTTATTCAGATTTTAGAAATTGTTCCAAATGGCAAAATTCCACGGGGGTTGAAAACGTAAAAATATTATATTTCAGCAATTTCGAAAAAAGTTATGCAAAGCTAGACTGGCGGGGTCTGCAGCTCACAGAGCACAGGATTTTGTGGATTCAAAATACGACCGCTTTGACAAAATCATGTGTCTATCGTAGATAGGCAATTTAGTCGGAAGTTATGGCAGTAAGAATTTCCACCTAACACGCAACATCACTTATGGTTTTAGGTGTGTTCAGTAATAACAATGTAGATTTCTGTACCATAAACTCGAAATAGTTTATTAATTCCACGCCATAATAAGGCACTTATGAAAACAAATAATGCCTATTATTTGCCAAAAATCTCAAAGCATTGTATGGGCAGTTTCAACCGCGTTGAATCCCGGGATGAAACTAGCCTATGGGGCATAGGCTAGTTTCATCCCGGGAACGCGGTTCCATTAATACATGTTCTCCATACCATAAGCTATCTGCGTGCCATATTTCACTGTCACGCCACCGATCACGACGAACGTAACAAACAGCCAAACAAACATTCGCATTTATAACATTAGTTAAATTAGGATTAGGTAACTATAGGAAAGGTAAGTGGATATAAAATACTTGGCTGCAGTAGTCTTTAAGGTGGAGGTAGGTACTATCCGAATCGAGTGACTCTTTGAGCGCAAAAACTCTAAGCTAAAATTCACGTAATTAAATATATAAACATACATAAATTGAATAAATAGCTTTGAATTGACATCTAAGATAATATAAATTTTGCGTGATTTTGTTTACCTTTAGCTGTCATCCCTTCTGTATTATAGGTGGCAGGTCCAGGCCCAGCTTTTGTGATGGTTCCTGGAGGTTCCAACTTCTGTCCGAATGTAAAAGCTGGAGCCCGGGGTTTGCGAGATTCTGGTGGTGGCTTTCCTACAATCCCAAATATGTTTACTTAGTAGGTACATAGCTATTAAAAATATTGATAAAAGTCTAAAATTTCGGAAAGAAAAGTATACAATAGAACATTTTATAGCCAATGTCAAACCACATAGTACCTTTATCGCATGCACTGATAGAGTTCACCTTGGACACGGTCAATGTTTCACCCACGTTCATTAAAAATAACCGGCCAATATCGTACGATTCTTGAGAAGACTCATCGATAAATCATAAAGATGCCCATACGATAATATAGATCATAAAGATACACTTTGAAACATTTGGCATTGTGAACTCTCCTAAGACTTTGGTTACTTACCCCAAAGATGTCTATTCATATTTCGAGTCACAAACATAATCTTCGCGATTGGTCCATAACACGTGATAGATATAAAAACATCGATAACAAACAGATTTTATAGGATTCAAACGGAACATAACATTGCGTGCGATATTATTTGGCGAATAACATTAACAGTATGATGTCACGTTGTGTACCAACATCGCACGAACAAGGCCGGTGTGTTTGCGGAGCGCAGGCGATAATCTCACTATCCAAAACACAACCTCCGGAGGGTGACGTAAGCGTCAGCACAGCACGCGAGATCGCGAACAATGCGAAAGCGATACTAACTTCGACACAAGAAATGAACACACTTTATTTAAATATCTGATAATATACTCTTTTCAATTATTAACAATATACCTATATCTCAATTCAAGACAATTTATATGAGAAAACATGGAATTTCCACAAGTTTTGGTTTCGGTACACCATTGTTTGCTGACATTTCCATTGTATTGTTAGAACAAATATGTTTTACTTATTTGTTATTATTTCACACACATCACCTAAATGTACCGTGCAATTGAAATTTTATATAAAATTTTCGTGACAGATGAACAATAGTTTTTGGTAATATGTTTTTTGAATGATTCTGAAAGTTTAAATTAACTAAACTGCGTATATTATATAATATATATAGTATATTTTGAGCGTTTATAAAAATGTCGGATAATATAATAATCATATACGAGACGAAGTGAAAAGGTTTACGGCTCTTTAAATAGAATTAAGCGGGAGATTTAACCAGAGAGATGAGGTGATGGCATGTGTAGTACAGGTATAACCCTAACATAATGGTATCCAAAAATAATAATCCAGGTTCGTTGACGATACGAACGACGACGATATTGAGTGGTTCGTAGCAAATACCTGGATACAAACTGCAACGGGCTAAGATATATGGTGCAAGTCCGTGCAAGAAGATGAGGCTTACACCTAGCAGTGCAGTGAGAATGAGAGGGTTATTGGATAAAAACAGTAAATGACAGGTGACATTGTTTTGCAAAAATTACTGTTTGCATTCTTGAATGCATTATGTTATATAAAAGTGGATCTGGCATTTATATTTTACCTATGAGAGAAGGCAGAGAAACTACAGCTGGCCCAGGACTGGCAGCTTCAGCAGCGATAGGCCCACGACGTGTTGTAGGTGTCCACGGATTTTGCCTAACGCCCATCGGTGACTCACACGGATATATTTTCTTTGACAACGATGAAGATGTGCGGTTTACTTCAATTCCAGCTCTCTTTCGACTTGATACCACCTACAAAATTATTGAAATTAGCTGATTGTCCGGAATTTCATTTAATATGGGTACGTTATTTGCTTTAAATAATATGATGGATGACAACGATTGATGAGCCTTTGCGTACGACGACGTCACTTGAAAACCAGTTATCTCAGGCACATGTCCAAATGCCAAATGAGATGGAGGAGAGTTTCTACTTCTATTATTCCTATAGAAGTTATTAATAAAGCTGATAACAAAAGTCTAATTTCATCAGATAACGGTACGAATAAAAACGTATTAAATTAGGTATCATAAGGCGCAAGGGTATAGGTAATACTGGAGGTAATCTACCCAAGAAGTAATGCCGATTTTTAGTTACCGATCTCGCCGTACTCATGTCGGATTTTGTGGTCATCATAGATTGATTCATGACTAATGAAAATTAAGCTACAAAACACGATAAAATATTTTATCTAAAACCATAACAAATGTTGATTGACTTTTTGAATAAAAATGTAAAACATTCCAATAACATCAAAAGCAAAATAGCAGCTATTCAACGACAAGCTGTCTTTTTTCAGGAATGTCCGTTCGGTACATTGTATATAAAACATGTATAAAACTTTTTAGTTTAATATTGTTCGATATCCGTACTCTGTGTTGCTTATTGTGATAACTATAAAGGTAGTCCCACACAGCCATTAATTATAATGTTAAAAACGTAGCCTTAGTAAATTTTCGTTACGCTAAGCAGACCTCCAAAGCGTGGATCGTGGACAATCCTTATGAACCTCAGAGTAAATATAACCTAAATAGATACTTATCTCTATGTTATGAACAGTTTGGGAGAGAGAAAGAGACGCAGACTGATTTGGACCACATTTGGACATGCTTATTATGTACCTATCTCACTCTTATCACATCTGACTATCCACCTAATGTTAGACTAACAGATTTTTGAGCCCAAAAAAATATACGAAAGGAACGAAAACCGAAACGGCCAAGCCACATATTTTGACTAAGGTGTAGAGTCTGTGAAGTTAGGGCTTGTAGAGTTAGGGCGTGTAGAGTTAGGGCGTGTAGAGTTATAAGCTTGGCTCTACATGAGATCTAATAACTTTTTGACAGTGCGAGCCATTTGGTCCCGTCTTGGCAACATTTTACATGAAAATGTTTTTAGTGGGATTGTTGTTTTTGTAGACCGCTTAGAACTTACCATAACTTAATTACTTGACCAACACGCGAATGTTACCATATTTAAAAAGTCATTATACAAACCTTATCGAGCTTAATCTAACTAAGGTGAATACTCAGAAAAGAAAAAGAAAACATACATATAAAGAAATAAATTCGATGAAATGAAAATGTTGTATTAAAAACTTGCTCACTATTTAACATGATTTCCACAACGTATAATTACTTATAGTAATTAAAGTTTTTAGCTATATTAGGCTCCTTGTGCCGTTGCAGTCTCGTCATTGGTAACCTACTAAAACAAATTTCGCAAAAAAAACACATCCAGCATTATAGAAAGCTGTTCCTCCTTTTACAGGTGATGTGACATAAGGTACACTGAGAAATTTTGCAATAACATGATAAGTAGAACAATTTACCATGGAATGATTTCCTTGATTACGGTACGTTGTACGCGGACACAGAGCAATTAACCCAAAGAAGCCCAGTAATGTTCATTTTTTAAATCTATTCCGCCAATATCCCACCAGCCCACCACCGACAATGCGCTCTGATTGACTAAATCAAGAACCGCTTTGATTGGCCAAATCAAGAACATACGATGCAGTGATTGGTCCTTACTGTTCAAAATCAGTGACAAATCACTGACTAGTTGCGGAATGGGATTTTTCGTTATTCTACTCTAAAGGGATTATTCCTAGATCTACGCGGATAACAGATGTTCACGATGAGAATCGTTTGGAACGATTCTCATATCAAAAATATTAAAAATAAAGTTCATATTTTTTTTTAAACATTAATGTCATTGAATTATTACACATAGAAACAAAGTACACGCGCGAAACATAATCCATTCAATTGGAGCCGTAATGGCTCCAAATCCAAATCGCGCTGTCAGTGTACTGACTGGCGTTTTAGTGAGTGGAGCTCTCAGAAAAATAATAAATATGACGCAGTAAAATTGTATTAAAATTCATCAGGGGAGAAAGATTAGAATTCTGTTGTAATATTCCACAGATAAGCCACAAATTTTATTGCGTAATTCATATAAAATAACAAAATTCAAAAATAAAAATACTTCACTCAGATTTCGAGCAAAGTGTTGCCAGCTGTTTGTGTGCGAATTTGTGTTGTTTTACGTAATTGATACTGATTTTGTTAGAGTAGGAAGTAGAGTAAGTAATTGAGTCCGATAAGTTGTTTCTTTTACTTATAGCTATTATAACTGACTAGCTGTCCCCCGCGGTTTCACCCGCGTTCTTGGGATAAGTAGCCTATAATACTCGGGATAATGTAGCTTCATATTAGTGAAATAATTTCGAATCAGACTGGTAGTTTTACACAGTAGTAGTTTTACAGGTAGTTTTTTTTTACAGAGATTGACCCATTTAAACAAACAAACAAAATACTCTTCCGGTTTATTGTATTATAAATATTAATATTATATTAGTATAGATTCAGTTAGATATTATAAGAATGTATAGCTATTCGTCTTTTATACGATAATGATAATTAAATACCTACATACTTCTTAATCTTCTTTTTCTAAACAACCTATCATATATGAAACCTATCATTACCAACAATACCTACTACAAATTGTACGATCGTTCATAGCTTTGCACATTGTCTTGGTTTACTATGTTAAAATACCCGACATAAGTACTATGAAACATAACCATTAAACTAGTAATAAATAAATAACCTGGTTCTATGATAAATTATCTAAGATGCAGAACATTTAAAACTATTAATTAATTTTATGAATACTTACTTCCAATTTCATTCACTATAATAGATTTCAAATAACATGAGTTCGGTGACACATGGTATTTTATTAGATTTCTCAATGGTTAATGTTCATTTCGATATAATAAAGGAATACTATGATAGAGCTAGGCTTCACGAAATATTGTGAATATTATTTCAGAGTAATCAAATGGAATTTCACTAGATATTGGTAAAAAACCCTTGACCTTGACGACTCATCCTATGTGAAATAGAGTATAGTATCGGAAGGTTAATTTTACCGAAAAGTTTCGTTTAGCTTGCAACATTACTCGTGCGCTTGTGTGCGTGTCAGCGAGTGTAATTATATGGCACTCACGCACACATTGGTTATCAAGCGGCCTACGAGTCGCGAGGATTTTTGTTCGATACTTCGCTTCTAAGCGTAATAATTCAATGATTAATGTATAACAAAATCTTTAATCGTGCAGCTCAAGGCAAGGTTTAGAAACTCTTTTCCTGACGCAGGCATCCACTTAAGAAAGGTTTTTCAAAATCCTTTTGATCTGTAATCTGAGCCTTTAATTATACAACATGGGACCGCGAGTGGAAAGGTAGTCACAAACAACAAACCCCTAAAAATACCTATCCAAGCAGATAAACTTACAAGCAAGGATGCAAGCAAATAAGCGTGCAGTCTACGCTCGCTCTGCAAGGACAAGACATTACTGTAAAAGTATTGTTTAATGTATGCAATTTTTTTTCTTATAACAGGATTCCCTGTTTCCCGGCGTTTGGTCCCGCATTTTACATTTCTAAATAGGTATGTATTTTTTATTTATTATAAATAAATTAAAAATACATACACATTTAGCTGTTTTGAGTAAAGTTAAAATTTTTTTTTTTTTGTTAAACGTTGTTTTGTGAAATAACTAAATGCCTATTCAATCAAATTGATTGCAACTTGCAAAACGTGGTTTGTGAAATTGACAGGTACAGCAGTCAATATTTTACTAAATGTATCTTTGCGAAATGAGAATTTGCTCACCCTATATATTTAATTATATATTAAATGAATAATTTCATTAAATGGATAATCTGTGTAATAGGGCTATTCGCCTATTTAGATATGTACACCTATTCGCTAAACTGTGATTGACCAAATGATAAGTCCTGCATATAGTTTTTTGTGATATTTTGGTTGAACAAACGGCAGATATACCCATTTATTTATCTAAATGGGATTTTCCCGGTGGCTCATTCATAATAATTTAATATTGTCAGGGACCTACCAATTTGTTTCGCCAGCTGCAATTGAGAGTCAGGGGTAATACAACGTGTAACGGAAAGATTATATCCGATATAACGACTTCTTTGGTTCTAGGTGCACAGATCGGGAAAGTGAAAATGTTATAGTAATATTAGCAAGTGACGTGTAAAGATAATGACACTCATTGAGCGGGAAAGTGTTGGTTATAATTTTAATTCAATAAATGAAAGAAAAAATTTGGTATGAATTTTTGAGTAAGTAATTTATTTTAGGCTGAAACTTTTTAAAGAAATTACCTCTTTCGGATAAATATGCCCCTTTCTTTACACGCTGTTATAATATATAAGATTCTTGCACGCTGTATATAGGTTAGTACAGTACCTACCTAATACCACAGCTAATACGTTGACTAACAATTAGACGATCAATTAATGTCATCATATGGCAAAACTAGTCAAGTTACTCGTATATTTATGAGTAACTTACTTAACTAGTTTCGTCGTCGCCCTCGTACATCGCCTACACAAGATAGGTACTTACATTAAACGTACGAATGACGAGTATCCAAATGATTAATCAATTTATTATAATTCTAACCTGCGTGTTTCATTATATTCTGTCGTTTTAGCTTCATGTTTTTTTCGAATTTGAAATCAGGTAAAAGTTTATTCATTATCCTAAACTAATTTCATTGATCATTGACAAAGACCATCTGAGGGCCAAACACCATCTCATAAAACATTAATATTATAACCTCTTGTATTTTGTCCTTTTTTGACGTCCGATATCAAAAAAGGACGTAACACAAGTAACGTTATAATATTATACTTGGTTTTGAGAGATGGTGGTTGGCACTCAGATCCTATATTAACCGAAGCTTGTATTGTACTAAATACAACAACTTCTATGAATATATTATGGATGTATTCCGGTATACATAGACTGTATTTAAATAAGACGTTATAACAATGCTCTGGGATAGAAGTACTCCATAAAAACATTTTTTTGTGAAATTAATATTAGGTAAGTCACGAAATATTTTGAATTAAAATATTATGGAGAAGAATTATTTATTTATCATATCCTTTCCACGTACACTATAAGTACTTTTGATAGGTACTATACCTAACTTTCGACTAAATCGTTTCTTTAGCGCCAAAAACATGTTTCTATTCTAGTTCTGAATACGACATAATACGATGTCATTTGATTATATTTATGGAATGTTGTGGTGCCTACACACATCCAAATAGAAAATATACCTATCGAGGGCCAGTCACAAAGAGAAAGAAAAGCTTATTCAGTGCCAGGTAGTGCGAGTCACTGTTGTCATGAAAAATAAGTAAAATCGTATTTGGGCCATTCGTTTTGCGTCGTTCTATCATCGCGAAATATCAAAACTTTTACTCAATAGGTTTCTCTGACAAAAGATAAAGCTTTTATTTATTGTTGTTAATAATATTTATGTAGCACAATTGAGTCAACTTATAGTAGGTCATTTCATTAAATAACTCTAATTATAATAATATAACTAAGTACCTAAGTAATAAAATTAATAAAGTATAAACTATGTAAAAATGTTGGTTCGATACTTAGGTACGTATAAAATAAATTATCGAATTGCATACACAACCCAAATCGCCCGCCACCTCCGTCCCTGCGGTAGGATTGAAAGGAACCTGCCCTGACGCCCTGACTATGGTTTTCACCAATATGTATAAAAAGGGCTGATATGTTATTATAGTTACTGTACAAACTATTAACATACTGATTATGGGTCAGAAATTAAGATTACTAACTGCCCGTTTCTGAAAGCCAAATTAAAGTTAATCTTAAGTTGATAGCCTAGCATCAATATCAATGACATATGAAATGACAAATACTATAACATTAATTGGCTTTCAGAAACTGGCCGTTATAGTCACAGTAAGTAGTTATGAAAACTTTTTCCAGTGGACTGTAAAGCTATGACCGAGCAAAAAGCTGGAAGGTTTAAGATAAATTGTTTATGGTTAATTAATTTGCTAATTATCTCTTCTTAATGTGTGACTATCGACACCGACTACATAATATGGAATAAACAACCACTTAATACAGCTTAAGTGATGTAAGTGCCTAACAAGTTATATTTTATGTAAACACCCACTGGTAGATAGGGTCCTATACTTAACAACTTGTAACGGATTGTTAACTTAATCCTGACAGTTCCATGGTAAATCCTTAACATTCAATGGTGCCGATTCTGTTGTAAATTGCACTAAACTAATTATAGTCACATCACATCTCTTTCTTACAAACATTATTCATAAAGGATAGAACATATTTAAAGCTATCAAATTAGTATTTGTCCTCTTCATTTGTGGATATTTAGACGTAAACGTGATAGATGGAGACGATGGAGACTAAAATATTGAAAACAAGCATTGGATTAATTTGACAGGACAAAATTTCTTACATCTTTTTATTATGTTCTTTGTTAGAAAGAGACTTAAGGCCCTGATTCTGTTGTTCACAACTCAACTAATTTTAATGTCACTATGTCTCTTTGTAACAAAGAACATAAGAAAAGGATGTTTTTTTTTTTTTTTTTTTTAATTGTTTTTAGACCTGTGTTTGACCGCAACCTCACTATGGTAAGTGATGATGCGGCCGATGGTGGTAAGCACACAAAGCCTAGAAGGAACTGGCTCTCAAGTGCAGCTGTCGGAACACAGCGAAAGGTGCTTGGCGACAGATTTTGTAAGAAATTTAGTCCTGTCAAATTAGTCCAATGCTCGTTTTCAATATAAATTTAGTCGCCATCTATCGCGGTCACGCCACGCAAAATAAGACGGCAAAGATTAATTTGACAACTTAAAATATTTTGTATCCTTTTTCAATAATGTTCGTAAGAAAGAGATGAGATGTGACTAAAATTAGTTTCGTGCGATTTACAACAGAATCGGCACCAATGTGAGACTAAATTAGTTTATTTGTAAACAACAGAATTAGCACCAATATCAGGCTTATGTAATACACAAAGCATTACACTGACTTTGTATGTAGATACCTAATGGAAAACTAACAACCATATTTCAATGGCGTGTCATCTGTGTGACATCATTTTTATTCAAATGAAATATCTATAGTTAAAAAATAGCATAAGTTGTCTGGTTTCCATAGACTCTGCTTACTTTAGAACGGCCGCCGTGTATAAATAAACGAAAAACGATATTTAATTAGGTATTTGAATCTTGTTTTAGAGAGAAGATGCATTTTCGATATGCGGCTAAATATTAAAGCTTGTTTATTTTCCCCCTTACTCATAAAACGTTATTTAACTAATAAGCTGATTAAGTGGTCACCTAAATAACGTCAAATTGTTTGACAATGACAGCAAGGTGACGTTATTTATTTGACCATTTATTCAGTAGATTTAGGTAAATAGCGTTTATGAGTAAGGCCGTTTATGTATAGTATTCACCCATTTATTAAATAACGTTTTGTATACCTCTTGATTAAAGGAATACCAGTTCAAAAAGATTGAAATGAATGCCTTTGATTTGGCGTAAGACGGAGATTTCTGGAAAATGTATATGGAATTATAAATGTAAGTTCTAAACAAATACGGGTTTTTAAGAAACCAATACCTACGTAAAATTATTTTAAGAAGCAACACAGCGTAGGTGGATTCTTCAGAATTCAGAAAACACCGTCACACCTACTTCATTAATTCAACGCGATATAAAGGTGTGGATACCTTTATTGTATACAATTAGTTTTTTATTAGTAAGACATTGAATATGAGCTTGTTGCTTGTCCAGTCTAGTCAAGGTACCTACACGTTATCCAATAAATTGTAAGTGTTGTCTCAATTGAGCTAGTTTGCCGATAACCTGCCTGGCAGCCGGTCGGTGCAAAACATGCCGTCATCGACCATTTCGTACTCACACGCATACATTTCATTGCTTCATCACCAGGAAATATCTAGCTAAGAGGTCGAAATGTTAAGGACGTTGCAACAAACAAGGCAAAGATGATAACGTAAATAGCCTTTGATCCAAGACCTAAAATTGGGTCACAGTCTGCAGGTATATCAACAGAAAACTCCATAGAATCAATGAGCTCGCAATGATTTGAGGTAAAGTTGGCATACGGAAGAACCTTCTGTCGCGACATAGCTGGTACAATTTTGTAATAAGTGATAATTTGTTTCTAATTATGCAAATAATATCAACTCGAGAACTGATTTACATGTGTATGCAAATACAAGATAACAGTCAGGTTAAGGACTGTGTAAAACAAAAGCTGTAAATCGTTTGAGATCGTGGGCTGAAATATAAGAAAGTTCACTCAGCTGTATACCATATAATTACGTCATCTCAAAAACAAAAACATAGTACCTACCTACCTAAAACATGGTCATATGTGAATTTCTGTCATCGTTGTCGGTAAGTATTTCTACTGGTTTAAGGATTATGTTGAAAAATTTACAGTTACTTAAGTGAAAATTGTCCTGGCCTACAAATCTCGGAACGCGCTGTTCACACGCAATCCAATATGCCGTTCATTGAGTCAAAAACATATAAACATCCAAACTTTCTCATTACTAATAGTTTAGGAATAGAATAGTGAGATAGTCATCATCATCATCAGCCTGTGGACGTCCACTGCTGGACATAGGCTTTTCCCAGTAGTCACCACATCTTCCGGTCCTCCACTTTCCCATCGCCTCAAAATTAAAAAATGATTGTATATGGAAAAAATACGATAAAATTCATATTCCTGGATAATGAATGTAGTTGAAACAGACATGATTGAGAAATTTATAGAAATTAAAAACATTAAAATTGGATCGTCAGGTGAAAGTATTGCCTTATTTGATGAAGTAGATTTGTAAGTAGATGACAGAAGATAAAAATCTTATTTTAAGAATCTTACATCTTCATGTAAACCTAACAATAATAATGACATCATAGAAAACACACATAGTTGTACGTTCTTTTATTATGGCGTAGGAATTTAAGTATGTAAGTGGTCTTGCAATTTTATTGAATCAGTGCAATACAGGTAGTAAGAAATGATACGGAGAGATGACTGTATTATGTCAGCAAATAATATAATTAATTCAAAAATCTAAATATTTAGAGTAGTAGTAGTTACCTACCAGTTTTGTAAGTTCAGCTTAGTTTAAAAATTATATTATTTTAGTATAGTAAAAATAAAAATTTCGTATTTACTCACCTACTAAAAGATACACCGACCGTGCCTGATTCTGGCGACACTTATCTTGGATCAGCCGATGAAGTTAGAACAGAAAATATCGTATGGTAAATATTAAAAACGAGGTACTATATATTATAAGTTAAAGTAGCGAATTTTCGAACAGCAAGAGCTGTCGTCGGGAAAGCGCGGCGGTCGGTCGTCGCGGTGCACTGCGGTCGAATGTGTTCGTTCGTACTTTGTAGGTACCTCTACGTTCCTATTTCACCGCTTGAATTTTGTCATTGAGCTTCGCTTCAACGCGCGTGGTCGCTTCCCGCCAAAACCGGTTGCCTGGGTAACGCGAAGCAACAGTTACGTCATCGAGCGGACCGTTCCTTTACACGCTACCTTTATGGTAGCCATTAACTTATTTATTAGAAATGATGGATTTGGATTGGATAGGCATACTTTACAACATCACACTTACTATGAGGGAACGGAAGTTTTTATTTTTATAGCAGGACCAAGGAAGAGAAGTGTAAAATAGTGTTTTATTACACCCACACAATTCTCTTTATATCAGTGCCTTGATAGACGTCGACCGCAACTACCGCGTAGGTGCGATAGCTCAATGATCAATGATTGCGACTTTTGTACTTAGTCTAAATATAAAACATATCTATCGACAATTATTAGCTTATCGATCAATAAACTAAAACCGAATGTTTTCATCGATAAATCGGCATGATAGTAGGTACTTACACAATTCGATGGCAGATAGAGGAAATAAATATCGACGGTGATTAAGGACGTATTTACAAAAAATTTAGAAATCAGCTGTTTTCCGATCCATTTACCGATTAATCCATCGAAATTTGCCAAATTTTGCGGGTACCAAATGCTTCAATATACCTTTGCCTGTAGTTGGTATAAACAGTTTTTTCAATTATCATACTTTTCATACAATAAAATTGGTTTTCCGTAACCTCCTCCCGTGAAAACTACGAAAACAGGCCGAGTTACGATCCAAATATCTGAATAATGTGGAGATTTTAATGACTAAAAAAAATACCCTAATAAAATAGAAATAATCAAGATTAATTCTTAAAAAGGAAATCAGCATAAATATTAAACAAACCTCAAAAAAAATTAAAACATTTTCGTCAATATTTCACCATTTATCTAAAATTTTGCTAATTTACGTCAAGCTTGACGTCTATGACATAAAGGTTTGTTTCCTTTGCTCTGTCTCAGTTTTGATGTATAAAGTAACAAACATTTCAAATGAATTCTCAGTCAGCGCTCGAGCGCCATTGTGAGACTACCTCCACGTCGCTGTGCAGCAGCCGTTCTCAAAAAATAGATCGCTGTACATACACATACAATTTTACCGTCGCTACTTGATATTTGTGTGTAAAAATTAAATTTTATTTTATATTACGTCAGTTTTGTATACAGAATTACTATATACGAGTAAGGCCGATATGTCGTGTTTGGGCTCCTTTTTTTAGTAGTGATGAGAGCTTAGAACAAAGACTGAACTGAACTGATGATGGTTCTTGGGGACTGGTACTGGAACTCCTTGATGGGTTGGGATAGAAATGTCGTGTTTGGGCTCCTTTTGTTAGTAGTGATGAGAGCTTACAACAAGACATACTGAACCGACCTAATGATGTTTCTTGGAGACTGCTACTGGAACTCCTTGATGGATTGGGATAGATATGTCGTGTTTGGGCTCCTTTTGTTCGTAGTGATGAGAGCTTACAACAAGACATACTGAACCGACCTAATGATGTTTCTTGGAGACTGCTACTGGAACTCCTTGATGGATTGGGATAGATATGTCGTGTTTGGGCTCCTTTTGTTCGTAGTGATGAGAGCTTACAACAAGACAGACTAAACTGACCTGATGATGGTTCTTGGAGACTGCTACTGGAAGTCCTTGATTGATTGGGATATTTATGTCGTGTTTGGGCTCCTTTTGTTAGTAGTGATGAGAGCTTACAACAAGACATACTGAACCGACCTAATGATGTTTCTTGGAGACTGCTACTGGAACTCCTTGATGGATTGGGATAGATATGTCGTGTTTGGGCTCCTTTTGTTCGTAGTGATGAGAGCTTACAACAAGACAGACTAAACTGACCTGATGATGGTTCTTGGAGACTGCAACTGGATTTCCGTGACAGATTGGGATAGATAGTATGTCATGAATTCATACTATTTTTATACCACTAAAGTGTCAAACAAGCATATTGCACTGATGGTAAGCGGTTTCCGTAGCCCATGGACGCTTGCAACTCCAGTCCAGGGGAATCACTCGTGCGTTGCCGACCCTGCCGAAATCTCTTCACACCCTTATCATACTATACTGTACTGTGCTATGCTATACTCTACTATAAAATGTTTTCAATCAATCTCACACCCACATTTATAATCACAAATATATTCCACTAAGGAGTTCCAGTGCCTGCCTACCCTCCTACTCTATCATCAGACCTTGAAAACTATATACAGTAGAATCCGCCTATTACGACTTCGTTTTTAGCGACGAACTTGAAAACAAAAGGTAGGTTTCATACAGACCTACTATGAAAACATATATTTTTAGTACGACCCTACGATTCCGGTTTAAGCGACCAACTGCTTATAACAACCTATTTTGCCAACAAATCGTCCGTTTAGAACGACCGCTGTGTTTTATTTATCTACGATACCTATGTACAAGGTCAAGAATTCGTTACGAGTTCTAAAATGACTTCCGTGAAGCGAAAGTTTTGCTCAATTAAAGAAAAACATTTTATATTACAACGTTTAGAAGCTGGTCAAAGTATTCGGCGTGTCTCATTATACAATATCCACGATAAAGAAAAAAAACATACAATAGAAGCCCAGTTTAGCCCCATTATTATTAATACATAAGTATGTATGTAATAAAAAACCGCATAAATAAATAATTCGTTTTGTGCGTCGTCCTGTTAGTACGACCAAATTTCGCCGGTCCCTTGAACGTCGTTATATCCGGATTCTACTGTATTGTCAAAAGTAGTCAAAACCAACAACCCCAAACACGGCTAGGATATGTTGCTCCGTTATGAAGTTCCATTGCCTACCCTTCTACTCCATCATCAGACCCTGAACACCATATATGATTAAAGTTCGTCTCATGACAATTCCAACAATCCTAATCACGGCTAACATACGTTATTATGTCATGGAGTTCCAGTGCCTACATTTCGGATCTATTATCAGATCAGCTCGATGGTACCAAATTATTGTATTGTCATCCGAAATACATACACTAGCAAAGTTAGTTACATACACGTGAAATTTAATAAAAGCGAAATGATAACAAAAATAGATGAAAAAAATATAATATAATGTTAAAGTATCAAATTAGGTTGATTCACTATTTTTAACGCAGCTTCTCCATGCACGTGTGTGCGTGTGGGCCTTGCAAATGTATTAGTGCGATTTGCTACCTATCAATTTTGTAAACGCGTCCTTAACACAATCATTCGATATCGACAGCTTTCCTACACAACACTAACATATTCTAGAATCGTGATCAATGATCTCTCAACCAACTACCAAAAGAGTCTATAAATGGCAAAAACCATAAACAAATTAAAAATATTATTAAAAGGTATTTTGTGGTGGGCAGGTATGCGATGCCAGATTCTAAGTATATATTAACCTTTAATATGTAACGACTCCTTAAGGGTCAACAATCTTTAAAATCAAAGATTTAAGTACCCCTAAGTACCTTATAAAATTAAATGTAAGTTTTTTTTTAAATAAACAGTTTTTTTTTTTTTTAATGGTTCTGTCCCTGTTAATGACTTACTAAGTAACAACAACTGTACAGTATTACCCAACTTATATGGCACGTCGTGAATCTTCGTTCGCACAGAAAAGAAAGTATGGCCCCGAAGATTAACGAAAGAATGCTAAAACTTATAATCAACCTTAGATCACTATTATAAGGTTCATAAATTATACACTGCAGCTGTTAGTTCCGTCTCACTCGCAAGTCACGCCCCTCCGCACGGCGCGCGCTAACATGGCGGCAGCTGCCGACCAATAGCGTTTTCCGCGCTTTGAAAATGTATCTTCTGCGCAGGTACAGTAATACCCAATTAATATGGCTTACCGATGTACCTGCGCAGAAGATACATTTTCAAAGCGCGGGAAACGCTATTGGTCGGCAGCTGCCGCCATGTTAGCGCGCGCCGTGCGGAGGGGCCTCACTCGCGAGTGAGACGGAACTATCAGCTGCAGTGTATTATGAACCATATAGTAGTGATCTAAAGTTGATTGTAAGTTCTAGGCATTCTTTCGTTAATCTTCGGGGCCTTACTTTCTTTTCTGTGCGAACGAAGATTCACGACGCGCCATATAAGTTGGGTAATACTGTACATCGGTAAGCCCGCGGGTAAGCCATATTAATTGGGTACTACTGTACCTAATTACCACTGAGAAAAAATATTATAAGTGTATTCTTTCTTCCGTGGTAATTACCGTGGTAATAGTTTTGATCATAGATTAACATCGATCGGACTTTCAGAAACTGGTGGTACCTAAGTAATTTTTTTTATCTACACTTCTTTATCATAGAAACACAAATTTTGCTGATGGTTATTCTAAGTTCCCTACAATTAATAAATATTATTAAATATTTATTTAAATTTTGTTTATGTAATTTATGTATTACCCTTTGTTTTCTTGTTATACCGTTCGCGTCGTCCGTCGTTCGTCCAGTAAAGGCTCTGCCAGAATACCAGCGTTGCACTGTTTTATGAGCAGTGCAGCTTTATGCTGAGGTAGGGACCTTTTGACTGCAGGCAACAAATTAATTAATTATACGTCGGGATTGATTTGTGTACACACAGAATATGTTTATGTTTTAGGGTTCCGTTGCCAAATGGCAAAAACCGGAACCCTTATGGATTCGTAATGTCTGTCTATCTGTCCGTCCGTATGTCACAGCCACTTTTTTCCGAAACTATAAGAACTATACTGTTGAAACTTGGTAAGTAGATGTACTATTCTGTGAACCGCAATAAGGTTTTCACACAAAAATAGAAAAAAATAATTGGGGGTAAATACATAGAACTGAAACTCAATGTTTTTCGTGGAGAGGAAACAAACAAACAAACAAACTCACATAAGCATAAATAATATTGTAAGTAAGTTTAACTGTATTATTAAAAATAACGGGAGCCTACAGCCATATTTAAATCAAATGGAATACCCATTTTTTGTCTAATAAATATCCATACATAGGTTAACGATACGCAGACTTTTGGCCTCAACCATATATAGTAGGTATAAGCAATACTGTGGGTGGATGAGTGCGGAGGCCAGCCGAGCCGAGCCTAAATCACATCGCGCGGCGCTAAAATGTAGGAAGATATTTTAACTGTGAATAGACCTGGGTTTGACCGTGGTAAGTGATGATGTGGCCGAAGGTGGTAAGCACACAAAACCTAGAAAGAACTGGCTCTCAAGTGCAGCTGTTGGAACTTGGAACACACCGATAGGTGCTTGGCGACAGATTTTCAACTTGAGGGTGGTAGCCAGCCAGATGGCTACTATACTACAAAGTACCCTACCACCCTGCTATGGCTTCCTCACGATGTTATCCTTCACCGAAAGCTCAAGCTCACTGTAGGATTTGGACCCGGGACCTTCGTCTCGGTATCCGTCGTGACCACTGAGCTAATATTGATGGCACCTTAGATAGATGGCACATTTGTGTGATGTTATGATTTAATTATCTTCACAGTACAAAGAATCATGGCGAGCTCCATACATTGATTTGTACAAAAAAAAAAAAAACATTTTAGAGAGTTTTGAATCACTTCCACTGTTGAGATTACATTACCAGGAACATGATAATATACCATGAAATATTTTATAAACCCCGCAAAACATAACAACAACATAACGGTTTTGGTCGCGAATAGTCGCCATTCGCCGGCATGCCATAGAAATTCGCATTTTTATCCCGGGGTTCTAAAAATATTTTAAATGGCTCAAGTTGTTCCTTAGGCACCAAGGATCAATAATAACGTCTTTCCAACGTCTCTAAAAATCTTTATTTTTTTGTACAAATCTCGCCATGATCCTTTAATCAATACACAAAACAAACCCAATAATCAAAACTTACTTATATATAGAGGACTTCAGGAGGTACAAAAAAAAAAGATAACGTAGTGATGACATTTTGTGTGTATGAATGATTCTAAAAATGACGCATTTCCAAAATATTTCAAACTTACAGGTAGTAAAACGACTCTTCAGTCAAGGTAAAATTTTACTTAAATTTTATTTTATTTTAACAGTTTCCGCAATGCAAAAAAAATGTACTAGATACCTAATATGAAAAACAAACTAGGAGAACACCAGGCATCAACCAGAGTAACAGCAAAGCGACAGACTACTAAGTATGCTACGAAAACTTCTATCCATAAGCGATCCACACAGTGCAATAAGTAGATATGACCGACGACAAAGGAGAAGAAGATATGCCACCCTTTTTAGTATCATATTATCATCGAAGAATAATCCCCATATTATATAGAAAATGCAGTTCAATCTCAAAAACTGGAAATTAACCACCACTACTCAGTACCCTACCTTAAAGCGGACCATTCAATTCAATTCAATTCAAAATTCAAATAGACCTTCGCAGGCACTTATGAAAAGTCTGACTCTAATACCCTAATACCGGTTCGGAAGGTTGCATTTGCTGAGAAGAGCCGGCAATAAACTCAGCAATTACTCTTTTCAAAACAAGCTTAGATTCATTACATAATATTTACATTCTAATCGCATTGACAACAATTGCGTGCCCGGGCGAGGCGGCAAAACTACAAAGTAGACTGAATCTATATTTAATAAGTAAATAAATAAATGGCAAACTCATATATTATATTCTGTTATTTCATTAGAACTGGCTTACCATTATGATTAAAAAGCTACCCCTTAGTCAGATAGACGGCGAGAGGCGTAGCGTAGGATAGTAGAGTACTTCTAACAAAAATGTCTTTTACTAGGCAAATAATACTTCATAACATGAAAACTACTACGATTATATTAGTCTTCTGAATCATGAAAATTTATTTTAAATACAATATAGGTGAAGCGCTCGTGGTGTAGCATGATTAGCCGTTCTTAATCGATCGCTACCACTGTCCTGGATGGGTAACCTATTTCTAAATCGAGCATTTCCATGCTTCGGAAGGCACGTAAAGCCGTTGGTCCCAGTTATCACGTCGCTAAGCTAGTGGGAGGCCTACTAGGCGGTTCAAAAACTCCAACAGTAGGAAGACAACTAGCCTCGCTCCACCAATCCCTTTCACCCTAAATTATGAAAGGAGGCCTGTGCTCAACAGTGGGACATATAGGCTGATGATGATGACAATATAGATATCTAATATTAAATATCTAACATCTCTTCCATACGTATGGAGTAAGGTACGTCATGAACGGAGGTCCAATTGACTGTATTAGAGCGAGCTATTTTATCAGACACCAGCTGTTCACGGAATTCATGCCAACGTCGGTCTCCTACGAATGTTTTGAACAATTGTTTTTTTGATGGTATCTGAAAAGTAAATAAATGTAATTAGGATAATTAGTCTGCGCTGTCATCCAGTATATCGTATTCGTCTCATATGAATAACAAAATTATGTCTGCGCTCATAATTGATATAACAAATTACCCACCTAAACTGTAACAACATAAGAGCTCTACGGCTAGCAAGATAGAGAAAAGCATTATTTCCCTTTGGAGAGTGCTTGAAACTGCTATGCAAAAGTAGTAAAACACACCTTCTTTTCTAAATATCGCTCTATACGTGACCATATGTCGGCCGTATTGCGTTGTAGAAGCCATACTTTCGGCAGCAACATGCAATCGACTGGAGTCAGCGCCACAATGCGTCTATCTCGCATGTTCTCGCCAAAACCAAAACTTGAACCGGCATTTAATTTGCATACCTGTTAAACAATGGATTGTTAGGCCATTTAGGCTGTTTACTTACTAATATCGCCAATTATAATTGATTTAATTTAAGATAAATATAATGTCTATCATGGTAAAGATAAAAATATCATATAAACCTGCATAAATACGGTTTGAAGATTTTCTGGTGGTTTTTCTATTACTGGTGTTAGACTCAACCTGAAAAGGCCCCCATTAAAATATTTCTTTTTCAATATTTTTAAACTGTTATGATAAACAAAGTATAATATAACCTTATCGAGTCCCGAGTCTGGTCCGATGGTTGTAAATTATCTTTAGACTGATTATTTTCAAATATCACTTTGCTGCTAGTGCTAGGTCTTTTGGATTCCATATGATCATCATTTATTTGTATGCTCTCATTTTTGGAACCTATTGCTGGCCCTTGAGAACTAATATTATTTATAATACCATCATTTGGGGGATCCGGTACAGATCCACTGTCTTTTTCATTATCTTGTCCACTTTCTGCTGATGCTGAAGCCCGATTGAGATTCTTGTATGCTCCAAAATATTTCGATTCAAAATCCTGTTCACTTTCAACTTTTGGTACCTTTAAACAGAAGTATTAATTATGTTGAATTGCTTAACATTATAAAATCTGTGAATACATAAATTAAAACATACAAATGGATCATATAACGCAAAGGAGTTCCGTCCCAAACGCGATGTGACGATCACTTGTAATGACTCAATCATCTGACAACGACCGGACAGTACAAAGTAGACAAAATTAGCTACTCCCACTCCATCTCCAAGGAGGGTCTCGTTTATGTCATACGACTTCATCTTGGCCACTGTGCAACCTTCACGACGAGCCACCTAGTAAAAGAAAGCATTCTTTTAGCTCATGGGTCTAAAATCATTTAAAAGATCATTATAATAGTGCGTCCATGCTACGCGAACCGAATACTTGCCGAGCCACGAACGAACAGAATTCGTTCGTTGCTCACGGTACGTTACAACGAACCTACAACGAGCGCGATGCGAATCCATGTGTTCGTGAAAAAACTGGCAATCGGGCTCGCGGGCGCGCTCGTCCCAATTAAGGCTGCGTATAAAGCAAAATAACAATCTTAGAATTGAAATTTACCCAAGTAAATAGTATTTAAATGAAAAAATATTTTTATATGGGTATTTTCATTATATACGCGAGGGTTCTGCCTGAGCAAAAACATAATGGAATGAAATTTCCTCGATAGAAAAAAATCACAAAGCTACCTCTAATAATAATGAATTTTCGGTTTTATTCGTTCATGGTGTATCTAATTAAGACAAAAATTCGATAAATAATATCACTAACATATGACCTAGGGCTGCTACTAACGATTTTTTTAAATATTCTATACTTTACGAGTTATTTAGATAAGAAGCGCTTCGTTCATTTTTGTGCCGCGTAACACGCTATCTCCATCTCATCTCCACGCGAAGATTAGACATAAGTTTGTTTCATCTGACATTGCGATATTTTTCTGGCTCAGTTTTTTCACGAACACAGGGATAGCATGGACCATTAGAATGTATCAATACATCACCTCATCCAAATCATCAAAATATGTAAACTCTGACATTGCATGCCGCACTTCATCCCATTGTTTCTGCACAGTGGCTTGGAGTATATTTTTAAAATCTTGTTTCATCAATGCCAATAGCTCACAGTATAAGAAAATATTTGGTTCACCCACCTCACACAATGTTAAACCTCTACTGAATACTAAAGTCAATCGTTACTATGGTACACAAGTTTAGTTTGATCAACATGACTGGGTACCTCCTTCAACTTTTGCATTTCTTTCCTTATGATCAGGAACTAAGTCAAAATTATGATAAAATACTTTCATCAAAATAATACTTTGTATTAATATTGTAGATTGGCGAATTTTTTTCGACAAAGTTTAATTCTATTCTAAAGTAGCCCCTAAATAAAAATCTTTTTCACTGTACTTCAGCTATGCAAGTGAATTTTACAATGAAATTGAATACAAAAAATTGGTAATTCATTCTTCTTATAATGTGTTGAACAGATTTCAGAAAGTACTTACGTTTAGTACTTACGTCGTTTACCTATTCTGACCTGTCGCTTGCCCCGTGGCGCGCGCGGTGCGTGCCTGAGAACACTATAAATGCATCTCATTCTTACATGAAATCACGGTGAACTATACAATCAGTTACTCTTGCGAAGATAGATTTGATTGGCCGTAGCTTTTGTTGATTTATTATCAAGGTAGCGCCTAAATAATATAAAAGTTGAAAGCTGAAGAGAATATTTTTTATACTTACCTATGAACTTATAAATACCGTTTTACTCCGTTGGATGCAAGCGGCCCAAAACCGTTCGAAGTGGAAGTTAATGGGAGAGGTCTATGTTCAGCAGTGGACATCCTTGGACTGATATGATGATGATCTACCTACCTACTTATAAAACATTCAATACTCAGTTTAATTAAATTACTAGGTAAATTTAATTTCTAAGTAAGTTGCTTGTAACAAAGGTTTTCAGTTTATCAGAAGTATGTTTTAATCAAATTGTCGAGAAATACGAAATTAAAAAGAATTAAATATCGTGTGATGCATATTAATGAAAAATATGTTTATTTTCCACTGTGGTACGCCATGAATTGTAAGCCATGGCTCCATGGATTTTATTCATATAGATCTCAGCTTAGCCTATAGAAACTTACAACACTAGGGGTAGTTAGGTCCCCCGGTAATGCCCAGAGCCGAGGCTTGTGCCCCACGTGGGGCGCCCTCAGGCATATAACCCCGATTGAGAGCGTGATCGCTGATGTGTCAGAGGCCTTGTAGTAAATTTAAAAAAAATGGGGCTGGGAACCAGTCGCGAGTTTCCGACTTCTCCTTAAAAAATCTGTTCATACCCTGAAAGTGGCTTGAAGAGGGGTTGTGTGGAGTTTCTGTGCCGGCAGCTGAAGGAACAAAGCACATGTGTTATTACTATAAAACTAGGTACTACACCGCTGGTGGGCACGCAGCAAACAAAACGTGTCCTCATGGAGTTCATGGTAATAGGGTACCTACCTACCTACCTAAAAATGCGTAAAAAGTGATTTTAAAATAAGTGAATCTTTATTGTTACTAACTAAACAACAACACAAAAAGGAAAACTATATATCTAAAATTAAATATCTAGCATCTCCTCCATACGTATGGAGTAAGGCACGTCATGAACGGAGGTCCAATTGACAGTCTTAGACCGAGCTATTATGTCCGACACTTTTTGATCTCGGTACTCTTGCCAACGTCGCTCTTCTACGAATGTTTTGAACAATTGTTTCTTTGTTGGTATCTGAAAAGCAAGTAAATATAAGTACCTAGCATCATTTTCATTATAAAACAACCTACTTGACCTAGTAGGTTTATTTAACCACTGATGTACTTGACCTCTCCCAAAGCGTGTTAAAGCCAAAGAAATGATAAACGCCAATACTATCATCATGTCACTATCAAATTCTAAACTATTTCCCTCTTATTACAAAACATGGTTTAAAGCAAAACCAGGTTTTACTGTCATTCGGTCACTTTCTAACGTCATATAATAAAAAGAAACAAGGCTATTTTAAAACCTGGTTTTCACAAGGAACCGTCTTGGGCCTAAATTGAATATCCTAAATTAAATAGATAAGTGTCCTGGGATTGGCTAGAAGGAGAAACACATTATTTCCTTCGAAGAGAAGTTGAAACTGCTCGGCGAAAGTAGTAATACACACCTTCTTATCTAAATAATGCTCTATACGCGTCCATATGTTGGCGGTATTTCGTTGTAGAAGCCATATTTTTGGCAACAACAAGCACTCTACTGGAGTCAGTGCCACAATGCGTCTATCTCGCATGTTCTCGCCAAAACCAAAACTTGAACCGGGATTAAATTTGCATACCTATAAATAAAGCATTGGGTAGGTAGTCAGTCAGGCATTACCATAATATTCAGTCAACGGTACTGATTATGTTCTTTACAAACATAACCTTTAGTCTCACCATTATCTCTTCCTACAAAAAACATAAGAAAAGGATAATATAAGCACTCAAATTAGTCCGATTGTTTATTTTTAACGTAAATGCCATCAAACTTGACCACGACTATTTTCCCGCAACAGCTTTAAATATTATATATTATTTATTTAATAAGGTTTGTAAGAAAGAGATTTTTTGTGAGACCAAGTGATACTAAATTAGTTTAGTTGTTGTTGAAAACTACTAGGTTATATTTTTTATGATTTCATGTCAAAGAAAATTATTTCAGTTGTGTCAGAAGCTTGGTCGCCTATTTTTTCCACTCAGAGTCTCAGAGCTAAATTTCTTTAAATTCTCAACAGTTTTAAACAACAGAATCAACACCAACGTGTATGGTCTACGGTATATGTAGTAAAGATGAAATAAAAACCTGCATGAAGAAGGTTCGAAGATTTTCAGGTGGTTTTTGTACGACTGGTGTAAGACTCAACCTGAAAAATGGCACACTTATTTAAAAAAATATCTAGCATCGTTACGTTGTTTTTGTTCCGTTAGGATAAACAGAGTAAAATATAACCTTATTGAGTCCCGAGTCTGTTCCGAAGATAGTTCATCATCAAATAATACCACTCGGCTAATAGCGCTAGGTCTCTTAGATCCCTTATGATCTTCAATTATTTGTACGCTCTCACGTTTAGAACCTGTTGATTCCCGTTGTGAAATGATATTTTTTATAAAAGCTTCGTTTGTTGGATCCAGTACTGGTCCACTGACGTTTCCGTGAATTTCTTCACTTTCTGTTGATGTTGAAGCACGATTGAGGTTCTTGTATGCTCCAAAATATTTTTTATCAAAGTCCTGTTCACTTTCATCTTTTGGTACCTTAAATAGAAGTACAAGTTCTGATTAATAGCTTACCTTATGAAACCTGTAAATACATGAATTAAAACATACAAATGGATCATATAGTGCAAAGTAGTTCCGTCCCAAATAAGATGTGGTGACCACTTGAATTGTTTCAATCATCTGACACTGACCCGACAGTGTAAAATAGACAAAATTGGGTACTTCTACACCATCTCCAAAGATGGTTTCATTTATTGCATACGACTTCATCTTGGCCACGATACAACCTTCACGAAGGGCGACCTAGTAATAGAAAGCAATGCTTTTTAGTAATGAGTCTGTTTTTATTTTAAAGATATCAAAATAACCACTAGGTACCTCACCTCATCCAAAGCATCAAAATAAGTAAACGCTAACATCGCATGCCGCACTTGGTCCCATTGCTCCTGCACAGTGGCCTGGAGTATATTTTTAAAATCTGGTTTCATCATTGCCAGTAGTTCACAGTGACCTGATTATAAATAATCAATTTGTTTTTAGACGTAGCGCCATAATAATCATTTTAAACCTATACTGAATAATAAAGTAGTAACTACACTTTATTCGGTTGATCGGCATGACCTTCTTTAAGATTTTGAGGATTTCGAACTGGGTCACTCGCTGACTATTTGACCTAGTTTTTCTTCGTTAGTCATCATTAAGGAAAGAATTGGGAAATTACTTATTTACTTTATTAGGTATACTTCTTACCAGTAGTTGTACAAGTGGCGGTCCTCGGTATATTATGCAGCAAAGAAACTTCGCCAAACATATCACCAGGGTGCATCACACCAATGTCTACTGATACATACTGCTGGAGCAATTCATCGAAAATCGTATGGCTGACTATGACGTCACCAGTTATAATGAAGTAGAGAGCGTGTGCCTCTTGATCCTGACGTACTATGGTTCGCCCTGGACCGTAATATTTAAAGTAGGTAACCGCCGCCAATTTTCTCTTTACATGCTGAATGATAATAAGTTCTTTGTTAAAAAAATCATTTTTAATACAAGCTTTTTTTGAGTGACTGTACTTTTTGTTGACTGTACTTGCAGTGTCATCCAATACACTAATGTATACCAAATATCAATCCGACATCAAAGCTTGTAAATGATAAAGGCAAGGCTATCGTTAAGTCTAAAATATAATAATTCAAGCACATAACCAAAGAACTTATCGTAAAAGTTCAACTTACATTTGGATAACGTTTAAAGCATTTTAATCCACCTAATTTTTTGTAAATATATTTCTTCTCCTGCTCCGAGCGTTCTTCCGCATGCTTATTCAAGAGCGCTTTATCCTGTAAGGTTAATAATTTGTTGCGAAAACCAATGATTTTCCAATCTATCTATACTAAAAAAACCGGCCAAGTGCGAGTTTGAGTCCGACTCGCTCACCAAGGGTTCCGATTTCGACCTTGTTCGAACACTGCGCACCGGTTCTTGGTTCAGAACACAACTGTTGTAAATAACCGGACCGCATAACTAAATTGTATGAGAACTAATTATAAAAATGTCGAAAAAGCTGTATGTACTAAGTTAGTTGGAAACATCGTTCTATTTTCCACTACGAAGTTACAAGTCGAAAGTGCCATGAGTGGCTTCTTGAAAAAAATATTACGGCTGCTTTACTTCTCGACTTACTCCAGATCCCGTACCCCCAGATTTAAGTTTTTTTTGCGTTGGGAGTATTACCTAAATACCTACTATTCTGTTTTCAGGATTAGAAGATATCGGTGACAGTTCACATTTTCCGGTTCACTCATACTACTTGCGAGTAGTTGCGAGTAACTAATATAATATTTTACAAAAAAATATTTTAATTTCCATTTTATATCATTGCTAAAAAAATATATATATCGCTATACATAACTAAGAAATAATTTCAGCACATTAATACTATAGATTGATAATTTTAAAAATTAAGAAATAGGATATACTTAAAATACTTGCTGCATGAAACGGAACATTGACCTATAGTGATTGACAATGCTTGATCGACAGGGAAATTCATAAAAGTATCGATATATGTTATATCGATTATTTTTGAATAGGTTTATCAATATCGAAATATTTTAATTACCAAAAAATTTTGATATATCGGTACGATATCAAAGAGAGAGAATATTCTTACATTACTAGGTAAATATCAATTAACAAACATAATTTCTCATAAATCCTGTAATAATTACCTGAAATTAAGAACAACGATAATAGTACAGTATGATACATGTGTGCAAAGTTGGTAATTACACACGAGGCGGTATTAAGCAGTAAGACAGTGATAAGGAAATATAATTTGGAAAATAAAAGCACTAAAATGAAAATCGATTAGACTTTCTTTATTAACTTTCTCGATACAACAAAAAAATCGATTGGATATCGTTAAGGCGCATGACTATAATTGTCAAAAGTGAACTGTCACCGATATCTTCTAATCCTGAAAACAGTTTACAAGCAAGAGTTAAGGTATTTTGTAACTTTAATTTGTTTGTTGAATTGGGAAATGTGTATCTTACGGTTATTGTCAAAAGCTGTTTTTTTTTTGCTTTTGACCGAACGTCTTGCTGGACCCTTCGCTTAACATCATCAAAACCTTCATATTCCTCCACGGCCTCCATCAACCAATATGTGTTGTCCATTACTAGCCGCCCAAGAGCGCGAAAGAGGCATTTGGCTCGGAACTTCTTTTTCATCAACACTTCCGGGTCCTGTAAAAAAATAGCAATACATAATATAGGGTAGGTATTTACTGCAAACCGTTACTCTTTCATTACAAGTCACGTATTGTACCGTCTGTAACACAGAATAAGTAGGTACTATTCTATAAGATTTTATTTAGTTTATCCTGTCCCGGGGTCTGTGTGTCTGTAATCAAATCTTGCAAGTTAAAGATCCACTTCCCGTTTCCGATTGAGCTGAAATGTTCGGCTAACAATGCTATATTGTTGAGCTTATCTGATGATGGAGCCGGAAGGTGGCCATGGGAACTCTATCATAAAACGACTCATCCCCATCGAGAAGCTCGTTTGATTTGTCTTGTCAAGAGGACTCTGGTTCTAGGGTCTGTCTGATGATGAAGTTGGTCGATTTATTGTTTGTAACTTGTAAAAAATATGTGTATAATAAAAAAATTAAATAAATACACATGAGATCTCACTACACACCCCCACTACCCCTTACCCCTTCGAGCCTCACGTGATTATTGCACGGCCCCTAAGAACGCTACTACTTACGTATTAAGTAACTATGTAGGACCTACATCGGGGGGCACGGCAGTGCCCCCGCCGAGTCGAGCGCGAAGCAAACACTGACGTACCATCCTTTACTGGAACCATTTCGCCGCATTTTCAGGCCCCTATTTGAGAACCTCTGGATAAGACCCGAACGCAGAAATTTTCGTCATCCAGTAAGCTATAATCACATACTTAAAATCCAAAATTTCAAGTCTGTAGGTCATTTAGTTCCGAAGTTAAGCGAAAGCAAAGTTTCACATTTATGAAACTCACTCACTCACTCACTCACTCATGATCATCAAAATAGAACTAGTACTTCCCATAAACTCAGAGAGCTGAAATTTGGTACAGAGTTAGGGTTTAATGACCACATAAAGGGAAAACTATAAAAACTAGGATAATCGAAGATCTGGAGTACCTGGTGGCCCTGATTAGAAAACACAAGATCCCAACCAAACTATTAGAGATCGACATACCGCCTTTACAAAAAATATTCAACTTGGTGGGCCGCTTCATTTTCTACAAAAAGAAGTGAAATCCCATCAAAAACATTCTGTAAAAAACTAGCCAAGTCTCGATGGAGCTGCTTGTTTATCTCTAAAAAGTAATGAAATCTAGACAAAGTCGTGCCAAGTCTAAGGTTCCTTACTGCTATTTCTTTACTATTATAGTTAATGTTGTGTGACTTGGCCGTTGAAGGGAATACAAGGGTACAAAACCAGGTGTTTCATGACACCGTTGCACCAATCTGTACTTGTACCCTACTACTTGTACTACTTCTACTAACGTATAAAGAATGTTCAACGGCCAAGTCACACAACATTAACTATAATAATAAAGAAATAGCAGTAAGGAACCTTAGACTTGGCACGACTTTGTCTAGATTTCATTACTTTTTAGAGATAAACAAGCAGCTCCATCAAGACTTGGCTAGTTTTTTACAGAATGTTTTTGATCACCTTAAAAGTACCTAGATTGTAAAAGTCAGGAAACACAGACGCCAGAAGCAAGTTCCACTCCCTTGCTGACCGCATTATAAATGAGGATGCAAAACGCTGCGTCCGTATTTTCGTTATGTCAACAACGTACGGATGAAAATTTTCCCGGCGGGCGTCTTGTGGTTCGATGTAAGAATGGATCCATCCCCGAGATGGCAACAGAACTACATGAATGACCGGACTTGTGCTTCATAAAGTTGAAGCAACTGCCCAGGCGTGAAGTACCGCTTCACCATAGAGAGGATACCAGCTTTCTAGCAGCTGTTTCTGCCTTCGACTCAATAGAACAACCAAAGTTTATTTTGGCTGTTAAGGTTATGCCAAGGAGATCATGCCGAACGCCGATTGGCAAGCATAGGTATATTATATTGGAAAGTAGGAGCCTGGTGGAAAGGACACGCGTCTTGGTGGCTTTAAAAGTGACTAGATTGGCTTTGCCCCAATCAGAGACTGTCTGTAATGCCACGTTCAAATGCTCTACCATAGCCATGATGATATGAAAAACTGCACTTTTAAAAAACATGTTTACCTACATTTTCTTTGTCTGACTTTGCATTTTTCCTTACACGTCCTGCCATTGTTTAATATAATAATTGCCTAAATTGTATTATGTAGATATGTAGGTACTTATATTATGTTTGATAAAAAATATTAACATTAGAACATAATTTGTTTGTAAAAGATGTTGGGTTGTTGGGTTGTTGTTGTTAGATTTGATTGAATATGTTCCAGTCAACTTGACATATAAGAAAACGAAATTAATATACCCGTCAAGGAGATCGGATATTGGAGTAACACTGAGTAACATTGCCTCAAAGATTTTCATATAGGCATCGTTTGCATTGCCTATTATATCAATGAAGATCTTATAAATATTCAAAATACCTGTCAAATCGATAAATCAATGTTATAATTAAACCAGAAATACCATTAGAAAACTTGGCTTTATTCAACTAAAACACAAGATATTATTTATACGTAACAGAAAGATAAAGAGTATGTCAAAACGTCAGCCAAGTGATGATGGAACACCATAGTCAATGTCATAGACACACCACATTCACCCCCACCAGACTCATTTTCAGTTAGGGACATAATCTTGAAATTTTGCTGGTGGCCGCCTTTGGCGGGTGGACCGACGCAGAGGCTGTTCAGCCAGTTCTGATTCTGCAATTTCGTGTTCTGAATCCTCTTGCGTTGAATCTTCAGAGCAAGATTCTTCAGTCTAGATCCTCGGTAGTTAGTGGCGCTAGTTGTCTATTGGAAACAGTAGACTCTCGGCCATCAGGCAAGCGAACATACGAGTAAGATGGATTTCCATGTAACAGCTCCACTTCATCTACGATTGGATCATATTTCGAAGTTCTTACATTCCTTTTCATAAGCACTTGACCTGGTGACAATAACCATGAAGGAATTGACCCACCTGTCGGAGATCGTCTAGTATGGAAGAAAAAGCGCTCATGGGGAGTCTCATTTGTCGCTGTAGGTACATAATAGAGATCGAATTGAATGCAGCGCAGTAGGTAATGCTCGTTCCCAGTCCGCAGTTTGCATCTGTCTCGATTTAAGAAATAATTGGATTGTTTTCCATAGAGTCCCATTTAGCCGCTCTACTTGGCCATTTCCCTCTGGGTTGTAGGGAGTTGTCCTGCTAGAGGCAACATTATAAGTAGCCAGAAATTGTTTTAGCTCTTGAGACATAAATGCTGTTCCCCTATCTGAGTGAACATAAGCTGGGGAACCAAAAGTAAGGAACAAGTCTTTTAGACATTTAATTACTGTTTGTGCTGAAAGATCGCTGCAAGGATAGGCGAATGGAAATCTTGAGTATTCATCAATGATAGTCAGTATGTACTTATTATGAGTGTTAGATGGCAGAGGTCCTTTAAAGTCGATGTTGAGGCGCTGGAAAGGTTCGATAGCTTTAATGAGATTACTCTTGGTTTTCATGAAACGGGGCTTCAATTCCGCGCAGACACGGCAAGATGCTGTCATAGATTTAACATCGTTAATTGTATAGGGAAGATTCTTTGTACGAACCCAATGCGCCATTCTGACGATACCTGGATGGCAAAGAGAATTATGTAATTCGTATAATTTATCCGTGTCCATTAAAGCACAAATTCTAGAGAGTGCGTCTGCGGAAACATTTTCCCTACCCGGGCGATATATTACATCGTATTTAAAACAAGACAGTTCCAATCGCCACCGTTCAATCTTTTCATTTTTTATTTTGTTAGCGTGTTTTTGATTGAGCATAAAAGACACAGACTTTTGATCCGTTATTAATAGGAAGTGTCTTCCAAGTAAATAATGACGCCATTTCCGTAAGGATTCTACAATCGCATATGCTTCCTTTTCTATGGACGGGTGCTTTTTCTCTGAATCGTTGAGTGAACGAGAAAAGAATGCGACAGGCCGGCCACATTGAGATAGGGTGCCAGCGATAGCATACTCAGAAGCGTCAGTTTCTACGGTAAGTAAATCAGTATCGTTAATGGCTACTAACGCGGCTTTGGCGATTTCAGATTTCAATAGCTGAAAGCATTCAGTTGATTCTTGGTTTAGCGGAATGCTCGCACGAATTAGTGTTTGTATTTTTGAAGAAAAGTTCGGTATCCACTTCGAGTAGTGTGCAAACATACCAAGAGTTCTTTTAAGACTGCTACTGTCATTTGGTAATGGTAGGTCCAAAAGAGGCTTAAGTCGGTTCTCATCTGGTTTTATAATGTTATTGTGAATTGTATATCCGAGTAAATTTATTTCTTCAGCGCTAAATATACATTTTTGTTCATTCAAAGTTAAATTGTATTTAGTAACTGCATCCATAAATCTTTTTAGATTCTTATCATGATCTTCTTTTGTTTTTCCACAGACCGTGACGTCATCAAGGTATGCAAAAGTGCCATCTAGCTTTTCGGTTTCTATGACAAAAGACAATGTTCTTTGAAAGGCAGCTACGCCATTGGTAACGCCAAATGGTATTCGTGTAAATTGATATAAATTACCACAAGCTTCGAATGCTGTCATAGGTTTTTCTTTCGATAAGATTGGCACTTGATGATACGCAGATTTTAGGTCTATTTGACTAAAGAAGTTGTATTTTGAAACTTTGGATATAATGGATTCTATTTTCGGTAGAGGGAAAGCATCCAATTCAGTGTACCGGTTTATAGTACGAGAGTAATCTATTACCATTCGTCTGCGGTGTGTGGTACCTCCAGTTACTAAAACCTGGGCCCTCCATGGCGACATGCTCGGTTCGATTATGCCACTATTTAATAAATTAGACACTTCCTCTTTGATAAACCGTTCATCTTCTTCAGAGTAGGTTCTGGACTTGATAGAAATCGGCCTTACATCGAGTGAGAGGTTAGAAAAGACAGAGGCCGGAGGCACAGATGCTTGCATAACGTTACATATATGTAGAGGTTCTCTTTCACCACCGAATTGGAATTCTAGAGACCGATGGTGTTTCAGGAGATCATGGCCAATAATTACATCAGCACACAGATTCTGTACGATGAGAAGAGGATGTTGTTTGTAGGTATGTTTGTAGGTATGGCTTTTAATATCTGTGAAAACTTTTAATTAGCCTTCCATTTCTATCTACTAATATATTTGTATGTATACCTAGCTGTAAGTTTTCCTTTGAGAATAAAAAAAAAAAAAAAAAAAAAAAGTATGTTTGTCAAGTTTGATAGTCGCTTCACATAATCCATTGACGAATGATACATGATTTAAAGAAGCCAATGCAACGGATTGTTTAATGTTCTTCCTTCTGAGATTCATTGTATTTGATAAAGCCTCGTCGATAAAACTTACAGAACTTCCCGTGTCAATCAGGGCATCAGCACGAGTTTCATTCAATAAGATAGGTATAGTAGCTTTCCGTAGACTAGACGGAGAAGCAGCCGAAATACATGCATTACTTTCGTCATTGTTGACCGCTGCATTCGCAACAAGTTTCGAAGATCGACATACACTCGCTAAGTGCCCTTTTTTTGAACAAAGTTGGCATATAGAGTTGAAAGCGGGGCACTTGATGCGTTGATGTAGAGTATTAGACCCACAAAAGAAACAACGTCTTGTCCCTCGTGTCGAAGCTGCTAAGTTTGAGATTTGGCTTGCTTCAGAAGGTTGAACATGATTATGTGATGTTACAGCATTAAGTAGTGATGGATCAAGGGAGTTGACAAATGCAAGACTGTTTTTCTCAGCTGATTCAATTGCAATAGCCTGTCTAAAAGCATCATCTAGGCTTAGTACTGTGTTTTCTAGCAGTCTTTGGCGTATCTTTTGCGAAGAAATTCCTGATATGAACGCATCACTTATGAATTCTTGCTTATATTCATCAGCAGTAACATTTTTAAAAGTACAAGCTTGGGCAAGTTCTTTCAATGCTTGAATATATTTAGATATCGATTCATCTGATTTCTGCTTACGAGATGATAAAACATGACGTGATGTATTTCATTGACAGGTTTGATATATATCTCATTAAGCCGTTTAATTGCATCGTCGAACGAATCGCATTCGTTGATAAAAATGTAGATTGTTGGAGCAAGATGATTTGTTAATAATTTTAGTTTCATGAGATCGGAAATACTAGAATCTTCTTCATTTAAAAAATTTGAGAATGTCGCAAACCAGTGTCTCCATTTTGTATCGGCCGCCACTGCTCCGGGTTCGATGTCAAATCGGTCTGGTCGGAGATATCGCATCATGCTTGTAGATTTTTGGGATTTTTGCGTACCCAATTTGTATCATTTTCAGCCATATTTTTAGTTGAATAAATTGTTATAATTAAACCAGAAATACCATTAGAAAACTTGGCTTTATTCAACTAAAACACAAGATATATTTATACGTAACAGAAAGATAAAGAGTATGTCAAAACGTCAGCCAAGTGATGATGGAACACCATAGTCAATGTCATAGACACACCACACTTAGGCGCCGATCCCACAGGGAGAGTTCTAGAGTTCACTATTGTGCACACAGCAAGCAGTCTAGATATCTACAGTTCTGCAATATTCGCTACCGATCTTATTTTAAGAGGAAAGAGTGTACAAAATTCAACAGTGGGTGCATTTTAATTCAATATGAGCGCCGCAATAGTTACTACGGTCGCTAATCACTGAAATATGTATATTGTTCTACGAAAGTAAAAAAAAAACTCGAAAGAATACAAATTTCCCGCCTTAGTACTGATGTTTGACCATAAGAGTGGAAATCTAGAAGAATATGGCAATGTCAGATGAAACAAACTTATGTCTAACCTTCGCGTCGTATGAGACAGAAATAGCGTGTTTCGCGGAACAAAAATGAACTAAGCGCTTCTTATCTAAATAACTCGTAAAGTATAGAATATTTTAAAAAACCGTTAGTAGCAACCCTAGGTGATATGTTAGTGATATTATTTATCGAATTTTTGTCTTAATTAGATACACCTTGAACGAATAAAAACGAAAATTCATTATTATTACTAGAGGTATCTTTGTGATTTTTTTGTATCGTGGAATTTTCATTCCATTATGTTTTTGTTCAGATAGAACCCTCGCGTATATAATGAAAATACCCATATAAAAATTGTTTTTCATTTAAATACTATTACTTGGGTAAATTTCAATTCTAAGATTGTTATTTTGCTTTATACGCACTCTTAATCTTCACCGTGTATAGCGCGCTTTACCAATAAAACAGAATATTTTATCCAAATTCTCTGTTTTACGATCCACCTTATCTTATTTGTCTAAATTATTAATTTTACAAATCCCTAATTTTCCGAATTCCTTATTTTCTTATTTAATGGTTGTACAAATTCATTTTTTTCCAAATGAGGGCATTTACATAAACAAAGCAAAAATAAATATCTGAGATGATAAAAATTAACCATATAGTCAACGGCAACACTGAATGATTTGACAAATTTTGACGTTTGCATTCCGATTCCGACTTGATAATTTGTGTTAGCTATTTTCGTTGCTTTTCGCTGTTTCGGGCTATAATTAAAAAATTTCAAAGCAGAACGTGGTTGTTCATTTAGGATAATAAACGCAAGTTGGTAATAAAGGGAATCAAAATGGTGAGTTAACTAATGTTACTTTATTCAAGGATCACACCGCACGTTGGCATTACATTGCAAAACAATAAAAACCATTTACTCGTACTATTCACAGAGTTTCGGATTACCTTCCCTGAAAGTAAAACCTGAATATGCCGGTAACGGTATACGCGTACAAGAAGGACCGTTTGGAGTACCTGACCCGCTTGCGACTGGCTTATGTGCTTCCAAACCCAAACTTGGTGTGTCGCATCCTTTGGAAGTATCAGAAAAAAATGTAAGTTAATGTGATTTCCTATTTTACTGACGCCAAATCATTATTCAAACACATAAAGCTTAAAAAGAACCCTCCCACAAGTGCTTGGTGGCACATTTCTATCTTGAGAAGTACCATGCGATGGTGTCTCCACAACTTTTCCGTCACTGAAATATATCAATTAACACTATGTGCTCTCACTGTAATGGTTGCAGTAAATTACTGTTACAGCGATTACATGATTCATGCTAACCCACGCACATAGGGGTATTTGACCCAAAAATACGGACAAAATTATTTTGCGGTCTTAAATGACATATATGTTCAAAATAGTGATATGTATAGTAAAATTTATTTTTTACCTAATGGGGTTTGGAAATGGCAAAGAGGGAAACGTATTTAAGCTACTTCTTCAGGAAAAAGTGTAATCTAACATTAAAAATGTCGATAAAAATTATTATTTATAGGGTTTAATTATTCAGAGGATGAGCCC
Source organism: Polyploca ridens (assembly GCA_951394255.1). Classification (NCBI taxonomy): domain Eukaryota; kingdom Metazoa; phylum Arthropoda; class Insecta; order Lepidoptera; family Drepanidae; genus Polyploca; species Polyploca ridens. The sequence goes on from OX596249.1 coordinate 10,865,557, forward strand.
CACTCGTCTTCATCAATAGAAATATTTGTTTCATCCATATCTTGAGTAATTTCAGCTTCTTCATTTGATGCCTCAACTTCACCCGGCAATAACATTTCCATGGCTGCGGCGCTAAATGGCCTTGATCTTTTTGTTGGTTTTGGCCTTATGCTACTCATTAAGGGATCTGATGTTAGGAGCAACCTGTTTAAAACGTCTTGGTTGCATTGCTCACGAGAAAACTTTCGTGAGAAGTTTTAGCGAAATTGCCTGAAATGTTTGTTTCTCGCCTCACCTGCTTCTTCCGACAAGGTTCCGATTGGTAATAAGGCATGTTGAACCACAAGGGGACCGTGAATCAGTACCTTGTCTATCGTGGGCGTCATGGGATGCCAGGAGTATAACTCTACGTATAACTCTAAATATAACAATGCTGTATCATGGCATTATGCTGAAAACTTTACAATATTAATTTTAGCCCACTGGAAATCACTTCCAATATTGCAGCAAATCTTTCGATCAACCTTAGATCAATCCCAAGAATTTCTGAAGCGACTTGCGGTTTCTCAAAGAATCTTCGACTTGTGTTCCCGTCATTTCTGTTGCCGAATCCGGTTTAAACAGGTATTTCCACTGTTTTCCTTTATGAAAACATGTTCTGTCCTGTTGGCAGCAGAACACCTGGTCTTCATTTCCGACTTAATATAAGAAAATTTGTGGCGAAACTCTTGTATTTATTCAATGGGAAATGATGGTTTGTTTATTATTAAGTTCTCCACAAAATCCCACTTCTTTGAAAATTCCCTATCTGTGCTAGTTTTCCCTATATTAATAAATATTCTCATGTCTTAATTCTTACACCAGAACCACCTACTAGGGAAAAGAAGTTGATATTAGAACATGAAGTGCATAATTTAATTTTGTTTTGTAAAATGACAAATGACAAAGAAATTAAAAAAAAATACAATAGGCAAATTTAGGCAGCCAATCTTAACTTATTCTAAAAGTAAGATAGTTATATAAACTTACAAAAACAAAAAATATACCCGGAAGCTCCCTGAAATACAACAAAATCTCTAGTGTATATATTTTTGACACAAAATATCATAAGTTTGTTTTGCGGTTCATAATAACTAAAATATCTACTAATATTCTGATATTATGTTGAAATAATTGAGAAATACAGATAGTACATACCTGGTTCCATATTATACATCCTAAAAATAACCAGTCTTAACTTCCCCACTTCATTAAAATAGTTGGAAATGCAGGACTTCAAAATCGTTTACTTATTATTTATTTACGTATTCGCTGCAAGCCACTTAGATAACGACTTCCTACAACTAAACGCAAGCCTACTAAAATAAAATGACGTGAGATTCATATTCTCTATGCATTGCAGTACCATTATGCATCTACCGTCACCAGGAATTGTTTACTTTGTATACATTGACTTTTGACCGCGTTTTTGGGTCGAATACCCCTCCGTGCCACGTTAAGTCTGGATATGAGAACATCAATCAAAGCTCTAGTCAAGTTTTGAGTTGAGATTAAAACAATTTAATTTGTAATCTGGCCTGATGATATGAGGTTTATTTTCAATTAACACAATCTATTCTTTGGATGTGACTTAAGTTTAGAATCTCATACATTAAATTCCAATCCAACTTCACATTCCAGGGTAACTCCATAGACACACCAAATCTGAGCATGCACTAATAGTTTTTGTTATATAATATCATCGTAATAAAATATGTTTATAAAATTCCAGTATCACTTGAATGCAGAGAAAATGAATATGCAAATGCTTCGAAATGTGCAAGGTCTTCACGCACCACTTAGGCTTACGATGGAAATGAAATTTGCCAACAAGGTAATTCACACCTATTCTACTTGCATTTTATAAATTAAATGTGAATGTTTATTGCAGTTTGTATCATACTCATAGTAAAGTAAAGGTCAAAAGTAGGTTGCATTTAGTACCCTTTCATAATACCTAATGATTAGGTTAGGTAGCACAATAGAGTCATTCTCTTGACAGATTGCATGAGAACTGAATTGCTTAAGATGACATGGTCCTAAAGTGATAAGCTACTTTTGACGCAGACTGTACTTGGTGTATTCATCATGGCTGAATGGATTTATATGTAATATGTTTTATTATCATCTCAGTCAAAGAAGGCAGAAGAAGAAGAATATTATATTTCTGTGTAGCAATATTTTATGCTCACTTTAAAATATCCTAGTACATCTTAATTAAGGCGATGACAGCTCAGTGGTAGTGACGTCGGATACCGAGACAAAGGTCCCAGGTTCGAATCCTACAATGAGCCTGAGCTCTCGGTGAAGGAAAATATTGTGAGGAAACCATAGCATGGTGGCATGGTACTTTGTAGTACCAATCTGGCTGGCTACTATCCTCAAGTAGAAAATCTGTGGCCAAGCACCTATCGGTGTGTTCCGACAGCTACACTTGAGAGCCAGTTCTTTCCATGCATTGTGTGCTTACCACCTTCAGCCACATCATCACTTACCATGGTGAGATTGTAGTGAAACACAGGCCTATAAATAGAAAAAAAAAACTTCCTCAGGCTATAGTCATCTATTGCATGACGCCTGCGTATGTATATTGGTTTAAAAAAAAAACTATTCTAGGAAATATTTGCATATTCAAATACAGTAGAATCCGTTTATTATGACATCGAAAGGAATTGACAAATATGTCATAATAAGTGGATGTCATACAAAGCGTTTTGTGAAAAAAAAACCTTGTGTCCTTTGTGAAAAAAAAACATGTCACTGTAAGGGAAGTCATTATATCCAACTTATTTATAAAGAATTTTATATGAAAACCAAACTTCGTCGTCTAATTACGTCATAATAACCGGTTGGTCCATATAGGCGGAGTCATAATAACTGTAATTACTTTATCATCAAAAACAATTTGTACCATTACAGATTGGTCGCCTACCATTCCTACCAAGCTCCAACCTACAGCGAGATGTCCTCACTGGACGGTATATTGATATTGGCTTTGAAGACATCCTCAACACTCATGATCTATGTGAAGTCGCTGGCCAACCCCACGCTGTTATTGAAAGATCACTTGGAATACTGTGAGACAGAAACATATAATATTGTCTTATTCTACTTATCACTATGTGTACTATTTTTAAATAAAATATTGTGCTAAATATTGTAGATTATTTATTTATTTTACGTAAAATATTCTGTAGTTATAGGTATATAACACACACACTCTGTATATCATTATTATCTATATCTAATAGCAATATTTAAAATCTGAACAGTTTGTATTGTTGCTAATCTCAAGAACTACTAATGCAATTTGAAGATATTTTTTGTTTATTGAGTAGGTACATCACACATTTGAAATCCATAAATCAGGTGAAACCGGTAGTTTCTTATATGTATTATTTATTAGGTAGATATAAATATGTTGTGAGTACTTGTAGTTTGGCAAATATAGATTTTTCTGATTGTATTGTTCGTAATGGTAGTATTTTGATTTATCACAGAACCCTGAGGCCTATGAACTAGCGAGCTGACTCCACTCTCATATTTTTGTTTTGATTTTGTAGTCTCTCAAAATACCATCACTTGAATTTGTGGTTCAATAGTTATTCGTTTTTGTAACGTTGATGGCCCTAATACTAATGCTACCGGAATCTCGCTTAAAGCTTAAAAGAAATATTACGAATTTTTACATAATATTATATTATAAATATTATTTATTATTGTCTGACGATATCAAGGATCCTCAGCGTACATATTTTCTTCACTTCATCAATGCCAGTATTTATTTCGCGTTCTTTTGAATTGTTGTAGCGGCGTTGAAGGCCTTCAATGATAGACTGCACTTTGTTCTCCCTCGCGCATATTATGAACGGGAAACCAAACTTTAGTTTGTATCTGAAAAAATTATAATATAGAACTTTGGTAGAAGTTAAGACATGCTAATGGAAAAAGTATTGCTTAACACATAATTTACATTCCGGGAAAACCATAAAATGGAATGTGACCCACGTTTCCTACATGGCGCAGCAAGGCTAGTTGAACAAGCAATAGGCAATCTCACTTCTACTCGGTCGGAAATACATAGACGTATAAAAAAATGTGAGTGTCGCCTTATAAGAAAGTGAAGCCGAATATTTCCTACGTATGCGTGAGTAAAATCAGTACTGGCCTAAGCAGGCAAGTAATAGACTTATTGTCACTATCGACGTCTCACTCGCAATGCTGAATGACAACCGATCGGCTTTCTATGGTGTATAAGTGGCCATGTATTTTATAAGAAGGCCGGCTTCACTCGTTTAATAGGCGACACTCGGTTTTTTTTATACGTCTATGTATTTCCGACCGAGCCAACCATAATCCGACCGCCCCTAGTTGTACGTAACTCGTTTTAGAAATAAAAAGTCAGTCCCCTCCCCCCGGTAACGCCGTGATCTGAGGTTCGTGCCCCAACTAGGGCGCTCTCAGGCGTAGTCACCTAAACACATCGAGGAAATATCCCTATAGAGTAGTAATACTGAACAATATAATTCCACAACTAGTCAGTGATTTGTCACTGAATTTGAACAGTAAGGACCACTCGCTGCGTCGTGTGTTTTTGACTTGGCCAATCAGAGTGCATGCGTCCTTGTCTTAACCAATCAGTGCGCATTGTCGGCGGTGGGAAATTGGCGGAATTTATTTCAACCAAAATGAACGTCATTGCGCTTCTATAGGTTAATTGTTCCATGCCTAAACATAACCCCAGTTGAGAGCTTGCTCGCCGATTTGTGTAAGAATGATAAGGCCAATCTCGGTTCCTCACCATCTTGTCCATCAAAAAAAATATACATATATGGTAAATACACAGAGGTATCTGCAAGGGCGGATCCAGCCTTCAGGCCAGAGGGGTCACACACATATCCAGCTTGGATGGGTTTCAAAATATACAATACTAAAGCTGTTACCAGCAGATTCACACGAGAATAGAGTACATTTGTAAGAATTTACAAAATCGGTCCATTAGTTCTAGTGATCATGTCCTATAGAAAAGATGGCCCACGCAGCGCGAAAAATTCATACCTAAAACAGGGTTGCCAGCGAGTCACTATTATCACTATTAGTCACTATTTTAAAATCCTGTCACTTTTCTCACTATTTTCGGAATATGGTCACTATTGTCACTATTTCAGAGCTCAGAAGTGGTTTAATTGTACCTAGACTCGCTTACTACGATAAACTCGCGTTGGTAGGGGACAAATTAGTCCCGCGCGGAATCACTTAGTATATGTTGTGCGAGATCTAGTTTGGCCATAGATTGTTATAAATCTATGGTAAACTTGTAATTTTTTTTTCATATCGTATCTCTACAATTACTTTAAGGAAAAAGAAAAAATATATCACTTTCAAGTTCAGTTTTCGTTATGCAAAGTTTTGTAGCACAATAATCTTTAGTTATTGTAAAAATAAGCTTTTTCTTTTCCCTAAACGATATGATTTACATGATTACGTCATCTCTGAGTGACGTAACGCGGCGTCCAATATAAGCTATTGCGATTGCGATTCGGTCCAATGCAGTGACATGCGTCCTACGTGCGCGCGAAACCACCGCCGAAAAAGCCGTCCAAATGAGAGTTTAATTTGCGTAGCGATGGTTCCGACCTTCCTTAGACGTAAGGTGCGTTAGGGTAAGATCGGAGCTGGGTCAAGACCGTGTGCAAGTATACATTTCAGAAAGTAGGAGCCTGGTGTAATGGACTCTGTTTGGCGGTTAAAAGACACGTCTGTGTCTTGGTGGCGTCAAAAAAGACCATATTGGCTTTGCCTCAATCGAAGACCGCCTGTAAGGTCACGTTCAAACGTTCTACCATGGCCTCTCGAAGCAATTGGATCTCGTCTCTGGTGGCTCGCACGCTGGAAATGTATCTCTCTGCAACAGTGCTGTCGTCTGCGTACCCAAACAAAGATACCGGGTTTTAGCAGATCGTTGATATGCAGCAGAAATAAGGTTGCAGAGAGAACTGATTCCTGAGGAACTCCGGCATTCATTGCCAATAGGTCTCACGAGCACCCGTGTATGACCACTTGTATAGACCATTCACTCAGAAAATCGGAAATCCAAGCGCACAGGCCATCAGGAATTCCATATGAAGGAAGCTTACTTAGAAGGCTGGTGTGCCAGACCCTATCGAAAGCCTTAGAAATATCCAGGGAAACGGCAATTGCTTCCCCGTGTCTCGCAATGGCTTCGCTCCATAGATGTGTGGTATACACAAGAAAATCTCCAGTGGACCATTTTTGCCAGAAACCGTACTGTCGATCGATGAGGAGTTCGTTATCTTCGAGGTATGACAGGAGCCTCCGATTCAATACACGCTCCATAGTCTTGCAGAGTATGGAAGTGATCGCAATCGGTCGATAGTATGAAGGATTGTCACGGCTGCCCTTCTTAGGCCCAGGTTGCTCGTTAGCAAGCTTCCAGACTTTCGGAACTTGAAGTGAGAGGCGAAACAGGAGTGTCAAGACAGGAATTAATTCGGGCGCACAATTGCTCAGGACAATGGCTGGAATGCCGTCGGGACCACCTTTACAACCTCCTTTTGCCGGATATTGATGTCCGGCATTTTGCAGTTGCAAGTGGGTAGTGTTTGTAAACCAGCGTCTTGATATGAATTCTCTGCAAATAGACAGGCAAACCAATTGGCCTTCTTCTATACAGCAGTGTAAGCTAGTGATCCATCAGGCTTCAGCAATGGCGGCAGCGACGGGTGGCAGAAATTAGTCTCGACCAATTTGGCAACGGACCAGAAAGCTTTACTCCCAGAGGGGTAAGATGATAGCTTTTTCCCGATCCGGTCAACATGTTCGAAACGCGCCTTCTTTAGGGCCTTTTTGCACTATTTACTTGTACTCAGTGTAATTTTAATAAACTTCGAGATTTTCAGCGTACTCAATTACACGTTGTATATGTCCCACTAATGGCCATAGGCCCCCTTCAAAGAGTATAGTAACTATACCAAATGGCCTCCAATCTTGGGCGAGAGGGAATGGTCTGTAGTCCCCACGCTAGCCCAATGCGTATTGGAGACTTTACATCCATATCCATAGAACATAATATCTCAATGCATTCATCATCTATTTGCTAGCAAAACAGCACAAACTTAAACGAAAAGCTACATTCTATACTACAAAAAACAACAGACTGGATGAACGACCACAATCTAGAAATAAACTTTTTAAAAACTAAATTAATGATTTTTCACCCTTATCAGAAGACAACTTTAAAATTAAATTTCATATATAACGGTACGAAACTAGAAGTCGTAAATGAATTCAACTTGCTAGGCTTAGTTTTAGACACACATATCAGCTGGAAACAACACATTAAAAAAACCAGAACAAAACTATCAAGATTTGTATATGCGCTTCGCGAAATTAAAAAAACAACTTATCTTCCTACTGCACTTGTTACCTATTACGCCTATGCTCATGCATGGATTAGCTATGGCATTATCTTATGGGGAAACAGTACCGATTCACACACCATCTTTACACTCCAAAAAAAACGAATACGTATTATAGCCAATATAAAAGATACAGATAGTTGCAGACCGCATTTCCAGAAGCATAAAATTCTCACATTAACAAGCACCTATATTTTAGAAATATGTAAATTCGTTAGACAAAATACAGATAATTATAAAAAAAGAGAAGACGTCCATTCAAAACAATTGCGATTTAAAAGTAGATTAATGGTACCATCTTCCCGAATAAAAATGCACCAAATGAGTCCTTTGACGACCCAGTTGGCGCAGTTGGTTAAGGTTCGCCTTACGCGCCGCAGGTCGTGGGTTCGATTCCCACACAGGACATGCATTTGTGTGCATGAACATGTCTGTATGTCCTGAGTCTGGGTGTAATTATGTATATTAAGTATGTATTTACAAACAAAAAGTAGTATATGTATTATATCAGTTATCTGGTTTCCATAGTACAAGCTCTGCTTAGTTTGGGATCAGATGACCGTGTGTGAGGAATGTCCCAGGATATTTATTTATTTATTTATTTTTGTAATGTCCGTAAAAATATACAATAAACTACCAGAATTACTAAAACAAGAAACAAATAACAAAGTGTTTATAAATAAATTAAAACAAATATTACTATGAATACCTTAACGACAAGTTAAGTTAATGATTATTTTTTTTATAATTTTTCCTCCTCTCTCCTATATTGCTTAGTGCCCAACAGGGTCCTTATTATATATTGTTATTTACTTACTTTAAGGTATCTATGTAGCATTATATATGTAAGGAAAGCAAGATAAATAAAGTATAAAGTATAAAGCTTTTCGGTGGAGGAACAACATCGTGAGGTCTGTAACTCAGGTACGCACGGCTACAGATCAAGCTATACATTTCCAATATAAGCTGAACTCTCATTATAGGGAAATCCTATACAATGCGAGATCAGCTTATACTGGAAATGTATAGCTTGATGTGTTGCCGTGAGTACAATGTAAAAAAATATTCTCTCGCTCGCGGCCTCGGCCCCGATGCAAGAGGGCCCCGGCCTCTTGGGCCGGGGCCCTCTTGCATCGGGGGCCCGTGGCATTTTGCCAGCCCTGCCACCCTATTGTTACGCCACTGAAGCTGACTGTTTACGTGCCTCAGCAGAGGCACAATCAGCATTGTACCACTTGGGAGACCGCTATTGAGTGATATGTTGGAGAATGGGATATAATACTCCATAGCTCAACATATCACATCTAATATGGCACTCACACAGCTGGACGGGTAAAACATCGGAAGTAAAGCAAGTTCGCCGCCAAGGATCATCTCATCCCAATCTGCTGAATTTAATCTGCCAAACTCGCCTAGAGCTTTTTAGGCCAGGGTCAGGCGGAGAGTAGGACATCACAGCTTTCACCAGACAGTGGTCGGAGGTTCCCAATGGGGCATTCTCCGACACTGAGTACCTTTCAGGATCTGTTGTCAGCAGAAGGTCCAAGCAGTTGGCTGTGAGATCAGCAACAACCAGAACGCGCGTGGGCTTTGCAAACGAGCTGAGAGAGATTTAGCGTAGTTGCTAGTTTCAACGCCTCTCTGCCAGCAAGGTCGTTTTCCTGGTATAGGTACAACCACTCACGATGATGAGCGTTAAAGTCCCCCAAGAGGCCCAGCCGCGCGCTCGGATATTTTCGCTGGACCACGTCCGCCGTTTCCCCTAGGTATTGAAAAAGCCCGATCATCTTCTGGTCACCGCTGTGCGATCGGTAAACAGAGGCATAGAGGATTTGAGATATCAACAGGACGGAAAAACCTGTTTTTTAAGGCCACGGAGCCGCCGACAGCAGATGTCATCGCGAGCATACACACAGATCACAGCGCGTGGTTTGAAGTTGTGCTCGAGGGTATACCCTGGGCAATATAGGTATGCCGCGTCTGGAGGACATCTGATTTGCGTCTCCGTGAGAAATAGTTGGTTAGGCTTGTCCGTCTCAAGGTGGGGATGGGCGGCGTCGAGATTGGAGTGCTGACCTCGAATATTAGAGAGGTGCACTTTGAGTGAGAGGACGTGCTTCCGCTTTTTAACGCTACTATTTTACTGTTGATGTGGAGTGAATAGGTGAGTGGGTGAGTGACAGTTAAGCAATGCATTGCAATAGGAACCATGGGACAAACGTAGGAAAAATGAACTGACGGGAGGCTCGTCTGGAGCCTGCGGGGACGAACTGCTGTGGCCATCGGGTCCTCTCACCCGGTCGCCAACCGGCACGATGGAGCACCTCGGGATTTTTGCAAGTTGGCGGGATAGCCTTTCGTAGATAGCTGGCGTACTACTTGGGCTCCCTTCTAACTGCTGTCGGCCAGCGGAGAACCGTGCTTCGGATCCCGCTATCCTCCAAGACGAGACTACCCGTACACATTACCTACATCGTCGAGACCGGTTCACTAGTGCAACGCAACTGCTTACACCCAACCCCACAATTAGCTTCCCCGAACTTTACGCCGGACCACGGCAGACGCTTGGCGGTGTGGCTTAGTTTAGGGGGTGGTGACAAGCCGCGGCCGAAGCCTACCATCAGAATTTGTTGCTCGTTTAGCACCATCCAAGGATCATGAGGGTAAACTTACGGACGCGAGCAACTTCAATCCCCAAAAAGTAAAAAATTATGTATCTTAATAAATATTCTTATACTTTTATTGTAGCATTTGTCTTGTCCATCATGTACATCCCATATCCTACAAATTTCTCACGGATATACTGCAAATGAGCTCTGAAATGGTGAAAAAGTCTACTAGGTTTCACAAAAGTTCCTAAATTGCTTGAGAATATATCACTATTTGGTCACTATTTAGACGAAGAACTCACTATTATGTCACTATTTTTGTGAAAGAAAGTCACTATTCTACTATTTTTTACCCCCTGAAGCGCTGGCAACCCTGACCTAAAACCATGTCAATCACATTTTCATTACTCATGTGACCACAGAACACGTCATGCTCTTTCCCCCTGGGCCCCATCACAGGACTGTTGAGGTAAAAATAGAAAAAAAAACTAGTTGAGCTAGACGGCCGAAGCCCAGGGGGGGTTCGGCCATGGTGGAAGCTTTCTTGCTTTCATCACGTGCAGTGGCAGAATTACTAAAATAAAATGCCTCATACGTATGTAATTTAGAGCGAGTCCTGTGTTTAATACTGTCATCCCGTCGTAGTCTTTGATCCCGTCTATGGTATGCGGGTGAAACCATATGGGATGAAAAGAATTTAAAGCACTGCCATCTATACCATCAATTGAGTACTAAAGAACCACTTTTTGTTGATACAGTACACCTCTTCTAGCATTCGAGGCATTATTTTCAATCCAAGCCTAATCAGTTTATAGTAGATGGCGCTCTAGTAAGCATCTCTGTGTTGTTTCTCAAACAACCCATTAGGTGGCATTGCAAAATCCTTTTTCATACACGCGAGTGGTAAACAAAAGAAAGGAACCAAAAAGATTTTATAAGAATTCGAAAATAAAATATTCTAAAAGCTAGCCCACAACAAGTATGTGAATAAATTTAAATATCCATCTATATTCGTTTAGTTGTTATATGCGTGGCAATGAGTTAGGTAGTAGGTAGGTACCTTTTAATCCTATTTTATCAGTATAACCTGTGGTATAACATCGACTAATTTTAAATCTAGCTACCCCTCGCGGTTTTACCTGCGTTCTTGGGTTAGACAGTACCCCATATCGCTCTCCATGCCGTGCTGTTCAGGCGTCAAGCTGTTACAAATAAAATCACTTTCGCATTTATAATTTGTGTATGATATTGAAGTTTATTGGAATCATCGTTACCATACCGCTGATTATGTTGGTCGATCATACGCTTCTGTTCAACACTAATGTCATTTAGTCCAGCAGATCGTTGCTCATTCGCAGATTCTCGCGTCAACTCGCCCTGGGCGGCCAGTCGACCCGCCAGGTCTGGATGAAGCTTCAATATTACTAGTTTTACTGCAATATAATTAAAGTAGATACTTACTTTATGTATGCACATTTCTAACATAAGTACTAGAGATGCGCCGAGTACAAGTTTTACCGAGTAACCGAGTACCGAGTATTGCTCGGTATTATGTTTACCGAACCGAGTACTCTGCCGAATAACTCGGTTATGTTAAAACAAGTTTAAACTTGGTTGCAACAGTCGTAACGTGCTGCTGGCGAGCGAGAAGTGTGCCATCAAAATTCAAATTCATAAAAATTTATTCAAATAGACCTTCGCAGGCACTTATGAAATGTCTGACTCTAATACTCTGATAACGGTTCGGAAAATTGTATTTGCTGAGAAGAGCCAGCAATAAACTTAGCAATTACTCTTTTCAAACCATGCTTAGATTCATTACATATTATTTACATTCTAATCCCACGAACAACAATTGCGTGCCTCGGTGCGGCGGCAAAACTATAAAGTAGACTGAATCGATATTAAATAAATAGCAAACTTAAGCAGACCAGCCCCCACAAGCAGCATTTGTTCACAAGTATGACGCGTGTGGCAGCTATTACACCCGACTTATTATAACCTGATCTCTTGTTCAGGTTATAAGTTTATGATTTTTTCCCGAGTACCTCGGCAGTTAAACATGGTTATTCGGCCGATTACGAGTACTAAAAAAATGTCCGAGTATGCCGAGTACCGAGTAATAACCGAGTACTCGGCGCATCTCTAATAAGTACATTTCGTCTCCCTATTTTTTTATATACCTAGTAATGATCTAAAGAAATGACTTTTATTTTGGACTCGCACAACAAAAGCCAACTAAGATGGTGCTAACTATTTAATTCCTGGTTCTCGTTTGTAAAACGTGATAGCAAACACATGCACTTTTTTTTTTGTTAAACTTACACTTAAATTAACATTAATGTTATATCTTACGTACGAGTAGGTACTACTTTCCTGCATGCTTCTTTAATTAGTTAGGATTATAGTTACTTTAGTACAGATATTAAATTAACCCACTTACCTTCAACGCTAATATCATCTAAATATTTACAAAATGCGTCACAGATCTCTGATGAAGATCCGAATGGCCTTTTATCCTTCAATTGTACAGCTGCATCGGTACATAGTTCTATCACATTACCAAATACTCTTTCAAATTGATCACCACTTAATTCGTTTACTTCAGAAACACTTAACAGACCCATATTTATTTTAGAATGTCTGTTTAAGTCTGTGATCAATGTTATACCCAAGCATTGTTGTTTTATCTCTTTACTATCACTCACTGATATCATAGGTCATTACGAGTTCATATAATGACGAATAAACATAGTTATGTTATATCCACTAAAATGTGATTATGTTTTCCGTTGGCCATTGATTGACTATCTATTATTGACTAACTTATTCTAAAAAGTATACCTATCTATGTAAAATCCATAAAAATATTAATAACATTATGCAATAAAAATATTCTGCTAGCAACAGCAGTAGTAATGCTTGCCAGGCATTAAAATTTAACACTAAGAAATAATATGGAATGGAAACGTGACTGACTCATAACTCCACTCCGCAGTTTACGTGCTGCATTGGCCTGCAGGCGGCCGACATCGAACAATTAACCCAAATAAGCGCAATGACGTATATTTTGCTTGAAATCTATTCCGCCAATTTGTGCGGAATTGTATTGCTCGGAAGGTACCTATTAAACTCTAAGGGATTTTCCCTCGATGCAGGGCGATCACCAAACGTAAACGACATTACACACTGAATTTGTCTAAGAATAGTTTCGTGGTCGATATTCTCCGCAGGCTGTTGACGATTACCAGCAACGACGGAGAGTTCATCCTCACATTGAATCCGAAATGGTCTCGTAATTTGCGGTTTCAAAGGAGTTTCCTTCCGCGTACGCACAGTCTGTGGAATGAGACTCCCGCCGTGGTTTTGCCCAAGGAGTATAGCATGGGGTTCTTTCAAAAAGGGTGTGAAGAGATTTCTGCAGGGTCGGAAACGCGCGAATGATACTCCTAGTTTTGTAGCGTCCACAATAGGCTACGGTGACCGCTTACCATCAGGTTGGCCATCAACTTGTTTGCTACCTTAGTCGTATAAAACAAATTGGCTCGTAGCAGGCAGATAGATAGACGTAGATATATCCACAAGTTTCTCAACTATTTTCGGACATCTATTTGCTCGTGGCAGACAGACAGATACACAGGTAGCAGAAAAGGCTTAGTATCAACAAGATACACGTCGAGTACATTATTTTTAATTGAACATAAAATTTTGTAAGTAATCAACTTAAATACATAATGTTATCCCCCTTTTCACCCCCTCAAGGGTTGAAATTCAAAAAACAACGATATATATTGCGTGAGTTTCCAATCATAAGCTATAATATAATTAAAAAAGTTATTTTTTAGTTTGAAAATAAAGAATTTCTAATACAAAAAATCACCCTTTTCACCCCATTAGGGATTGAAATTCCAACAACACCGATATACGTTCATAGCAAAGGGGATAGAACCTTTGTGGCATAGCTAGCCACCGCCATTTTAGTTTTTTTTTCAATGTCGCGGCGCACGATGTAACTGGTATATATGGGTAGAGGACACTTATACAAACAAAAAATGTTAATCAATATAGTGGCCTAAAGTGTCACGTTTCCGAGATATTTGGAGGTAAAGATCGCCATATGAGAATTATGACAATCGTTAAAAATTAATTGATTACGTGTTTATATGCATTCGATTGTATTCAAATAATAGTTCCCAGGTTGATTTATCAATTTTTTAGAATAGAGTTACACTAGGAGCACGAAAAACAATATTTTTAATTACTTACCTACTACTTTACTACTAAACAGTATCGTAATATTCGCTATGAACCACAATGTTTTCAAAGTAGCTCGGATCGTGACTTGTTTTCCATCTTGTCATTATTATATAAACAAAAATGACAATACTTGTCCTAAAATCTATGTTACCAAGTTAATTGGAACTTTGGAACTAAAGATCGCTAAGTAATGTTCCCTGGGCGCCAAAATTGCAATAGCGACGTAAATAAATATAAAAAAAACCCGGTCCCGCGGCCATTCCGACCTAATAAAACTTCCACCTAAATGAAATTCCCGTCTTAGTGGAAGACTGCTCACTAGCACACAATGGCACCGGTGTCTTCTAACGAAGTTTTCGAGGCTTCCCGAGGGACTAAGCAAACGGGTCGCCAATTATCTGTCCAGCAGATGCATAAGGGCTGAGAGATATAAATGCTGGCGTCCTGCAAGGGTATGTACTGTCCCCAACACTGTAACTGCTGTAAATCAATGAAATGATGTCTATTGACGGCATTCATTATACAGGGGACGCTCATTGCAAATATTCCTCGTTTCGTGGTGGAGTCTGAAATCGAGAGCATACTAACTAGTGTCTCCGATTACGGTCGACTAAACCTAGTCCATTTCAACCCCAATAAGATCCAAGTCTGCGCGTTCACCGCTAAGAAATCCCCATTTGCTGTGGCTTCACAATTCCAGAACACGGACATCAGTGAAAGCATCGGGATCCTCGGCATCGACATTTCTAACGACGTCAATAGGCAGTCTAGAAGACAAGGTTAAGCTAGTAGTACTTCATATCGGGGCAAAGGCTGCAACTTTACAAGTTGCAAGTCCGGCCTTATATGGAGTACTGCTCTTACCTGGATACCAGTTTGGGCCTTTAGACTCGATTCAGCGACGTGCCATTAGAATTGTCCACGATCCCGAGCTCACAATCTGAGGAGAGACTTTGCCTCCTTATGTGTGTTCTACCGCTTGTACAACTGACAGTGTTCTGTAGAATTGTTTAACCTGATGCCCACGGCTACTTACTACCATCGCAAGTCTTGCCATTGACGGGGAGTCCATCCTCACACATTGGAACCAAAATAGTTTCAAACTATGCGGTCTCAAAGGGGCTTTCTTCGCTTACAATCAGGGGCGCCGTATGTTTGTTTGCTACCTAAGTAGCTTTAAAAAAACCTTTTATTTAAAGGTTTAAGGTCACGGTTTGTTTCTATTATGTGTTTTAATATATTTTTAAAACAGTGATGCAATATTAATTGACCACTATTGCTTAAAAACAAGAACTAAAATTGTACTTAATCAACTTTAAACTATTGTCATTCATCTAATATTATATATACATCGATATTCTAATATCTCGGTAACATGATATTTTAAGACAAGTATTGTCATTTTTGGTTAATAACGGTGACATGGAAAACAAGTTAACCACTACGATCCGAGCTACTTGACAACATTGTGTTTCATTGCGAATATTGCGATGCGGTTTAGTAGGTAACTAAGTAATGAATATTGTTTTTTCGTGCTCTTTGTTTTGCTATATTCTAATAAAAAGTTAAATCAACCTGGGAACTGTTATTTGAATACAATCTAATGCATATAAACACGTAATAAGTTCATTTTTAATGATTGTCGTAATTTTCATATGGCGATCTTTACCTCCAAATATCTCGGAAACGTGACACTTAAGGTCACTATATTGCTTTACATTTTTTGTTTGTATAAGTGTCCTCTATCCAAATATACCACTTACACCGTGCGCCGCGACATTGAAAAAATATCAAAATGGCGGCGGGTGGCTATGCCAGCTCCCATACAAAAATGTTCGTACCCCTTTAGTGTAGTTTACTTTGAAAATAAAAAACATCCATACACAACTTTATCCCCCTTTTCACCCCTTCGAGGGTGGAATTATCAAAGCGCTGCGTCACCTGTAAATTATTTGCAATCGTCAGCCTAAGCCTCTTAGGGGTGGAATTTCCAAAAATCCTTCATTAGTGGATGCCTCTACTGTATAATGATACATTTTATGAAGTTCGTTTTGGAATTGAAGAACTTGCATACATCCCCCGTTTCCCTCCTTCGGGGGTGGAATTATCACAAACGCTGAGACAACTGTAAAAAAATTTTTTCAATCGCCAGCTTTAACACAAAATTTGAACATCTTAACTTCAAAACTGACTGACTTGCATACAAACTTACATTCCCTATTTGAGACCCTCTTTGGGGTGGAATTTCCAAAAATCCTTCCTTAGTTTCAAAATTTCAAATCTTGGTCAAGCGGTTTGGGCTGTGCGTTGGTATATCAACAATCGGTTTATCATTTTATATATATACCCCCACTCTACTAAACAAACATACAAAATCCGCTCTCTCTCTCTCTCTCTCTTTATAATCTTACCCCCTTACGCATAAAACGTTATTTAACTAATATACTGTTTAAATGGTCACGTAAATAATGTCACATTATTTGACAATGATAATAGAGTGGGTAAGATTATAAAGAGAGAGAGAGAGAGAAAGCGGATTTTGTATGTTTGTTTATATGCAGATGGTATTCTCCGGATCTATAGATCCGCGCTACATTATTCCCGAGTGCTATAAGCAATTTGTATCCCGGGAAAACATTATATCCCTCAGGAGCACGGGTGAAACCGCGGGACGGAAAATAGTCTACCAATAAACCGCAGGCTATGAAGGACTATACCACCAACCCACTGCATTTAACAAAATTTTACAAAATGTCACAAACCTCAGTGACAAATCAGAGCCCGAACCGCAGGCAAGGACTTCAAGCCATGGTTGCTGAAAAGAAAAAAATCGAGCAAAAGAGCTAGAGAGAGAGAAGCAATCGAGCGAATGTTATTTTTGATAGAGTATCAAAAATAATATTCTATATTCACTATATGAAGCTATCACGAACTAAATTCATGCGTTAAAAATAATATATTGGGTCTATTCGGCACAGAACGGCAGACATTCCGATACATTAAAATTGCCTAAAGTGATGCTAGAAGGTTGTCCAGAGTGGACTCTATGGAGTAGGTACGTAACGTCAGAAAAAGTAAGTCTAACTGTGTCACCTAAAATAAATGATTTGGTTTGATTTGATTTTAAAATTAAGTAGTTACACACCCACAATGAAAGACAAATATATTTAAAACGGTTTATTGTTAATTTAAAATACTTGATTTTTTTATTAATGAATATTTTTAAATTAATTTAATAAAATTAGGAATGTGCGTCTTGGCAGTTTTTCTGCTATTCTATTGAATATTATTTCAAAACGATGATCGGACTATCGTTTTTCGGCGTAGATTCGATCCTCTGATTCTTACGCCAACCCCGATGTTCAAGCGAATCAAAACAATAGATTTACGAATATAAAACCTAGTACAACGAACGGATAAGAAGGTAAATAGAATTGCAGCAAAACTGACAAGACAAATTATGTTTATCATTTTTGGGGAAGGCCATCGGACCCTTTTCCCTCTTTCTTGGCACCCCCCTCCCCCGCCGTGATGTGCAGTTCTTTGTATCGGCTTCTTTGATTTCACATTAGAAATGAGCCGCAGAATTTGAGGTTTAGGAGAAATTTTATTCTCCTAAGCAAGCACCAAGCTGAGATTAAAAACTGACCCTACTACTCCTAGAAACCGACAGTTGCGCATAAAGAAATAGCTTCACGTCGAGCATTGCCAGTGTTAGGCAACACCTGTTTAAAAAAATTTTAGAGCATTGAATTAATTAATGGAAGTCAATCTGCACTGGTACTACTACTACTGACTTATTATCCGATCCGCTATAAGAATTTCCGCTGTAGCATGCACAACTTACAGCTTCCCAATGCCCAGCAATCCAAACTAAGGATTTTTTAATTTACCCTTCCTTAATAAGGATACTAAGGAACCTGTGTGGAAAATGTATAATTTCTAGATACTGCGCTTCGAGCTGTGCGTGCAATGCGTGCATCTGTCAATTAGTCAGTATCTCCTTATATACGAGTATATCTACCTGCATGCAGCAGATAGTTGTAGGTATACAAACACACAAACAGCCCTTTTTTTTCGTGGGGAAATCCTCAAATGATACCCTATCGCCCCGGGGGTAGCGGCCAGGTTATGCCGGACTTTTACGGGCTAAAACCCCACGGTGGTCGCCATCTGCGCTGTAGAGAGGCGGGCGGGCTCTCGTGTTGAACGCGTACCTGCTCACCCCTCCACGCGCGGCGCTCAGATAGCTCATATCGGGAGAAGTGTGACACCTCTCCCCAGCACTCCCGCTGTGCTATCGCACGATCAGTCGTGACCACATCGACCCATCGTCCTCCTTGGGGTCGCCCTCATTACCCACGTCCCCAAAGGCCCCGTTTAGTCGCCTTTTATAACAGGCAGGGGAACACCGTAGCTGTTATTCTAAGCCCGAGCTACAGGGCAGGAGGGCCGCGACGAGGCAAACTTGAGCCCCGGCGGCTTCGTTTCCGGGTGGGATCAGCCCTCTCCCGATCCCGCTCAGCAGCCTCCTTCTTGCCCATTACGGTCTCACAGAAGGAGGCTACAGCCCTCCACGCTTTATCCCCGTTCAGCATCGCCGACACGACTGCTGGCAGGGAGAGATTCCGTCCGAACACAAATTAGTCCCATCCATGGAAAAGCTTACCTACCTACTATACTTAGTTATTTTCTCAGACGGCCATTCCCATCCAGGCCAGCCCCCCTAGACAAGATGGTTGCCGGCCGACAATCGTCATCATTACTAAACGATCAACCTATTTATGTGATTGAGATAAGAGATTGTTAAAAATCACGTGATACTGATTTCGATTTGAAATGTCAATCCCATACAAAGGTTGATCTTTTACTAACGATGACGATTGTCGACAACCATCTTGTCTAGGCACCCTGATCCAGCAAACATTCTAACAACTCTTTTTCAAATATTTCTGCATTTCATACTCGGCCGCCTGCGGGGCTACCGTGTAAGTCAATGATAATTAACTTCATTGAAATGGTCTTCCTTTTTCTTCAATACCTACCTAGGTACTATTACACAATGGGTCATAACCTGGAATAAATCCGGAAACACGGGTGGAACCGCAGGGTTAAAGCTAGGACTACATAAATAATCTTTTATTAGATTTTATTACACCCAGACAGGGAGAATAAACCACATCATAGTCAATCCAAAGCACTGACGAGTCGCTTGTAGCTGCTCGATCATCTTGATATTTATCAAATACTTACAGCTCACATGGACTTAACATTTAGAAGCAAGCCATTTCCTCTCCCTCGACGTAATGGTTGTAAATTTAGGTACCAGTAAAGGGAAACAAAAGCGACATTTATGTGTCAGTGGTATCGAGCGCGATTCGCGAGAGGTGAATAAATCAGCGGGTCGCGTTGACGCGGGATGTCGCTAACGAGTCCGCGGGGAGGACGGCTCGCCGAGACTCGCGACAAATGGCCGCGAGGGAATCTCGTCTCGCACAATTCTCTAACAATGAATAGGGTTGGTGAAACAAGCTTTTAAAATATCGATGAGACGACTTAGTTTCAGACAAAAAGTAAAATTTGTAGGATACTTATGTCTGTAAAAGGTTTTGTCTCCGAAATCAAAGTCGAATTGAGTTAGGTCACTTCAGCCGCCTCATTGATAGGTATCGAGACCGTCAGACTAGCTAGGTACTAATTTTTGAATGGTCAGCCCCTTAACTTAGGCAGGACCCATATTACTTGGGCACCCCTTCAGGGAAGTAAAGTCTTCTCGCTTAGCTAATTTGAATTACTCCAACAGACTGACCCAAAGTTTCTGGTATCGTTGGTCTATGGAATATTTGCATATTTTGCAGCAGTCATATAAAACTGATCTCTCACTAAAGAATCTAATTTGTTGACTTTGTATTGTTTCCCACGGTGTTTCCACTTTCCACGTAGATACGTGTAGTACGTTGCCAGCTGTTGTATTTTCTGCTATTTAAGTGAATGCTACTATTGTTACTTCATCTTCAGTAGTAATTAAGGTAGGATGCTTCTCATAGTAGCCATTATTTAGCAAATCTACGTGTCTCGTTTCATATAAATCGTTATTTTAGCACTAGACAGTAGGTACAACAACAAAATAGTCTACGCGAGCGAAGCGGGATGGTTGTGGCGCTCAGAAAGCAAGTAGAGTCTGGCCATATAGTCTGGTAAACGAAAGTAGTGACTGAAAAAGCGCGGAAAATTTAAAAAATATCAGCATGGCAACAAAATTTGCAATTAAAATAGTAGTTTTTCACTCTGTTTTGCATTGCCGTATAAAAAGTTGGCAAATAGTTCGAGTATCTACTTTTGTTTGCCAGAGTCTAATAATACTTTATATTACTTATATTGCATATGCAAAGTTACCCTAAATACAGTAACGCTGCAGGATCGTTTTAATAGCAATTTGAAATTTGATTCGGCTGCTGTTAGTCTGTTTAATTTTATTTTTATACAATGCAAATTATTACACGTTATTTATGTTTTTTTTATTTTTAAGGTGCAGGCATCACACGTCACATTGGAAGCTAAAGTCTTTGTGCCTCCTGAGAATATAACTTTTATTTGAATCATTGTCAAATTCCATTCTTTCGAACACCATAAGAAGTTAACAGTTAGTCCATAATAGGTAGGTACACCGTCTTTGAAATTTGATTACTTGGTCATACTGGTTTCGGTTGTTTTTCACTCCCTGCCAGTCAAAATATGCATAGGTATAATATTTAGACGTATCCTCATGCATGATCGTAGTTAGGTTCACTACCAAAAACGAACGGTAGGTTACAGTATCTGGGGGCACGGCGGTGCCCTCGCCAAGACGAGCCAAGCGAAGCGCAACTACCTATCATTTCTCGAAGCGCTTCGTCGTTTTTTTTAACCCTCATAACTTGGGTTTGGATTATACCAGACAAGCTGTTCGTGCCCGGCGTCGCCCGGGTGAAATTTATATATATAGCATATGTTACTCAGGCTGCATTCCGAATTACCGCTGTAATCGCTGTAATCGATTTGAGCGTGCTTAAACCCGTACCGAATTGAATAATGACAGTTCACGATGTCCCGTGAAACGTCATAGATGACGTCATGACATCCGCCATCTTGCGCTCACACCGACCATGCTCTAAACTGATATCACCGTGAGCGCTGTCAAAAGTGACGGCAATAATCTAATAAGATTCTTGGTTTTCTATTTGGCAAAGATACTTTTTATAATTTTATAAGAGAAAAATAATAAAAAAAGCAGATATTCCTTTTTGCGAGTCAACTAATAAAAGATATAAGGAGTCCTAGCGCATTGATAATTCAGATTTTAATTAAATTCTCAAATGTTTTGTTTTGAGTACTGTGAGCGCGATAACGGGCGTTCCGAATTGTTGATAGTTCTCAGCTGTGATAAGCGTGATATCTAATTCGGTACGCAAATTATTGCTGTGATCGCTGTGATCGATATTATCCATTTCGGAATGTACCCTCAGTGATAAATTAGCTTTCTCCTGGTTAAAGAATTTGGTGAAAAAATTGGGCCAGTAGTTATTGAGTTTATTCATTACAAACAAAAATACATAAACCAAATCTCTCTTTTTTAGTAGTAGATAAACAAAATTTTCGGGATATGATGTCAATAGTAGACTTATTAAACATAGTGTTAATGGCATAGCTCTTTTACTTTAGATTTTATTGATGTCTAAAAAAATCGATTTAGTCACTGACTCACTAATGATCATCAAAATTCTTAGGGTATTTTCTGAAGTCCTAGAAAGCTGAAATTAGGTATGTAAGCTAGTATTAGTGCACAAACAACAAAAATATTCAAAAACTTGGAACTTTTACCCCCCAACCCCTTAAACTAGGGGATGGAAGTTTGTATGAGACTTCCGCAAAATTTTATGGTTGAGGTCTGAAAATTGATATAGGGACTCCTTGTTATAAATAATATACGTGCCAGTTGGCGCAGTTGGTTAAGAGTCCACCTATCGCGCTGCTTGGTCGTGGGTTCGATTCCTACACAGGACATACATTTTGTGTGCATGAACATGTCTATACATCCTGAGTCTGGAAGTAATTATGTATATTAAGTATATATTTACAAACAAAAATTAGTATGTGTAGTATTATCAGTTATCTAGTTTCCATAGTACTAACTACTATACTTAGTTCGGGATCAGATGAACGTGTGTGAGGAATGTCCCTGGATATTTATTTTTAATTATAATAAAAAAACGGGATTTTTAGTAAATCACCCTTTAAATTAGGAGATGGAAGTATGTATAAGAAACGGCCAAGCTACAATATTTTGACTAAGGTGTAGAGTTTGTGAAGTTACGGCTTGTAGAGTTAGGGCGTGTAGAGTTATAAGCTTGGCTTTACATGAAATCTGATAACTTTTTGACAGTGCGAGCCATTATGGTCTCGTGATCTCGTCTTGGAAATATTTTACAGGAAAATGTTTTTGATGGGATTATCTTTTTTTTTTATTGGATCTCATTATTAGTCTTCTGCTTGATCCTCTGTCGTTCTCCAAAAACTGGATAGGTACTACAAAGCTTTCAATAAGCTTCTTCGAATGTTTAAACAGTCAAGTTAAATTCAATCACTATTACATAGAGTACTCCTATTAGTGGTCCTAGATATAAGTGCTAATGAAAATCCCAATCAAGTGCGTGCGAGTAGAACACGTCCAACTAACATAAATATATGAATAGGTAATCGTACCATCTTATTATATGCTATTTATGTGATTATTTTTTAGCCTCCTATCAAGCATCTACAAATTGTTCTCTATGATTATTCAAAGCAGAATAGGCCCATATATCGACAAATGTCAAGCAATTGAACAAGCAGGTTTTCGACCCGGTGTCTCGACGACGGACCAAATTCATGTGCTAGAACAGATAATAGAAAAGTACATGGAATATAGGTCATCACTATACAGGGTGTTGTTTTGGTCGGCAACAAGCGACCCAGGAGCGGTAGTACAAAATATATATTCCCCAAAAATGGACTTAATTCCATTAAATACTGTAAATATGTTGAGAAATACCTTATTCAATTTGAAATAAAATTACCGCAAAGTATGGTTACTAGGCACGTGCACAGACTAGAGCTAGGCGCAAGCCGCCATCGCCCCACCCCTTCACTCCCTCGTACTCCCGTTGAGTATTATGTCTACACTTTAGCTTATTACATGATTTTCAAAATTTGTTTTTTTTTATTTTTATTTAAAAAAAGTATTTTTTTATATTTTTTTTGCACCAGTATCATTTGTATTATCGACCCTGAGTCGCTCGTCGCTGACCAAAACAACGACCTGTATATAGCGTTTGTGGACTACACAAAAGCTTTTGACACCATAAATCACGACTCAATTTGGATAGCCCTTAAAAAATGCAAGATTAATAAAAAAAATATATAAATATACTGCAAAACATATATGCAGATAGTTCAAGCAGAGTTCAATTAGAGCGCAAAGGTAAAGAGATACCTATAATGAGAGGTGTCAGACAAGGTGACCAGATATCGCCAAAGCTATTCTTAGCTGTACTGGAAGACATTATATGCAATATTAATTGGAAAACGGCGGGTATTAACATCAACGGTCAATACTTAAGCCATCTTAGATTCGCTGATGACCTTGTTCTTTTTGCAGAAAATAGTGACAGCTTGTGTAAAATGCTCCACTCACTAACTAAAGAAAGTAGAAAAGTGGGACTCGAGATGTACCTGGAAAAAACAAAGCTTATGACTAATAATAAACAAAATCCTATTACTATACAAAATCAAACATTGGAATATGTTCAGAGCTATATTTATCTGGGGAAACAAGTTTCTTTTAATGAAAACAGAAACCTGGAAGAAGTAAACAGAAGAGTGCTCCTAACGTGGAAACAATTTTGGTCCCTCAAAGAAATACTCAAAGGCGATTTTCCCATTCACATGAAGAAGAAAGTATTTGATAACGTGTTTACTGCCATGTCTAACTTACGGATCGCAAACGTGGACGTTTACAGACGCTGTGAAGGAAAAAATTGTATCGTGCCAAAGAGCCATGGAACGTAGCTCACTTAATATAAAAAAGATACAAAGAATAAGAAGTGATCATATAAGACACAAGACAAAACTGATAGACGCCCTACAATACGCACTAAAGAGTAAATGGCAGTGGGCAGGACACGTGGCAAGAATGACAAATGACAGGTGGACGGTAAGAGTCATGACAGTCATGAGGAGTGACATGGGATGGACCTGAAGGGAAAAGAAGAGTAGGAAGACCAAAAAAACGATGGACAGACGATATAAAAAAGGTTGCGGGAAATTGGGTAGAAACTGCACAGAACCGTGCCATTTGGTGTCAACTGGAGGAGGCCTATACCCAGAAGGAGTCCTCATCAACTTTATAAACAAATTTGCATGATATTTAGTAGAGTATAATAGGTAAATGTAATGTATAATTTGATAATGTTACTTATTTTAATTTTTATATTTTTTTTAATCTTTATAAATGTAATATTTTGTTGATAATAAAGGCTTTAATTATAATAATAATAATAATGTGATTATTTTTAGGTTTTCAGAAGTAGTTACCTGCCTAGCAGTCTAGCTGGAGTTGGAGCACGTAACAATTTAAAGGAAACGAAAGAAAGAAAAGAAACTTTTTTGGCATTATAGATATGTATGTATATAAATATGCTTTGCTGCTTACTAACTTATAGTTGCTGAGATAAATACAGATAACAGACAAACAGACACTATTAGGGTTAGGTACTTGTTTGACTACGGAGCCCAATATTATTTAGATTTGTTGCTGTAAGCTTAAGATCTCTGTTATGTAATTAAAAGTCAGATGCCGACGGGCGGTCAAGTGATCTACGTAATGGTAAGTTAAGTAGGCTACCTTCACCTATTTTGGCGTTACTAATACTATTTGGTGTTGCTAACATTGAAGGCTTTCAAGTGCAACCCCCGGAACACATTATGGCAGTATCCAAACCATTACCATTAACAAGCAATTTTACGAAGTAAAAAGTGGCGTAATGTTAATTTAATATTCTTAATATTACGATGTTAATAAACACCGCATTCATTACCAAACAAAACATTACGGGAGTGACACTCTGGAGAAATCAAAATGTGGTGTTTTAAAATGATATGGAAACAATAAACATAAAAGCTGCGTTGCACAGCGCATGTGATTGCTGTGAATTAATTAAAGTGGTTTTCATTAGGTCTATAAAGTTGGCGTCGGCCGTCGGCGGGGCGGCGCGCGGCGCGGCACTGGCCGCCATGTTGGAAGCGCGGCAGGCTGCGAGGACGTCACCGCCGCCGCCGCCGCCGCCGCCAGGGCGGGGCCTCGATCTTAGATAACAAAGCTCAATATCCACACATGCCGACCGACAACCGACCCGTATCGCATCGCGTCGCATCACTGTGCACCGCCTCGATTCACCAGACACGCCGGACTAACCAATACCCTACAAACACTCCAGCTTTTTTCTTCTAACATTCTTTAGAAAAAGTAAAGCGATCCGATAATACATTGTTGAGTAACTTTTTTTTATTGTAAAAGTTTTTAAGATTAGTTGGTATGCCTTTTCGGATTATTTACAAACTTATTACATAATGTGCTTTGCTTATTATACAATTCAGAAGCTTTTGCTCACGGATCAGTTTGTTTGCATGAAATAAATTTGAATCAGAAATGTTTGTGTTAATATCAAACTTTAACAGCAATATCACAATGATAAATGATTACGTTGAAGATTGTCGTAAGCACATAAAATTTAATAGAAAATTGGCTTTCAAGTCAGCAATGGAATACACTGCTAGGTGACAGATTTCAACATTAACTACTTACTACATTTTTAATTAAGAAATGTACAATTATGTATTAGCTTCAGCTGGATCTTAATAAGCGTGCCTTGCCCAGGTGCCTACCCATTTTTTTTTGTGATAAGAATGAATGTTTAGTCCATGCAGTCCACCTATGCAGTCCACAAAACAAATAGTGAGTTGCTTCAGGTATTTTCATTATTCCCCCGATGCAGTTCTCCCCTGTTTGTTTTATCTGTAGTATCTCCAATCTCCACCTATGCATGCACCTGCAAAATTATTAAGTGGGTAAAGTCACTTTACAGATTGATTGACATATCTATTAGCTACAAAGTAGATTAATAAATTCGATATGAATAACACTTATCAGCATAACTTTTATAGTTTTTATTTAAATCAATTATTTATTTGCCTACTTTTTCATGCGCCATTACAGAGTGACATTTGGAGCTCTTATCTCGTCATAGGCATACAAGCTCCACTATAAAACCCTTTTTAGTAACACGTGATGCAGGCCCGAGTGATTTATAACCACGATCGGGACCATAATACATCCCAAGTTTACTTTAGACAATCCAAGCGGGCGATACACAATACTTTAGATAATTTATTTACACGAAACGGGTAAACTAGGAACCTTTATGTCTATGTTGGGGAGTTTTAGGTCAGATAAAACAGATAATGTGTCCCTTTATGTGAATAATCGTAAAGTGTTATACGCGGCGACGTCATGGGGTTTATTCTGTTTAGGTACCCACGTAAATCTTGGGCAATGAAGGGTTGAAATAGCATCGAAAGTCACTACGCCTATCTTAGTTTATAATTCTGTTGTTTTAAGATTTATGACAGATAATCGCAACGTATGTCTTTATCTAAATAATAAAACGCATTAAAACCGAGATAGGTAAGTGCTTAGTTGATAATGCTCATGTAGGTATGCTAATATGTACTTTAGGTACGGCGAACAAAGGTACCTAAGTACTAATGTTTTTCAGAACTTTTAAAAGCAAGAAACTGGTATTATAACTAGGTACGAACAAAGAGGATATTAAATAAGTATACAAATTTATATATTAGTGCCAAACACATTTACAGTCGACGACATATAGGTTGCAAATGAATGTCCTAAGACGCGTGTAATGTTAAGTGAATTCTTCGTGTGGGTGGACGGCACTACCACAGTAACACAGGATATGATTTGTGCCACTACAGACATTACATTACGTGCCTACTTAGGTATATGTTACACTCGTACGCATGGGGCGTTCGGACAAATTTATCGTGAGTTGGATTTTGAGTAAAACAGTAGGCGTTTGAGTTGATCCATTCTCGAAATCACGTTTAATTTGTTTGCCGTCCACACTATTCGCGTTACAATACAGGGACATGGGATCATGCTACATGATTTTGATCATTAAATCATCAAAAGCTTTAACGTTTTCAGGAGATTTAAGATTTTCAGGATACTCATTAAAGCATCTTTCCTGAACTGCACTAGAGTGAAAACTGACACTAAGTACTTTCGACGTTTTTAGAGTTCATATGTGGTTTAAATCACACTGGAAGACTAATCTTGAATTCTGGAATGGATGAATTTAAAAATTGCCATCAAATATAATTCCTATGAAGTCATCGTGAATACCGTAATGGACACGTTATAGAATAGGTACAGTTGAAGTCCCCGGACATATGCAGAGTTCACACGGAGCTGTTGATTTATACCCAAGCCAAGAGCCGGTGGCGTGACGTGACGGGCGGCGGTGCGGCGCAGTGCGGGCGCGGGCGCGGCAGGTACGCGTTTATAGCGGAACTTTAATTTACAACCGCTCTAAATTACGTGGATTTACTGCGCGCCTTTATTGGCCCGCTACGAACGCCTCCACCACTCTCCGCCCTTTTGCCTCCCCACTTTTGATTCTCGGTCCTTTTGTACGAAGAACTTCTGCTTCAAAAGTGCACCGCTAAAACTGCAAATTTAATGCGTTGTAAAACTGATAGCGAATCCGCAACTACCCAAACCATAAATTATCCGATAAGGTGATTTCAGAAGCAAGAAAAAGGTATGAATCAAAATTTTAAACCGACTGGAATACGAAAGTAGGTTTCTACCTAATTAGAATACGGTTACATAAAACTTTTATTGCAGGAATTGTTACTCTAACATCGTAATTTCGTATGAATATTCTAGGTACCTAAGGTACGAGTAGTTATGACAACATTGCCCAGTTCACGTCCATTCATTAGATGACTCATAGTCTTGTTTTTACTTTGTGCAAACAGATGAGTGGGGTTTTTTTTATCCCCACGTTGGAATTTATCAGGTAATCGTGAAAAGCTCTCTCCCTCCCTGCGCTGCGCAAGCGCAAGGCCACGTCATATCCGGCCTTATCTACATGGAGAAAGCGGATGCTGGGAGCAGTCGGTGGCTTCAAAGCTTTGCAGCCCTTTGTCGGCATCCAGTCTTAATTGCAATTGCAAAACTTAACGTTTATTTTATTACCCCATAATTAACTGTAAGCGCCCTGCTTTAAGGCCCCTAAAAAGATCTGCGCTTTAAGTTTTCGCAAATAAATAAGTAAGTTGTTTTATTTTATCCCATAGGTTTGTACTTAAACTTATCTACCAATATAACGAATGAAAACAAAGAAGAAGTTAATAGGTCTTTACCTATGAAATTGCCGGTCTGTAGTACTGGCCATTTCATTCAAAATAATTTTTGTTTGGCTAAGAATTCTAATTTCAAATTAATTTTATTTTAAAAACATGGAATTCTTTTTCCAAAGTAGTCATTTGTTTATTGATTAGTGTTACATTTTCATCGCATTTCAATCTTTTTCGTCATCATGGATACGTTAAAAATTCGAGTAATTATGGAATATGAGTACCGTCGTAGCAGCAACGCGGCACAAGCGGCACGCAACATCAATGACGTTTACGGAGCGAACACTACAAACCAACGCACCACCTGTTATTGGTTTGCTCGCTTCCGTTCTGGGAATTTCGACCTGAAAAATGAACCTCGCGGTCGTCCGAAGACTTTGGTCGACAATGACGAATTAAAGGCGATTGTGGAAGCTGATGATACACAATCGACGGCTAAATTAGCAGCAGCTTTCGACGTTAGCGTCAAAACAATATATCCATTTGCGTCAAATTGGCAAGGTAAAAAAGCTTGACAAAAGTGCCCCACGAATTCAATGATCGCCAGCGCGAAGTACGCGTCGAAACGTGCCTTGCACTGCTCAACAGACACACAAATGAAGGAATTTTGAACCTGCGATGAAAAATGTATTCTGTTTGATAACCGCAAGTGCTCAGCAAGTTGGTTGGATCCTGGTTCAGCACCTAAACAATGCCCTAAACGAAAACCTACCCCTAGAAAAGTAATGGTCACTGTTTGGTGGTCTAGCGCCGGTGTGATTCATCACAGCTTCTTACCAAACGGGGTGAGCATTACTGCAGATGTGTACTATGAAGAACTGAACACAATGATGGAGAAGCTGGCACATCCCCAACCAGCATTGGTCAATCGCTCGTCTCCCCTGCTCCTGCACGATAACGCGCGACCTCATACTGCACAGCAGACAGTCTCCAAGTTGCAAGAACTGGGGTTGGAAGTTCTCCGTCATCCGCCCTACTCACCAGACCTTGCGCCTACAGACTACTACTTTTTCCAGAATTTGGATAACTTCTTGGCGGGAAAAAAATTCAATACCCGAGAGGCAGTACAAAAAGCCTTTGAAGAATTTGTTGCCTCCCGTCCAGCTGATTTCTTTAAGAAGGGCATCAATAAACTGCCACTGCGTTGGCAAAGATGCATTGATTGCATGGGTGATTACTTCGATTAATACAAATAAAAAATACATGAAAAAAATTCGTTTACATTTTTTCATACAAAACGGCAATTTCATAGGTAAAGACCTAATATTAATAGCAGATATTGCAAAACTTTTTTTGTAACGATTCTTTAAATTCTAATTCAATGATGCGATGCCAAAAGATGCAAAAAAAATATTATAATTAGTTCAGCCATAATAATACTACCTATAGGTATTAATATACTCATAGCAAGTTTTGGGATAAGCAGTCAACGCATAGACTTAGGATTTCGCTACGCTTGGTCAACGCATTTTTTTTTATTTGAAGAAACCTTCCTGACAAATTTCATATTGGAGGCTCTATATTTCCTGAAATTTCGTAATTACAAGTAGGTAAATGATTATTTCGCCTATGTTATATACCAACCTAAATGTATAATTATATAAAATTGAATAGGTACCTACTTAGTTCTTCAGCGAAATTATAGGTAACCATATTCAAGACATTTTATATATCTCGCTGGAATGTTTTTAGAGTCAGTTGGAACTATTGATCTAATGAGAGCTAAGCTAAGGCATTAGTGGCATTACCCCGTGTCCGGAGGAACATTTAATGGCCCCTCAACCCACGGCCCGGCTTTTAACTTCTAATCTAAGCCTATTAAACATCACGAAACCCTCCGATTTCTCGTGAATGCATTTCCAAGTAACCGAGCCGATATAATTGTAAAAAATAAAACTCGGGACAGACAACAAACACGTTTTACCTAAGCATAATTTGCATTTATCTCAGTGTAGTATCTTATGATTATGCCTTTTATGTTTTGAAATTCCATTTAATAGTTTTTAGAATAGAGTTGAGTATTGCTTGATATCGAAGTGCAATAAGACGTATCGTAGTAGGAATGAGTTTTATAGCGTTGGCGGCTGGGTAGTAATTGGAAGCGAGGATGCGCGGGCGCAGTAAAGCGGCAATTGACCAGAAAATAACGAGCCCTCGCCCGTAGGTATACTTATGCCGCGCATATGCCTCTTATGTACAGCTGCCGGGTGCCCATGTTTATTGTTGTTCTAAAATATTTATTTTTAAACAAATTAACCGCAGTGAATTAGTCGGTTGAGAAATATTGGAATGCCTTATTGATATGCTTGTGACATCACATCATCCAAGATTAAAGAGAACATTAATTAAAAACCTAAGGATTAGGTGCCCGATGGCTGTTACCTTTAGTCAAAACGTAATCATTCAATACTCGTTAGTCGTGTACTTAACTATTAAAAAAAAATACAAACATTACTAATCTGATTACTGATATAATAAATACTTCGCCAACTGCCGTAAGGCGCGTTAAGGCGTTATTTGGGTTCCGGTTAGGTACTCTTACTACACTCGGTACTTATATATACTTCAAAATGATCATGATGTACCTAAATCAAGAAACATAATTTCAGCTAATTAGGGCAAGAGCCCCGGTTGTGGCCAATTTAAGGATTTTTTTATGTAAAAAAAATCGCCTTTAATTGAAAAATGAGTATCGTGTTGATTAGTTATATTAATAAAGCAGTTTATTTATTTATCTTTTAGGTTTTTTAGAAGTGTGTATCGAGAGACCAATATTTTATTTATTATTAATTTTTAAAGATGAAAGGTGTAAAATCACTATTGATCCAGTTGTGGCCACCTATTTTCACCTAAAGCCCATCACAGACGTAGCTATAATATATATTTATATAAATCATAGCAAGGCATATTACGATATATTTTCGATACTAATCTTCGATCGCACACGCAGCTATAATATATATTTCTGTTTCTTCGCCAACCTGTACTGTAATTTATATTATATCTGGGCATATTAATATATATTATAGCTACGTCTGTGATGGGCTTAAGTCTTCTGGTAGGGGAAATCATTGACTGTCAAAATAACATCACAATCAAGTTTCTAGATATTCATTTAGTATGCTTCAATAATAATCCACGCAACAAATATTTTTTTTAGCAAAATATTTATCGATAAATTACCAATGGTCGCTAATGGTGTCTGTTAAGAAATTAACGGAAATTATTATTTTTGCTTTTACAGTGTCACAAAAAAGTTCCTATACACTTACGGCGCTACTACAATTGCTCGTCAAAAGCGATAATCATCAAAGATTTTATTTACTATAGACAATAAACGAGTCAGGCTTCAACGCCTTATTTATTGACTGCTAAATTTCCAAGTGGGCACAACCGCGGTACCTACTGGCCAAAACCGGGGCTCCTGCCCTAATTTAGTAATTAGATACCACTAGTAAGATATTGAAACTTACTTATTCTAATGGATTGATGTCTTTCTGGTCAACTGAATCAGAAATTGTCCCGCATTTCCGCAAATTTACGGTAAAATACTTAACAATATTTGCTCATAAAATATTTACTATTGATGTTACTCCGCTGTTTATAATGCCATACAAAAATTATCACGTTGTAAAATTATGAAGTGGGAACGTTTAAAAGAACTTCGATCGTGTGTACAATGCCTTAAAAGTGTAAATAAATGTGTATCAAAATACAATCCGTAATGGTTATGGACCCGTGCTGTGAACGAATAGAGGAGTCCATACAACTCGAATGATTCCATAAAATTATACAGTGCACAATAAAAAGGCAGCTCTGAACAAAACGGCGTCACCTCGTTTTATGGACTGCCGTGTGCGTACTAAACGCACCAATCATTGTTCTTTGAACGTAGTTTTAGAACAATCAGCCGGTACGGGCGCGGGCGTCAAACTAATTACCGTGAAATTGGTGAATGACCAACTTTACTGGGATTTAGCGACACAATATCGAGCTTGATTACTTGGAGGTAAACACAGTTAACAGACATTTGCCTTGACATAAATGTTCCATCGGTTGGTAATGTCTAGGTAAGTCGGCCTGGGCCGCGTTGACACGGTGCTGCTAATTAACTACCAATAAAAGCTTCATTAAAAGTGACCAAATGTGAATACTTTAACAGGTAGATAAGTTTACGAGACATATTACACAACCCCATGTACATACCTACCTACGCAATTAATATCCTGGATATTATAAAAAAATTGAGTGTCTAATTTAAATACACCGCACACACATATTACACAGTATTTCACAATAAGCTAAGGAAGTAGTATAATGTTTATTTAGATTAGTTCATTTACTTTTTGCCGTAAAAACTTATTCCGTCTAACCGTAGTAGGTTAGGTAGCTCCCTTCTCGTACAGTTTTACCCAACTGATATGGCGCGTCGTGAATCTTCGTTCGCACAGAAAAGAAAGTACGGCCTTGAAGATTAACGAAAGAATGCTTAAAACTTACAATCAACCTTAGATCACTACTATAAGGTTCATAATACACTGCAGCTGTTCGGTTTCAATCGTAAGCCACGCCCCTCTGCACGGCGCGCGCTAACATGGCGGCAGCCGCCGACCAATAGCAGTTTCTCGCGCTTTGAAAATGTACAAAAAGTATCTTCTGCGCAGGTACATCGGTTAGCCATATCAGTTGGGCACTACTGTACTTATAAGCTCCAAAAACTAGTCCAATTTTTTATTTCTTGTTTATTTGATTCATTTATTATTGAAAACTTGTTAGTTATCTTATAATAATATGTTATTATTATATAATTCACAGCATAATTCAATTGGCGATTAATTTAATAATTCTTATTAATAATAATAAATATAAATGACACATCACAATACAAAAAATAAATTAAATAATAACTTTTTTAAGTATACAAATTATTACTTACTCTAAGCCACTTGAATTACCCCCTTGAAGTCGAAACTTTTAATTTGACGCTTAATTTTGAACTCTGGATTTTACTGTATCAAAAAAATAAGTATGTCAATCGATTTTCCGTGACCGCAGTAGTTGCATATCATGGGAATTACATAGGTCAGTTTTACCTACCAACTGAAAAGCTATATTATTTTAATTAATTATAATAAACATGTAGGTAGTTAAAAAAATATAACCAGTTAGCTAAAATTCAATTATTAATTAGGAAATGAGCTAAGTAGATTTTACCCTTATTTTTCCATATGATAAATAAATAGTCAAACTCATTTACATGAACATATTGACCTACAACAAATATACAAAAGGTTACCAGCAGGATGGCAGCGTTTCCTCTTTGGATTGTTAGCTATGCGTTGACGGAAAAGCTTCCCTCCGCCCCTGAGGGCTTACTACGAAAAACAATACACGATAGTCCGATCATCGTTGTCAATCAATTAGCCAATAGAATTGGTCAAAATTTACGTCTCGTCAGTTTTGCTGCAATCCTATTGGTTAATATTTGACAACGATGATCGGATTATCGTGTATCGTTTTTCGTAGTAGGCCCTCTGTTTCCCGAGACTACGATCAGTTTAAATGATAATGTGCGATCAAATCGGTGAGCTTCACACTCATATTATCCTTTTAGTTACATTAAAAAAAACAGCAATAAAATCCTTGATAAATAATTACTGAATATTAAAAAAAAATTTTTTTCAATACCGGTCAATGCAGATATTATTTATTCCTAAAAATATGTGTTATGTATTTAAATAAAAGAAATAATTAATGATAAAGTACTTGTATTTATTTTAGCATGACCATATTGACCATAGATACAGTATTCCCACAGACCCTTCATAATCAACCATAGATTATATACAGGTTGTTGTTTTGGTCAGCGACGAGCGACTCAGGGTCGATAATACAACTGATACTGGTGCTAAAAAAAATATAAAAAAAATATTTTATTTTTTTAAATTTATAAAAATAAAAAAAAAAATATTTTGAAAATCATGAAATAAGCTTAAATATAGACGTAATACTCAACGAGAGTGCGAGGGAGTAAAGAGGTGGGGCAATGGCGGCTTGAGCCTAGCTCTAGTCAGTGCACGTGGCTAGTGAGCATACTTTGCGGTAATTTTATTTCAAATTGAATAAGGTATTTCTCAACGCATTTACAGTATTTAAAGGAATTAAGTCCATTTTTGGAAAGTGTATTTTTTGTACTACCGCTCCTGGGTCGCTTGTCGCTGACCAAAACAACACCCTGTATAAAGATGTTTCTACACACAACATCTCCCTTCTTTTGAAAATGTTAGTTACTTATACATAATCATTTAAATAACTAGGCATATGCACAATTCTTCCACTTCTAGTTCTATAATCAGAATCAATATTTTCATGACAAATATTGTCCCTATTATTTTCAATTACAATATTATCATTTGTCTCCTTACTATTTAAATCAACTATATTCTCTTCATCACAATTATCTGGTGTATCTAGATCTATAGTTTTATCATAATATTTTCCATTACTTATTAAATCTTTTCTGTTTCTTTGTATTACATTACCTTCTTCTGTTTTAACTAAATACGACCTAGGACCTTTTCCATAACCTAAGACTACTCCATTTTTATGTGGTCCTGACTTGCCTTCCTCTTTAATCTTTACAGTTTTTCCTTCCTCTATCTTAGGCAATAGTCTTACATGTTTATTATAGTCATATTCTTGTTTACACTGTTTCATATACAATTCATTCCCATAATTATTATTAACTTTAAATTTACTTATACTAGGTATCATGTGATTTATCTTTCTATTGTATAACAGTTCAGCTGGTGATTTACCACTATCAGACACTGGTGTATTTCTATAGGTCAATAACCCCATATAAATGTCCTTATTTTCTTCTATTAACTTTTTCAACATTCTTTTAATTGTTTGAATGTGCCTCTCAGCTAAACCATTACTTTGATGATGTTTTGGACTTGTTATAATGTGAGAAAAATACCACCGATTTACAAAAATTTTAAAATCAATACTGGTAAACTGAGTTCCTGAATCTGTATACAAAATTTCTGGCACTCCATGCCGTGCAAATATTTCCTTTAGACATTTAATAGTAACATTAGCAGACAAATCTACTAATTTTTTAATTTCTATGAACTTACTATATGCATCTACGACTAAAATATATGGAATTCCTTTCAAAAAGAAAATGTCTGTAGATAATATTTGCCATGCCTTAACTGGTATTTCTTTACAAATCATAGGTTCTTTACAGTTAGCATTTTGATATTTCTTACAAGTATCACAATTTGTTATTAAATCCTCAATTTCTTTGTTCATTGTCGGCCAGTACACAGTCTCTCTGGCTAATGACTTACATTTCACAATACCTAAATGAGCATAATGTATTCTAGACAACATATCTTTTCTTAAACTTTGTGGTATTACAATTTGACAACCTTTCATCACTAAATCCTTATATTCACTTAACTCATCTCTAAAAGAAAAATATATTTTTGCATCAGACTCTACCTCACATTTATTACTTGGCCATCCATTTCGTATATATTTTAATACAGACTGTAATTCTTTATCTTTTAAAGTTTCACTTATAATTAACTTTAATTTCTGATTAGATACATCAAACTTTTTAAATACCATAGCTACATAAGCTTCTAATTCTTCTCCGTGAGTTTTACAATTTTCCTTCAAATAACTTCTACTTAAATGATCTGCAACAACCAACTCTTTCCCTGGTTTATACTTTACTGTGAAATTATATTCATTTAAAGACATTTTCATTCTTTGTAGTCTGGGAGGACATTTATTCATTGGCTTAGAAAATATTGAAACTAATGGTTTATGATCTGATTCAACAACAAATTTTTGACCAAATAAATATTGATAAAACTTACTACAGCCAAACACAATAGCAAGGCTTTCTTTTTCAATTTGACTATAACATTTTTCTGTATTACTTAATGATCTAGAACCATATGCAATAGGCCTATTATCTTGTAACAACACAGCACCTAAGCCATCCTTTGATGCATCTACGCTTAGTACAATTGGTTTGTTTATATCAAAATAAGCTAAAACTGGAGGTTCACACAATATTTTTTAAGTTTTTCATATGCTTCCTGATGCTCAGTACCCCACATAAATATGACATCTTTTTTTATTAGCTCCCTAAGAGTTGAAGTTAAATCAGAATAATTCTTTATAAATCTGGAAACATAATTAGTCATTCCTAAAAATCTTAATAATTCAGTTTTTGAAGTAGGTGTTGCCATGTCTGTGATACTTTTAACCCTGTCTATGTCTAATGTTATTCCTTCACTTGATAAAATATGTCCCAGATATCTTACCTCTTTCACTTTTATTTTACATTTATCTTTATTCAACCTTATATTATATTCTCGTGCTCTTTCTAACACTCTTTTTAATATAATATCATGTTTTTCCTCAGTATCCGCGTGTATCAAAATATCGTCCACAAAGACTTCTACTCCTTCAATGTCCTCAAAGATTTTACTGAACAATTTATGAAATACTTCCGGACTAGAATTTAAACCATAAGGTAATCTGTTAAACATAAATCTACCAAAAGGTGTATAAAACGTTGTAAGCTCCCTACTAGCTTTAGATAAAACCACTTGCCAAAATCCACATGAAGCATCTAATGTACTATAATATTTAGAACCTTTAAGTTTGGAGGTTATCTCATCTAAAGTTGGCAACATATACTGTTCTCTTAAAATTTGATTATTTAAATGTTGAGGATCTAGACAAACTCTAATAGATCCATTTGGTTTTGTAGCAATTACTAATGAATTTACATATTCTGTAGCTTTATCAACTTTTGATATAATTCCATTTTTCTCCATAGTTTGCAATTCTTCTTTAAGTTTAGGTAAAAGTTTAAAAGGTACACGTCTACATGGTTCTACTTTTCCAACAGCACTTTGTTTTAATTTAATCTTATACTCATAATTTTTAATCTTACCTATTCCACTGAATAACTCAGGATAGTCTGAAATAAAATCATTTTTAGAGTTTAAATTTTGTACTCTACATAATAAATTAAATTTTATAATAGTTGGTAATCCTAATAATGGTTCAAAATTTCCTTTACATACTTGAAATTCAACTATATTATTATTATGTCCACCAATATCACACTTTACTTGTATTTTTCCAACCGTTTCTATGCGAGCCCCATCATAATTACTTAATTTTAAGTTCGAAGGCATTATTTCATAAATTTTAAGCAATTTACATTGATTTTTTGATATGACATTACACTGAGCACCTGTATCTAAACGGAACAAGACTTTACAATTACTTTTGCAAAAGTTTACCTCTTCTTGCCATAATTGATCTTTACTTTTATTAACAAAATTAATCTTAATTAATCCTAACCTCATATTGTTTAGTTCCTCCTCTTCTTCTTCACTGCTATTTTCTATTTCTACTCTTTTTAAATATTTCTTATTATATGTTAGACATCTGTTACTAAAATGACCATACTTATTACATTTTAAACACTTTTTATTGTATGCCGGACACTTTTCTCGGGCATGCTTGTATCCACATCTTGAGCAATCATTACTGATTCTTGTAACTGGTTGTCTGAACTTTGTACTGCTAGTGGCATTATTATTTACTGTATTTTCTCTACTTATTTTATATATTTCTTTATCATCTTTAGGCTCAAATTTTTTTACTTGTTCGGATGCCAACTCGGCTGCTTTGCATATATTAATGCATTTTTCCAAAGAGAAGTTCCCTTCCCTTAGTAGCCTATCTCTTAGCCTATTATCTCTTATACCTGCCACAATTCTATCCCTAATCAACCTGTCTTTTAATTCGCCAAAGTTACACTCTGCTGCTAATTTCTTTAAGTCAGTCACATATTGGTCAAAGGATTCTTCTTCTTTTTGACTTCTTGTGAAGAATATATGTGAATTTACACACTCATTCTTTATCGGAACAAAGTGTTGAGTGAACGCTTTTTTCACTTCGTCATATGTACTTTGTTCATTTACCTGCAAAGTATTAAAAACTTCCACGCATGCCTCCCCCATACAGTGCAGGAGCACTGCAACCTGAACATCTTGGTCTTTCTTAGCGACTCCGGACGCTTTTCTATATATATCGAATAGTTGTATCCATTTTGTAAATCCTTCTGATGACAAATTTACTAAAGGTTGTGGGGTTTTTAAGCCCACAACTCCTTCACCGTCTGGTTCCGGTTTCAATTCACTATTTTTATTTTGCAGCGCCATGTTATGTATTTAAATAAAAGAAATAATTAATGATAAAGTACTTGTATTTATTTTAGCATGACCATATTGACCATAGATACGGTATTCCCACAGACCCTTCATAATCAACCATAGATTATATATAAAGATGTTTCTACACACAACAATATGGATAATCTAAAAGTAGCGTTTTCCTGTAACTCCCAGGGTAAAGGTAGCTAGCTATTCTTATTGAGCCATCTCGAATTTCCACCCTGTACTATAAGTCTCAGAAGATATCCTTAATTGTTATCAATATGCATTTTAATTAAACGGGAGGAACTACTAGGTACTACCTAATAAATATGTATTATACTGACTCTGGCATGTTTAGATGTTAGTGAATTTTATTTTTATGCTATCAGTGTTGTGGCAATACAACATTTATTAGCGTCGATATGGCTACAGTAACCGCTTACCATCAGGCGGGCCGTATGCTTGTTTACCGATTTCGTCGAATAAAAAATAAGTAAGAATATTACAATTGTAAAATTAAGAATCCTTGGTTTCCATTATTTTGTTCATTAAATATACTCAAAACAGCTATTCATTGCAGGTTTGAGCATAGCTCATCCATTATGCAAGAAAAACTAATTTTGATATAAGATGTTACGCTATTAGAAAAGGAATTTATTGCAATAGTTTACGCAATGGAATGGAAGTAACGTAGTCCGTCTACGGTTCGTAGCGCGTAGGCGGAGCTCGGAGCCGCCGCGAGCGACCGACGGGCGCAATGCGCGGACGCGGGCGGGCGGCGGCGGATTAACTCGGACAAAGGCGACACATGAAACGCGCCGCCGAATCTGCTTATCACACCTTTTGTTTGTTGCCCGCTAGCGGCAATATTACCCTCTATATATCAACACTCACGTGGACGACGTGCGTGTTTATATATCGATAACACATGAGTAGGTACATACATCCCGAGTGCATTAATTGCAAGTTATAACAATCAAGTGTTGTCGGAAAATACACAACTGATTGTCTTTTAAATCGAATTTCGTTACGTTATGAATCGTAGAGATACATAATGTTTCAAAAGTACCTAACTTTGTAATTTATAAGGTACTATCTAGGGCATGAATATCGGAATCTCGGAATATCGGAATCTCGGACCTTTTTTTCCGATATTACAATATCGGAATTGAGTGATCCAATATCGTAATATCGGAATCAAATATTTTTATCTATGCTATACGCTTGCAATACCAGGAGTATCATTCGCGCGTTGCCGACCCTAAAGAAATCTCTTCACACCCTTTTTGAAGTACCCCATGCTGTAGTCCATTGGGAAAACCACGACGGGGAGCTCATTCCACAATCTGAGCGTCCGCGGAAGAAAACTCCTTTCAGCCTGCACAGTTCGAAACAATTCTGGTTTCAATGTGTGAGGATGGAATTCCCGTCGATGGCGAGAGTTGCGATGATGGAAGGTAGCAGTGGGCATCAAGTCGAACATTCTTTAGAACACTCTCCGTTGTACAAGCGGTAGAACACACATAAGGAGGCAGTCTCTCCTCAGACTGAGGGGTTCTAAGCCGCTTGTTGGCTCGGGATCGTCAACAATTTTGATGGCGCGTCGCTGAACCGAGTCTAAAGGCCCAAGCTAGTATCCAGCCCATAGATGATAGCAGTACTCCATATGAGGCCGGACTTGCGACTTGTAAAGTTGCAGCCTTTGCCCGATGTGAAGTACTGCCTCGCTCTGTTGAGCACTCCGAGCTTTTTGGATGCCAGCTTAACCTTGTCTTCCAAGTGACTTCGGAACAAAACGTCGCTAGAAATGTCGACGCCAAGGATCCCGATGCTTTTACTGATGTTCAAGAAAGTGTTCTGGAATTGTGGAGCCACAGACCATTCTTAGCGGTGAACGCGCAGGCTTGAGTCTTGGTGGGGTTGAAATGGACTAGGTTTAGTCGAGCCCAATCGGAGACACAAGTTAGTTCACTCGATTTCAGACACCAGCCGTTCGCGGCTTTCCTCCATCTCGGAACAAGGGATATTTGCA
This sequence comes from Polyploca ridens, assembly GCA_951394255.1. Lineage (NCBI taxonomy): Eukaryota > Metazoa > Arthropoda > Insecta > Lepidoptera > Drepanidae > Polyploca > Polyploca ridens. The sequence continues at coordinate 10,906,691 of OX596249.1, forward strand.
CGGCCCGTGTAATGAGCGCCCCTGTACTATCGTCCGTATAGCAATGAATGCCGTTAATAGACAGCATATCATTGATATGCAGAAGGAACAGTGTTGAGAACAGCACAGAGCCTTGCGGGACGCCGGCATTTATGTCCATGCTATCGGAGCAGCTACCGTCGACGACGGCTTTTATGCATCTGCTGGACAGAAAGCTGGCGACCCATTTGCATAATACCTCGGGAAGCCCGTATGCTGGCAACTTCGTGAGAAGACCCCTGTGCCAGACCCGATCGAATGCCTTCACCACATTTAGGCACACTGCCAATGCCTCACCTTGACTCTCGATGATGACACTTCTCTTCTTAACCAAACTAAAGAAGATATGGAGGACCTCTCGGCTCATTAAGAAACCACTACTCTCCAATTGGGACTTGCAATCATCAGAGATAAGATGAAAATTTTAATAATAGACCGGGCGTAACTTAATAGATTGGACGTACTGAGAAAAATCTACATCTACCTCGGCTCTACTAATTCCAACACAGGATACTGTGAAGATGAGATCAAACAGAAGACGATGTGCAATCACAAGATCAGCAGTAGGAAGATTTGGAAAGACAGAAGTATAACTAGGAAAACAAAGATTCGACGCCTGGTCTTTCCGATCTTTCCCTAAAGAGCTGAAACTTGGTCCTTAAGCCAAGATAGCCGGAAAATTTTAGCACTGGAGATGTGTTGCAGAAGACGCTTCCCGAAAATGCTGTTGACAGCCTTTCGCACCAATAACGCGATCCTGAAGGAGATTTGAATAACAGATAGGCTTTCGTCGACTGTGCAGCTTCAAATTCAGAAACGAACACTCGTTGAAGAGACTTGTTGTCCAGAGTGGGAGGGTGTACTCGCAACGCTATGATCCGCAAAAAATGGAAAAGCATTGCAAAAGCTGTAACCCTAGTCAAGGAGAACATTGGCGTTGAAGACCCACCATATACACTATCTATTGCAACCACGACCCTCTGACAAGAGTGCTTGACTGAGCAGAAGATGTTTTCAATCCAAATTTATAACGAACTAGTTGACCCCCGAGGTTTTTACCCGCGTTCCCGGGATTAAAAGTAGCCTATAATACTCGGGGATAACGTAGCTTCCTATAAGTGAAAAAAAAAAAACTAATCAGACTGGTAGTTCCAAAGATTAGCCAGTTTAACCAAACAAAAAAACTCTTCCACTTTATAATATTAGTATAGATAGATAATTTAGTGCATGTTATAAGGAATTTGTGCAATTTATAAGGAATATGTGCAATTTATAATAAAAATGTCTAATTCCGATATTAATATCGGAATTCCGATATTGAGATCCAATATCGGAAATCAATATCGGAATTGAAAAATCTTCCGATATTACATGCCCTAGTACTATCTAATGCCGGCGAGGCTTGCATCTTTTTTCTATGTCAAAAACTTTCACGGCGCACACCTACTCACCGAAGTGATGGTATAGGAAACCATAATATTAGGTACATACAGACAAACATTGATGTTCATTTAAAGACATTGTAATTAAAACGGCTCAGATATTGTCATCTTAATCAAATATGCCAACTTTTGTTGACAAATTAGTTCTCACTGAAAATATTCCAAAATCTGGGAACTAAATTCACCACATTTGCAACTTCATGCAAAATGCTTTCTGGGGGCACGGAAGTGCCCTTTCCAAGTCGAGCAAAAGAGCAAAAGGCACAGCCTTACGATCCTTTTCTCGAAGCCATTCGGACCGTTTTCGACCCCCTTTAACATCGTTGTGGAAAAAACTAGAAGCCTAAATTTTCAGTGACCAAGAGGGCATTATATAGCTATATAAATATTTCGATATAACATTTAATTTGAACCAGTAGTTTAAGAATGATTGCATTTCAAAGTTCCTTAATTACGTCACTGACTGACACACTGACTTCACTCACTGACTCCGATCATCAAAATTTCTAAGGTACTTCCTAAAGTCCTAGAAAGCTGAAATTTGGTATGTATGCTAGTATTAGTATACAAACAACGAAAAACCCATTAGACTAGGGGATAGAAGTTAGTACGAGACTTTCCCATAGATATAATTTTCATGTAAATATTGCCAAGACGTCTAAGATACCAAATGGCTCGCACTGTCAAAAAGTTATCAGATCTCATGTAGAGCCAAGCTTAAAACTTTACACGCCCTAACTCTACAAGCCCTAACTTCACAAATTCTACACCTTAGTCAAATTATGTGGCTTGGCTGTTTCGCTACCGTCACATGGGCGTAAGGGGAAAAATTTATTCACTGCACTTTTCTGTTAGGTATAATAATAATATAATAATAAAAATATTTATTCATCTCCACAAATTACAAGTTCTTGTACAAACAAATGGTTACGTTATTATATATTATATGTATCTTAATGTAATTTGTGGGAGATCTGGAGCCTAAACTAAGCCGCAGCCTGTATCTTAGAACACCAGGTCCCCCCTTAACTTAAATTGGTTAATTAGAAAGTAAATATATTAGTATCTAATAATTTGCTACAACAGTTTTGTTTTATTTTACGTATTCTATATAAAGCTAATTTATCTATTCTATTCTACACCTACCATACACACCACACACCCAGAGTGCACCATGGGTGCAGAACAAATTGCGGAGAAAATAAATAACAAATATTAAACCCATTTTTACGATGACATTCATCAGTCATTATTACCCTTTGTTTTATTTAAATTTTAATAACTTCAATTATTTTTTCTGTTGCCTCATAAGTCATAATCTAAATTGAGCAGCCATTTCGTTAAATTTGATTTGACTTCTTGTTTGCGACATTTTAGTCAATTCAATATTTTATTGATTCTGTTATATAATAATCCACAACGGAATAGATAAAATCTTTGCGCGAATGAGGTTTTAACCGCAATCGGTTGACACACTGCATAGTTCTTGTAGTAGCAAAACTACCAGAACTATTGTATGTATTAAACTACGCAGCTTATTATGCTGCGTGCGTAGCATAGCATATCAAGCTGCATAGTATAAGGTTTTGACTTATGTTAGCTATCTCCGAAGTTCGCCAAGCGAAAAATATATGATACATCTATGATCAAAATAGCTGTCAAATCGTGTAAGGTTCAAATTGGTTCGAATTATCAACCTGTGGAAGGAAGTAAAGACTCGTCTCTATTTCCCAAGTTATCATTAGAGTAGAGACACGCATGAAGCCTTTAGTAGGATAATTTTGTGAAGTAAATATCGGTAGCTACCTTATTACCTTAAGTCGCTTGGTAAATAATATTGATTCTACTAAACTATATACATACATATACTTACTTGCTGTACTGTAGGTCGTACCTTTGCCCTCACCCGCATTATTATAATGATACCTACATGATTGGTTTCAGTGAAGTGAAGTGAAGTCGTTACAATTATTATGCTTCATTATGTACAATGTTGATGTGTATTACATTACTTTATAAGATAACCGTAATACGGCTCCCTTGCCTCACCTATATGTATAAACATTGTAAGATATACAGTTTATAACGTCACTATACAATGTTGTTTTATGTTTTACTGCAAACTTTTTGGTTGTTGATTAACGCCAAAGGAAAATGGAGTGCACGATTTGTATATAAATGGATGATCGAAGAGAGTAATTTAAAAATGCATTCGTAATTATCAATTATATTTTATGCCTCTCGATTTCTACCCACATTTCTGCGGTAATAGTAGCCAGCTTCCATTCAAAAGACACCTTTGAGCTTTTCATTACGGTTGGTTGTACCGATGAGGAGAGAAGTAACAAACTCATATCCGCATAATTTTCCAGCTTAGTAATCTTCTTGGCGTGTTGACTGAACTTGCATATTAGAAATGAACATACCATAAACGGTTTAGTTATGTTTTTTTGTTTGTTATAGGATGTTAGGCATGTTAGAGACAATTTAAAGTTATGTATACTTTAAGTAATTTAATTGTGTATGTGGAATTCAAATATAGATTCTCTACTTCATGGTACATACGAGATTCAGTTTGATTCATGAGAAAGGTTTACATAGATTTGTTCTAGTTTAATCCATCGGTGAGATCTGAAACGAACCAATTATTAGATATAATAAATTGATCTACAGTTTTAGTATACGTACATAGGGCAAGATCAAAGTAATTTATAGTATATATACCTATATATGTATTCAGTTTAAGGGGCATCCATTACTCACGTGAGGTTTTTAGGCCAATTTTGACCCCATCCTCCACTCTGGTGATACATCGTGAAGTTTTAGGCTACCGCTAAAATCACGTGTATTTTTAAACGACCTCAAAAACACGTAAAGATTAGACAAACAATGTTTTATTAAATAGAAAGATGGGTTTACTTGGCCCTCTTTAATGGTGACAAGCATCTTGTTCTTCAGCAGTTAGCACTGTACTTAATTCCTGAAGATATACTTCGTTCTCATCCAGCCACTCAGCGTCATCGTTATCTCGCACCACGCAGAGAGATTCCCTAGGTGTAGCGACGGCGCCACGTAATAATTCGTGCAGATTGGATACTCTGCGTCAATTCACTATCATCACCCGAAGAAATACTGTTTTATTTTCAATGGGCTTAGGTACGGCCGTTGACTGACCTCAGGAGGAGTCAAACGCCGAGGATGTCGCACGCTTAGCCAAAAAATTCAATTCACTCTGGCCTTGAAGATTTCTAAGTTAAAGGCTTCGGGAAACGGACCCCGGAAATGAGTACTACTCCTTAGCTGTTCGCATAAAGAACGAAAAAGCAAAGCGTAGTGTTAATTTACGCGAGATGTCGACAACGTGTGGGGAATTTCTCTTGATGTCTTGAAGTTCGATAGAGAAATGGTGATGGATAAATTAAATTGAAAAGAAGACCGAGAGACATGAAACCTTACGTTGATGTTCGGTGCTCGTTAGTTTTGCATCAGTTAGTGGAACATCACCGATGAGTCTCCTAGTACTACGATCTATCGAATCAAGGGCTTCCAGCTGGTATTTAGCAAATCCGTCTCAGAGGTGACAGCAATACTCCATGACCGGACTTCTGCTTTGTACAGTTGCAGCAACTGGCATAAAGTACCTACCGCTTAACCTTAGATAGGATACCCAATTTTTGCAGCGGTTTTCGCCTTTGACTCAATAGAACTACCATAATTAATTTTACTAGCCAAAGTTATGCCAAGGAGTTCAAGCTGGTCAAAAGCAGGTGAAAAGTAGAATTCAGGTTGAAACGACTACTTTTAGCGGTGAACAGACATTGCCTATTTTTTGGTGGTATTTAAATTGACCTGATAAGCTTCACCCCAATAGGAGAATGCTAGCAGGTTCAAGTTAATACGCTAAATTATGGGTGTTCTAAGGGATAGAGTTTCGTCTCTGGTGGCCTATGGATAATGTCGCGAAGAGAATTTATCCCTGAGGAACTCCGGCATTGATTGCCAGTAGATCGGACAAGTGGGTGCTCGTAGAAGGGTGTGTGTTTATGACAATTAATGAATGAATTCTATAGGAATGCCACGTCTTCCCACAAGTTGTGCACAGAAGCACCAAGTATTGCCAAATCAACGATACTTTTCAGGAACTTCGGTTGCTGCTCCTCATGGCATAAGTGGTAATAGGTGGAATAGAGCGCACCTTGAGAAGAATTAGCTTGATTGGGGGCTGTCATGTCAAGCAAGTGCAATTTCCAATTTAATTGCGTGATTGCATAAAAAAATACACATGATACCTACCCAATCGTGATATTATCCGAGCCCCATCCCCACCATTTCGGGCCTCACGTGATTAATGGCCGCCCCCTTAGGCCCTGATAAGACTCCCGCAAGAAACTCAGCAAGGCTTTTGTTCATCTTTCTTTTAATATTAGATACAATTGAAACTTCATACATAACAGGTACCTAATTAAATAACATCAGTGATGACTTCTGTAACAAATCATAAGCACAGCATAAAAAATTAAGCCTATACAATCTTTACTATACCTTTTATAAAGCTAACAAAGAGTTTAATTGTATGTGAAACACGCTAATTGTGGATTGCATTTGCATGGAAAAAATATTTTTTCGTTAGATACCCCGTTGAGGTAGCTTTAAGGCTACCTATATCAGAAATAAAGGGAAGACCGCGAATTTTATCATTTGCTGTGAAATTTTGTTTTATAGGGTTATGTTTAAAAATTTGTGTACAAGAACCAGTATGAAAGTGTCCACGAGCTACAAACAGAACTTAGACGTATTATTCTAAATATCCACCACAACAAGATCAAAAAATCGACAGGGAGAGAAATGATCAAAAGAGTACGACTTTGTATTCAACAGGAAGGAAAAGAAAAGGAAGGAAGGGAAAAAACTCATTTTGAGCATTTGATAAATTGATTATGTATTAAAAATGTTAAAATTCATGGTCTTCCTTTTATTTCTGAGACTATGTTATTTAGCAAAAAAATAATCCTTATGAAGCCTTCGATCGTAATGGATGAAGCTACAGGGTTATTTTTCTCATGTAATTTTTTTTTTTTTTTTTTTACTGTTTTTAGGCCTGTGTTTGACCGCAATCTCACCATGGTAAGTGATGATGCGGTCGAAGGTGGTAAGCACACAAAGCCTAGAAGGAACTGGCTCTCAAGTGCAGCTATCGGAACACACCGAAAGGTGCTTGGCGACAGATTTTCAACTTGAGGGTGGTAGCCAGCCAGGTGGGTACTACAAAGTACCCTACCACCGTGCTATGGTTTCCTCACGATGTTTTCCTTCACCGAAAGCTCAAGCTCATTGTAGGAGGTAAAGGGTTCGATTCCCGGTTCAACCATGTAACTATTTAAAAATCTATGAATCTTTAAATTAAAATAATGTCTTCTTTCAGTAAAATGTTCCATCTACAATATTTAAGGTACTTTCCCTCCATGTGGCATAGCCGTGGGACGCCCTGTATAATGTATTTTTACGCGAGTAAAACCATGGGCACATCGAGGATATAATATAGTTGTTAACGTTTAAATGAGTTAAAAAAGACGCTTTTCATGACGTTATAGTAAATTAATATCAGACAATTTGATGCGGATTAATAAAATATATGATATCTTTACATACTCATTATCACACAAATCCAGCTCATTATTAATCACGAAATTATTACTCAAAAGTAGAATTTTTTATCTATTTTCAAAAACTGGCGGCAAAAATGAAATAAATATTATCAAGGGATAACGACTAGTTATCCTTCACTTATCATTAGATATCTAACACTGACGTTTTTGTTTTTTTTTTTATTATTTGTTATTGTTTTCTACTTGTAAAAGCCTTTAATAAAAGTAGTCACGATAAGTGTTAATTAATCAAACAAAGAGCTTTTTACCTACGTGTGATAGGAAGTGTTTCTGAGGAAATTCATGTCGTACGAGTGGTCTCCGTTGTCATTAAGTACTTAGGTAGTTAATATAAATTTGAGCTATGCTATCATGATATTGGAAGAATTTGAAATTTTGAACCTCTATTAGACAGAGTGTGTATTGTATAGGGACACTATTACTTATTACTAATTTGAAACACTGTACTGACATCACCTATATTTGAAGAACGTGATCAAATATCGACTTATACACGGTAAGGCGGTCTTGTGTCGGATACAAGCTCCCAATGAATATTTGATTTCTATAGAACCAGTATGAAATCAGCTACTCCCTGCGCAGAAATAAACATTTTTTGTGGCTAGTTGCTTTCACTTTTCACATACTCGTTGACGATTAAAAAGTGTTCGGTGTAGGTAACTGGAAACTGAAAGTCGTCAGTTGAACTCACAAGCAACATTAAAAAAAATCCTTACAATTGTACTAAAACTGACGGAAAACAAGCAACGAATTGTACCAGTGACCAGGGGGTCTAAAAAGGAAGCAAAGCAATATACAATTCAATAAAAGATTCGGTATTGATGAATTGCATAAGATCTGCTGTAAATTCGAAAAAAGAATTCCATTAGCATTAGCATTACTTTTTTTTTTTTTTATACGACTATGTCGGTAAACAAGCATACGGCCCGCCTGATGGTAAGTGGTTACCGTAGCCATATGGACGCTTGCAACACACGAAGCATCGCTCACGTGTTACCGACCTTTCCCCCCTCCCCTATGAGCTCTGGCGACCTTACTCACGCGCAGGAACACAACTTTATACAACATAAAGTTATTTGGCTGCGGTATTCTGTAAGGTGGAGGTACTTCCCCAGTCGAGCTGCTCTTTGAGCGAATAAACGCTATGCTCTACGTCTCTTAAAACTTGCTTTAGCTTCCTTTTTAGGGGGGCAGAAGTAGCGACCGGTGACTGTGTCCGATCGCCGCCACCAGATGACCAGAAACAGCAACTACGGTTACCAATGACCAGAAGTACCAACCGGCGACTGTGTTCGATCGCTGCCACCGGACACAGCAACTACGGTTTCCTGTTATGGTGTGCCGTGTCGGTAACAAAAAGTGTCTACGTTTGCGCAGCCCCTAAATAAATTATGACAACAACATATAAAATCCTCAGAGAAATTTTAAGTTTCTAATGCAAAATGTACACCTATATCTATAGCTAGATATCCTAACTACATCTTTTCTCACTATTACCCGTGCGCGATAAGTTGAGCTGAGACCCGAGTAGAATGCGACTACCTCGCCTACTTCCCCTGCACTTCTATGATGGTGCCTGTATTGTACTTAGATTATGAAGCAATAATCCCGCTACCTATAAAATACGGGAGCCATGCTTCATGATGTGTAGTATACAAGCACGCAACTGTAACCTCACCACGCCAGTACCCCGAGTGTAAAGAATTGACGTAAGTAAACGCTTACTAATGCGTTTGCGTTTACGACACTTCTCTATAGGAATTGGCACAGCGCCTCTAGCGGAATACTCATGGTACTAATTTCTCCCATACAAATTTATAGTTAACGCAAACGAATTAGTAAGCGTTTAATAACGGCAATTCTTTACACTCGAGGTATAGGTCTCAACTTATCGCGCACGGGTAGTACCTGTTTTAACATAAATATACAATAAGTAAGACAGATAATACAGCAGACTTATTAAGACAGACTTGTTTGTGTCAAGACAAATGTCAAGTAAATACTAGAAGGACATAATCCAAAAACAAGTTCAAATTCACATTAGATCCGTCTTTAGGTAGGGATCTCTTATGAAATATAATATATTAGAATATACAAAAGGCAAAAAGTTACATGAAGAAGAATGTTTATTGGATAACCGCGTGATTTGAGCTTGTAAGAATACAACACTAGAACCTATGTACCTACACACTACTGATACCTACCTATATTTAGTGTTACCATCCGTCCGGGTTTTTCCGGATTTTTCCTAGTTAGTTAGTCTCAGGCGATGATAGCTCAGTGGTAGTGACGTCGGATACCGAGATGAAGGTCCCGGGTTCGAATCCTACAATGAGCATGAGCTTTCGGTGAAGGAAAAACATCGTGAGGAAACCATAGCACGGTGGTAGGGTACTTTGTAGTACCCGCCTGGCTGGCTACCACCCAAGTTGAAAATCTGTCGCCAAGCACCTTTTGGTGTGTTCCGATAGCTGCACTTGAGAGCAAGTTCCTTCTAGGCTTTTTGTGCTTACCACCTTCGGCCGCATCATCACTTACCATGGTGAGATTGCGGTCAAACACAAGCCTATAAACAGTAAAAAATAAAAGTTTAGAGGGCGCCTGGGAACTTCCGGGTGGGGTTTCATTTGTAGTCCGTGTTTATAAGAGTTTTCAAGTCACAACAATTAAAACTATTTTTACTGTGTAGTTTAGTAACGGTTTTAAAAAACACTGTTAACATTTCGGGGATCTAAGCTCCAAAATATAGGGTTTACACGCTTCTTGTCCTGGTTGTCAGATCTTAGAGATGGCAACCCTACCTTTAAGGTACCTATCAACATACATAAGTATGTAGCTCACGCACGGGGCCAAGTCCCCGCAAATTACCAACCGTCAGGGAACCCGACTAACTACATATTTACAGCTTTTTATGGTGCATAATCGCTGCTCTTATTAAATTTTAAGTGGTCTCCTTTCCTAACGTAGCCTCGTGCAAATAAATCTATATTTACATATAGGTATATATAACGAACACATAGGTCGGCTACACTACAACGAATCATAATTATTTTATAAAATTAGCATAATTAAATTATTATTAAACCTGACAAAGAACAATATAATTACAAAATCTTTTGAAATATAACATAATTGAACCTACCTCACCATTCTTAAATTGACTACACTATCTTACATAATTGTCATGTAAATTGTATAAGTACATATAAAGGACATAGAGTAGATAAGGTCTAAAATGATAGATCAACACACACAACTCAAAAAACAGGGACAAGAAACATGACATTTTGGCCTTATATAACGTAGGCTTCCATTAAGGAAAGCTTTTTTCTTCTCTTATGGAATCTAGGTTTACCATAAGTACCATGTTGTACAGCACACGTTACCGAACCCGTTATATGTATTGTCCAGGTTTTGGAAACACGATTGACATTAAAAACTAAACATGGTAATTTTATCATGGAAAAAGAGGCATTTTAAGAGTGCGTACAAAGCCACAAAAATATGGCAATGTCAGATGAAACAAACTTATGTCTAATCTTCGCGTGGCATGAGACGGAGATAGCGTGTTTCGCGGGACAAAAATGAACTTAGCGCTTCTTATCTAAATTACTCGTAAAGTATAGAATATTTAACAAAATCGTTAGTAGCAGCCCTAGGTGATATGTTAGTGATATTATTTATCGATTTTTTGTCTTAATTAGATACACCATGAACGAATAAAAACGAAAATTCATTATTATTAGAGGTATCTTTGTGATTTCTTTCTATCGAGGAATTTTTATTCCATTATTTTTTTGTTCAGATAGAACCCTCGCGTAAATAATGAAAATACCCATATAAAAATATTTTTTCATTTATATACTATTTAATTGGGTAAATTTCAATTCTAAGATTGTCATTTTGCTTTATACGTACTCTTAATAAAAGACTTAAAACCTTTAACAAACAGTTCCAGGCTAAATATTAACTCCGTATGAAAGCTTGCACGCCGACTTGTCCACGTAAGGGTGATATGATAAGGCCAATCTCTTTTAGGCCCTCACCTGCTAGTTAATTCAAAAAACAGTTCTAGAACATGTTCTAGTAAAAAGATTATTACAATTTGAACATGGATAACAATAATTAAATTATCTGCTCCAGTGTCGATAACGCGAACACTTCTCCGACGGCCATTGTATTTATTGTGTCGGTATCCTTTGTAGTAATGCTTACAATAGGATTTTACTCTTTTAAGGATTTCCCTGTAGTTCGTAACGTGGCTTCTTAAACAATGGATTTGGGTTAAAATTTGGGTCTTGTGTTCAGGTAACAACAGAATATACTTAAAAAAATACAAATACTTAACAGATTTGCGTCTTATATGGTAACCAATCCTATTTGCATGAATTAGTGCCAAGTGAGTTGATAAACTGACTCTGTCTCATTCTTCTTATAGTCATTCTATTTTAGAATCACTGGCACACTGAAATTTTCATGCGAGATTCGTATATATGTATGTATATCATTAGGTATCATTACCTACCGAAATGTAGGTATTAGCATAAAAAACCTCATACGCCTATGTTCATTATATAAGTTGAAGCGATGACTCTTTCAAATAACGTCTAAATCAATTAAAATACCATAAAGGTTACTGAAGGTTCTAGTGCCTCTGCGATACCTACGTAGAAAAACGAAAATTAGTCTTTAAAAAAATAATGACCGGATACGTCCAATAATAAATAAAATCTTCTATGTCAGCAATCAATTTAATAACCGTATTTCCCCGCATAACATACTCGTTCAATTACAATACTTAAAAGATTTAAAGACACGTCAACAAAAGTAAAATGATAAAAATTATCATTTTCCAAGCGACTTTGGGTTTTTCAGAAGATCAATTAGCATTTACCTACATAATTTAGTTTTGGTACGAGGGCTGCTCCGCTCAGCTACGTTTATTAACCGACTCGTGGACAAAGACGCTGGGTTTACGACGTCGTAAAACTTACTATTGTTCAGAGTAGCTCCACACGAAATGCAGGCCCGCTTATTGTTAATACTTAAATAAGATATCCATTTTTTTATTGTTTAGGCCATTACGGCTCCGGTTTGTACATATTTTGACTCCAACGCCTATTCATAATGGTTGTTCTTTGACGTTTGCCGACTTTTTATTTTTCGCAAAATGATCACGTGCTAAACCGTTGCACCCGTCTTTAGCAGGAAAGATTTGAAGGTGCCGACATGTTTGACGTTGCGCGGCGTCTGGCCCGGGTGGCGCGGCGCAGGCGCAGTTTTCCTTGTTTCCCAAACAGCACAATACAAAAAAACTACCGTTAGATATTTTGTTTTACACAGTGAGAGAAAAGAAGTGCATTTATGTAACCATTAGAGATAAATCCTACCTAGATGTTACCTACTTAATAGTAATAAATTGATAAAAGCATTAAACAATATACTTACACACAAACATACTAAAGAGAACATTTTAAAGAGAGGTAGAACATAGCGTTTATTCGTTCAAAGAGCAGCTCGACTGGGGAAGTACCTCCACCTTACAGAATACCGCCGCCAAATAACTTTATGTTGTGTAAAGTTGTGTTCCTGCGCGTGAGTAAGGTTGCCAGAGCTCATAGGGGAGGGGGGGAAGGTCGGTAACGCGTGAGCGATGCTACGTGTGTTGCAAGCGTCCATATGGCTACGGTAACCGCTTACCATCAGGCGGGCCATATGCTTGCTTGCCGATTTGGTCGTATAAAAAAAAATACTAGTAATTTGGTCCCATTTTTTGGAAGTTTCAGATATGAATAGATATTATACAATATTGTCACAAAAAGAATTGTAATATTAAACTACCTTACATTATGTAATAAATAAAGATCGATACATATAACATAACGTTCCCTTCAATAGGTACATAACATAGAACAGGTAACCAGGTAGATACACCTACCTACTATCGATCGACAGAGTTTCGACGTATTTTACAACCCACAATAAATTAAAAGTGCTATAAATATAAATCTTGCCCCGCGTCAAATCGCATCACATATTCATGCCTTGTGTTATTAAAACCTAAACAACCGATGCCACTTTAAAAGTAAACCGTATTATAAAAAAAAGCTATATTATATTCCTTAGATATTTAAAGTGAGCCCGGCTCATCGATGGTCTGGTGGTACCAGTTTTAGATAAAAAAATTAGGTAAGCCTTGACTGACTGTGCTCAATAGTAGCCTATTGAGCACAGTCAGTCAAGTCATCACACTATAGATATCGATGTATACTTATGTAGAAGGCTTAGGCAGGCTTTTTCGTAGCTCAGAGATCTCTAGGTAAAATATCCTTCACAAACTGTCCCCCGCGGTTTTGACCTGCGTTTTCTGGATGAAAAAAGCATTTGGGACTATGTAGCTTACTATAAGTGATAGAAACCGATCAGTATTTTAGGAGATTACCTCTTACATCCAAACCAATAAACTTTACCTCTTTTTAATAATAGTATATATTCTTTCTACCTTTAGCTAGTAACCATGTGTGTAAAATAAACTGTTTTTTTTTTTACAGTAACACAAAATTTTTACGACCAATAACCAAAACAGAGTGATTTGCGAACTAAAACTTACCAGTAACAAAACTAGTTTTGATTCATTACTAAATTATTTGATTAAATGTAACTAAAGTTAGTTTCCCGACAACAAAACGTCAACTTACATAACTAGTTTTGTAGAACCTCTTTTTCAGTGTATAGTTTCCACTCAAAATAACATCTAACATTTGTTTTTGTTTTTATATGTTAGCTTTTGACCATCGTAATGTTATGAAGTGATCAAAGACCACCATCCATCACTTTGGCCACATCAAGAAGAGAACTGACTACTCAAAGCATCTGGTGGACCTCCTGACTCCTCAAAACAACTGGCGGACCTCACCATGTGTGTTTGGTGACAGATAATCCTCAACACACTTAAAGATATCACCATATTAAAAAGCGATGATAGCTCAGTGGTAGTGACGTCGGATACCGTGACGAAGGTCCCGGGTTCGAATCCTACAATGAGCTTGAGCTTTCGGTGAAGGAAAACATCGTGAGGAAACCATAGCACGGTGGTAGAGTACTCTGTAGTACCCGCCTGGCTGGCTACCACCCTCAAGTTGAAAAATCTGTCACCAAGCACCTTTCGATGTGTTCCGATAGCTGCACTTGAGAGCCAGTTCCTTCTAGGCTTTGTGTGCTTACCACCTTCGGCCACATCATCACTTACCATGGTGAGATTGCGGTCAAACATAGGCCTATAAACAGTTAAAAAAAAAAACATACCTAATAAATGTTTTACTTTTATAATCTAGCTAGATATAGATACAGCTAATGCAGCGTTAATTGAATGAGTTTTAGTTACTTTTAAGATTTGCCTAAATAATTTCATTTAAGATTATATAAATATTTAATTGACTCACACAACTCCGAAAATATCTCATTTATAATTCAGCGACAATTGTTATTGCCAAGGTCTATAAACCAGATTAAAATATGGTGCTAAGACGAGACGCCAAATGTGGAACCAAGAAAGCTATTTAACATTCAATGCTGATATATAAATTTATGATTTTAATTCGAATACCTGTATAATTTAATAATGAGATAAACATAAAATACATACCTATTAATTCTTCGGTTATTATTTAAAGGTTACGATAGAATCGAGCATTTTTTTTTATAAAGCGTTAATTTAAAAATGTTGTCTAGTCGTATATAATACTAGCTGCCCGGCGCGACTTCGTTCGCGTGGTGCTACCCTACGTATATGTATGGGTATGAAAAATAGTTTACGTCCTATTCTCAGACCTACTGAATATACACACAACATTTCATAAGAATCGGTCAAGCCGTTTCGGAAGAGTTTTTTTATAAATACTTACATTTTTAAACTCGTGATTTCTTTCGAATGGAAAGTCCGAATTGAATAATTCAAAAAGTTATATAAAGATATGAAAGCAGTCTTGATATTGATTAGGATACAAATAAAGAGCCTTTTCTAGCGCGGCGGAATTAAATTTTTAAAATAAAAGAACACTTATTGTGGCATAACTATAATAGTTAGACATATACTGTCGCGACACTTTTTGTAAATAATGACGTGTTCTGCAAAGTCGTAGTAGGTACATTCTTTTATTTCATCATCTTTTTTTTTACACCTTGGGTTACATTATTGGAGTTTTAGTTAGGATGCCTAATTTAAAAAAGAAATATATAGTCTATGTCACCCGGGGATAGTGTAGCTTCCCAACAGTGAAAGAATTTTTCAAATCGATTCTGTAGTTTCGGAGCATATTCAATTCAAACAATTCAAATCTTTCCTCTTTTTAATATTATTATTATTAGTATAGATAAGTACCTATACATATTTACCATTTATAAAGAATTTTTCATGATATTCACAAGGTAACTTTTGCGTTAAATTTTGAGCTAATAATAACTTACTTTAAAAAGTATTTCTGTAGAAGTATTTTCCTTTGCTTTTTGTAAAAGTATTTTCAGATTAAGGATAAATCAAATCAAACATACCTATTTATTTGTGACAAATAAAAACACATTAGAAAAACAACAATAAAATATATAAAGATTTATGGATATAGATGGAGTATGCAGAAACAATAGAGGGAAAAGTAATAAATGTGCTCTGTCAAAAAAAACCTTACATTATGTACAGTCATCGCAAAAAATCAATATACAATTATTATGGTTAATTAATTAATCTTTTTTCATGGGTATTTTGGAATATTCATTCTAAATGACGGGCAAGCTGGCCTATGGTCAAGATTCCACCTATCGCGCCGCAGGTCGTGGGTCCGATTCCCACACAGGACATGCATTTGTGTGCATGAACATGTCTGTATGTCCTGAGTCTGGGTGTACTTATGTATATTATGTATGTATTTACAAACAAAAAGCAGTATATGTATTATATCAGTTATCTGGTTTCCATAGTACAAGCTCTGCTTAGTTTGGGATCAGATGACCGTGTGTGAGGAATGTCCCAGGATATTTATTATATTTATTATTTATTTAACTCCTTAAAATTACGCCATTATTATTTACAATCTACTAACTTTTCTTTACTTAGTTGTTTCAAGGTTTTACTTTCGGAGCCAGTTCAATGTTATATGAGATGAGAAGTAGGTATGACGTTTTCAAGATATGGAGAGTTCTCAAACTTTTACCATACTAATGAAGAAAATTACTTTAAGGATTTATCTTCATTAAAACAACGGAAACCTTATTAACAATAATCAGTTTTTGTCAAGCAATTTGTATATTTTTGCGTGTAACTTTTGTAGTATTTTTTATTTATTTTATTATATATTTTAATCTGTGCATATTGATTAAATCGGTATTAAAATATCAACTTGGCTCTATTTATAATGAGAACTTTAGGAACCTATCGACCGCACCAGGACGAATTAAAACCGGTAGTAGAGAGGTACATTGGTTCATACATAAAAATACACAGTTTCATGGCAGCATGGTGAAATAACATAGCATGTAGGATTCATGTGTGGAACCACATATCGGGGGGCACGGTAGTGCCAGGCATCTTTCACTCCATGTACTTGCGCGCGATAATTGCCTACCGGCCGCCGGACCGTCACCAGTCCATTTCTCAGTTGGTTATCGACAGCCGCGTGGCGCGTTCGTACGTATATATTTCGCTCGAACTGTTTGTTGTTCTTTCTATGGAAGGTTTAAAGTACCTTTAGATTCCTTTTATAATTATGTAAAAGATCTAGATGTCACATTTATTGTAAACTTTGAACAAAATATGAGTCAGAATCCCGGTTGTAGGATATTTGAACTATAAAAAAATAATCATTTAATTCCCTTAAATTAATAATTTATTATTAATTTAAGGGAATTAAATTAATAATAAATTAAATCTACTATATAAAAATAAGTCGGGGTTTCCTTCCTGACGCTATAACTCCAGAACGCACGAACCGATTTCCACGATTTTGCATTCGTTGGAAAGGTCTCGGGCTCCGTGAGGTTTATAGCGCTACTTTTATCTCGGGAACGCGAGTGAAACCGCGGGGAACAGCTAGTTAATAATAAATTAAATTATTAATCTAAATATAACTATATTAACATAATAAAGCAAAACCAGTCGAATTCGAAAAATCTATCATTAATATACTTTATTTCCGGGATCACGTGTGAAACCGCGGGATAGAGCTAGTCATTATTTATATATTTTAATTATAAAAATCTCGTGTCATGGTGTTTGTGGTCGCACTCCTTCGAGAAGGCTCAATTGATTTTTATGATTAGTATATGGGTATGGTAGGTATAGCTATGGGTATGGTAGGGTAGGACCTACCCTACCCTACCTGTTATACCCTAGTCGCACCGATATGTTGCACAAAACGTTTGCCGGGTCAGCTATATAAAAATAAAAACTTTTCTTATTTTTAACAACTGTACATGCTGAAACTTTAAAAGCATTTTATTTTTTTATTTCATAAAGTGTAAGTACTGTAAATACCTACTGAGATCTTTATCGACAGAGGCATCCCTGGCAATCCATTCTATATACGCGGCGGCGAGTAGCTACAAAGCAAAACTAAATTTACGCTCGTAAGTTTAGGTTCATTTTCGTTCGCAGCGTCTAGCGACTCAAAAGAGTAGGCTATTATAGCAGTAGGTATTGTCAATTTTATATGGAGTGATTTATCTGTTACGTAGTAACTATTTAGTAATCTGTGGTAGTGCCCCCGCCGAGTCGAGCGCGAAGCAAACACTGCCGTACCATCCTTTACTGGAACCATTTCGCCGCATTTTCAGGCCCCTATTTGAGAACCTCTGGATAAGACCCGAACGAAGAAATTTTCGTCATCCAGTAAGCTATAATCACATACTTAAAATCCAAAATTTCAAGTCTGTAGGTCATTTAGTTCCGAAGTTAAGCGAAAGCAAAGTTTCACATTTATGAAACTCACTCACTCACTCACTCACTCATGATCATCAAAATAGAACTAGTACTTCCCATAAACTCAGAGAGCTGAAATTTGGTACAGAGTTAGGGTTTAATGACCACATAAAGGGAAAACTATAAAAACTAGGATAATCGAAGATCAGGAGTACCTGGTGACCCTGATTAGAAAACACAAGAGCCCTACCAAACTATTAGAGATCGACATACCGCCTTTACAAAAAATATTCAACTTGGTGGGCCGCTTCATTTTCTACAAAAAGAAGTGAAATCCCATCAAAAACATTCTGTAAAAAACTAGCCAAGACTCGATGGAGCTGCTTGTTTATCTCTAAAAAGTAATGAAATCTAGACAAAGTCGTGCCAAGTCTAAGGTTCCTTACTGCGATTTCTTTATTATTATAGTTAATGTTGTGTGACTTGGCCGTTGAACATTCTTTATACGCTCCATCGAGACTTGGCTAGTTTTTTACAGAATGTTTTTGATGGGATAATGTTTTACCAAAAAAATATTTACTTCAATATTTTTTATATTCAGAAACTCATTCGTTATTGAATAAGTTTGATTGAGGTAAATAATTTGTATAATTTGGGAAAATATAATATGAAGCTGATTGTGATTTTTAAGGCCCTTGAACCGATATGATTTGGAAACATCTGATAGTCTAATGTGTCACTTTAATGTGGACAATTTAGAATCCATCTACCTGGGGCTTAATTTTTTATTTGCAGCTGAAAATGTCTAGACTAATTCCTTAGTATATAGTCATCTTGGTTGTTAACCAAGATTACAATTTTGACCTTGGAGTACCTAGCTGGAGTAGTAGCAAGAAGAAGCTTACATACAAAGACCTCAACGACATACAATAGAAAGACGCAACTTGAGTTTCGTAAATCAAGGAAAGTCGTAGCAGTAGGTAGTCACGGGTAAAACCCCGAGGCGAGTGTACATTAAAATCAATTTAGTTCTGAAGTTGGTAAGTGGAGAGTGTGACATATGTGTTGAAATAATAAAAACGTATCTAATAAATAACACATAGTGCTGATTAATTTTAAAATAAAAGGATGACATTTATCTTACTTTCAGAACAAAAAACCATACACTAAATAAAATTCTCTAAAACTCAAAAGTTTCTGGACATTTATATAGCTTCCGCCATCCGGCCTGTATTTAGTTTTTTGCTCGTTTTACACTTTGAATCCCAGCAGTCCCCACTCCATATAATTTTGACTAGGGCGGGATATGATGTTACTAAATGCATTGTCACTGCAATTACTTATCTAATTTAGTTCTATATCTGATAGATATTATGTAGGTTGATCGTAACTACTGTCTCGGATTATAGCATGGTGATGAATAAGATCATGATCCGAGGCGATGTCTACTCTGGACGACTTAGTATATTTCTATTTCCTAAATCTATTAATACAGGGTGTTGTTTTGGTCGGCGACAAGCGACCCAGGAGCGGTAGTACAAAATATATATTCCCCAAAAATGGACTTAATTCCATTAAATACTGTAAATATGTTGAGAAATACCTTATTCAATTTGAAATAAAATTACCGCAAAGTATGGTTACTAGGCACGTGCACTGACTAGATCTAGGCGCAAGCCGCCATCGCCCCACCCCTTTACTCCCTCGTACTCCCGTTGAGTATTATGTCTACACTTTAGCTTATTACATGATTTTCAAAATTTTAATTTATTTATTTTTATTATTAAAAAAAAATAGTATTTTTTATATTTTTTTTAGCACCAGTATCATTTGTATTATCGACCCTGAGTCGCTCGTCGCTGACCAAAACAACGACCTGTATATACATTTTATTTACATCACTTTAAATTCATCCTCCATATTGGATTTATAGAAGTTGTAACATTTCCGTTGTCTTATTTCATGTTTTATGGTTGGAGGGCGGCGCGGCGCGGGCGGCGGCTCGCTTGATATCAGACATGCTCGTATCACTACTTGTGTGCCTACGTTGCTAAGATATGGCCAAGTGACGGAGGGAAAGCTGGATTAAAAATTAATTTAGGCTCTTTCATGTTCGCCGATAATCCAGACTTTATCAAGATATCAAATCATGGGGATTAAACCCACCTAGTTAAATAGAATGCACTTGATAACAACTGATTACCTGCTTAGCGCGTTTTAAACACAATTTGACTGTTCAATTCAAAAAATATTAGTAGATTATGACAATGTTGCAATGATATTAGACACGCTTTTCTTTTTACTGTAGACAAGACTGCATATTTCATTTTTACAGAGTCATTTTTGACAAATGAGTCACAGATACCTACAGTAACAGCTTACAATATTTCCGGAGCATGAGTTGCTCTCAGGTCTCAGCGTTTGCATTGTCTAATGACGTGTCCGATGATTTAATGCAATGAGTTACTGCACCGGCAATGTTGACTGTATCCACCAGTTAGGCGTGACGTGTTAACGACCTGTGAGACTGCTGTCAAAGGGCAAACAAACCTTGGAAGAGGGTAAACAAGTGGAGCTGTGTTTACCATAAGCCGGGCCTCTGTGTGGTGATCATAGCCCGTCGCGGTGGTCGGGTCTTCCACGCCACTCGGCACAAATGTTTACTTATAACTACAGATATGATTATCCGTTGTAAGCAACATATTATGATTCTGTCGTAGGTCCATTTATATGAACATGTTTCCAATGAGTTTTCATGTAGCGATCTGTGTAGAATCAGTAAATGGATACAGTGTTAGGGCATCGCTAATCAAGAATGATTTCAATAAAGCAAAGATTGAACTCCAGGGTAAACAAATCTTTTTTTTATCATAATACGTCAACAATCGACGAAATTTTCCAGTAATTTTTATCTTTCACGTACATTCATAGCTGGCTAGCATATGATGCAATTAGTGCCCAGCCAATTTTGGCAAAAAAATGTTTCTTACGCCGGCTATTTCTCGACTAGATGAAGAATGATTTGGTTAATTTTATGCCACATCATCCTGCTGAAGTTTTACGTACTCGTGGAAGAAATACACAAGTATTAAAACAAAATCGAGACACGTTTATGAGGAAACTGTACCATACGGTAATACAGTTCCTCCCGTTTATCTTAGTATTTTATACGACTAATTCGGTAAAATGCATACGTCCCACTTTGTGGTAAGCGGATACACCAGCGGGACATCACCAGCACCGGCCCTTCCCTCTTCCCCCTTCCCTGAAGGGCTCTAGCGGCCATACGCAGGAGCACAACATTCAGTTATTTGATGCAACCCCTCTGACAAAATTATTCATAATAGGTTCGGCTGTGAAAACGTAACTTTAGCTCCTTAGGGAAGTCCTATCTAGATATGCCTCTATGTACTCATTATGTCTTAATAAAAAAACTGCACCGGACATTATTTTCATCAAGTTTCATGTTCCGTTCTGTTCTGTATTTTTCTCCTTTCACTCCCTTGGGGGTTGATTTACATTTTTTTTTTATGTCAATAGATTGACAAACAGCCAGACGGTCCGCCTGATGGTAAGTGGTCACCGCCGCCTATGGACATTTTCAATACCAGGGGGATTGCCGATGTGTTGCCGACCTTGAAGAGCTCTTTTTACGCCCTTTTTGAAGAACCCCATATCGTAGCGCTGAGGGAAAACTGTAATGGGGAGCTCATTCCACATCCCAATGGTCAGCAGTAAGAACGTCCGACTGAACTGTTGTGTGGACGATCGAGGCGGCTCGAGGATATGAGGATGAACTCCACATTGCCAGCGAGCGGTGCGATGGTAGAAGGGTGATGACGGCACCAGGTCAAAAAGTTCTTTAGAATGACTTACTGAAAATCCTTTCAAGGCTTTCGGACGCTTACAAGGAAACTACTCGATTAATATTAAACTAATAGATTAGTATTCTGCTTTTATATATTTTTGACCGTTCAGTTGGCGTGGTTGCTTAATATTCCACCTATCTCGCCGCAGGTCGTGGGTTCGATTCCCATCCAGACATGCATTTGTGTGCATGAACATATCTGTATGTCCTTAGTCTGGGTGTAATTATGTATATTAAGTATATATTTACAAGCAAAAAGTAGTATAATGTAGTATATTATCTGGTTTCTATAGTACAAGCTCTGCTTAGTTCGATCAGATGACCGCGTGTGAGGAATGTCCCAGGATATTTACATTTATTTTACATTAATATTTTTTTTTTAATGACATAATAAACTCACAAATATTCATATTTCATCGAATATATCATCAGAAACAGCCTCAAATCCGACGGCGTATTAGTGGGCGGCAAGCCAAGTTCAGCGGCGGCGCCTTTGATGTTGCTCTCAAAATGCCCTCAATAAGCATTCGTTTACACAACAATTAGCGCATTCACATTCTTACGGCACCTACTGCCTTACAACTTTTAGGGTTGACACATGCATGGAATTTGGTATGGTTTATTACATCCAGAGTAGATTTTAGTTATGGGCGTACTTAAGTGCCCCACGCCAAGACGAGTCAAGCGAAGAGGAAGGGCACTATCTACCTTTTCTCGAATCACTTCGCCGTTTTTTTGAACCCTCATAACTTGGATTTGGATTATACCAGATAAACAAAATTGTCGGGATATGATGTCAAAAGTGAACTTATTAACCATATTAAGTTTCAATAACATAGCTCTTATACTTTCGATTTTATTGTTATACAAAACCCCGATTTTGTCACTGACTCACTGATGATCATCAAAAGTGCAGTACACTTACGTAACTTAAGTAACTTTGTGAGAGGTATACGCAAAACCAAAACAATTTAATATCGTAAACTGTATTCTTGATTTTTCTTAAGTAACCACAATCTTCTTTCCTTATATAGTCTAGCCTTCCACCGCAGATTCATCCACCTTTCCGAGATGAAAAGTAGTCTATAAGCATAATAAGCACTCGGAGATACCTATATGATGCTTCCCATTAGTGAAAAAAAACAGAATCGGATTATTTGTTCCGGAGACTATACTTCCAAACATACCTCTATATAAAATTTGGGTAGATGAATGGTGTAAAAGTATTGGAATTAAGTCAAGAACTATGTATGTCGTGTGACGGACGGGTCGCTCACTTCCAATATGGCGAGGAGGGCGATGGCTGCCACACGCGTCATACTTGTGAACAGGTGCTGCTTGTGGGGGTTGATCAGCTTAAGTTTGCCATTTATTTATTTACTTATTAAATATAGATTCAGTCTACTTTGTAGTTTTGCCGCCGCGCCGGAGCACGCAGTTGTTGTCAGTGCGATTAGAATGTAAATATTATGTATTGAATCTAAGCTTGTTTTGAAAAGAGTAATTGCTGAGTTTATTGCCGGCTCTTCTCAGCAAATGCAACCTTCCGAACCGGTATTAGAGTATTAGAGTCAGACTTTTCATAAGTGCCTGCGAAGGTCTATTTGAATAAATGATTTTGAATTTCGAATTTTGAATTTTATGTTAATTTAGAGCCCCTTATTTCCTATCCAGCTTTCACATTTTAAGTGCTAATCCACAAACCTCATTTACTAAACGAACTCTGTTAGTGTCTTTTAGTCCTTATTATGTGTGTATCATAAAAATAAATAAAAAACCTTCAACGTAAAAACTCGAACCTTTATTCCGAACATAAATACGAACGCATAATTTGCTTCGCATCCTTCCAGAAATCAAGTGATTAAACGATCAATTTAAAAATCCATTTCAATTTTTCAACCAACCAACAAATTGTTATAACTCCGATTTCGTTGGTTCAACCCTATCTTTTGAATATTGACCGCTTTGTTTAGAACGCAGACGAATTATGACTCTAATTTAAAACTAAGCCAACATCCGGTGAGACAAAAAAATGTGACAATTCAAATAGATATATGTAGCGTAGACGGTCTACGGAAGTGCTACGAAAAAATGCAATTTTAGAAATGTGCTGTCCACGACTTCATTACATAAGGTATTTATTCGCTTGGATTTATTCATTTTCTAAAAATAATAAAGCGCACATTTAATATTCATGCAACAGAACGCATTTGTGATCAAATCTGTAACACAATAATATATGACCCTACCAAAAGACCTCAACGAAGTCATAATGCTACAAATGTTAAAATGAAAAAAACTGTTAGATATAATGGTCATGTTTCTTGACCTGATGGCGTGGTTTTCAATAAGTGTTTAGATAGGTACCTGTAATATAAGGTATATATCTAATTCCTTATTAATAACTGGCTCATATATTTTTGTAGGTACTTAGGTACCAAAGATCCTAAAATAAAAAACTGTGCCTATCTACTGATAATAATATTGATATTGTACAACTATATATTATGTTCTAGCTGCCCCTCGCGGTTTCACCTGCGTTCCCGGGATAAAAAGAAGCCTATAATACAAGGCCGGGAATACTGTAGCTTCCTTTAATTGCAAGGGTTTTTCGATTCCGACTGGTAGTTCCAGAGATTAGCTCGTTTTAACTAATAAAAAACTCTTCCGCTTAATTATATTATTATAGTATAGATTTTAAAAACGATTATACAACCATTCAAATGTGTTAATTTATTTTATCTTTACCCATGCTATAAATCCTCTATTAAAGTTCCTCAAACAGTTAGCTTATTGCCAACATTAAAACATCCGGTGTCATGGTAACCATTATATCATCCAAAACAGTGTATAATGTCGTACTGAATTTCATTATGCAACTCTTTATTCTTTTTTTTTGCTTTTCGGTCCATTCTTTACTCATCAAACAGCCAAATTCTCCGTGGTATCGCATATCCAATTTCTTTGCGTGGTATCCTTATGAATTTAAAAAAAAAACAACATGCAGGCGCGTTTCACTATCACAGCGCTGTAATAAAAATTCGAATTCACGTCGTATCCTGCCATTTTGGTTAACCCTCATGTGATACTATTATCACACTCGCTTCGCTTCGTAAATAACTATTATTCTGTTAATTTCTAATTAAACATAAAATAACGAATACGAATGTGAAGAGATATTGAAAAGGAAAAAATAAATACCAGGTAAATTGATTAACATGGATTTATTTAGTTTATCAAATGTGTTTCGTGATAGTGCCGTACATTACTAAAACAACTCGAGTGATCACAAACCCTTCCAAACATCAACACAACATTATTACAACAAGCACAATTATACAAAACTCAATCTTTATTAATCATACAATATTTTGTATACAGACTTTCAAATATTGACATCTGTAGTAAACAGTATAGGTATGTTGAACAAAACACCATTAGCACCATAATTAGCTAATATAAAAGGCATCACAAAACAATAAGACAAACAATAATCTCAATATCATGGACTGGGAATGGAAAATCAATAAATAAAAATTATTGTAACACATTTAACAACTCAATTTGAATGTTATTATTATTTAAAAATAATAATACCCCACATCTACAAAATACTCTCAAATACAATTTTTAAAAGTAATGCAGTTAGTGAATTGAGTGAATGTGCTACAGAAACTGACGTTAGAATTATTAAATCTAGGATTTAAGCTATTATTTACAGAACAATTATACTACGAATAATCTCAATCAACATAAAAAAATTGTAAGCGAATATTTACCAATGCTGCAAATGAATGGAAATACATATTTATTGATGTCGCGTACATTATGAGATTCTTGATCAAATCGATTCGGTAAGTACCTATCTTTTATTATTTTAATGCGGTAACCATTGCATCAATAAATAAATGTGAATTTTGCCAACAAACGATACCATACTTTTCAACGAAATAATAAATATTTTACAGATAAAACTAACAATTTCTAATAACTTTATGTATTTTTAAGGAATCATTTGCAGCACTGATAGAATATTTAATTGCTTGAAGTAATCACTTTCAATAATACTTAATTATAATAATATAAAAATATAGATATCTATATTTACAGTCAAATGACAAAATTCAATACATTAACTGGAATAATCCGTACCGTACCTTAAAAGTACAAAAAGAATAAGCTAAGTATAAGGCGTGAACACTTAAGGTACTTAATATTAGCACGAAATCAAGGCTAAAAAGAGCATGTCATTTTGGAAAAGAAACTATTTTTATAATGGACTATTGCTATATTGTCTTACTAGTATATTTCATAGGTTCCTCATTAACAAAAAAAGCATCAATTCCAAAATACTGAATAAGTGTTTCCGCTCACAGCTATTAGGCCTCTACCGAAGTAGCACCTAAGAGTATTATGATAAATATATAATTTACAGGACGATCAATATCGACGCATTTACCATACTGCCACGATTGCACTAAAATTATCACACTTTTTATGGTCATGTTGAAGTAGTAAATTTTAGTAGCACTCAAAATGTCACCCTTGCCGGGATGGTTCATGGGGAACCAAGTCTAGAAAATCACCAATTAGAGTCACTATGCAAAGGTATCACCGTGCGCACAATAGTCTTGCTGCTGTGGTCACAGGAGCGGCACGGGGGGGACGCCCGGCACTAGCGGCTCGGGCACGCCCTGTAACACCCCTTGGTGGTAATGGTGATGATGCATCATACCGTTCATCATCTGCTGGTGATGTAACATTGTAGCATGGTGAAGTTGCGCGTGCTGCAACGACGCGTGGTCGCCCTTCTCCTTCATAACGACTTCTTCTCGTTTTTTCACCTGTTTCCGCTCCTTGGCTCGTCGGTTTTGGAACCATATCTTTACCTGCAACAACGAAAAAATATATTTATTGATATGACATTAAACATTATTTGTATAAATATGGTAATCATGTAATGATGTGGTTTTCATAGAGAATAGAAGCCATTGATAAAGTAATTATTGTTAAAACGCACATCCACTCAATTGCAAAATTATTTCAATAAATTAAATATTGTTCCGTAATGTTGCAAACATGAAATGAGTTTGGAAATAGGAACATATATTACCTGTCTCTCCGATAGCCCTAGTGTGGCAGCGAGTTCGGCCTTGCGTCGGATTGTGATGTACCGACTGTAGTGGAACTCCTTCTCCAACTCCAACCGCTGGTGATCGCTGTACACCACGCGGTACTTGTCCTTTGTCCGTGTTTTACCTTCAACAATAGAATTTTCTACATAATTATTAAGAAATGTTACAATTTGAACAATTCCTACACAACATTTTCAAAAGAAACAATCACACGTACTACCTACACACACGTTTATGAGGAAAGATATTCTTCCGCTGAGATACATAAGAAACATTTTCTGTGACTTAACTACAACGATAATTCGTCGGTTAACCGCCAGAGAAGTCTTTTATATTCTCGTAACGAGACTCGTACTCGTCTCGGTATTACGTAGGGAGAATTGTGAGGGAAAAAATCCCTTGGGCTCGATAAGGTAAATCCAGGCGGTGAGGTTCAGAAGCGCCGTGTACCGACGACTTAACGTCGAGCTTTAGTTTAGACCACACCTAACGTTTGTCAAACCAAACATTCACAATATTTTGCTTTTTAATCAATAATTAAAATTAATCCATGATTCATCAATATTATTTTGTCGAAAACATATTTTCTGTACGCAAATAGAACCGATACATCAATATTCTTGAAAGAAATTGTACTGATCCGGATTAAAAGTTATGTAATATAATAGGTTTACATAAAGTACGTTCATTTTTGTTACTACTTATGACTCATTGTTTTATCAGTGGCTACTTCGATGCTTGCCCATTTTATAATAATGAATTCCTTTTAATTATTAAATATTCATCACATCATCACCACTGAGAAACCATTAAATATGTAATATGTAGGTTAATTTGCTTCAGCGCCTGCAATTTGGTATCAAACGTGAAACGATAGATAAATACCGACATAGCATAATTATCATTTCATCATTTAATGTCAGGCTAGTGCAGAATATCAGCGGTTGTGCGATATGCCTATCCACAGCCATGGCTGAGCACTAGACCTTTTTGTCTCTGCTTTTATTTTTTACTTTTTACTTTTGTTTTATCTTATTTTTAAGTTGGAGACAAATAAACGTTCATTTATTTATTTATTATAAGAAACCACTAGTTTTAACTTTACGATCTCGTGTATACA
This sequence comes from Polyploca ridens, assembly GCA_951394255.1. Lineage (NCBI taxonomy): Eukaryota > Metazoa > Arthropoda > Insecta > Lepidoptera > Drepanidae > Polyploca > Polyploca ridens. The sequence goes on from OX596249.1 coordinate 10,934,849, forward strand.
GTTAGATAAAACTTAAATCTGTATCATAATAGGGAATTCCTTGGGATTTTTACCATCTTGTCGAAAATGTAATATAACTTTTGTTTACAATTGTTATCACTTGTGGTGTAGATATGTTCGCGTCAAATTACCTAGACATATCTATGTACATAATACTAAGACAGAGGTGAGGAGCCTGCCCGTGTGTACCCACTCGGAGTGTGTAAATATACCTTATCTCGGTATTAAGAACTTCATAAATTATGTTTGTCACATGCAAGAGAACCACAGCGGAATTAGATATTTTACGTAACATTCATTCGAGACAACTGTCTTGTCTCCAACGATATAATTATCATTCCAATGCTAATATAAGAAGTGAAGTAAATTATCTATTTATTATCCCATTGAAGCGTTTGAGTAAATATTCAAATCAAATAGTCGCTCAAGCGGTATTTTAAATAGCATGTCGAAGTATTTTTGTAGTTATCTATCATTTTGAAATTCCGAAACCGCAACTCAGTTAAGAAACACCTAAATAACCATCCAAATAAATCCTAGGTATATTTGTCTTGTGCTATAGCAAATAGAAGAAAACAATAGTAGGCAGATAAGCAGCTAGATAAAATTACCTTAAAATTAAAGTCTATACGGTGTTGCGCAGTTTGGTTTCGTAAACAGTTAAATTAGAGAACAAATTGTTTAAAATCAAAATCAGACAAAAATACATTGATGATTTTGATTGTACCTAATCAATTAAATTAAAAGCTGTTGTTGTTAGTCTAGTTAGAGGACATTGCAGTATCGTTTTTAGTCTGGAAATGTAGAGCAATTTTCTCCAACAGTTCCAACGATACAGATAGTATGAAAACAATCTTGCGTGTCAAAAATGTTCTTGAGAAGATAACTGCTTTAAACAAATGATTCGCGTAGCTGATTGATAGATTTGTATACGTAAATGGATATAAAGCCGAATAGAAGCTGAAAAAAACAACGATAACATACGAAATAAACGAACTGGCTATTTTAGTTTGCATCGCCCACACACACAGAGTTAGACAACAAAGAAGCATATCAAATCAGCGTATATAATAAAAATAAAACTTTAAAAGACAATAAAGGTCACCGCATTACAAAATGGTGGATTTTGGAGTGTTTGAATGACAGAAAATTATAACTTAAATAAATTTCCTGTTAGGGAAGCAAACAAAAAGAGACGGCGGGGGACTAAAGGTAAACAGATGTGCTCTATCTATGCGTTATAGGCGATGTTAGATGTAGAATTTGATAACAGGCGCTAATTTAAGAGCAAATAACGTCGGTGAATGCACTGTAAATGTTTGTGTGGGCGCCTGTATTTTACCAATTTATTTCGATTTCTGTGCATGTATTACTATCATATTTTAATGGGTATCATGAAAATAAAGGTGATCAGATATACCTATAGGATATCTAGCGTTTGATCACACTGTCACCGTAGCGGGCAAATGCATGGTATTATCACGTATTATTCCTATAATATAAGAAACTAACTGACTGGCATATACAGGTCGTTTACCGAAAGCTGGCACGTTCACATTACTCACACATATGCAATTTCATGATACAGTATGGTTTAATAGATTAGAAGCAATAATTGCTTCTAATTAGTCATTCGATTCTAATGGACGAGTACAAAAAAGACCACTCTATATTTATGCGCAGTAACAAAAGCAAAACAATAACTGTCTCCTTCATACTCATAAGCCTAACCGCGCGCGAGAGAGACGGACAGACTTTTCATGATGCGCAATGCAGTGCGACGTCACGTGGCGCTAGTGTTGCCAGGTGTCCCGATTTGCGCGGGACGTCCCGATTTTCAGGGGTCTGGTGACACGTCCCGATTAACCCTTGCTCGGGACGCCAAATGTCCCGATTTTTCACTAACCTCATGAGTCTTTACTATATTTGATAATTTTGACAGGAAAAGTGAATATAACTAAGCTGCTACTACATACAAATATTTTTGCTTTCATATTTTCTCACCAAATTCAGACTTTCACTACTGTCCCGATTTAAAACCCAAAATCCCGATTATTTTATCCTTACGTTCCGAAATTTGATACACGGGACCTGGCAACACTACGTGGCGCGCTTATTCACAGACACTACACAAGCGCAACGTGTAAATGTGTTGAACGTGCCAGCTTTAGTTAACCGATCTGTACCTACCTATCAACGCTGAGCTATGCTCTTCTGAAAAACTGTTTGTATTTCATATTAATTTTTTAATACCCCTCAAGATTTGTCACTGACCGAGGATATGCATATGCATGTCATTGATAGGTACATTGGCGACAATGTTGTCCTCTTTTCCATAATGGAATATTCTTCAATGTCCACGGTCGGATCTGATCGTGATATAATTTATATGGGACTACCGTTGGATCTATTGTAATAATACAATAGAGTTTAAATAATGCAAATCAGATAAGCCGTTTCCGAGTAATTGGTGAACATTATATAAAAAATATATACAGACTTTACAGACGAGGTAAAAAAAGAGGAGGTTCTCACTCCTCTTTTTTTAAGTTGGCTAAAAAGGCAAATCATCTCGCAAGTCACATTTCACTTGATATTGTTTTGATAAAATCGTACTCGGTGTGATATTGCAAATGATTTTTTCAGAAAAGCTCTGCAGCTCAAACTGCACGGTCTATAAACTTAATATTTTGAACACAGGTGAATTCTATGGCGGGAAATTTCAGGTTAAAGAACATAATTTGCGTCTATTCATCAAAGAACAGCTCCAATGGTGACGTGTCAACCTTACAGAATACCGCAGCCAAATAACTTGTATGTTATATGCTATGTTCCGGCGCTTAAGGAAAGTTGCCAGAGCTCATTGGAGAGGTGGAGGGAAAGGTCGGTAACACGTGAGTAAGCCTCGTGTGTTGCAAGCGTCCATACGGCTACGGTAACCGCTTGCCATCAGGCGGGCCGTATGCTTGTTTACGGACTTCATCGGATAAGCAAATAATTTATTGAGTCTAAATAAAATATCATGTGTAGTGTATTATTTGATAGTGCATTATCATTAATTTTCTTAGTCACTGTCTGCATCAACATAAAATACAATGAAGAAGATACTTACCTGCCTAGTCATAGCTTATCTATGGTAGAAATGTATGTAAAATGATGGTTTAGATTAATTGTAGGAATTTGGGTTGGAAGTTGGACACGTATATACCTAATAGGTAGTGCTGAGTATATTGTTTACAACTAAACTAATTTAGTCTCACTATGTCGTTTTATAACAAGGAACATAAGAAAAGGATGTAAGAAATGTAGTCCTGTCAAATTAGTCCAATGCTTGTTTTCAATCTAAATTTAGTCGCCATCTATCGCGGTTACGTCTACGTACCCGTAAATTAAGACGCCAAAGACTAATTTGACAGCTTTCAATATGGTCTCTCCTTTTTCAATAATGCTTGTAAGAGATATGATGTGACTAAAATTAGTTTAGTGCGATTTACAACAGAATCGGCACCACTAATCAACATGAATTAAAATCTTATCATTTCAATATCCACGGTTACCTAAATATTTACCTAACTTCCTACATACATTTTAATTATAAAATATATTTTACTAATAAACTAAATTAAATATCAATGCATTATCTATTCATTATCAATTTAGTTTCAAGAAATAAAAAAATGGAATCGGTACATGTTTGGTAGGCGCAAACATTACGGGCGGGCGCGGCGGCTACGGGCTGGGCGGTGCAGTGGTGGCACGACTCGGATAGTGTTGAGTCAGTTATCATGGACAAATAGCTAGATAGATACCCTGATAGCTCAACCAGGTATATCAGGGTATACGTATACAAAATTTTCAGTTTTATACGAGTGACCTAGTATATTCATTGCATCAATTCATCTAGCAAAGACTTACCGAAACGAAATGATTATCAATTTCATTAATAACTTTGTAAATATTATTTCTAGATATCCCCCGCGGTGTCTAAAATGGAGCCTATATCACTCGGGGATAATGAGGCTAGTGAAATAATTTTCAGAACCGGATCATTAGTTTCGGAGAATACCTTCTACATCCAAACATACAAAGTTTACCAGGCATATTCATAGCAAACTGAAATATGAATAACAGCTCTAGAAATTTAAGCATTGTCATTAGATTCCGACCGAAGGTCGATTTCTGGCCGAAGCCGAAACCGATTAATGGACTGATACCACATCAGCCATCGGCGGAAACCTAATATTTATTAGACCTAAGAAATTTAGTTGAAGCTCGGCTGAAAGTAAATAAATACATTTTTTTTTTAATTTATAAAGTCAAGTCGTTTTGACGCCGGATTTCAAAGAGGGACAAAAGTCAAATAAGCTTATAATAATATTGTTGTTGGCCCTCTGTGTATAAACAACTCATCGAAATGATTAGAATTAACTTGCAACTGTTAAAAATAATAATCTCTCGCGTATTCGTTACAATTCGTTTAATTTCGGCGCTTGCTAGAAACCTTGGCTTCGGCCAAAAATTTCGGCTCATTTTGGCCGAAGTCGAAGGTTTGGCCGAAGGTAACCGAAACTTCCGTTAGACACTAATTGCCATTGACTTATTTGAACAACTACTGACTGGGTAACTACTTATTTTTCCCACGATAAATCATTTCAGTATAAAGTAATAAATAACTTAGGCCGCTATAAAGATATTTGTTAAAGTTATGCTGCAACACAGCGTATATTAGGTACTAGATATTACAATAATATAGTAATTATGATAACGCGCACTCATTCATACTCGTTCGAAGATAAAATAGTATCACGAGTGAAAAAATATGAAGTCGCGAATTGGGAAATGATGAACACAGATTGGTGTACCAATTCGAGCGAGTGACTTATATAATAATCTGGTATTTATAGAACACAAGTTTACAATATGATATGAGTTAAAGCTAATAATAAAAGTAATAAAGTATTGCATAATTTTGCATGAAAATACTCTACCTGTATGTACCTACTTGAGAGCCCCAGGCCACATGATTACTTACTAAGGGGAGACTGTGGTCCAACACCCATAGTAAAAAGTACCTACCATAAAATAATGAAAAGTATAACGACACTTTAAATTTTTTAAAACGAAATTAAAAATGACAAAATTAAACTAGAAGCAGAAAAAATTAGAAGCACATTTATCAACTTATTTCATCGCTCAATAAAATATGTAAGTAGGTAGGTATCTAATTTAATGATTACACGTGTTATACTTATCGATTATTGTAGATTGCTTGTCGAACATGTACTTAAGAGCGAATTGTGAAAGGGAAACCATTAATCGGCTAGTTATCAGCGCCGCTTGCTGCTTTGTCGGCCTGCCGAAATCCCGCTTTCAGTTAACGCGCGATAATCGCAACTCGGCCGTGATAGCGGTCCCTTTGAACATGTTGACTCAACCGAGCGTCATATCGCATAGTTACCGTCTTGTAAGCGCATGTAATGTGTATTTGATACACGACGACGAGGGAGCGGTCGATATTGACAACCATACTGATATAAACCACTCTCAGTCTATTTGATACTCATCAAGATGAAATTGATCCTCAACATCAAGTGTCTGTGATTTCAAAGATTGAGTATAAACTGACAATGTTATCAATAGTACATAAGTAGCAATTGTATAGGATACTAAATAAATATAGGTAGTATAATCCAGATACACTCCCGGGGGAGGTAGGGTAGGCTTCGTGTATACGCTGAAGGGCTCAAGAAGGGCGGGTCATAAAGCGGCGCACGCGAACTTGATGTGTTGCTTTATGTCTACTTAGGGCTGACGACCCGTCACCAATGACGAACAATGTTGATCAGCCTTACTAAATGCAATAAATGGAACAATGAACTGTGCGTAGAATTCACTTTAAATAATGCGCTGGTTCTTTGATAGGTACTGCTTGTACGTAGTATTTATATACTCTGTGGTACTGCTAAAAATGACGTCATGGGCAATCAATTGTGATACAGGTAGGACGTCTTAATCTCACAGCTCATCGGCACGGGCATCAAAATATAATAAACTAGCTGTCCCCCACGGTTTCACCGCGTTCCTGGGATAAAAATACCTATGTCCTTCTCCATACCATAGGCTATCTACATGCCAAATTACCTGATGATCCGTTGAGTAGTTGAGGCGTGAAGGCGTAACAAACAAAAACAAACTCACTTTCGCATTTATAATAGTTAGGATTTGTACGTAGAATTTACATACTCTGAGTTTAGGATACTCGAAAGTTGATATTTTATACCTATAATAAATAATACCATTACACACACACAGCATGTAGACTGCAACATTTGATGGTTTTTTCCTAATTTTTTTGAATATTATTTTAAAGCTAGACAACTCGTTAAATATCCATTATTACACGAACGTTTTTATCAGCTCATTGCTGAATATTTATCAAAACGTTACATAGCCCATGCGTAGGTATTGTCAAATATTGTCCAATAAATCAACATTGGGTAGTAAATGATAGATTGTTGACAAGATTACAGATTCTAACGTCATTGTTGCGTGTGGGCATCCATCTATTATTTCTGTCTTCTATTAGTAAACTATCTTATTCATTATCTACCTACAACAGCGTGGCGCTGCGTGACATCTTTCGGAAGAAAACATTTCTTTAACTCGAACAAAAAGTCGATTAGTTACGAACGCAAACAATAACAAATAATAATCCGCCACTACTGTCAGCTTCTGATTTTTTGCGTGCCCCTGGGCTCCCTGTGGTGAATACACCACGTAAATAAGTGACAGCTTTCAACACTCTCCAATGATAGTTCTTCTACTCTCATTCACTTTTCGAACAATGCTGGCTAGGCTGGCACCCATTTGGAACCATCCGTCTCAGTGAGCGTGAAATGTCGACACTAATCTCCCGCCATGCGTATCGTACGATGGGATTGGTGAATGTAGACAAATAAAGATTTATTTCCCCGAATGTCCCCAGGTTTGTGCAAACACGACAACAAGATAAATAGAGGTAGGTAGACGGTTTTGTACACAAAAAGCCGGTTGGGAAGGACATTGTGGACATAACGAACAACACAAATAACTTAGTTACATGTGTAAACCTCACATTGTGTTGATGTCACATGAAAAAATACATGCTTTGACCGTATGTTCATTCGAAATATATTTTAAAGTAATTAATAATATAATTATGTATAGTTATTGAAACAACTTGTAATTTTGTAGAATCGAGATGTTAGAAAGACATGGAAATAATCACATTGAGGTCCTTCATTAGAACAAATATGGAATGTTATGATTCTGGTAAATTTGGGTCTCAAAATCCTATTACCTGTAGACACGAGATGCATTTAGCATGTCGGAAGATGAAAGCAGTGAAAGACGAAAATTGGACGAAAAAGGACCTTCCTACGACGTTTTATGAGTTTGCGTGTAACAAATGCCAAAAATATACCTATGTTTATAATTGAGTCGATTTACATCGGCGACTGGATAACCTTCAACATACCCAAATTCTTATAAACTGCCACCGCTAAGCACAAACACCGAACAAAGCCCAGTTTCAATATTTATTTTATTACTTCTAAACTCCAAAGTACAAAACAAAACAAGTTATCGGTAAGTCGTGCTGCACTATCATGAAATAAAGTAACAATATTACACGCTCCCAGCCACAATGCCGAGTAAGTTGGCAAAGATTTAACTTGTTCGGATTCCCGGGGGCCCAGTTGGCGGTGATTGTCGCCGGGAGCATCCCTCGCTATCCAAGCCTCGGGATTAATTGCTCACACCATGCACTCGCTCCCAAGACACGCGTTTACACAATGCCGTTTCAGTAAACGCAAAATGACACCTAATGTTATGCTCAATGATAATTGCAAAATTGTCAAAAACGAGGGTTATACATACTAAAATAACAAGTGATTTGTTGCATTGTTTGCAAGGGGATGATGCTGATGTCGTAATATGCATGTTTTTAAAAAGATTATTTAACTTAGCCCGTTCCTTCGCATGATAAAACGTGTCTTTTTATCGGTTAATGAAGCAACGCTATTAACAATGAATGTTTTTGTGGGTAAGAAGGTATTATTTGTAGATAAGAAAAGAAATTATCAAGAGGAAATGGTAATACCATTGCACATGCACGGCCGTGGAAATTATTCCGCAATTTTTTCAACCGATATCCTAACATATAAGGAATGAGCAATCTAGATGAAGCAGTATAATCTTACGATTATCGACTTTATGAATATCGAGATAAAAATCCATCTAGGTCGTCAAGCGAAGTCAACATTATCCAGTCTTGATACCGGGAACTAGAACTGGGTTCAAGCAGGTTCTTGTCAAACTTCAGGCTCATTCGACAAAAGAGGCTTATTGTAAAACCTATTAAGATATTAATATATATAGATATCAATGTTATAAAATGTTGAAAAAAAATCCTTTAGTACGTTAAATTTTTAGTTTTACCTGTGAAGCCATTTTTATTTTAATCTTTATTTTAAGGGAACTATGTAAATTTTGACTATGTCGTCTCCGTAGAAGAAGTAGGTATAAAAATACCACTTCCTGATATATTACACTCGATTCTGGACTGGATTCGCACTCATCATTTTGGACGCCACTTTAAGCAACAATAACAACAGGATGGTTAAAAACAACAGTTTAATTATCAACAAAATAACCAAGTTTAAATTCGATCCACTACAAACCATTTAAATAAAACGGCAAGGAGAACTAGTAAAAAAAGTTGATTTACAACACGGCTTTTGGTTATTAGTCAAAACCTGATTTTTCCGATAGTTTTATTATAAACATATTTTTTTATATCTTTGAGAAATCATTATTGTTGCTCCGCTTAAGCGCATTGATATTCGTACTACTTATCATACCTACAGGAATTTCAGCTGGAAAAGCTGAACAGAAAGTTGGCTAATTCTTTGATATTTTTCCCATAAGGTCAAACACATAATATAGAGGAGACAAAGGTTTTATTCGATTTAAACTGCTTTTTAACGGATGTAGAGCACCAATTCGAAGAGCACCTGCTATTTTAGGTTAGTTCTCAGTACTGACCAAATAAAAAAATATACTTAGGTACTGGACGTTTCATTGGTGCCATGTTTCCCCCAGTAAAGTATAGGATTGTGTAATTATAATTAAGGACAACAGAAATAGAATAGTAAAAGGCAGCATTGTCCATACTTAATTATGGAACATATTACAAGACGTTAAAAACAACGATGTTGGTAAATTTGATCATTATACTATTTAACAGTATAATATTCAACATTTTACAAGTGAGGAGGCTGGGGCGTCGCACTATTCCTTTCATTCCAGAATCAAGTGTAATATTTAATAAATCGATTGATTTATAATGTATACTTCTTCTACGGGGACGACATTGTCAAATTGACAAAATTCCCTTAAAATAAAGATAAAAAAAGTGTACAGAAAAGCAGTTCCTATACGGTACATTGCGTGAGTAATTTGTTAATTAGGACACGGTTATTAATTTCGCATGTGCGGTATTGTCAACGATTACACCTACCTACCTACCCTAAATCTACTGTAAAAAAACGAAGTTAAATAGTTATTTGTTATTTTATTATAATTTGGCACGCTCTTCTGACACGGTGGATAATTTCAAGTAATTGTTTAATCGATGCGCGGACACTATTTACGTATTTAATTTGTTGTAACGGTACATTCAGAATTTGACCGGTTATTTCATGGTAAGCTCAGATGAATCAACAGGATCATCCATGTAAGACAGGAGTAGAGGTCATCGTATTTTAAATCTACAATTACACGCGAATCGTATGCTGGTCACAGAGTAATTTGAATTAAAATACTTTTGATATCTATCTATTCTCTCTTCTTCCCTCAAAGGCCTATCGTTTTACTCATCTGTATAGGTCCGACCTACCTTAATTGTTACTATCACCTACCTTTTCTTGCCAACTATAAAGGTGATTTTTTCAATTTAGCATGGGTGGCCAAATCTACGAAAAATACCCAAAGGAGTCTCGAGGCCGATTTAGATAAAAACTAAAACTGTATACTAATGTATTCACATATTTGTTTGTTATATTACAAAGATTTTCCGGATTTATACGTAGGTGAATTGCTCAGAGGCACCTACGTATAATAGATTTGTTTACCATCATTTACAGAATTTCTTCAGGAATGTTCTTATTCATTTCCCGTGTAAAGCCGGCGTGGGTCGCTAGTTTACTGTATTTAAACCAAAAGTCAATCGCAGTATGATGAATAACAGTAAAACCATAGAGTTAGAATATTAAGCAAAACCTACCTATCTCAGAATGTTCATATTCATAGTCATAGTCATAGTAGTTTATTGGCAATATTAATTACAGGTCAATAGTGTAAAATAATAACTTAGATGCGTGTTATTTTATAATTATTTATGCTATTGATTGACACTGGTTTTGTTTATTGGAATTAGGAGTGAATGTATGATGAGTCATATAATTAATGGAAATATTATGGGGGTAACGTATTTTTCCAATTAACTACTGAAGATCTCCTATCCAATTATATCTGTACAATAATTTGTGTAATACAATTATTGCAGATGATGGAAGCTTGTTACCTTGATACCTAAGCTTGTTTTTTATATATTTTTTTTGTATTGAGTATCTACTAACGTCCAGCCATTATTCTATGGAATAAAAATGCCAATTATCGTCTTATTTGTATTATAAATAATGCCTTCGCGAAAATACTCCAGCGTCATTTTAATTGTGTGTTAGGGAATGTTTGTCTGCTACGATTGGTCTGGCTGCTTGCAAAAAGTATAGAAAAAGTTCCCTGAGTAACATATATCCCACCAAAAACATTTTTATGTAAAATGTTGTCAAGCCATATGGCTCGCACTGTCAAAAAGTTATCAGATATTATGTAGAGCCAAGCTTATAACTCTACATGCCCTTACTCTACAAGCCCTAACTTCACAAACTCTACACACCATAGTAAAAATTTGTGGCTTGGCAATTTCGATACCGTTTCACATGGGAGTAAGATAAAGAATGTATTCACTGTACATTACTTTTTTGTTATACAATAGTTCTTGTAGTAGTGAAACGACCAAGTCACATATTTTGACAATGGTGTGTATAGTTTGTGAAGTTAGGGCTTGTAGAGTAAGGGCATTTAGAGTTATAAGCTTGGCTAATAAATAATAATAAAATCATTATTAGCCGCGTTTTGACAGCACATATATATCAATGTGTCAAAAAGAATCAAACATAGTGCGACAATCCTCTTGTCAAAACGGGCCTCTTAGATTTCGACAACTCAAGGGGAAGTCCGGGCAAAGCGGACACCTTAACCTTTGACAGCCTATGGGAAGAAAATCGATATACAGAAATAAAATAGTGACCGAGTATGAATCAGTATTTATTACAGTATTTAATATAACCAACAAAAATTACGTAATCTCAATACTTTACTCGGAAATATTAATAGTATTGCAATTGGTACCACTATCCGCTTTGCCCAACCCTACGGGTAAAGAGAACAGGACCATTGGGCAAAGTGAATACACGGGCAATTAATGAACAATAACCAAAGAATATTTGTCAAAACATAATTTTACATGAAAAATATCAATGACGAATATGAGAACTAATCACTTATCAGTGCACTTGTCACAAATAAATATGCCATCTCCTTCGCAAACCATGCATATATCGTGACTGCATTGCATTGTTTACAGGTGTTGCACTGCGAGACCAATCATCAACTGGGTACCCATTGATTTTAATTTAATCTACCCCACAAAAATAAATTATCATTTTCTTTGTTTTGAGATTTCATAAATTTTGTTCGGCCGTTGGAAGTGGATACCTTATCCACTTTGCCCGTGTTCGCTTTGCCCAATAGCTACTTGTTGAACATTACCTACAATAAAATCCAGAACTAAAACCTCAATAAATCTAACATTACTTCAAGATGAACCATGCACTTTAAAGATATAATAAAGTCAAAACAGTAACATCACACGTCCATGAGTAATTATAAAAATTCATTCCGTGACTTTGTAACAGATTATAACTAGTAGATTTTTTTATTTTTTTCTCGAACGAAGCGCGACCCTGCTTTAGCTCTATTTCTTATGATTGAAGAGTAGGGGAGAGACCTTGTGCCATGAAGCAGGTGTGCTCAGACTAGGGATGGGCAGGAAAAGAAAAAAAATGGGAAGAAAAGAAAAATACGGGAAAGAATGGAAAAATACGGGTAAATTCCCAAACGGCGGGAAAATACTCAAGTGGCTTTTTGTACCTAAAAAAATATTTTTAGATACTGTTGTATGTACCTACATTACCTACGCGCGGACCCACGCGGACCTTGCGCGGACTGGACCGAGTATCACACTTCCCGACTTCGAGTCGGACGAGTATGTACTACCACGGCGTGGTAATTGTGTGAGACCGCCGCCTGTCCACCACAACCCCAAAACGTCACTTTTTTAAAAACAATGCACTCCTTCATCACAAAAAAAAAGATTTATTATTGTATAATAGGTGTATGACCGTGGTATAACCCTAATAGAAATCTTGTTAAATGTTATTCAAACGATTTTGTTAAGGTGTCTCTTGCTATATACGCAAAATCTAGTAAATGTGACCATTTGAGTATTTTCCCAGCCAATGGGAAAATTCCCGGGTTTTTTCCCACTAAATTGGAAATTTACTCGAACCTCCCGGGAATAAACCCAAATTCCCGGGAACAAACCCAACCGTAGCTCAGACGCATCATTTTGAAATAGTAAAAGGTACCTATTCGCTTTGCCTGGGCTATGCCCGGACTTCCCTATACTCAGTAGCGCAAAACGAACAGATGATGTACAAACTACGGAGAAGTTACTTTATGTTGTAAACAAGCAAGCTGCTCAGATTGATAATGCAGTCATAAAAAAAATATAAATAGGTTTGTGGTAAATTTCCAATTAACCTCTGCTTGTTTACAACTTTTAAAATATGATATAAACAGTTTTACAAAAAACTTAAACCGACTTCAAAGTACGCTAAAAACGGATCCTGACCTATTGACAATGGGACCAATCGGGAAGTATACCCTTCCAAACAAAAAAAGAATTTTCTAAATCGGTTAGTATGACGGAGTTCTGAGGTAACAAACATTAAAAAACCGAATTGAGAACCTCCTCCTTTTTTTGAAATCGGTATAAAAATCTCCGTAGTTTGGTGACAACCCTAGCTCATCGTTTTATTAGTATGAAAAGTTACAAAAAAATCTTTGACCTAGCCCGATATGTGAGTTTATTAAACCTACTTTGGTTAAAATAACAATGACATCAATTGTTATTATAGGACGCGCGTCCCTCGCGAGAACAAACGGGTTAAACGTTAAAGAATTTGATCCTATGTTACATTGGCTGATCATCATCAGCCTTTAATCTCCCACTGCTAAGGACGAGTTTCCTTTCAGAAGATGAAAGGGAAAACACCACTCATGCCGACTGCGGATTGGTAGAGGTAAGATTCAGATAGTGTTCACCCTACTGTTCAAACCTTTGGCCTCCAACAAGCTTGGCTTTACGTGCCTTCCGAAGCACGGATAAGGTAAACGCTGGTAATTTCGACAGTGTCCCAATACTCGTCAGATTGTAAAAAACTGACAATAATTTAATTTTACCAATATCTTACTTAAAAACATTTTATGGATACATATTAACAGTAATATATTCTATAATTAGAATTACAACATTTAGTCAAACATGTATTGGCGTCGGAATACAGAGCGATCAAAGGTAAGCACCTCCAAATTTTGATGTTTTTTGTGAGTTTAGCTACTGAATGTGAATCCCGGCTTACCACGTTAGGGTTCATGTCTTGCTGGATCGGTCGGAAATTTTGATTGTGTGATTATTTTGTGAAGTAGTCAAGTAAATTTTCTAACGATGTAACCCATAATATTGTGTTATTTTTATCATTTAGTATTATTTTTCGCGTATGACATTTACTGGTACCTAATAATCCCTGTTTGTACTAGTACTCGTCAAAATTTATACTTTTTTGACGAAAACTGGGACATGTTTGAAAAATTGCATGTAATATCGACATTATGTATTATTTAAAATACTATACGGAGTTTGAATCGAATTGTTGTCAAAACATATTTCTTGAAAAACTAATTATTAGTTCTTTATTTATTGTTCGATATATGAGGTTTTTATACATATACTTTTTGGTATCAAGTACGGGATTGACGAATTTAGGTCTATTCGTTTGTGAGTACGTACACACGGCAACACATCAAGCTATACATTTCCAGTATAAGCTGATCTCGCATTGTATAGGATTTCCGTATAATGAGAGGTCAGCTTATATTGGACATGTATAGCTTGATCGGTAGCCGTGTGTACAAGAGAACGACCTAGAACTCGTCAAAACATAAAAAAATAATTAAATGAAACAAAAATGTATAATTAGTCTTATGTTTTCGAGATTATTGTAAATTCATTGTAAATAAACAACTTTTACCAGATCTATAGCGTAAAAGTTTTGCGTTGACAGAGAAAAAGTGGATGATAGGTGTCTTATTGAAACCTACAGCTTATGATTTTTAATAAAAACGTTCCCTATGCTCGCAGTTGCCTTTCGACTTTCTGTGTTCGGTTAACAGCTGGGACTATTAAATTGTTTTGCTCTGCACGGTTTAATTGATTTCTTTATTTTTCGCTCTTTTGTCTTTTTTGATGATGACCAATGTGGCCTGCCCATTGGCCTTTCAGCTTGCTTACTCTACAAGCTATGTTCATCGCTTTAGTTCTCCTATGCAGGTCCTCATTTCGGACCCTGTCTGTAGAGAAATTCAAAGCATAGATCGTTCCAAAGCTCGCCGAAGGACTGAGTTTATTTATGCAGCAGTACAAGACAAGCAAAAAGACAGCCAGTAAAATACAGCAGTAAGAGAGGAAGGGCATAACGGCTTATCCCGTTCGAAATTCGGAGTAGTCCGACTGTGAAAGTACCTCCACCTTACAGAAGATCGCAGCTAAGTAACGCTACGTTTATGTGGTGTTGTGTTCCTGCGGTGAGTAAGGTCGCCAGAGCTCCTCATGGAGTTCTGTGTGTGTGATGGAAGCGCTGTGCTACCAGTGGTGTCGCACCACAGTTGTGTTATTCAGGCGCGGCATGTTGTTGCGGCGGAAGAAGACCCGGTGAAACACCTGCCCGCTGGCTGCCCGCAGATTGTAGGGTCCCGAGCCTAGGGATCACTTAATCTCCGCCCTGGGAGGCTGACTCGCCGCTTTGCGCATAATTCATGGTATAGTTGGTCGTGCTGGTGGAGGAGACTGGAATGGAACCGGCCGACTATCATGGGGGGACCGGGGCCCTTCCGACTGCCGCACCAACAAACCTCATCACCTGTCCAGGTATCTCGGGTAATAACACTGCACATTGTTCCTTTCGCTGCTGGCTTAAAATGATGGCTAGGAAAAATAAAAGAAATGGTTTTTCAGCGGCCTTCGCGTTCTCCACACTTTCGGTGGACTTTTGCAACATAAGCTTTACGCTAATATCAATGCAGTCCACCAACATCTTGAGACTGCACAGCCAACCCTGCTATTTCTAACGGAAACGCAAATAACGCAAATACCCTGATGATACAACGTATTTACACTACCCCGGGTACAAGCTGGAGCACAACTTTGAGTGCCGTGCCGGGGTATGTATGTACGTCAGGGATGATATTTGATGTCTCCGTCTCCATGGCCTGGATGTCCGAGACCTGACGATTTTATGGGCGCGTGTAGTTCACGGTGGCCACACCAAAGTTTTTTTTTTTTTTTTTTTTTTTTTTTTTACTGTTCATAGGCCTGTGTTTGACCGCAATCTCACCATGGTAAGTGATGATGCGGCCGAAGGTGGTAAGCACACAAAGCCTAGATGGAACTGGCTCTCAAGTGTAGCTATCGGAACACACCGAAAGGTGCTTGGCGACAGATTTTCAACTTGAGGGTGGTAGCCAGCCAGACGGGTACTTCAAAGTACCCTACCACCGTGCTATGGTTTCCTCACGATGTTTTCCTTCACCGAAAGCTCAAGCTCATTGTAGGATTCGAACCCGGGACCTTCATCTCGGTATCCGACGTCACTACCACTGAGCTATCATCGCCTTAACCTTACCTTAAGTTTACGCGAGCCTGCCTTTACAGGTCCCATAGCGGTGATTTGGACACAAAACGGTTATTTGAGCACTGACAAAGTACTGGAGCAGTACTCCTCCGCGGAGTTAGTGATACTAGGAGACTTCAACGCTCCCCACGTTGAGTAGCTTAGTTCTCGGTCCACTGACTTCGCGGGGAAGACTGCTCACGATTTTGCCCTGGCCTATGGCTTCCCACAACTGGTTCTTTCTCCTACGAGAATCCCAGATATTGAGAGCCATACTAGCTCCTTACTGAACCTTCTGCTGACTACGCGACCGGACAACTATGCAGTATGCAATGACAGTGGATGCGCCACTTGGCTCATCGGACCACTGTCTCGTCCGGACGCAAGTGCCAAGCACTCGATCTGACTCGCCCCGGCCTCCCGGATGACGACGTGTATGGCACTACAAGTCAGCAGATTGGGATGGATTGCAAGATTTCTACGCATCGTACCCGTGGAGACAGCTCTGCTTCGTATCAGATGATCCTGATACCTGTGCAGCTGCCGTTACTGAGGCGATACTGGCGGGAATATAATGTTTTATCCCAAAATCGCTAGTAGCTGCAGGGGTGAAGAAACGACGGTGGTTTAATCTGCCCTGCAAAGATGCTAGACAAAATAAGCAGACCGTGTATGAGGCTTGGAATACGGCCCGAACTAATCAGAACCCTAACATCTCTAATGCGAAATGCAAATTTAACGCTGCCTCAAGGTTCAGTAAGCGTATGATTGCCAGGGCTAAGTTCGACTTCGTCGTCAGGTTTGGTGACAGGCTGACTAGCCTTCCCTCTGGGACAGTGCTAAAGAAAAGGCTGACCTTTTAGGCTCCCTCTTTGCCTCTAATTCGACTTTGGATGATGGTGGCGCCACACCACCTACCATCTCGCGGTGTGACAGTCATGCCAGAGATAAGCATTACCCAACAAGAGGTCCGGCGGGAATTGCTTTCTCTGGACCTCCATAAATTGAGTGGGCCAGACGGCATACCGGCAGTAGTTCTGAAGCGGTGTGCTCCTGAATTGTGTCCTGTATTGACGCGTCTTTTCGCACTTTCCTACACCAAAAAGGAAGTCCCGTCTTCATGGAAGTTGCTCATGTGCACCCAGTGCTCAAAAAGTGTGACACATAGGTGTTACAGGCCTATTGCCATCACCTCCCTTCTCTCCAAAGTCGTGGAGCAAGTGATCAACACGCAACTTTTGAGATACCTAGAGGATACGATCACGACTTGTTGACCGACAAAATGGGTTTCGTCAAAGTCGCTCGGTTGGTGACCTCCTTGAATATCTCACGCACCGTTGATCACTCGCCATCGAGAGTCAGTGAGCCTAGATGTGGTTATCGGGTCTGGCACCGGGGCTTCTAACAAAGTTACCAGCATACGGGCTTCCCGAGGGATTATGCAAATGGGTTACCAGTTTTCTGTCCAGCAGATGCAGATTGCTCCGACAGCATGGACATAAATGCCAACGTCCCACAAGGATCTGTGCCGTCCCCAACACTGTTCCTACTGCATATAAATGATATGCCATATATTTACGGCATTCATTGTTATGCAGATGACAGTACAGGGGACGCTCATTACACGGGCCGTGCCTATCCCTCGTACCGAGGTGCAGGAAAGTCGCGAACGGCTGTTGTTTGAAATCGAGAGTACACTAACTAGTATCTCCGACTGGGGTCGACTAAACCTAGTCCATTTCAACACCACTAAGACACAAACCTGCGCGTTCACCGCTAAGAAAACCTCATTTGCTGTTGCTTCACAATTCCAGAACACGTCCTTGAACATCAGTAAAAGCATTGGGATCCTTGGCGTCGACATTTCTAGCGAAGTTTTGTTCCGTAGACACTTAGAAGCCAAGACAGAGCGAGGCAGTACATCACATCGGGGCAAAGGCTGTAACTTTACAAGTCGCAAGTCCAGCCTCATATGGAGTACTGCTGTCATGTCGGGCGGAGGCACCTGGATACCAGCTTAATCCTTTAGACTCGGTTCAACGTTGTGCCATCAGAATTGTCGACGCGATCCCGAGCTCATAAGCAGTTTAGAGCCCCTCAGTCTGAGGAGTTCTTCATTATGTTCGTTATTATGTGTGTTCTACCCTATTTAGTTTACTCAAAGGTTCTACCGCTTGTACAACGGACAGTGTTCTGTAGAATTGTTTAAGCTAATTCCCTGGTGTTGCAAGCGTCCATAGGCTACAGTAAGCGCTTACCACCAGGTGGGCCGTATGCTTGTTTGCCACCTAAAAAAAAAGTATATAAAAAAGTCTCTGTTCCATAAGTTAATCTGAAACTTTGTCTTCAAACTTTGTGGCATTCTGGACGTGAATATGTCGTAGCTTCCCAAACGGTTCCTAGTCGAGTGTGCCCATGTTAAATAATTTGTCGTAGGCAAACAGGTTGGTGATGGGATCGAAGGCTTCCTCATAGACCTCACACGTCAAACATAATGGCCGATCATTCTCCTCAGTTTTCTGTATAATCTGGCAGGCCTTTGAATGTGGTCTATTCGTGGGCTGGAAAACGTCGAGACGATTCGTTATTTCTAACTCTCGAAAACAGCTTATTTAAGCGTGGCTTTAATACCGAGCAAACCAATTCCGCAACTAATAAGTGCTTTTGCACTGATTGATAACAGTAGCGACCAATCACTGTATCTAACTGTTTAATGTTGAATTATAGCGGAATAGATTTCAAACAAAATGAATTTCAGTGCACTTACACTTGGGTTAATTGTTCGATGCTTCGATGGATATATTAGATACACTGAAATGAGTACGAAGATATTACTGCTCAGATTGATAAAATATGTATCAAGAATATAAGCACTGCGCCTAGTTATTATGTTTTATGATGTTGATTGTTTGTATACTAGTACTACACACCACGAAGCATGGCTCCCGTATCGTACGTGTAGCGGGATTATTGCTTCATGATATAACTACAATACACGAGCGCCGTCAGAGAAGTGCAGGGGAAGCAGTTGAGGGAGTTGCATTTCACTCGGAACTCAAGTTATCGTGCACGGGTAGTACCATAATAATTAATATTAATTACCGTTATTATTTATTTCATTTGACACCGCTATTGGTTTGGTTATGTTATTTTAGTCCCTTTATAATATTTTGTTTGAGCAAAATACTCACAGCTCACAGTATTGAGAAAAAATCCATTTTAAAATGAAAATAATATGAACTTTATTGTCAAACAAATAGAGTTCAAATTAGTACTCAAAATTGACGAGTTCTAGGACATCTTGACGATAACTACATCAAATCTGTCGGATACTGGTACAAATGGCTTCTTTTTATTTGTTCAATTATTTGATTACTTTATTGTTTTTCAATCATTTTAATAATATATTTATTGAAAAGAATAATAAATGATGTACCTGTCATTAAAAAAAATATTTTCCTAAGTTTACTGACTACAACGTGACAGAGCTGTAAACACAGCAAAGTTCAAAATCTGACGAGTAATGGGCCGTTTACCTTACGCTCGATTTGTAATACCAGTAGGCGGTCACCCGTCCAAGTACCGGCCACACTGGCGGTTGCTTAACTTTGCCGATCAATTAAGAACGGCTAATCATGCTACACCACAGGCGCTTCGTTATATTGACAATTTCTTTATAAAGAATTAAAAAATGGGCAAACTTGTAAATAGTTCTCCATTTTTGGCCCACTCTCTAATTCCTGGTTATAATTATATGCATATTCATTTTCTTGGTAGGTAGGTATTTCTATTCTACGTAAAGAGCGTTGCATTTAATAATGATATAGCTCAAAAACAAATTAAAAATGACAATAATAATATTATTTAAAATACATTGAATAAAAAATGGAAGAAATCGGGGCAAAGTTGTACGGTTTCACGGTACTTACTGCTGCTCTGGAGGAGAGGTTATTCTCTTTTAAGGGCTTATTACACCTTCCTATATTTAGGATCCTAACTAGGATGGTTCTAACAAGGAAGCAGGAAGCTACTTATTACACTACACTATCTTGCTTTCTAACTAGGACGCGGCAAAGAGTATAGCAACTATACTTAAAGCGGGACGGACGACTCGTAGGGATGTAACAAAGGTCGATTTAAAAAAAATATAACTATACTTACATCGATGTTCTTCCGATGTTTCAAGTTTTTTATTCTCTTAAACTGATCACACAAATTAAAATTTTAATGAATACCAATGAGCTCCTTTATGTTAAAATAAAACAAAATTGAACTTTATGTAAGTAAGTACCAAGTATTAATTTATAAATAATGTAGTAAGTACTTTCAATGTACGGATTATTTTTCTATTATTGTTTTTTGATTACTAATGACCTATACATTCATCCCTCAAATTATACGCCAAGACTTTAGAAGCCTTATATAATTATTTCAAAACATCGATGTTTTGAAGAACAATGTTACATCCCTAAACGTCCTAAATCGGAGCGACGCGATTACACTTTCCTGTTTAAGGAAGCAGAGCGGTTGGGACCTTCCTATCTCACTACTTAGGACACTAACCGTTCTTTCTGCGATTACACGTTCCTATTTCCTAGTTAGGATCCTAAAAATAGGAAGGTGTAATAAGTGCTTTAGGCTTTTTGTGTCGGCCATATCATTATCACAAAAACGTTAAAATAAAAAATAATAGGTAGTATACAAACGTATGTTCAAGTTCAACATGTCAATTATCTAGCATCTGCTGGCTAGTAGGTAGGCAGACTTGTCTTATGTTAAATAGAAGTTTTTACTAAATTGTGGCATTTTGCTGTACCTTTAGTTATTTGAAACTTATTTTTTTACTGCATGTAAATTAATTACTTAGACTATCATAAAATACCATGCATGGTTGCCTTGCCTCATAGGTATTATATGTTACTACCCACGCCAAAGAAGTAAACAATATGTTATATTTTTCCACTTTGAGGGTATTTCGCAAAGTACCTACTTGGTTGTTTTTTGTTATTGACTACATACCTAACTAGGATTATAATATTTAATTTTTGTACTCGTAGGTAAGACAAAAAGAAAAAATAAAAACCTGGATTGGGTTGAGTCTGGTAGTTAGGTTTCTTCATCCATTCGTATGGGGAACGCGGCGGGGCGGGTGGCTGCGAAGGCCTCGAACCTGGGGATCCTTCCCCTGGACTAGCCAGGTCTCCACGAGCTGGCGATGGCATATCAGCTATCTCCCTCTCACCAGGCTCTCTTTTGGGAAAGTGGTGAGGGTCCGGTGCCCATTCTCCACCGGCAGGCGCACCGTTCCAAGCGCACCACTGCTGCTCCTCAAAGTTCTGATGCTGCCAGCCATACCAGCCGCCGCCGTATTGCCCGCCCTTGCCTTGGTACATGGCGAGCGGGTTAACGTAATTCACCATGCTTCGATCACAGTCCGAGCATCGCACATTCACTCGCTGTCACAACACCACCGCTCTGTTTACAGGTGCGAGCACGAGATACACCACGCGTAACGTATCATTTGTAACTGAGCAAAACGAACGATGCGATAGAAGCCGCCGGTGAAAAAAGCAGGAGGGGCTGAGCCTGCGATAGAGGGCGGTGCCTCCGAGGCCCAATGGGGAAGCTGTCTCCGAACGCGGCCCGCCCCGACGACACTCATCCGCCGCCGCCGCGCCGAGCCGTCATCGCGTCAGCCCGCCGCCGCGCCGCGCCGCCACAACCGCCAGCGCTGGTGTTATCATTTAATTTGTCTAATTACAACAAAAATAATGAACACCATCGTAATGAAGCCGGCCTCGTATAGCACCACGATTTTTGTTAATTTATCTACCTACCAAAATTAATACTTCAGTAATGTAGGTAACTAATAAATTAGAATTGACAATTATGGTTAGATAAACAAATTTTAATGACTCGTTTTTTTTTCTTTTCACTATATCTATTTATCTCGGCGAATATCTTAGTCCGAACACAGGGGTAGGTAAGTGTGTAAGCTACATTCGCTGAGCGTACCCTATTGCCATATTTTTTTTATATGGACATTATACCAGTGGATACCAGGGGGATTTCCAATGTGATCGCCATAGCCTACAAAGTAACCGTCTCTCAAGTGCGACTACTGAAACACTGTGTTCGATTTTTTATGAATTAGTATATTTTTACTGCAGATAGCTTTAACACCCTTTCGCACACAAAGCTTAATGACATACCTACCTATAATTTAAAGGGTGGTGGAAGGCGGATACTTCAAAGTACTGAATAATTAACTTTGCAAAAATAGTCAAACATGTTCATATAAGTACCTATACCTAAATATTTAAAGGTAATGAATAAATAATAGCAAGGAAAGGCAGCCAGGCCTTGTAGAATACAAAACAAATGGAAACTTAGGTATTTATTAGGTACTATATGTATGTATATAAGGTGTAACGGAAAGGGTATATACATCCGAAGGGGGTGAAGACTACATCAGGTACAGACTCTCTATAAAAATTTTCAGCTCAAAATACATATAACTAAAAAATTCAAACCAAATTTTTTAATTCAAGTTTTTTGAATTAAAATCATAACCAACATGTCACCGGTCAATGAGGGTCATTGTCATTTTGCGTCCCTTACTAATATTAATATAATTTTTTATCTTCCGCGATCTGTGCACCTCGTACCAAAAAAGTGGATTACTGTAATGTATATACAGTTTCCGTTACACCCTGTATATGGAAGGTAATGAGTCACTAATATAAATTTTCTCAACTCACACATTTTATTTGATTAGTTTTAAGGGGGAAGTCACTGTTGCCAGTAACGCAGTTATTATCATAGACTTAGGATTTTGCTACACTAACTAGACCAACATAGCATGGAAACGAAATCATTGTTGATAGTACCATACCGCGTGTTGAAAAAAATATATAATATTATAAACATTTCGCGTAAGTGTGATTTAGATCCAGAACGATGTAGGTATCAGTTCAAAGGACGAAATATGACATTTTAGTCGTGTTCCAGTGATATTTTCTTTTATCAACCCACATCAAGCAGGGTGCTTATAAATGTATGATTTCGTATTTTACTGAAAATAGACAATATAAAAAGCTTTATTTGGCACACACACATCACAAACATTAAAATATAATGCAGAATAAAAACAACAAAAATAAAAGCTTATAAATAACAAAAGAACAAAAAAAAACAATGACACAATGCAACAATAAATATAATTTTCATTAATGGCATATTATATATAAATATAATATGCCATTAATGATCATAATATTTATTTCTTTATGATACATATGCAGCTAGAAGCTGATTGAGTGTATATCACTGCACTTTAGTCTTTAAGTACATGTCCAGTCTATTTCTTTTTATGTAAGAAATTAATATTTGTGGTGTGAAGCCAAAAAGGACTCCAACTCAGCATATGCTGTGGCAAGTGCCTACCATCAGCACTGATTTTCAGTCTTCCCTTGAAAAGTCGAGATGCCCTCGTGGGGTGCTCCTGACATAAATAAATAAATAATTACGATCGTGTAAATAAAACTAGCACTGTACCTATGTTATAGACATTGTCACTTGTTATGTGAGGAAATGTTATGTGAATAGTATTAAATAGCCCACATAATTATATGTTTCACAGGTAAATACGTATTTAATCATTGGAAGTTTTTTCAATTAGGTACCTATATTTTATCACAGTATTATCATTATCATTTTATCATTAACTAGCTTTTCCCCGCGGTTTCACCCATGTTCCCGGGATAAAATGTAGCCTATAATATTTGGGGATGATGTAGCTTCCTATTAGTGAAAGAATTTTTTGGATCCGTCTGGTAGTTCCAGAGATTAGCCCGTTTAAACAAACAAAAAAACAAAAAACTCTTCCGCTTTATTATATTAGTATAGATTATATAAGTATAGATCGGCATTTATCTATATCTGAAAATATAGGTATGTAGCTCAAGACTAGTGTTTAGTTTTCCCATACAAATCCCTTACATTTTCATCACACAATTTTCGTCTTGTATTATAACTGGCTATGTTTTTCTTGTTTGTTTTTGTTTTACATACAATTTCTTTAGTTATATAACTCGCACAGGCTCATGTAAAATGTTACATCGTTTTTTGTGAACAATAAATTATTATTATATTCCATCTAGGTATTTGTTTGATATAAATTTTATTGTAAAAAAAAATTATAATATAAAAACAGTTCCCCACCGGCATCGGGAACAGAGTCCTAGGTACCGGTGGTCAAGGCTCCAGAGAGAGGACCTTCCAACCTATGCGTGCCGTTTCCAAGAGCAATGCCTGAATGTGGCCCCTGATCCAGCCACCTAACACGGGTGTTTGTTTTTATTATTACTACTTATGTTTGTGGTTGTATGATTTGTGATTTATCGGAATTTACTTTTCATAGAACATTTTGCTACTGTCGGAATAAAATTGCCTGTTCCTATCATAGGTAGGTACAGTCAGTGTCAAAAGTAAATAAATGATCACTTTGGTATAAAAAAAAATCTTTCTCGCCAGTTTATATCAAAACTGTGAATTGCTTAATAGGTAACTTTACAGACCGTATAAACTCCTCAACAACATTGAAAAATATGTAACAACTAACACCTAAAAATTACCTATGTAACTTGGTGAGTATATCTTACGCAGTACTAGGTACGTAATAAAAATAATGATGTTAATGCATGGTATTAAAGATTATTTTTATTTTAAAGTATCTGTTGGATTGGATCAGTTTAGGAAAAATAATCACAAATCAGATGTTAATAATTATTTCTTTATCAATCTTTTTGCTAATTAAACTTTAACTATTCTTCTAACAAAATCATAATAATTGAGATCAATAAGGTAAACAAATTTGGTATAAAAAATATTTAACAAATAATCGACTTTGACCGGTATTACACACCATGGCAGGTAATACCAGTCACTAGGTTGTTAATACCGATTTGAATGTTTTTTTCTGTCGAGATTATAACCTACATACTGACTGCAGCGCCATCTGCCGGGCTGATTTGTGAATCTAAACTATCCAGGGCGCCACCCAAACGCATACAAAAAATTACAGTTTAAAAAAACTAAAAAAACACGCTTTAAAAAGCCCTGCACTAAAAAGTGTTAAATAATTATAAAATTGAACCTAAATATATTCTCTGTCTATCCCGTAAGGGCCTAAATGTAAGCAATTTTTGTAATTAAGTTCAATATTTGAATGAAAAGTGTGTGGCGCTTTTACTTGTAACCACTCCACTATGGAGTTTCAGTGCTTACCCTCCTACTCCATCATCAGACCCTGAAAACCATATAAGGTCAAAGTTCATCTTACGACAATTCCAACAAGCCCAAACACGCCTAGGAAACGTTGGTCCGTTATGGAGTTCCAGTGCCTACCCTCCTACTCCATCATCAGACCCTGAAAACTATACATGATCCAAGTTCATCTCACGACAATTCCAACAAACCCAAACACGGCTAGTATACGATGCTCCACTATGGAGTTCCAGTGCTTACTCTCCTACTCCATCATCAGACCCTGAAAACCATACATGGTCAAAGTTCATCTCAAGATAATTCCAACAAGCCCAAACACGGCTAGTATACGATGCTCCACTATGGAGTTCCAGTGCTTACTCTCCTACTCCATCATCAGACCCTGAAAACCATACATGGTCAAAGTTCATTTCATGACAATTCCAACAAGCCCAAACACGGCTAGGAAACGTTGCTCCGTTATGGAGTTCCAGTGCTTACTCTCCTACTCCATCATCAGACCCTGAAAACCATACATGGTCAAAGTTCATTTCATGACAATTCCAAAAAGCCCAAACACGGCTAGGAAACGTTGCTCCGTTATGGAGTTCCAGTGCCTACCTTCCGGATCCATCATCAGATCAGCTCGATGGTACCAAATTATTGTATTGTCATCGGTACTTGATAAGTGTGCAAAATTTCAGTTTAATCTGACGTCTGGAAGTCGATGAAAATTACGTTCGAAGATTCCTTTACATACATACATAGATACATACATACAGGTGAAGCTAATAAAAGCGTGTTAAAAAAACATTCAAATAGGTCCAGCCGCTTAGGAGGAGTTCAGTGACATACACACGTACAAATTAATCCTTATCTAATTAAATAAGTTAGTTACGACGGACATTTAATGTAGATAAAGTCTGCTCTTTACAGAAAATCATTATCATTTATATTTATAAAAGATATCACTGATTTATATTTAGCAAGAAACAGTCTCTCAAACGAGAGAAATATCCCTCGTTCCGAGGTGGAGGAAAGCCGCGAACAGCTGAGGGCTTAGTGAGAGTTTTCAATCAACGCGCTTGATAACTCTAATTTGTATGGCATTGGACTAGCGCCACCTAGCGGCAATTGGTGGCGTCTGGTCCTGCGCCATACAAATTAGAGTTAACGTTAACCTTATCGAGCGCGTTAAAAAACTCGCACTAAGCCCACTGGTGTCTGAAATCGAGAGTAGGAACACTAACTTGTGTCTCCGATTGGGGTCGACTAAACCTAGTCCATTTCAACCCCACAAAGACTCAAGCCTGCGCGTTCACCGCTAAGAAAACCCCATGGTCTGTGGCTCCACAATTCCAGAGCACTTCTTTGAACATCAGTCAAAGCATCGGGCGGGATCCTTGGTGTCAACATTTCTGGTGAGGTTTTGTGCCGAAGTTTTGTGCGGAAGACAAGGTTAAGCTAGCATCCAAAAAGCTTGGAGTGCTCAACAGAGCGATGCAGGTCTTCACATCAGGGCAAAGGCTGCAACTTTATAAGTCGCAGGTCCGGCCTCAGATGGAGTACCTATTGCTGTCATCTATGGGCGGGAGCACCTGGATACCAGCTTGGACCTTTAGACTCGGTTCGACGATTGTTGACGATCCCGAGCTCACAAGCGGTTTAGAGCCCCTCAGTCTGAGGAGAAACTTTATTATGTGTGTTCTACCATGGCACAGAATATTCAATAGTACTACGTACAGAAAACCCACTTCGAAAACGACATTTAAATAAAAAGCGACTCTTGGATCGACGTAATAAGGCGCGCAGCTCGCGCAGCGCTGCGCGCCTAAAATTATATTCACCTACAACTTCCCTCTCTTTCTATCGTATAACTCTATCCTGTATGACGCGGCACGTGTTACGGTAGGGTTGTCTAATGACGTATTATATTATGAATCTTCAATATTTCCTTATCGGTTATGTATGTACCTATTACTATTCTCCTTTCGTGAATAATGACATTTAAAATATCCTAGCTAACTAGTATTAGATCAGAAAGTTATTTTTAAATGTCTGCATATTTTAATCTAAGTTTTAGGCCTATACTGATACTTTGTATACTGAATGTGTATTCTGTCTACGAAACTGAATACAACTATTTTGGGGAAGGGTTTTAGTAACATACATGCATATAAAATCTGGAATGACTGACGACGGGACAAGAAACGGCACGACTACCTAGTCCAGGTCCGTCAGCCGAAATTCACAACGTTTGTTATTAATAATCTTCAAGTTTGTTATATAAAAGAATAATAAAGTTAAAGAATTATTTAGGAAAGGATATACTAAGTAAGTAATAACAATTAGAATTGTATAATTTTTCTGAATATTATTCTACTGATTTTTGAAATAGTGGTTTGTTAAATCTTAGTTATTCTAAAAAGGTAGAAGTAAAATCTACACTAATGTATATTCATTAGTGTATAATAATACTAGTATTATAAAGACGTAACATTGGTTTGTTTGTATATTTGAAGAGGGAACACTCTCTATTCTGGAACTACTAACAGTTTCTTAAAAAAACATCAAAATCGGTTCATAAAAGAAAATTACGGTTGAATTGAGAAACCTCCTCCTTTTTTGGTTGAAAATCAACAAGAGGGTGTCTCTTCTGGTCGCACTCTAGGTATTTGTCTCTTTTTGACACACTGGTATGCTATCAAAACGGGCCTATTAGATCTTGCCGACCTTAATCAAGTCAGAAAGGACATTAAGACAATACAATGAAACAACAACAAAAAATCTAGTACTATGAAAACAACGATACCAACACAAATAGTGTTAAAATAAGAACAATAAACACTTTATATAAGTACGTAGGTATTTATACCTACACGCGTCTTTCGCTGCGGGCGCGTTGCAACCTACTAGCGTTAGTCCGGTAGACCGTTGGCGCGCAATCGTACCTAAACATGGGAGTGAGACAGGCCTGACCATGGTTCTACCGCTTGTACAATTTTTTATTATTATTTGTTCTTGACCATGGAAACTTAGTCCTTCAGTCGCATACATTTTATTTATAATATCACTTTCATATAGTCGGAACATTAACTTTCACATAGTCCACATTTTCAGTCACCGTCCTGTTATGCTTTAATGGTGATCATTGTATGTACGTACTAAAGTTTTTCACGGACTTTTTGAGACAACTTGTAAAGTCACGATACACATAATTCATTTCATTTCACTTCACTGGAGCACATGGATTGATCTTTATTGGATAAAATACCAAGGACAATATGCAATAAAACTCAAAATACACGAATTTATGAAAATAAAAATGAAAATGCAACGTCCCTCTGCAAGTGCCCGCCAAAAAGTCCCGCTTGTAATTTTTTTATTTTTTCGTTAATTTGTTCCTGACCATGGATACAAAGTCCTTCAGTCGCAAACATCGGGGTGCACGGCAGTGCCCCCGCCGAGTCGAGCGCGAAGCAAACACTGCCGTACCATCCTTTACTGGAACCATTTCGCCGCATTTTCAGACCCCTATTTGAGAACCTCTGGATAAGACCCGAACGCAGAAATTTTCGTCATCCAGTAAGCTATAATCACATACTTAAAATCCAAAATTTCAAGTCTGTAGGTCATTTAGTTCCGAAGTTAAGCGAAAGCAAATTTTCACATTTATGAAACTCACTCACTCACTCACTCATGATCATCAAAATAGAAGTTACACAACATTAACTATAATAATAAAGAAATCGCAGTAAGGAACCTTAGACTTGGCACGACTTTGTCTAGATTTCATTACTTTTTAGAGATAAACAAGCAGCTCCATCGAGACTTGGCTAGTTTTTTACAGAATGTTTTTGGTGGGATTTTATTTATAATATCACTTTCGTATAGTCCGCACATTAACTTTCACATAGTCCGCATTATCAGTCGCCGTCCAGTCATGTTTTAGTAAAATGGTGGTAATTGTACTAAAACTTTACACGAACTTTTTGCCCGCTTGTACACACGGCAACTCATCAAGCTATACATTTCCAGTATAAGCTGATCTCGCATTGTATAAGATTTCCGTACAATGAGAGGTCAGCGTATATTGGACTTGTATAGCTTGATCTGTAGCCATGCGTACATCTTTTTTTTTGTTAATTTGTTCTTGACCATGGATACTAAGTCCTTCAGTCGCATACATTTTATTTATAATATCACTTTCATATAGTCCGCACATTCACTTTCATATAGTCCGCATATTCAGTCACCGTCCAGTCATGTTTTAGTAAAGTGGTGGTCATTGTACTAAAACTTTTCACGGACTTTTTCAGACAATTTGTAAAGTCACGATACACATATTCATTTCATTTCACTTCACTGGTGCACATAGATTGATCTTTATTGGATAAAATACCACCGATAATATGCAATAAAACTCAAAATACACGAATTTATGAAAATAAAAATGAAAAAGCTACGTCACTCTGCAAGTTCCCGCCAAAAAGTCCCCGCTTTGGTCCCCTTTTTGGCGGGAACTTGTAGAGAGATGTTGTGTTTTCATTTTTATTTTCATGAATTCGTGTATTTTGAGTTTTATTGCGTATTATCGGTGGTATTTTATCCAATAAACATCAATCATGTGCACCAGTGAAGTGAAATGAAATGAATTATGTGTATCGTGACTTTACAAGTTGTCTCAAAAAGTCCGTGTAAAGTTTTAGTACAATGACCACCATTGTACTAAAATGAAAATGATATTATATAAAATTACACGTATGAAATGGCTGTATGGTTGAAAAATAACCCTTGCCTATCCTTTTATGGATGAATAAACTACTACTACTACTCTTTGGTCCCCGCATGGTCCCCGCTTGTACATTTTTTTTTTTTTTGTAAATTTGTTCTTGACCATGGATACTAAGTCCTTCAGTCGCATACATTTTATTTATAATATCACTATAATATAGTCCGCACATTCACTTTCACATAGTCTGCATGTTCAGTCACCGTCCAGTCATGTTTTAGTAAAATGGTGGTCATTGTACTAAAACTTATCACGGACTTTTTGAGACAACTTGTAAAGTCACGATACACATATTCATTTCATTTCACTTCACTGGTGCACATATATTGATCTTTATTGAATAAAATACCACCGATAATATGCAATAAAACTCAAAATACACGAATTTATGAAAATAAAAATGAAAATGTTACGTCACTCTGCAAGTTCCCGCCAAAAAGTCTCCCCGCTTGTTTTTTTTTTTTTTTTTTTGGGATTTTATGGCCTGGTTACTAAGACCTTTAAGCCACGACTTTATTATTCCGGAACCACTTTTCAGATTTTGTATTTTCAGTTTTATAATTTTACCACCGTATTTTTAATGTATTTAAATATTGGTTTATAAGTTTTAATGTCTTTTAATAGTTCTTTAAGCGGCGGCGGGCGGGAAGAAAAATCACTATAATTATTTTGCCACACTTCACTTAGTTCACTCGCGAGTACCAATCTGTCAATAAGGAACTTTTGACAGCTGAATATAATAGGTGCGTTCGAATTGGGCTACGGTAGCAAAAATAACAGTCAAAAACGCCAAAAACGATCACATCTGGCGTTCGAATTGGAAAGTTGTGAGCGAAATTGTCGTTTTGAACTGTTTTCATTCACCGTTCGTTTTGCTTGGAAACAGTTAAAAACGACATCGTGAACTGCAAATTTTGACCCACCTCGGAGGCAGGGTCGTTTGTGATCATATTTTGACATCTTTAAATCTGACAGATAAGTTTTGGCTAACAATTCAAACGGGAAGCGAAAATTATAATTTTTATATTAAAATTTGATAGAAACTAACAGGCAAGAGAAAAAAAAATCAGTTTAACTTTGTTTATATATTTTCTGAAAGAAAAAAGGTAGGTTGAGACAAGTGACAAGCAGGCGATGAGCATGCAAATGTCATTTTTGTATCTAATCGTTCGATTTGGGAAATATCGTTTGTGGCAAAAGTTGCAAAATTGACGAAATTTTCCAATTCGAACGCATGAACAAAAATGCCAATTTTGAAACTGTTAAAAACGACATCACTCCAATTCGAACGCACAGAATGTGGTCCACTGTTCCTTCTTCAACTCCGCAAAATGTACAGACATTGCTTTGAATTATATTTAACTTTGCTAGGTGTGATGGTGCTTTATTATGTCCATAACGTAGTCGGTTTATGGTGGTAATAAAATCACGACTGGCTCTTTGCAGGCTATCATACCATGGCTTTACTGGTAAGTTTTCTTGAATGCTACCGTACCACCGTCCTTTCGTTTCATGGTCTTTCTTCCACATTTGCTCCCATAACATACTTATAGCTAGCCTTACATTACTCAAATAATCAGTCATAGGTACATACATAGTATCGGAGACATCGAGTGCATTTACTCCTCCGTAAGCGGCTTTGTCGGCCATTTCATTTCCAGTGATTCCTCTATGAGAGGGCACCCACATAAACGAAATTAGTTTCCCTGTATGATAATATTTGTATAACAATTCTTTAATTATGTACAGAATGAAATTAGTTTTAAAGTGAATCTTTAAATAGCTCAATCCTCTTATAAAACTTAAAGAATCTGTTACAATTAGAAAATATTTACAATTATCTACATTTCCAATTTGCAGAAGAGCCTGATATACTGCATAGGCTTCTGCGGTGAATATTGTACAGACATTCTGCAAAAGAAAACTCTGAGAAGAATTTTTTTGAGGATCATACACAGCACAGCGCACATAATCCTTACCCTTACTACCATCTGTATATAAAGTGTAGTAATTATTTTCTGATAAAAATTGCAACATCTCTGAATTATTTGTAATTGAATCTATTACTGTAATTGGGTGCATTATGCTTTTGAACTGGGAAGAATAGCAGGGCCAAGGGCACTGTTTTTTGAGTTTATAGCTGTTGTTTTCAATTTCCAGAAAAATGTGATACAACATTGGGGAGTTACCAATAAGGAGGCTCTCACCAGTTGCTAAAGGACCTGACACATTGATTCTACAAGGTATAATCTTGTTAATAATTTGCATGTTATCAGAGTACAGTAGTTTAAGGCAATACCGTTCGGCAAGTAGGAGACGTCTCAAGATCAGTGGCATAATTTTAGTCTCTACTTCCATGGCCCTTATGGGAGTTGAGCACATTGCACCCGATATTATTCTCAGAGATTTATTCTGCAGGATATCTAATTTTTTGGCATGGTAGCTATTCATATATGCCAAAGAACTATAGTCAAAATGACTTCTCACAATAGCTTTATATAGAATAGACAATATTTTGGGGTCAGCACCCCATGACACTCCAGCCAGACATCTTATTATGTTAATAGCTCTTAAAGCATTTTTAGAAATATACCGAACATGTTCTTCGAAAGTCAGTTTTTGGTCTATGATGATTCCTAAGAATTTCTTTGAATGTACTCTGTTTATAGATTCTCCACAATACGAAATAACACTAGATGGATCATCATCACCAAAAATCATTAAACTGCTTTTTGTAGCATTGATCTTTAAACGTAATCTATCATTATAGTATAGACTCAACTGATTTAATGCTCTATTCATATTATCTATAGCAACTTGCAAGTTCTGACTGCTACTATACAAAACAATGTCATCTGCAAATTGCAAAATATTTACTTCACTAGTATTTACAAATTTACATATTTCACATGTGTACAAATTATATAGTAATGGTGAAAGAGTGGCGCCTTGCATTGTGCCTTTCGATGCACTTCTAGGACCATGTAAGATGTTATTATACTTAACATATAAGGTTCTATCATTTAAATAATTATAGATCCACTGACATAGTAGACCAGGTATACCCACATCAGACATAATGTTGACCAAGATACCTGGGTCGACATTATCAAAAGCTCCTTGGACATCTAAAAATACACAAACAGTGTGTGATTTTAAATTATTTGCACGTTTCAGGTCTGAGATGAGTGACATGAAGCTGTCAGCGCAACTACGCCCACGACGGAAACCATACTGCACATGTGGGATGATACCATTAGCCTCTACAAACCAGTCCAGACGGACTTTAATCATATTTTCGAATAGTTTACCGAGACATGAGGACAAAGATATAGGACGATACGAACTGGACTGTTCTGGAGATTTATCAGGCTTCAGTATTGGGATAACACACTGTGTTTTCCATGATTCAGGGATAATTTGTTTGAGCCATAAAGCATTAAGAATGTCAAGAAAGAGGTGCTGAACAGATGTATGGAGTTCTTTAATTACAATATATGGAAAGTTATCTAGACCTGGACTTGAGTTACGCCTAGATTGTAGACTTGATGTGAATTCATTCCATGTAAATGGTTCCAATAAAAATTTTGAATTGCTATTATTATTGTTACTGTTAAAATAGTTGATTAAGTTACTAGTCTCTTTTAAACCACTATTATCAGACAGTTTATCTAAAAAGGTAGGTATGAACTCATCTTTATGGGATCTAATGCTAGACTTAACACCCTTAAAAATCTTAATCATGTTCCATATTTTGCTTATAGGGGTAGTTCTATTAAAAGTATTGCACAAATCATTCCATCCAGTTGACTTCTGCTCAGAAATGGTTCTCTTTTTTAATGCATCAAGTCTCTTATAATTTATATAGTTATCTATTGTAGAATCACTTCTGTACAGTTTCAAAGCATTATAGGATGCTATTACACTTTGTTCGCAAACCTCATTCCACCAAGGTGCTGGAGGTCTGCTAGCAAAGTGGGCAGACTTAGTGAACTTTGGAACAACTATTTGCATAAGGGACTCAAGACGTATACAAAAATCGGTATAGGAAGAGAGTGGGTCTACTTGATTAATTGTAAAATCGCCAAACGCATTTTTTGAAAGTTCATTATATTGGCGCCAATCAGCTCTTTTGTACAAAAATTTATCAATGGGAGGGTTAATTTGGTATTTTTGTATGGATAGGGATATTTCGGTTATAGTTGGATAATGGTAACTTCCCATACAATCATCATGCACAGACCACTCGCATAACGGTGCTAAGCATGCGCTAGCAAAGGTGACGTCAATGGCTGAAGCGTTGGTTCTTGGACGGTTCACTGTAGTGAAACTGCCATCATTTAAGATGCACAAATCACACTCATCTATAACATCATATAAATCTTGTCCGCGGCCCTTAGTAGATAGGCAACCAAATGCAATATGGTGAGCATTAAAATCACCACTTATAAAAATAGGTTTAGGTAGGTCTCGAATTATATTGCGCAGTCTATGCAATCTTATGTGCCCACTGGAAGGAGGACAATATACGCAGAGTATAGTCACACTGCCACGCTCGGTAGATATTGACATAGCTATAGTTTGAATGTCCTCATAGAATGTTGTGTTTAAAATATTATATTTAGTCTCTGGTTTAATTAATATTGCTACACCATTGTGAGGATTCTTAGATGTTCTGGAATGGAGATTATAACCGGGGATTCTAAAATTGTGATGGTCTTTAAACCAAGTTTCATTAAGCAAGCATACATCAATATTTTGTTCTAGCATAAACTTAGTTAATAAGGGCTTTTTACTATTGGCACTTTGGATGTTAAACTGCGCAATCCGTAATTGGGACGTTTTAGGGGGACTTAAATCCATTATGGGGATAAATTTTTAACTAATATTTCTTCAATGAATAATGAAGTAATTGGGGTGGGATCAGACTTATTACCAATCTCTACCAATGTTTTTACTAGGGCCGCTCGTACTTCTTTATTAGCTATAACCTGGGCAATGAAGTCCATAGGGTGATCTTGTGGGTTCAGCGCCTGTGCAGCAGGCTTGTTATTAACATTTTTTTTAACATTTTTCTTTTCAGTATTTACTGGAATATTTACATTATTTACAGGGGGATTTACAAGTTGACTCTTAGACAATGGCAATGCAGGGTATTCGATCGACTTTGTTTGTGCGATACTCGCGTATGTTATTTTACTTTTCTTTTCTTCTATTTTTCTTAATTTAATGGGACATTCTCTTGCTATTGCTAGGTGTGGGCCTTGGCAATTAGCGCAACATATCTCTTTAGGTTTATCACAATCTTTGTAAAAGTGTTCACCAGAGCAGATCGAACACTTCTGTTTGCCATTACATATTTTAGCCGAGTGATTAAATTTCATACATTTGTAACATTGTTGCAGCGGTGGGATATATTCAAATACCCTGTATGAGAATAGATCATATTGTACATTGTCAGGTAAGATATTGGATAAGAAAGTGATACTGACTGTTTGCAGAGGAACTCTGTCCCGTCCTACTTTTTTTGTGAATCGTCGTATACAGATAATTTCGTAAATGGAACTCAACTTAGTGTATAAGTCCTTATTTGAGATATTTGCTGGGACAAATCTTATGATGCCAGTTTTTTCTATTTGGGTAGCCGGTATGTAAGCCTTTACGTTGTACTTTTCTAAGAATGCAGTGTTATTTAGAAAGTTGTTTGCTGTATTATATTGTTTGAACATTACTGCTATTTTATTTGCATTCAATCGCTGTATTGCCATCACACCTTTAACATCCGTCGTGAAAATATGATTGAGATATATAGGACTTTTGTTGCCCAATCTATCTTTGTGGTTGATATGCTCAACAAAAACTTTAAACTCTGTTTTATTTGAGTTTTCTGGATACTGTCTTTTATAATTAGGTTTAAAATAAGGCACATAAAGTACATCAGAACGCTCACCGCCACCGCTATCATCATTCACTTCATCAGTCCGAAGCCGCTTGGAGGAGTTGGGCGGGTTGTCCCCGCCCCCCTCATTCCCATCCATTTTATTTTTTTGGTATTAATTAAAAGTGAATTTATTCTTTTACACAATAAAAAAAAAATTACAAAATGTAATTTCAAATTTTTCCGCGTGCGTTTTTTTCAATTTCCCGCCAAGGAATCTCTGATTGTTGTCCCTCTCCCCGCTTGTACATCGAAGGCAGCGTTGCCATTAGGGTACGCACTAGTACGTATTGCGTACTATCCGTTAGGTAGCGTTCTCAGGTACTCTACCGTCAATTTGCGTAGGTACAATTTTACTGTCAAACCAAAAACAAACAAATTTTCAAAATAAAAAAGTTAAAATAATTTTAATTTCTGTTAAGCAAGTTTCAGCATAAAATTAGCACTAGCGACCCCGGGGTTTTTTTTCCATGTTCCAATTCCAAATTTTGTTTTATCATTCTTCTTAATTTTAATTTGTGCAACAAAATCTAAATTAAGTCATATGTCTGCCAGTGTCGAGTTATATTAAAATTTCCTTCTTCAGTCAGTCCCCGTCCATAAAAGTCATGTTTTATTACAATAGTGATCAATGTATGAGTTTTACTCTTTACGGACTTTTTGAAACAACTTGAAAAGTCATGATACACATATTTCATTTCACTTCACTTGTGCACATGGATTGATCTTTTTAGATAAAATACCACAGATAATATGCAATAAAACTCAAAATACACGAATTATGAAAATAAAAATGAAAACGCAACGTCACCCTGCAAGTGCCCGTCAAAAAGTCATGATTTTGTGTTACTGTTTGTGGTTTCGCTGGTTTAGTTTTGTTCTTTCGTGGTTCTGTCAGGTTCAGTGCGCAAACGGCACTTAAAAAATACAGTGTACTTACTTTAAATGAGAAATTACTTGAATAATTTTTTACTCACTGCGTACTCAAAAGTTAAGTTTCGTACTATTTTAGGGGTACTGTGCGTATCTTATCGTGAAGTCACTCTGGCAACGCTGTGTAAAGCTGTCAGTGTCAAAATTGGTCATAATCTTCTTTCGTAAAGATTTTATGATTTGGATTGTATTGTCAATTGTTTTGTTTTACTTTGCCTTATAAATCCAACTGATATTTCTATTATATTCTAAGATTAATGTATTAGAGAGTGTGAAATAAAATAACACTGTGATAGGTTCACAATTTACTAATCTTGTTCCATTATTCTTGTCACTAGTGAAAACCACCATGTCTTCTGAAACTGCCCAAGTTAGCTCCCTTCCATTACCCCCTATGCAGTACATAAATTTTTATACGGATGAAAATGTACGAAGGAATAGGGCACCCTTGCCACCTCGACCGATACACGATTCGTATTCTATGTTCGGACATGCGTTCAATGCTGATGACACAATTATCAGATCTTTGGAAAGTCAGGTGTGTATACAATCTCAAAACTCTTAGGCTAATTGACTCAAAACTCTAGGCTAATTGCTGTGGAACTTAAAACTAAACATTTGGTACTTAAAAAGCCTAATAATTTTATTTTTACAGGGTTTCCGACGACTGTATCCTATTCACTTTGAAAGAAGGCGAGAACTTAAGAAACTCAATCATTCTTTACTTGTCAACTTTTTGGATTTATTAGATTTGTTAGTGCATTGTCCTGATTCTCCAAAGAGAGCAGAGAAGGTTGAAGATCTCAGTTTATTGTTTATACATATCCATCATTTATTGAATGAATTCAGACCACATCAAGCGAGAGAAACTTTGAGAGTGATGATGGAACTACAAAAACGTCAACGAGTGGAGACGGCTACAAGGTATTTTTTTATTATATATTTTGCCAAAACATACTGCAATATTTAACCTTCAATGAGATTCAGTTATAATTAACATTTAGACATCTACCCCCTTACTCATAAAACATTATTTAAATAAAGGGTCATGTAAATAACGTCACTCTATTGTCATTGTCAAATAATGTGACATTATTTATGTGACCAATTAAACAGTATATTAGTTAAATAGCGTTTTATGAGTAAGGAGTATATTCTTCATTAATTCTAGTAAAATATTTAATACCAACCCTTTATTTCAATTTAAAAACCAGATTCCTTTTTAACCCCCTATTCTAATTTCAAATAATCTACTAGATACAGCAAAACATGTAATATGAGTTTAACCATTTGTGCTGTTATTTTATATTTTTCCATTTTTGTATATGTGTATTGTCTTCCATTGTGTATGTCTAAAAGCATTTTCTGTCACTCCATGAAAAGTTTTAACTGTCCATTTTGTTTTGTTAAAATAATAAAATAAAATGTTTCCAGGTTCAAGAAACACTTGGACAAAGTCCAGGATATACTACAAAATGCACTTCAAAACCTGCCTGACCAACATGATATGGAATGTAATTTCAAAGTGCCCATTGAGATGTTGGAACAAATGGACTGCAGTCCTAATGATAGTCTAAATGTTGATCTCTGCTATGATCTTGATCGGATCATGTGTAATGTTGTTGATAACATGAGATAAGATGAGCCACATAGGGATTTCTGGATAGTAAAAAAATAACATGTGTGCACAAAAACTATATGGCAATATGTATGGTATAATGAACTTGCAATTAAGTTAATAAGGATGCAGTTATTTAGTTAAGTAATATAATATGCATAAGTTCAGTAATATTGTTTCATTTGTAATTAATCATAAGTCACTTTGGGCAGGGCGGTACTTGGATTTTGACCAGAAAAGTATACCTACGCCGCGACTTACGCCATCAAAAAAGTAAAATTCTATGCAAATTCTATCAAGTTTTTATTTAAGTATGGTGACTCAAAAAGCCAAAATGTATTGTCAATTTGAGTTAAAAATAACCTAATAAAGTACTAAAACGTAGTACCCACAGATTACAGAATAA
Source organism: Polyploca ridens (assembly GCA_951394255.1). Lineage (NCBI taxonomy): Eukaryota > Metazoa > Arthropoda > Insecta > Lepidoptera > Drepanidae > Polyploca > Polyploca ridens. The sequence goes on from OX596249.1 coordinate 10,973,978, forward strand.
AATAATCTGTGGTAGTACACTCGGCTACACATCAAGCTATACATTTCCAGTATTCGCTGATCTCGCATTGTATAGGATTTCCGTACAATGAGAGGTCAGCTTATATTACCTACCAAGATAGTCAATAATAATGTACTACCTACATTGCATTACACCTCAGTCAAGTGTATTTTACTACTAATTATGCCAAAGGTTTCAATTTGTTTTCGAATCACCCGGTGTTGTGAGTAGAGGTGGGCGCCGCGCCGGCGCGGCGGCCACCTCCGTGGCTGGCTCCGTGGTGGTCCGCGCCGCCGCCGCCGCCGAGTATTTGAAAATTGGCGCCGAGTTGTTAAAATCGGGCGGTAAGTGAGGCCGAGGGCTGCTGTGCAATTGCATCCATGTCCACGATTCACATGCGCACCAGTTGCCAGTACGCACTACTTCTTTAAACTTGGCTCTTGTATTTCGTTAGGAAATAAAAGAGAATTTAAAATTCAATCTCAGGCGAAGAAAGAGTCACAATCAGTCAGTGTCTTCCAGATAGACGATTAATGATGACTCTCGAAAACTCTTATATACGTGGCTCTGGAGTGATATTGCCCTATAAAATTCTTCGGTAAAGTTAAATCGCCTTATGGAAGAGTTGACCCTGTCTCCAGTGTCATGCCATGTTGAATGACGGAATTAAAAATTTCTGCGAGCTCCTTCAAAATTGGAGTTACTAAAAGTCAGGAGCTATGCAGCTATGCCGTCATCCCCCGGAGCTTTGTTATTACAAAGCTGCTTCTGATAGCTTCTCCCAAGCTGACTGGCAAAGACCTTCGAGCCCCAATTTTGCTCTATTGCAGCCATAATGGCACGTGTATTGGCGCATCGGATCCGATTTTTGTTGTATCTGAAGAATATTGCGCTAATGGCAACTCGCTTCTCTTCCTCAATAGCTCCAGTCGCCTGTAGAAGCTTAGACTTAATGCCGTTCCTGCGGCAGTAAGTGTATGCTCCCCACTTCTCGCACCACTTTGACCACGTTATCAGTTTTTTCATCAATATTGCCTGTGGTCGTTTCTGTAGTTCTATTGAGAACGCTTCGAATCCAATGACAATTTGGGATTCTTCGACTTCGCAAGTCGTAGAATAGATTTCATCAACTCGACCCGTGTTTGAGGTTTGTAGTTGATATCCATTGTGCCTCTCACAAGTTGGTGGTCACTGTTGGTGCTAAAGCTATTTATCAGTGAGATGTCTCTGAATTTGTGCATTTTGTCTGGATGTCATCGCATATACCTGAACTAACTTCGTTGAGTACCTGCCGGTATGTTTAAGGACTAGGTAGGTACGCTACCCGGGTCAAAACACTGCTGAATTCTACAAATTAGACTTTTAGTGATGAGAAACCCATCTTGGGAGGGCAAAATATATAATATTCGCAATTCTTTTTTAATTTCTGTCTTTAATACTCTAAAATATCCACTAAAACAATCAAAAATAGCTTTTTTTACAAAAAAAGAGTCGCGCCGCGGCGTGGCGCCGCCGCGCCGACCAATTTTTACCGGCGCGCCGCCGCCGGCAAATTTTTGGTCGGCGCCCACCTCTAGTTGTGAGAAAGCAAATTGAATCCTACAGTAGAACCAGTTATATCAAGAGGCTAAGGACTCTGGCGGCGCGGACGTAGGGTGCATTTTGATTCGATACAAGCACCGTAATTAGCGCTCCTGTACACGATGCCGCCGCCGTGCCGCCGACGTGCTTCTATGCTATGTATACGCGACGCCGCCAAGCGTCATCTTGTTATTATAAAGTTGACTTTAACGCATATGATTTAAAGGCGTCACTTATATGACAAGTTTTTCCTGAAGGGTAGCGGTGTTATTTCGGTGTGAACCGACCCTTAAAGTTGTAGGAATTTAATTGAAACAATATTTTGTTGAAAATCTTTATTCCTGAAGTATGAAACCACATTCTGTCTGAAGTTAAATCAACATGAAGATACTTCTTGTGAAGGGAGACAGAAGCTCTCTGAAACAATCTCCAAAAAATCCCATTTATACCAACGCCTGCTCTGCTCTTCTCGTGGTATGCTAAGGAAATAATAGTTTATACTCATAGGTATACATACGTTTTGTGATTAAATTTGCTTTGGCTCGTATCTGCAATTCAGCTGTCTGAGCAAAATTAACTAAACTGCTTAAGTACTAAGGTACTTACGGCGTCCCAATTGTCTCCCATATAATATATTTAGGTGTTGCAAAAGCATGTCTTATTGCCACCTGCCAAATTACTTCATAACTCTGTAAGTTCTCTAAAATTATGATATAGGATAAATAAATTAAATACATACTTACCATGGACTGTGAAACAAGATCAATAGCTAAGTATACTATTAATTATAAACTGCTGGCTGCTATATTACTATATCTAAAGAAAGTGGACAAAGGATAGACTCTATACACTGCAGACAGCTAAGAAGACCACACCTAAATCAACAACAAAAACGAAGTTCTCGAAAATAATAATCGCAACATCATAAGAGTCAAATGCATTTGCATGTTTGTCAAGTAATTGTTGTATGGTTGTAAATTCCCACTTTCTATTGGGCACGAAATAAATGTAAAAAATCAATAAGTAATTATAGTTAAATTCAAAGTCATGTCATTCTGTCTTCAATAATGTCAATCGGTTTAGTAGTTACTGCGCCTTCTGAATGGCGCTCCGTTGTTTCTGAAGTCACGTCTACCGTAACCGCCTCTGCCTCTCCCTGAGTTAGGTCCAGAGAACCTTGCAGCATTGTTAAGCCTTGAGCTGTATTTGCCTGAAGGTGGTGTGTACATTTTCATGTTTCTATCACCACTACGTGATCGTTTTTCCGGAGACTCTTTTTCAGTGCGACTGTCAAATGTGATTGGGCGGTGGCGTTTTTGTCCTGATGATTGCTTTTCTTTTTCATCGGAAGGAACTGACTGCTTATCCTAAAACAGAAGTTATGATCATTAAATTGCCACAAGTGAAATGATGAATAGGGGCTTTATTAACATTAACATACACCACAAATATTTTTTTATGATAAATGAAGTCATACCTCTTTCTCAGTCTTTTTAGATTGGAATGAAAGTTGCACTTTACTCTTGAAGCTCGGTGGGGTTCGGAATATATCTCTTATCAGGGTGTTTATGTTGGATGTGGTCTTCAGGGCAACCATCTTCAATTTATTCTCTTCTGAATTAGCATCTTCACCTTTTTGGCCCTATTGATCAAACAAAATAAATAAAGATATAAATACTATATATAGACAAAATGAATAGATACTGCATCAAGTTACAACAAATATTCTTACTTTTGTTACTTCCTTCAACTTCTTTATGTACCCTTGGGTCATACGCGCAGTATATTGGAGGCGTAGGCGCAGTGCCTTCAACCTTGCTGCGTCAGCGCTAAGTGGCTCTGGTGCCTTACGGCAGAGGGAATGCAGTGCAAACAGTGCACATTCCACATGGGAAAACTGAAGTGATGGAGTTGTTTTGGCATCATCAGGTTTTTCTTCAGCTTTCTCAATATTCTCATCAACTTCTACTGGTGCTTCAGGCAGGTATTGCTATAATAAAAAAAGACAATTTTAAGATAGCTCGACTGGGGAAGTACATCCTCCTTACAAAAGACTGCAACCAAATAACTTTTGTTGTGTTCCTGCGCGTGAGTAAAGCCGCCAGAGCTCATTGGGGAGGGTGGGACAGTCGGTAAGGCCTGAGTGATATGTATTAATTCTATTATATTCTAGTGTATTAATTCTTTATAATCATTAGAAGTAAATGCTAATTTACTATAAAATGGTTTAGGAGACCAGCAGGGCTATTTTAAAACGTCGGATTCGATATCGGAAACGGATTCAAAAATTTCCAAGGCGAATTTAAGCAATTGCTATTTTAATTTCCGATAACTTTTCAATGATACGAATTGATATTTCCGTAAAGAAACATCAAAAATATTCGAATTCGGAAATTAAAATAGTAATTGCGGAAAATCGCATCGGTAGTTTTTTGAATCCGTTTCCGATATCGAATCCGAGCGTTTTAAAATAGCCCTGCTGTACTTGCTTTCATATGGCATTGCATTGCAAGCATCCATATGGCTATGGTAAACGCTTACCATCAGGCTGACCAAATGCTAGTTTACCTTACTTCATCGTATAAAAATAAAAGAATGTGTAAACCACTTAGTAAAGTACCTACTATAATTTAAGTACCTAATTGACAAATTAAATTATAATCACTGCAAAGGACAATAAAATTATTGCATCATTTACATATCTGCAAATTGATGTACTTATTCCTTTTTATTTTAATAGAAAGTTTATGGATAAGTCTTATTTTAGTAAATCATACTAAACACATACCATTAGGACATCATAGACTGTATCAATCCTTTTCTGTGTATTCTCCAATTCACCACAGTGTTCTGTGATTTCAGCAAATATCTTTAGCAATTCCAGCTTCGAGTCTGCAACACCTTCAGGTGTGGTGATCTCATTCCAACGGTGAAGCACATGGTCACAGAAGAAGTTAATAAATTGTGTTGAATCAACTTGTGGCTGTTGACAAATGTTATAGATCATTATAATGTTAAAAGTGTTATCATAAATTAGCCTCAGCTTTTGAATAGTAAAGTACATCTTCAAAATATAATTTTGTTTCTGTAGTTTTTAGATATGATATCATTGCATAGCTTTGAATCAATGTAATATATTATAGTTTTTTCTTTAGACAAGGACCACAGTTCAATCAAGCATACCTATTGAATTTGAAATTAATTGCTACTATTGCTACACAATACCTATTTCTCAGTGGCGTGCATTGGTTTTCGGAGTAGGTAGGCAATCAAGCACTATGTAGATGGAGCAAGTTAATTGTACACGTATATTTATGATAATAAATGTAGTAGTAGTAGTAAAGTTTTGGTGTGGTCTAGGGAAAGATACTAGGTATTTTGGTTTTTTTTCAACGAAGGAAAACTGACTGAGTGGTTTTGCACGTAATTTTTCGATGCATATTGCATCTTCACCACACGTACTACACTTCAATTTATCCATGTTCACACAGAACAGACACACAGCACAGCAATTCCTAACATATACAAAAAATAACAAAAACAAATCACAAATCACAATACTGGTTTTTTTTTTTTTGATAATTTGTTCTTGACCATGGATACAAAGTCCTTCAGTCGCATACATTTTATTTATAATATCACTTTAATATAGTCCGCACATTCACTTTCACATAGTCCGCATGATCAGTCACCGTCCAGTCATGTTTTAGTAAAATGGTGGTCATTGTACTAAAACTTTTCACGAACTTTTTGAGACAACTTGTAAAGTCACGAAACACATATTCATTTCATTTCACGTCACTGGTACACAAAGATTGATCTTTATTGGATAAAATACCACTAATAATATGCAATAAAACTCAAAATACACGAATTTATGAAAATTAAAATTAAAACGCTACGTCACTCTGCAAGTTCCCGCCAAAAAGTCAGTCACGTAGGACGATTTTTGCTACTAATTAACTAAGAAATATATTTATGCCATAATAGAATATAAATAACGATTTTCTAAAGATCGATCAATTAATTCTTTTATATAATTTTTTTTAATCGATATCAGACAGTTCAATTTGAATCTATCGATATTAAAGTACGGTAACCCTGTGCAATACCAGCCAAACAAACCATAAACAAAACAATACAAATAAATTGCGAAGTTATATTTGAATTGCTCTGACGTTGGTAAACTGTAGTGTTTTTAATTTGGATGGGTTACAATTGTCACAAAAGAGTAGGTATGGTTACTTTTGGTCTATAAATCGCGAATGTCAAATTTCAGTGTGCTACGCATAGCAAATACGTGATTTATGCTTTCGTCGTATTATCCTAAAGAAGTGTGTGTGTGTGTATGCATATGCCGAAATCGTTTTAGTGTGCGTGAATTTGATACACAAACTCGCGAGTGCATGCGCGGCAATGTTTGAAATTTCGTATTGAATGCTAGGTTAGAAATTTTATTTAAATTTTTTAAATGATTATATAGTTTAATTGAATCAAAATATTATTTTATTGAATCTATCTCATGAGGTAAGCATTGCTTATTTGCCTATATGGAATGCACGCCACTGCTATTTCTACACAGTACTGACAGTACCCTAATATTATTATTTATCTTTTCCTTCACTGGAGCTTCTAGTAACTGCAACCGTTTTTTACGCTTTTAACACCTTTTTGCCACTGAGCTATCATATACATATATGAAGCATAGCTACAGCATGTGTTCTATTCTATTTCCTCACATTGTCTCTATTTAACTGGGATAATGATGATTATTACTAAAATGTGGAAAAATGCTAGAGCATGCACAAACCTATGCTCTGAAACATGAGAAGCAATTGAGTGATGATTCTTTCTATCTTTGTAAAATTATAGGTTATGATATTTGTAAAATTCAAACTTACAGAAAACAAAGGCAATGCATGCTGTGAACACTGTAGAATCCTGTCAACATACTCAGGATCTTCCGGATGCCAATCATCAGGAGTGAAAGCAAGAGCTGCAACAATTTGCACAAGTTCCTTTTTTCCTAAAGGTGTCTTTCCAAGTCTTGACCATGTCAGCAAATCCATAATGTGTTCAAACTCTTCGGCTACTACATCCTGAAACACGGAATATGACAATAATATTGATTCTACTAGTTGCGCCCAGGGTTCACTAATGTACCTGAGTGATACCTATATAGTATATTGCTTTCCTGGGATAAAAGCTATCCTATCCAGAACATATTCTATTTGTGTACCAAATTTCGTCCAAATCTATTGAGTTATTGAAGCGTGATTGAGGTACAAACATCCAAACTCACAAACATTCAAACTTTTGAAATTATTATATTTGTGAGATGAGATGAGATTATCCTAGTTTAAGGAAATAGATTCAATTAGAAAAATAAATGCCTTCCATCATGGTTACAGTAAAAACCTACTAGTAATCTTCTACAAGCTGCATAGATAGAGGTGGAATATAGACAATATTACCAGTGCATACATAGCACCACACACTGCATCGAGGTATTAAATCACAGGCTGCGTGGTAAAGAGACATCTAGTGTTCCTCGCAGTTGTCAAATCAACCTGGCACAAACACCAAGTGCAATAGCTTTGCAGCTAACTTTTAACATCAAAGGACAGCATAGCTTTCAGCTGTCTAGGGGATTGTTTTTAATGAACTTGAAGCTTCTGATGGTATACCTTATCTTAAGACAGCAGCTTGCCTTAGTCTACTGATACATCATCATCATCATCCGCCTATAATGTCCCACTACTGAGCACAGGACTCCTTTCACAAATGAGGGTGAAAGGAATGGGCAATACTCCACCACGTGTGCCCACTGTGGATTGGTGAAGGTAGGCTAGTGGTCAACCTACTGTTGGAATTTTTCAAGTCGCCTAGGAGGCATCCAACTAGCTTAACGACTGATACATGCTGTAGGGGAAGTGGTACAATTTGCATACTAAAATGGACAGATTATATGGACATTATTATTATATTATTGGACAGTAAATACAGACCTCTAAGATTTTCTTGCATTCAGCGATAATAATGTCTTCTGCTTCCTTATTAATGACTTCTCTTCCAAGCTGCTTAACTTTACTTGCCAAGAATTTTATGCACCTCTCCCTCACAATTTCATTAGTTACCTCACTGTCAGTACTTTGATGTATTTGAGAGAATAATCCCATCAAAGCTCCTTTGGGATCACTTTTCAAAATGTTCAATAGTGAGTTATTAACAATGTTAATTTCTGTAGCATCATCAGACTGCAGAAGCTGGGCTAATATATCAGCAATCCTTTGCGTATGTTCTTTATGGTCTTTACAAAGAGTTGGCAAGTCTTTGATGGCTTGCTTACGAATCTGTGACATTCACAGAAATGTTAATATTTTTTATTTCTCCTAAGATTACATTGTGAGTTAAAAGTGTTATTAAAGATAGCAATTAACATTGCATTCTTAGACAAGATGGCTGTCAATAATTTTCTTAAAATGTTATATGTGTTGTAAGTATATGGCTCCATTGTATGGCTCAGAAAAATTAATAAACAACAACTGTTGTATGGGATTTGTATAATATGTGAACAATAAGAATAGTCAAATTATAACTAGATTTCTGTGTGAATGTGTTTCTGACACCTGTTAATATTTGGCTATGGATATGGCTTATCTTATTGCAATGGGTCTTTCACAGAAAGGTTCAGTATTTCCTTAAGGTGTGTCCATGATTGGCGAACTAAGCACGAGTCGAGCCATGAACGAGCACACTTCACATAGCGCGGATGGGCTTGCGAGTCTCGAACGAGCATTCGTCAATGTCAGTTTTTTCACAAACACAGGGATTCGCATCATGCTCGTTGTAGACTCATTGAAGGCTTGTTAAGTACATCCATGCTTGAAAACGTGAGCAACGGATTTGTTGCTCACGTTTTCAAACGTGGATGTACAGAACTGGATTCTGTTAGTTCGAGGCTCGGCTCGTGCTCGCTTTGCATAGCATGGACACCATTAGGCATGGCTTAGTGAAAGTCCCATCCGATTAGCCATTTTCGTGATTTGGGCAATATTAAGTCAATGCATTTTTGACTGTAACATTTGCTTAACTGTAATGTAAAAAATAATGTATGAACTTTGCCTACTTCTTTAAAAATACAACTATAGACTCTTCAGTAGCATTCAGGATGAAGTCTATATTAAACCTTTATGTTGATACACTCTATCCAACACATTTATTGCAAGAACAACATACAAAAGAATGGTAATATACATATTACCATGCTTGATATTTGTAACTGGTACCCTCATGAATTTAATGTCTGTCTGAATGTAAATATAGTTTTACCTGTGTTATTACAGTCGAAAACTAGGATAATACATTTTTTTATTATCTTTCTTAGCACTATCAGCAACTTGTAACTACCATATTGTAAAATGGTGGGTACTGGGTATACTATATTTTCAACTATGTGCAAAAGTACTAATTTATACTAGAAATAACTTGCAAATGTTGAATGACAAACTTACTGCAACATCATCGTCTTCGCAAAGATCAAATTGAGCTTCAATTGCCTGCTCTGCCAGATTAGGAAAGCTGTTGAAAAATTTCGCAATGAATTGCGATGCCAATCGCTTTTCCTTGTCAGATCCCTTAACTGCGGCTAGTATCTCCAAATATTCCTTTTCATGCTAAAATCATACATAATAATGATATTATAAAATAAGCATATTCTTAGCGGGAATCAATCAACGAAAAGTAAGGTTAGGTACCTTAGAAATATCATCTTTGGCGTCGGCCAAGATACCATAATTTTGATATAATTTCTCAATATTATCAGTGGACATTTTAAAAATTTTAACACGCTTCTATTTATCCAAATTTTCGAGAATATAACACTATATTCACAAACGAATAACCCCACGATACAAATTACGATTATTGAATATAGTACTAATACACAGATCACTATCTATGCACTATCAGTCTGTCGCGACTTAGAAGAAAAAAAAATCAATTAAACGTAGTAGAACTTTTATGGCGCCCTCTCATTTCCGTAGTCTGTCTCGCTCTATGATTAAACGTCATCTGTCACTTGTTTTTTCCCTCCAGTTTTTTATAAATGTTTGAGAAGTTCAGAATATTATATTATTTTTATTACAGAATATAATACAGGATAGTAGTTAATTTTATTGCTAAGTAGAAGTGAGAAAGTAGAAAGTGAGTTTAAAAAGTAGAAAGAATGAAGTATAGAAAATGCGAAGTGTGCGGATTAATATCGGAACGGAAAGATGGTAAAAAACGTGATTTTATGGCCAAATTTCCCCTGGATGCAGTTCGGACAGTAAAATATCATTCAGTTCTATAATTCCTTTAATAAAAACATCTTAATATTATCATAATCTAGAAAATACCATAATAATATTTTAGAAAATAGTGTAGTGCAATATTTATTATCGAATTCGATATCGATATTTTTATATTTTTAGGTGCCGAAAATGGGTGAAAATGACAGGCAACGACGACTTGGCTTACATACCACTTACACCCACTTACCCATTTTAAGTGTATTCCGAACCAGTGGTAGTGTCGACTGTATCGTTCATTATCAATGCCTTATCAGGGCCTAAACTTGAAAATTTACTTTATATTTTGATTTGCATTTCATAAAACGTCTAGTTGCAAATTTTATGTAGTTTTAATTAAACGCCAACCACATACCTTACTGTATATTAATATATTATATGGTATATTATATTTTTATACAACAGTCATGATCTGAACAAAGTACCACTGGTTTTGTTTTGGTAGTGCTAAAACAAAATCAGAGGATCTTAGATATCTATATTATTTACAACAGTATAGATATATATATATATATATATATATATATATATATATATATATCGATATCGATAGATTTAAATATCTACTAAGAGCGCATCTCTATTCCGTTCTAAGGTTGGTAGTACTGAATGTTATCTCACGTTATTCTCATTGTGGCTTTTTTTTGGTAGCCACGTTGATTTTTATCATTTTTATCTTGCTCTATGGAGTCCCGTCTCTTCTTACGTAGTTATTGAATACTCTTTGTGCACTATCTACGCTCAGTGTTCACAACCTGAAGCCAGGCAGCTATCGTACCAGAGCCGTAAAATTCAAAGTCAAAGTCAAAGTCAAAGTCAAAGTCAAAGCCATTTATTCAATTTAGGCCCTAGTAGGGCACTTATGAAGGTCAAAGCTACTGAAGTTACCACCAGTTCGTAAGTCGGCCTTCAACTGAGAAGAACAGGCAAGAAACTCAGCAAGGTTACATTTTTTAAATATTTTTTTGAACAATCTGACTATTGGCTATTTTTTTCCAAAACATTATACATACATACGTTTTATTTTACAATTATCGTATATGCTCGTATATGGATCAAAATTATCGTATCCATCAGGAAAATGGCTAAAATACTTTAAAAAATCATATGAAACGTGACAATAATATGTTGCAAATACTTTATAGTTTAAATCTTGTAAACTTGTTTTTTAAATGGAAAAAAAATAATAGTTCGCCCCAACATCTCGAATTTATAAAGAAGAAAATAATGTTAAAGGATAGAGACACATGAAAACAAGCCTATTTTTAAAAAGTTTAACTGAATAGATTCTATATTTGCGAGAACAGAATACACAAATATTAATGAAACTTAATATTTTATATACAAATTCGAAAAGACATTAACTGCCAACACTCCACCACATCGAACGACGATATCGATATCGATCGCTGATTGGAAGACAGTAGCAAGATTGCACCATGAAGCAACAAGTTCCTAAGAAAGAAATGAGCCAATAGATGGTGCTGACACTAAAAAACAACTGTAATTGTTATTGGGCTATTGGCTATCTCTGTAATCATCAAATTTTTCATCAGAATGGAAATTATCGTACAATCTGCGTACGATAGTCGTGTACCATCGTACATCGTACGTAGTAATGAAACTATCGCACATGTACGATAATTATCGTACGGTTGCGAACACTGGCTACGCTAATATAATTACCAATAAATAAAATGTACTTTAATTTTAGTGCGTTCGAATTGGGGTACGGTGGCAAAAATAACAGTCAAAAATGCCAAAAACCATCCAAAAACGATCACATGTGGCGTTCGATTTGGAATGTTGTGGGCGAAATTGTCGTTTTGAACTGTTTTCGTTCACCGTTCGTTTTGCTTGGAAACAGTTAAAAACGACATCGTGAACTGCAAATTTTGACCCACCTCTGAGGCAGGGTAGTTTGTGATCATATTTTGACATCTTTGAATCTGACAGATAAGTTTTAGCTGATAATTCAAATGGGAATCGAAAATTATAATTTTTATATTAAAATTTGATAGGAACTAACAGGCAAGAGAAAAATTTATCAGATTTGCTTTGTTTAAATAATAACTGAAGGAAAAAAGGTAGGTTGAGACAAGTGACAAGCAGGCGATGAGCATGCAAATGTAATTTTTTTATCTAATCGTTCGCTTTGGGAAAAATCGTTTGTGGCAAAAGTTGCAAAATTGTTGAAATTTTCCAATCATGTAAAAATTTGCTTCTCAGAAATTAAAATGATTTAACTTCTTTTATTTCGAAAAGAATCATGGCGAGATTTGTAAAAAAAATAAAGATTTTTAGAGACGTGGGAATGATGTTATAATGGATCCTTGGTGCCTAAGGAATAACTTGAGGCATTTAAAATATTTTTAGAACCCAGAGATAAAATGCTAAATATTTATAAAATATTGCAATTATATTAACATGTTCATGTAACATCTATGCTTAGGTATATGTTTTCTTTGTTATGGTTAATTATTTGAAAATAAAACAAACATATCGCATCAATTGTCATTGGAATTGTCAATCAGCCACGTAAAATAAATATTTTAAATTCACGGAGGAGCCTCTCGATGAACCGCGCTATTTCAAAGTGATGCCCTAATATTCTGGCAGTAGTAAGCAAAAAGGCGGTGGCGCAGGCGCCCTATTCATCAGCCCCGATAAACACGAAAACTCCTGTCCCAGCAGCTGATTTTGACAAGTACTTTGGTTTCCTTGTAAATAAACAACACCAGGTGACAACTGGTTGCTATGGTGAAAAGCTGACACCTTTCTTTTGATTGGCTACAATGCCGCTGTCATATGATAGGCGGCCAATGAGAGCCAGTGATCATGGTGTGTTAAAAGAACAAAATATCAACCTGTCAATGTCTGCGCTGCGCTAACCAACATCCAAAAGACTTTTATGTATTTGTGTCAATGGTTTTTTGTATTTTTTCAGGTTCTATTTTAGAAGTTTTCGCATATACTTTATTGTTTATTATAGTTATAGTTTACGAATAATTTTTAATCCCGAACATGCCACGTTGTGCTCAGGCCAGCAACGACCGTGCCGTGTCACTGGAGGACCTCGTGCAGTGCCACGAATGTGCCCAGGTGCGTTTGTTCAAAGGACAGAGAGGTTTGAAAATACACCAGGGAAGATGTCATAAAACCATTAATCTACCCCTTTCGGTTCCAAATTATAACGAAATTCTAAATTCTCCCAATTCTATACCTGACAAACCCTTTTGGAAAACACTTTCGGAGTGTAAATTTACAAAACCCGTCTTGAAACGGATTCCCCGTGGTGCCCGCCTCTCTGTCGCCACTGCTTTATCAGAGTCTATTAAGGCTGTGATCCAGCAAAATACTAAGCGCGCCTGGGAGCATTTGTTATTTTTTCCATATGCCGTACTTCACGTCAAGCCCGACAAGAATAATAAAAAAACCCTAACAAACAGAATCAAAGAAAACTGCGTGAGGTACGGTGTAATGGAGGAACCTGATATGTTTTTCGTCGATAGTTTGGCCGCCAATCAAATTCTAAATTTGACTCCAAAACCCATTACTGACTCTGCTACTCTTAAACTTGTAGAGAGCAAAGTTGGTAATGGGGACATAAAAGGGGCTGCACGAATATTGTTCTCCAGTGACACGATAGCGCCCGGTAACCCAGAAACTCTCATGGCACTGGAAGGGAAACACCCACCTCCAGCATCGGATCTCAAACTTCCCGAGGCACCGGGGGACTTCGTAGACATTGTTGTGAACGCCCGGGAAGTGGCTGCAGCCGTTGAGTCCTTCCAAAGTGGTTCTGCAGGAGGCCTAGATGCCCTCATGCCACAGCACCTCAAAGATCTTTTATTCGGCAAAAATGGTGAAACCGGTGAAGCACTTTTGAGGGACTTGACGGCTCTGGTCTCTCTCATGCTTTCAGGGTGCGTCAGTAAAGATGTCACGGAGATGCTCTATGGTGCCAACCTATGTGCTTTAAAAAAAAAGGACGGTGGCATAAGACCAATCGCCATTGGAATGACATATCGTCGCCTCGCGGCCAAAATCTGTTGCAGAAAAATTGCGCCTCAGTTGACTGATCTTTTTCAGCCTGTCCAACTAGGTTTTGGTTCCCGAGGCGGTTGCGAAGCCGCCGTCCATTCAGTGAGAACATTTTTAAAAAATAACTGCGGGGAGGTTCTGCTGAAGGTGGATGTGAAAAACGCCTTCAATTCGGTGGATAGGGGAGCCCTCCTAACTCAAGTAAGAGACAAAATTCCAAATTGGTACAATTTTATTTGGCAGTGTTATAGTTCGTCTTCAAAATTAACTTATCTCGGCAATGAAATTTCTTCCGCAGTTGGCTGCCAGCAAGGTGACCCACTTGGTCCAGCAATTTTTAGCCTTGCCATTCATCCCATCATCCAACGTCTTCAATCCAAGCTTAACGTTTGGTACTTGGATGATGGGACGATTGCTGGCGATTTTAATACCGTATATGACGATCTCTGTTTTTTAATACAAGAATTCCGTCAGATAGGATTGGAGCTAAATTTTTCAAAATGTGAGATTTTCATTTCAGACGACTGTCCTTCAAAAACCATGGTATTACAAAAATTTTATGATTTGGCCCCGAATATAAAAATTATTGATAAATTTTCTTTGTGTCTATTGGGCTCTCCTATTTTTGACGAATCCATTGCTCCTTTCATTGATGAAAAAATTCAAAATTTTATGTGTTATTCGGATCGATTATCCAAAATTAATACTCACATAGCCTTCACTATTCTTAAATTCTGTCTTTTTGTCCCAAAATGTACATATTTTTTACGATGTTGTCAGCTTTGGAAGCATACTGACATCCTCCAAAACCTAGACAGCTTAGTGAAAAATACTTTGGCATCCATTTTGAATGTAAATTTGGAAGAGCGAGCATGGATACAGGCTACACTTCCAGTGCGATTAGGGGGCCTGGGCGTTAGAGCTATATCCAGCGTAGCTCTCCCTGCATTCCTGTCCTCCGTTCACAGCACTCAAAATTTAACTTGTAAAATTCTCTCACCTGTTTTGAATGATTTCGATGTAAGCTACAAGGGGGAGGCCAGGAGTGCATGGAGTTTAGCTTGCCCAAACTTTAATTTCCCGACGAACACATCTTCTCAGCGGCTTTGGGACGGGCCGATCTGTGAGCTAGTACGGAACCAACTTTTACAAACGTGCTCAAGCTCTGCAGATCGCGCCCGTCTTTTAGCCGTTGCAGAATGGGAATCTGGTTTGTGGCTTCAGGCGCTTCCATCGGCTAACACGGGCACTTTAATAGATAATACCTCATTTCGCGTGTCGGTTTCCCTCCGCCTGGGCACATCGTGCTATGCTCCTCACCGCTGCCAGTGCGGCGCTCCTGTCAGCCAGCTCGGTCATCACGGCCTGTCTTGCAGCAAAAGTGCTGGTCGGATTCCCCGCCACGCCAGCTTGAACGACATCATCCGTCGGGCTTTTACCACCGCCAACTGTGTCGCCATTTTAGAACCAAATGGCTTGATGCGTGACGATGGTAAAAGACCCGACGGAATGACTCTTGTTCCTTGGAGGATGGGACGGCCTTTGGTATGGGATGCCACTTGTGTCGACACCCTAGCGCCGTCTCATCTTCCTTTGACACAAAATAAGGCTGGCGCGGCTGCTGAATCAGCTGAGGGCCTTAAGAGGCGCAAATATAGTACGCTTGATAGTGGATATATATTTGCGCCTTTTGGGGTCGAAACATTGGGGCCGTGGGGACCGAGTGGCAAAAAAATATATAAAGAACTTGCGGCACGCTTAGTTGAGGCGACACGTTCCCAGGATGCTGGCTTATACTTTGGTCAGCAGCTTAGCATTGCCATCCAACGTGGCAATGCTGCCAGTATTCTGGGAACGTTACCCACTGGCACGGATTTAGAATAGTTTTTATTTTTAAAGATTAGGTTTAGTTTAGAGTAGTTTTTATTATTTAAGTTTTGTTTTATTTTGATTTTATTATTAATATGTTTTAGTAAAAAGTAACACTGATATTGTAGGGATCTATGTAAAATTATGCAGTTTTTCACTAAAAAAAAATTTAGGCCCTGATAAGACACTTATGAATATTAACACAATGACTCTACACCGGTTCCATTTAATTGAATATTAGATATAAAACACCCATAAATTATGCTGTTGTCTGCATAAATTGTAAAACACTAAAAGTTCAACACAGTTTATACAATCGAATTACAAACAAACATAGATTGACCAAAAAATATTAAAAAAATGTTACTGCTGAGTTTCTTGCCGGATTCTTCTCAGTTGAAGGCCGAGTTCCGAACCGAAGACATAAGTGCCCTTCTGTCTGGGGCCTAAATTGAATAAATGACTTTGACTTTGATGTTGTTGGTAATATAATCTCAATATTGGAAGTAATTCAAAACCTTCTAAAATGTTTTATATTTTTGTAGAAATCAAAGTATGATTCTTTGTTTTTTGGCTTGACAATAAAATAGTACGCAAATGGGCAGAAGGGTCAGAAGAGTGCGTACTCTAATGGCAACGCTGACAGCGTACGCACTAGTACGCATTGCGTACTATTTCGTTAGGTAGCGTTCTCAGGTACTCTACCGTCAATTTGCGTAGTACCTACTATTTTACTGTCAAACCAAAAACAAACAAATTTTCTAAATAAAAAAGTTATTATTTTAATTTCTGTCAAGCCAGTTTCAGCATAAAATTAGCACTAGCGACTCCGGTGTATTTTTTATTCCATGTTCCAATTCCAAGTTTTGTTTTAACATTCTTCTTAATTTTAATTTGTGCAATTAAATCAAAATTAGGTCATATGTCTGCCAGTGTCGAGTTATATTATAATATCCAGTCACAATAATTATCACTTTCACAGTCTTCAGTCAGTCACCGTCGAATTTATGAAAATAAAAATGAAAACGCAACGTTATCCTGCAAGTGCCCGCCAAAAAGTCATGATTCTGTATTACTGTTTGTGGTTTCGCTGGTTTAGTTTTGTTCTTTCGTGGTTCCGTCAGGTTCAGTGCGCAAACGGCACTTAAAAAATACAGTGAAAAACTTACTTTAAATGAGAAATTACTTGACTAATTTTTTACTCACTGCGTACTCAAAAGTTAAGTTTCGTACTATTTTAGGTGCTGTGCGTATCTTATCATGAAGTCACTCTGGCAACGCTGATTAGCGTAGCTCTTTGGCGTAGCTAATGATCTGTGCACAGGTTTTTTTTTAATCAAGATTTATTGTTAGATCTAATCAGTAAATGTTATTTTACTTTGTGAACCGAATGTTTGTAAGTAATATTTTTTTTGTAGTTTTAGTTAGACCTGGGTATTTACCAAATTTTGTAACAGAGCCGGTTATGTTTTGTGTATAACCGGGGTACCGCAACTTAGCTAAGTGAATTATTGTGTTTCAGTCAAATTATGGCTGGGAAGGATGATGACGAGGTGATATTACAGACGCGAATGGTGAAGAGGTCTCAAAATAAGAAGTTATTCACGCCAGTCAACTACAAAGAGCGGTGGTTGATCTTAACTCGCCGAGCACTCATTTATTATGATACAGATGGCGAGGTAAGCTTTATTTATAGTGAACAAAACAATCTTGAATATTCTAAAAGAAACTATTGAACAGTGTATTGCAACCACAGACGTAAAAATGCAACCTAAATTCCATCCAAATGAACTTTCAAACACTTGATTACCTACTGGAAATTTGCGAAACTAGTAGTCATTGGCTCAAATCCTGCTATTTAACACATCCTGAAATGTCCTCCAAACATATGTATTAATAAAAGAAAAACTGCCCAAGTGCATGCTGGACTTGCACACGATAGGGTTCCACAAATTCGTTTATTGTATGGGGTGCCCCATAAAAAAAAAAATGACTGTGTTGTAATAGAGATCTAAACCTATTTTATTGATATAACTCTGTCATAAAACCCCTCCACCCTTATGTCCAAAACCAAAATGATATGTTGTATTGACCCATTATTAAATAACTTTATTTTATTTGCTTGCTGCCTAGGATTTATATTAAGAACTGAAAGATTAACACTTTTCTAAGGTAAGACTAGTTACATTTATATGGATAAAAAGTATGTGTTGAAAATATTGATGTGTGGTAGGTACAGTAACTCTTAGGGTACATTCCGAAATGGATAATATCGATCACAGCGATCACAGCAATAATTTGCGTACTGAATTAGATATCACGCTTATGACAGCTGAGAACTATCAACAATTCGGAACGCCCGTTATCGCGCTCACAGTATTCAAAACAGAACATTTGAGAATTTAATTAAAATCTGAATTATTAATGCGCTAGGACTCCTTATATCTTTTATAAGTTGACTGGCAAAAAGGAATATCTGCTTCTTTTATTATTTTTTTCTCATAAAATCATAAAAAGTATCTTTGCCAAATAGAAAATCAAGAATCTTATTAGATTTTTGCCGTCACTTTTGACAGCGCTCACGGTGATATCAGTTTAGGGCATGGTCGGTGTGAGCGCAAGATGGCGCATGTCATGACGTCATCTATGACGTTTCACGGGACATCGTAAACTGTCATTATTCAATTCGGTACGGGTTTAAGCACGCTCAAATCGATTACAGCGATTACAGCGGTAATTCGGAATGCAGCCTTATATTCCAGAGAAAATGGTGCCAATTCTGTTGTAAACCATAGGCTAATTTTAATCACATCACATCTCTTTCTTAAACAAGGAAACTTGAAACAAGCCGTTTAGGCTGCAGAGCGGCACAAAGAAATAGACATACATACATACATACATACTCTCGAAAAACATAACCCTCCCTCCGGGTCAGTCGGGTAAAAAGTTATCAGATCTCATGTAGAGCCAAGCTTATAACTCTACATACACTTACTCTATAAGCCCTTACTTCACAAACTCTACACACCGTAGTCAAAATATGTGGCTTGGCCGTTTCGCTACCGTCACATGGGAGTGAGGTGAAAAATGTATTCACTGTTCATAACTTTTTTGTTATTCAATAGTTCTTGTAGTAGTGAAACGGCCAAGCCACATATTTTGACTATGGTGTGTAGAGTTTGTGAAGTTAGGGCTTATAGAGTAAGTGTATGTAGAGTTATAAGCTTGGCTCTACATGAGATCTGATCACTTTTTGACAGTACGAGCCATATGTCTTGGCGGCAACATTTTACATAAAAATGTTTATGGTGGGATTTCACTTCTTTTTGGAAGTGGCTTATGTTTTTTTTTTTTTTTTTTTTTGAAATTTCCAAGTTTTATAATTTTTTTGTTGTTTTTGTACTAATACAAGCTTACATACCAAATTTCAGCTTTCTAGGACTTCAGGAAGTACCTATGAGTTTTGATGATCATCAGTGAGTCAGTGACGAAATCGGGGGTTTTTAGATATCAATAAAATCTAAAGTATAAGAGCTATGTTATTGAAACTTAATATATTTAATAAGTTCACTATTGACATCATATCCTGAGAATTTTGTTTATCTGGTATAATCCAAACCCAAGTTATGAGGGTTCAAAAAAACGACGAAGCGCTTCGAGAAAAGGTAGGTAGTGCCCTTTCGCTTCGCTTGGCTGTCTTGGCGGGGGGCACTTCCGTGCCCCCAGATAAGAAAATGTTGTCCTGTCAAATTAGTCCATTTGCTTAAATTCAATATAAAGGAGTTTGAAGATTTTGGCATTACCCTACTCTGCCATTTTTTTTTTAAACTGCGTTCACGTATGTCTTTGATAAAAATCGATACCTGACATCAATACAATCAAGAAATATTCTGTGACAAAACCTCGTAAACTGTTTGGCATAAGCAACTAAAGTTTTACTATTAAGAAAAATAAAAATATTATATTTTTAATGCAAAATTAATTACTACACCAGAAAAAAAAGCAAAAAGCAGCTATCGATTTTTATATGTCATCTGTGGATGTATAAAATAGGGTAAAACATCCAGTTGTCGGCCTTTTAGCGAAAAATGTTATATAGAAAAGCTATATGCATTGGTATATCAGGAATAAAAACAAAGTAGTGTAGTAAAGTAATTAATAAAAATAATAATATTTTTTTCAACACGCTCGTAATGTGACGTTTATTGCAAAATACAAGTCTGTTTTTTCCTCGCAAGTGTGTTGAAAAACGTCGTATGACACGCGTGTGCATTGATTATTACACTCTCGGCTCACTTATCGGCTTAATACCGCCTGCCCCCCTAGACAAGATGGTTGTCGACAATCGTCTACGTTAGGAAACGATCCAACTTTGGGGATTGACATAAGGGATTATTAAAAACCACGTGATATTTCGATTTGAAATGTCAATCCCATACATAGGTTGATCGTTTACTAACGATGACGATTGTCGATAACCATCTTATCTACTGGTCCTGGAGTCTTAAGAGGACTCAATTCGTCATAATTTTCATACAAAACCTCTGTACTTATTATGGCGTTGTTAAACATTTTTCGTTAGATGTTTTGAACAAATTAGTATCTTGTGCACTATATCTAGCCTTGTATCTAGGCGTAATTTAAAAAAAGTGTGAAACAAATTCAGTCAAAGCCTCCGAAAAACAGCGTTTTTGCCTGAACTTTGGCCATATCTAATGTACCTATAAATTGTAAAAGTAAAGAAAACATTTAGATACCATGTGTGTAATGTATTGGAGATTCTAAATAACTAACTTTTTTTTCACAAACTTGTAAGATTTTTTCACAAGAAGTATACCAGGAGTATACAACAAGGTTTATGAATGCGAAATCATGAATGACGACCTAGCGAAGCGGCCGCGAGTGATCAGCGGAATTTATCGACTGATAACCGACGGCTCTGATGCTGTCTCTCTTTTTTCGCAGTCAAACATTACGTTGGATGAAACAACAAGCTTTTAGACTATGCTTGCGTTGAAGTTGCGCCGGCCACAGAGGGCCACCTTAATAACCAACTTTGTACACATGTATCATAATGTACTATTAAGGCTCGGTACTAGCCAAACATGTTGCCGTATTGTCATAAGTTTATATAGAAAACGTAAAGTAGTAGCCACGAAAAAAAACATCTGCCTAGTTGAAGAGTTTAACTAGCCGCCAAAAAAAACCGATTCAAGAAAAACTTTCTAGATTCCTGTAAAAAAAATATAGAATATCGCTAAAAACGTGAAAAAGGGACTCCCGTACTGTCATAACTTTGGCGTAATTAAGAACTTAAACCTAATAAACTGTACGTAATCATGGAGAATAAAGAACAGAGAAGCCGCCGAATATTTTTGTTTTATACAGTACCTTACTTATATTTTGAGTAAAAAATTTGCAAACTTTTCGCCCGAAATCTCCATACAAAATTACTATGGCGGCGCGCTTTCCCGATATATAGTCGCTCGGTGAACTCCGCAGCTCAGTCCACCCCACGTCTTCGAAGTGAGAGCACGTCACTTTATGCAAAAAAATAAGACGTAGGTGGCGGCGTGTACATACACAACATCCACGCACAGTGGTCGGTTTTAGGTAAACGTAGGTAAAGAATAGAAACAAGGTAGTCAAGTAATTTTATAATTTCGTTTCATTGATTTTTTGAATCAGAAGTATTTTTTACTTCATACATTTACAACTTATGTGTTTTTGTTTATAATGATAATTTAAATGAATAACTATTATGAAACATAATATAATAATTATTTTTTGGGGAATATTTTATGTATGTATATACTTTCTAATGCTTTTTCAGTTGATAAGACATCTTACGAAATAATTATTGTTTTTTGTAAATATTTATGTAATAAAAATAAAATGATAATTAATTATAGAATTTAATGATGAGGTATTTTTCATCATCGCGGTTGTACTGTTGTACTAAACATGTTGATTTTTTAACACCTCGTATTATAGCTTTCCTTGAAGGTATAAGTAGAATAATCAAATCTAGTAAGTCGATGTACTAATTTGAATCTTTGCAATAATGTAGTTTCCGGCCTGCAAAATGGTCTCCGTACAATACTATAATTTTGTACCATCGAGCTGATCTGATGATGGAACCGGAATGTTGGGGTTCTTCAAAAAGGGTGTGAAAAAGGCTGTGAAGAGGCTGCAGGGTCTGGAACGCGCGAGTGATAGCCCTGGTGTTGCAAGCGTCCATAGGCTAAGGTAACTGCTTACCATCAGCGGACCGTATGCTTGTTTGCTACCTTAGTGGTATAAAAAACGGTATGCACTGGAACCACATAACGGCACAATGTATCCTAGTCGAGTTTGGGCTTATTGGAACCGTCTCGAAACGTTCTTTAGCCATAATCAGTTGTCAGGGTCTGATGATGGAGTCGGAAGGTTGGCACTGGAACTCCTTAACGGCACTACGTATCGTAGTCGTGTTTGGGCTTGTTGGAATCGTCTTGAAATTTACTTTGGCCATAATTAATTTTCAGGATCTGATGATGGAGTCGGAGCGTAGGCTCTAGAACTCCATAACGGCACAACGTATCCTAGTCGTGTTTGGACTTGTTGGAATCGTCTCAAATCCTTCTTTGGCCATAATCAGTTTTCAGGGTCTGATGATGGAGTCTGAATGTAGGCACTGGAACTCCTTATCGGCACAACGTATCCTAGTCGTGTTTGGGCTTGTTGGAATCGTCTCGAAACGTTCTTTGGCCATAATCAGTTTTCAGGGTCTGATGACCGCCATCTTGAACTTCTTAGATACTGATCCGATAGCTCTCAAAATCGATATTTGAGAGACCTTAGGGTCTCAAAATAAGAATCTTTTTCAGAATTTTGAAAAAGTGTCCGCCATTTTGAACTTTTTAGATACTGGTCCGATTGGTCTCAAAATCGATATTTGAGAGACCTTGGGGTCACAAAACAAGAATCTGTTCTCAAAATTTAGAAAAAGTGTCCGCCATTTTGAACATTTTAGATACCGGTCCGATTGTTCTCAAAATCGATATTTGAGAGACCTTGGAGTCACAAAACAAGGATCTTTTGTCAAAATTAGGAAAAAGTGTCCGCCATATTGAACTTTTTGGATACTGTTCCGATTGGTCTCAAAATCGATATTTGAGAGGCCTTGGAGTCACAAAACAAGAATCTGTTCTCAAAATTAGGAAAGAGTGTCCGCCATCTTGAACTTCTCAAGTACTGGTCCGATTGCTCTCAAAATCGATATTTGAGAGACCTTGGGGTCACAAAACAAGGATCTTTTCTCAAAATTAGGAAAAAGTGTCCGCCATCTTGAACTTCTTAGGTACTGGTCCGATTACTCTCAAAATCGATATTTGAGAGACCTTGGGGTCACAAAACAAGAATCTTTTGTCAAAATTAGGAAAAAGTGTCCGCCATATTGAACTTTTTGGAAACTGGTCCGATTGCTCTCAAAATCGATATTTGAGAGACCTTGGGGTCACAAAACAAGGATCTTTTGTCAAAATTAGGAAAAAGTGTCCGCCATATTGAACTTTTTGGAAACTGTTCCGATTGGTCTCAAAATCGATATTTGAGAGACCTTGGGGTCACAAAACAAGAATCTGTTCTCAAAATTAGAAAAAAGTGTCCGCCATCTTGAACTTCTCTAGTACTGGTCCGATTGCTCTCAAAATCGATATTTGAGAGACCTTGGGGTCACAAAACAAGGATCTTTTCTCAAAATTAGGAAAAAGTGTCCGCCATCTTGAACTTCTTAGGTACTGGTCCGATTACTCTCAAAATCGATATTTGAGAGACCTTGGGGTCACAAAACAAGAATCTCTTTTCAAAATTTTGAAAAAGTGTCCGCCATGTTAAACTGTTTATATACGGGTCCGATTGGTCTCAAAATTGATATTTGAGAGACCTTGGGGTCACAAAACAAGAATCTTTTCTCAGAATGTTGAAAAAGTGTCCGCCATTTTGAACATTTATATACCGGTCCGATTGTTCTCAAAATTGATATTTGAGAGACCTTGGGGTCACAAAACAAGAATCTTTTCTCAGAATGTTGAAAAAGTGTCCGCCATTTTGAACATTTATATACCGGTCCGATTGTTCTCAAAATCGATATTTGAGAGACCTTGGAGTCACAAAACAAGAATCTTTTGTCAAAATTAGGAAAAAGTGTCCGCCATCTTGAACTTCTTAAGTACTGGTCCGATTGCTCTCAAAATCGATATTTGAGAGACCTTGGGGTCACAAAACAAGAATCTCTTCTTAAAATTTTCAAAAAGTGTCGCCATGTTGAACTTTTTAGATACCGGTCCGATTGCTCTCAAAATCGATATTTGAGAGTCCTTGGGGTCACAAAACAAGAATCTTTTCGAGAGTGCAGAATGTTGTGTGCGTGTCATTTCACACAACACTAACCCGCAGTAAATACCCATTTGCCACATGTTGCTTTCATAGCGTAGTTGCGTAGTTTAGTTCGTTCGATTACGGTGGATGTAGATTTAAGAATTTATGCTATTTGTTTTAAGAATTTATGCAACATCTTTGTTTGGTTTTTCGTTTGTTTTAATCAAGATATCTGCATATCTTGGTCAAAGTTGGTTAAGTGTTTTAGAGCATTCCATCTCATAAAGACATTCCCGGGAAATCGAAAAAAAAATCCCGACTTCGGGAACGACTTATTTCCCGGGAATTCACCATGCTATGGTTTCCTCACGATGTTTTCCTTCAACGAAAACTCAAGCTCATATGTTATTTACCACCTAGAACCTAAAGAAACTGAAATAGGTATACTATAAAGGTCGTCGCTCCTATATCAGCATCATCGCAGCAACAGCCCGGCACTCAACTCAATCCAACCACTAGCTGCCAGCACGCCGCCTGCGAGGTGGCAGCTCGCGGACGGCGCGGCGCTGGAAAATTAGTGACGCGGCTTTGGCAAGATTCCGCTTGCTGGCGTCACGCAGCAAGGGAGCGGACCGCTCGCTGGAAGCGTGTGGTCAGCAGGACTAGTGGCTTGTAGCGGCAAGCGCGCTTGCCGCGAGGCGTCAACTATTTTATCTAGTTTTAGTCATTGTAAAATTTACTTTTACGCATACGATTTAAAGGCTTCACTTGCATGGCAAGGTAAATGCCGAGGCATAGCCGTGTTGTTACAGTAAGCGGTGACCCAAATGGTGTAGATTCTGTTGTAAATCGCACTAAACTAATTATGCCATACCACCATAATAATGAATTTGGTCAATGTTCATGTCATGACAATTCCAACAACCCCAAAAACGGCTAGGATAATTTCCTCAATTATGGAGTTCGAGTGCCTGTCGTATTACTCCATCAGACCCTAAAAACCATATATGGTAAAAGTGCATATCATGACAATTCCAACAACCCCAAACACGGCTAGGTAGGATACGTTACTCCGCTATGAAGTTTATTTTATTTCTTTTTTTTTTTTTTTTCAATGGAAAACTTACAGCTAAGTATACATAAAGATACATCAATATATGGAAATGAAAGGCTAATTAAAAGTTTTCACAGATATTCCATAACAATTTCTAGTACCTCCTTCTCCATCATCAGATCCGGGATACCATATCTGGTCAAAGATCGTCTCACGAAAATTCTAACAACCCCAAACACGGCTAGGATAGGATGCTCCGCTATGGAGTTTCAGTACGTACTCCCTTACTCCATCATCAGACCCTGCAAACCATATATAGTCAAAGTTCGTCTCACGACAATTCCAACAACCACGATTTGGATACGTTGGTCTGCTATAGAGAGCCTTTCGGGATTGTATTTTCAAACGAACTAATACACTTGCAAAGTTTAAAATTGTCTTCCTAGATTTTATTTACATAGTTACATACTGCCATACTACGTAGTTATAACCGTAGCTGCCCGGTGCGACTTCGTTCGCGTGGTGCCCTACCCTACCTTAAATATTTCAAAAACTTAAAAATTGCCAAATCTGTCCAGCCGTTCTCGAGTTTTACTACTTTTTAGGGTCCCGTACCTCAAAAGGTAAAAAAGGAACCCTTATAAGATCACAATCTTGTCCGTCTGTCTGTCTATCCGTGTGTCACCACCGATTTTCTCAGGAACGGGTGGACCTAGCAAGTTAAAATTTATACCAGATACTGAGGTCTATAGTCCCTATTAGGTAAATAAAGTCAAGGTCCTAAGTCAACACGATAAAAAAATATGGGCAAATTTAGATTTTCGAGATAACTTGTAAGTATCAAAATTTACCTTAATTTTCAACTATTTAAATTTTTCGGAATTTTCCCTTTACTTGTGCTGTAAGACCTTGTTACCAAAGACAATTTTAGTTCAACCGGAAGTACCCTATAGGTTTTGGGTCGAAAACCTATATGGTAGTTCCCGTTGACCTAGAATCACGAAATTTGGCAAAAAGCAAAAAGCACAAGTAAAGGAAAATAAAAAAGCTGAAAAGGACACGAAATATAAAAAAGCTGAAAATTAATATAAGTTTTGGTACTTTTAAAGTTTGCGCCTACTACTAATTTCACAGTCAATTTGTGTAAGGTTACATTATGATTATTATTGTACGGAACCCTCCGTGTGCGAGTACGACTCGTACTTGGCCGGTTTTATTTATTTCTGAAACAGAACTGTTTTGTATTCCATTCCAACAAAACAGACCAAAAAGATCGGACCTCATACTACAGCCACAGCTACAGCTAAAAAACAGAAAAAAATCTGAACGCATCTATAAATACCTATTTGACAACCATGTGAAAAAAAAAATCTAAAAAATAATTTAAAAAAATTAAATTGACTTCAGAATACACTAAAAAGTATGAAATAACTCTATCAAATTTTTTTAAATTACTTTTTCATTCCGTCATTTTTAGTTTTTCTTAAATGAACTAGAATTTGACCAACATTTTGAGATGTTTTTCCTTTGACCCCACACCCGTAGCTCGTACCAATAAGCCAGGCCGTCAAACTTATTTGTCCAGATCTTGAAAACGACTGAAGCGATTTCGATACAACTTACACTGTTCCCTATGTTGAAGTAAAAGTAAACCAATTAAAAAAATTTTGGTTACAATCCGATTAATATCTTCGGAGATATGCGAGGACAAATATACATACATACAAACATACAGTATTTCCGTTAATTATTATTTAATTTCTCATCGTTTAAACCTACCCTGGACTACCACAAATATTTCATAACCAAAGTTAGCCAAATCGGTCCAGCCGTTCTCGAGTTTTATCGAGACTAACGAACATCAATTCATTTTTATATAGATAGATAGGTACTTGAAGTTTATACAAATTTCTTCAAAATGTCTTCCTTTTTAATTTGGTTGATTTGAACACGTAGTTCCAAAAAATAATTCTAAACAAAGTTAATGCATTACCAGATGACCTAACGTAATAATAATTTCCGTACGTTCATCGATGCACCGCTTATTCCCACACCTATCTTAAGTTCGCGCTTTCTGTCATTGGAACCACTGTGTTAAGTGACTGTCGTGTGCGTGAGCGCGATCGCTGTATGAGTAGTGGCGATCGCGTTTCAATACCTAATTTTCTCCCGCGCCCGAGCCGTAGCCGCCCCTTAAGAGGCAGAAATGGGCAAAAGTCTCTACATTGCAGCCCAAATTATATGAAACCTGCTAGCTCTACGGTATTGAAATTGAAATATATGATACTTAAGGATATAACAAACACATCGCCCGAGCCGAAAACACGATTTCAATTAAAAGCCTCGATAAAAAAAAATGCCAAACATACCTCTGAAAATCAAGAAATTCCCAAATATATCCAACGCCTGAAGGTATTTTAATACGATTTTTTTCATCAATAGAGTACATATCATAAGCAAATAAACGCCCGATTTAGTTTTTTGAATTTGCGATTCAGTTTTTCAGAATAATGATTTTAAAAACAGTCGCTTACGTCAAATTAATCTGAGCACCATGAACATCATACCGCACTCTATTGTCCTGCAACTCGCGTATTTTGCTTCGCGCTCACTCGCATTCCGCGGCGATCCGCGTTGCTAGACGGACCTGTGTAATTTTTTTTCAGAATTTTCACATACATAAAACCCTCTCAAATTAGTAAAAAATCATATCAAATTATCTTTAGAAGGCACTGGAAAATGCATGCTAGTCAAATTAAGGCAATTGAGCCTATTATTTGCTTGTTATAAATAAAAATATATAAAATAAAATCTGTTATGATTGATGCTTTTGATATTGTCACCGAGGCATGTCGTGGTACTGACAGAGACTGATTCTTATTTTCGTCTATGAAAGGTATGGTTAGGGTAGCCTAGGGGGCTAAGGCGCGGGGTATTTATGTACTCCCGACTGAAGGAGGTGATGATTCAATCCCGGAAAATGTTTTTCTTTATTTTTTTTATCAAATCATGCGAAATGAAAAATCAGCAATATATATTATTTTTAATGAGCAATTACCTATTTAGTTAGTTACCTGATTAAATAATACCTCATTCAATATTGTTTATTTTGAGATCAAAGAAAAGGTATGAAAGGTAGGTTGACTGATACTGGTAACAGTAGGTGCCCCGAAGTCGGGGCGGGCATGACTGCCTCTACTGCGGTCATCGAGTCATCTGTAGTTATCGAGGCGAGCCGATAAACTTTTATATTCATTGTATTATTGTGGTCCACTCGCGTAGTCGTCAAATGAAAATGGCACAGTAAAATTAGAACAGTAAGGAAAATATTACACATCTTACGTTGACTAAGTTTCTAGTACTTACTGGACTGATTAGTTGGAATGTGAAGCCATCGTATATTTACAATTACTAGTAGTGAGCTCGGCTATCATTGTGCCGATTGTCGTAACGGCCAATGGCCTGATGGCCGAAAGCCTCTCGGCTCTCGGCAGTATTCCTCGATACAGCTCATATTGTGAGGAGGTTCCTGTTTCTGCAACCCTAACCACCGGTAGCTTAGTTTTTTAAGCCAATCAGTGAGCCAGGCACAGTTTTATATCAATAAAAGTAATAAAATTGGAATAACTTTTTTCCAAACCATTATATAATACTTCCTTAAGGTGGATGCTTAGCATGAGGCGGGAAATTTTATAATATATGGGTCAAAATAGCTTTTTGAGCCTGCAATAAATATCATTCACATAACAAAATGATAACTTTTTTATTACTACAGAGGATGCACATAACCTTTTTGAGCATAATGTTTTTTAAATTATTAATATCCATCAATAAATGACGAAGTTATTAAAGTTTAATTAATTAATACGCTCGCTCCCGCTTGTACATTAACGTTGACGTCATAATTCGGCCACCACGCAACTGGATATTTGTCAGTTTGTAACCTTTTCACGGCTTAACCACTGAACAGATTTAAATACAATTTGGCAGGGAGATAGTTCAATTAGTGGAGAAGGACAAAGGATACTTTTGAACGTAAATGATCCTCATTGCTCAAAAATGCAATTATGTTACATTTACATACCTCGGTGATACCACTCAATAAATTTGACAGCGATAGCTCAGAAGTATCACCTCACCTGCCAGCTTTATAAAAAGAAGTCCTTATGCACGGTGCCGAGATTCCAATATTGCGATATTCCGAGATTTATGCCCTAGGTACAATACCAGTAGTATGGAGAGGAAATAAATGGTGGTGCTCTTCTTCAAAAAAGGCGATAAGGCCCTATTGAAGAACTACCGCCCCATATCCTTCCTAAACCACGTTTATAAGTTGTTTTCGGGGGTCATTACGAATTGTCTTGCACGTAGGTTTGAAGACTTCCAGCCTCCCGAAAAAGCTGGTTTCCGTAAAGGCTTTAGTACCATAGATCAAATACATATATTCAACCGTTATGCCTTGTGTATGATGACTGTGAAAAAGCCTTAAATTCAGTTGAGACATGGGCGGTATTACAGAGTCTACAGCGGTGCTAAATCGACTATCGCTATATCGAATTGTTGAAAGTGATTGTACAGCAAAGCCACTATGTCAATCCGAGTACAGGACGAGATCAATCCAGTTGCAGAAGGGTGAAAGACAGGGTGACGTAATTTCCCCGCAACCTTTACCACTGCAATGGAGGATGTGTTCAAGCTCTTGAACTGGAAGGGTTATGGCATCAACATCAACGGTGAACACATCTCTCACCTTCGACTTGCCAACGAAATAGTCATAATGGCGGGAATCGCTGAAAGCTTTGAACATCATGCTCAATGATCTCAAGAGTTTCTTAACAGGTCAAGATGAAAATATACAAGACAAAAATTATGTCTAATATTCATATTCCGCCAATACCCGTGATTATTGGGAACACTGCTCTCGAAGTTGTAGACGAGTATGTTTACCTAGGACAAATTGTCCAACAAGGTAGGTTCAACTTCGACAAAGAGGTCAACGGAAGAATCCAACTCGGCTAGACAGCGTTCGGGAAGCTACGGCATATCTTCAAGTCCAGAATACCTCAGAGTCAGAGTCTTAAGACGAAAGGATTTCAATCAATGCGTGTTACCAGTGATGACATACGGAACATAGACGTGGTCTTTCACTGCTGGCCGCATAAATAAGCTCAGAGTCACTCAGCAAGCTATGGAATGAGCTATGCTTGGAATTTCTCTACGAAACAGGATCCGAAAAGAGGACATTCGTAGGAGAACAAAAAATATGTATATAGCTCGTAGAGTTAGTAAGTTGATGTGACAATGGGTAGGCCACATCGCTTGAAGAATCGATAACCGATGGGGATGGAAGTTTCTAGAGTGGCGACCACTAACTGGAAGGGGACACCATGCAGGACGACCTCCCACCAGATGGACCGGCGAGCTGGTCAGAGTCACTGGGCGCTGCTGGATTCAAGCGGCCCAAAACCGCTCGAAGTGGAAGTTAATGGGGGAGGCCTATGTTCAGCAGTGGATATCATTAGGCTGATATGATGATGACTAAAAATGGTAGGTAAAGAGGGCATTTTATTGAGAAATTCTAAAATTATTGTAAAACGTGATGGAAGAAAACCTGTTTATTTGTCAAATAACATATAATATCTCGATTGAGGGCTGTATTTTTGCCTCAATTTTCATTTTATGAGGACGCCTTGTTTTTTTTAAATTATATTAAGTTTGTTGCATTGTGATATATCGCTAAGTTTAATAAGTAATTACAGTTACATAGTTTTGTTAACGTGGTGATCACTGTAGTGAAAAAGAATTTAAAAAATACATAAAAAGTAATTTAAAAAACGGTCGATAGAATTCAACATAGTTTCCCTCCTTTTAATTTGTGCACATTATGAAAGCTCACAGCTGTATACGAGTAGGATACTCTCCTGTCTGTCCATTTGTCACAGCCTGTTTTCTCCAAATTTATAGAACACAAATTGTATTTAGATAAAACGCTTAGTTTCGTGACCCGACGACAATTACCTAAGTAGCGTATGTAAAAGAATTCTGGTTTTGGGAGACAATTACCTAACCTGAGAAATATTATCGTAAGTATCAACTTTTAAAAATAAATATCTTGAGACATTTTTCACACACGGCTACCTGATCCCAAACTAAGCAGAACTTGTAAATACATCTCTAAATAGTATAAAAAGAAGTCGTTTTCCGCGTCTGTTTGTCTCTCTGTTTATCAACTCTAAACCACGCAACGGGTTTTGCAGTTTTAACCATCAGATAGATCCTCATTAGTACTAAGTAAAGAGAAGATGCCACACATTACAACTATGTTCCGTTCAAGTGAGGCCATCCGGCCACACTTGTTGTTGTAAAACGATGAACGAAATGCGTAAGCGCCGTGAAAATAACGGTGTTTGCGAGGAAAATACTCCTAAAAGCTTTCTAATAGCGCTACGTATTTCTACTGTCTGCTTAGACGACTAATTATTGTTTCAGTGCTAAAGAAACCTTTAGTCGACTCTAAAGAAATGGGACATAAGCTTTGCTTATGATAGCATCTCTATACGTGGTAATAATAGCTCAATGCTTTACAGCAAATAATTATCATTAATATTTTAAATGATATCACAGATTTAAAATTAGCAAGAAACAGTCGCGATACCGTGATCGGGTGGCGTGGGCGGTCGCGCAAATCGCTCCACTGACACCACATTATGACATTGTACCCGTGCGAAGCTGGGGCGGGTTGCTAGTACTTACTATACATATTTACACTCATACTCGGGACATGCTAACATGTTCATGCACACAGATGCATATCCTTGGTGGGAATCGAACATAAGATCGGCGGCGTGGAATCTTAACCAACTACGCCAACTGGCCCGTCAAAAGTTTTTTAAAGTATTTGAAAAATTATATTTGTAATGTTTGTCTGCAGTTTGTCTACTGTTTACATTTTTACTGTGTCCAATTCAAACAGTGTCGTTCTCGCGGAAATGTTTAGATGGCGGTGTATCATGTTTAATTGTTTGTTTGCAATGACGCACTTCTAAATAGAGGGAGCTAGTATTTTTTGTTTACTTAGTTCCTGTAATTTCCGCTAATATTATGTGAAAATGTGGCGCAAGGGTGAAAACTGAAATCTGCTCGAGAGTATTCTGGGCCTTAACTTATAAATAAATATGCTGGGACATCTTAATCATAATATTAATACTTGAAGAGAAATCTTTGGATCCTTTTTAGACTATTGCGCAGTAGTGTGACGGACGAGTGTGAGGATTTGGCATAGTTAAAGTTTATATGGAGAAGAAGTTCAGAAGTTAATATTTTATAAGTATAATAATGCATTAGAAATACATGACTAGAATTTATTCAAATTAAAAAAAAAACGGTCGAATTTTAACATAGGTACATAATTACTGCCAGACAACAGCAAACAATCAACATTTAACTAAAAAATTGCACTTTTCACCATTAGGCAGCCGCCTTGAGCCAATAGTCAGTCATTTATTGATTTCACCTCATCATCATCATATTCAGCCCAATGATGTCCACTGGTGAGCATATACCTCCCTCATTAACTGCACTTGCATCCTTGCACCTCCCAGCGACTTTGACCAGGTCTAGGGTCCACCTGTGCACAGTTTGAGATCATCCCGCTTGGCGCGCACCAGTATGGCCGCCAGTCGAGGAACTTTCTTCCCCACCAGTTATCGGCTTTTCAAGCGATGTGGTCTCCGTTGCTATTGATCTTCGAATATTCTCATTTCGGCCCCGTCACGCTTAGAAATTGCGAGTTCTATAGCTGAATCGGAATTTATTTATGCGGCCAGCAGTAAAAGACCACGTCTCTTCCATATTTTATCACTTTTGTTTTCAGACTGAAGATATTAGTCTGCAGCATGTTTCTTGACAAATCCTTTCGTAATTTTCCATTTTCTTTCTTTTCATATTTACGGTCATCTTAGCCTTTTCTTTTTTCTTATTGGTATTTCAGCGTCTTTCTTTTCTTTAGCTTCTAACCTAGATTATTCTTGTTAGAAACAATCGCGTTTGACCAGTATTTTCACCGCTTCGCGCAGTTTATTTATAAAATAATTCCAGTAATTGTGTCTTTTCGACATGTAATCAATAAAAAGGATTCCTTCACTATCCCTGAGCACTAAGGCCACATTGCCTGCGGTAGGAGCAACTCGAAATTTCTTCATGGACGGAAAGGACGGCCGTTTCCAAGACATGATTCATCTCTTAGTTTTGAAATTGAAATGGTAGATTCACGTTTTATCTATGGTGACAAAGCAACGGTAAAATTGATCCAGATCTCGCTGTAATATTTAGAGATTAACCAAATCGATATTTGTTTTCATCGGTTTATATTCGTGGTACTCATCTTGCCGACTCGTTTCTGAATCCCAGTGAATCGGTTAAAATGGAGTGAATGCTACCTAACAAATAAAGTCTTATCTTAGTTAAATGTTTTATGGTTATTCTTCTGTCTTCTAAACATTTCTGTAACGGAGGTTGAAGGCCCCCCAAAACGCAGATCATGTTAACAGCTCGTTTATATTTAACAGGTTAAAAAAACGGGTCAAAAGCGAGTCCGACACGCTCAATTGGGGTTCAGGCCGTACCTACTAAGAAAAGCAGTCAGTTTTAATTTTTTTCAAACGAGCAGCCTAGCCCCCAATCGACCCTAAGCTAAGGCGACCCTGTCCGAGTGTCGGGCGTCATTTGCTAGCTCCTGAAGTAGGTATACATCTAAATAACTACATAATGTGAAAGACTTTAATCTCCCTCCACTATATGCTCCGCACAATAAACGTTATTTATTTCATAAGGATTGAGCATTATATAGGTTAAAAAGCCATCGCAAGTACCTACGTTTATCAAAAATCCTTTTTTTTTACTGCAACTATTTAATTACATTGTCGAAATTATCCACAATGGCTTCATATCTACTAACCCTATTAACATCAAAATTGCAGCTTTAGAAATCTAGAAGAACGGGGGTTCATGTTTTGCACATTTTTAGCTATATCTTTATGACAACAGAACATAAAATTGTACTATATTTAGGATCCTTACTTTTAAGCTCTTTCATTTGAAAGAGCTACATTTACAAGAGGTACATTTGTACCACCCGGCGTCGCTCATAATACGGACGCAGGGTCTTTGAGAACGACGCATGCTTTTTGGATGTGTCGCTGGCGGCGCTCGGCGCTCCCTGAAACCCTGCGCCCTTGTGCCGCCGCACACCCTGCACTATAGGTAAAACTGGCCCTGGGCATCATGTTAAGCTGACGTTGACCAGGAAACTTTAAAACTTTGAAAGGCTCAACGATGTGTACTTTTCAAGATGATCTTAGGTGGTAGCTGGTGGGACCCGCTAGCAGGTACTTTATTTTTTTAATAATTATTATTTCAATAAAACATGTTCATTATGTAAACATTATGTAAACGGTGCATTATCTCGGGTATTAAATTGGTTTACTGTAAATAATCTAGTTTTAAATGCAAAGAAAACTAAATGTATTCAATTTGCGCTACCAAATGTTAAAAAAGTAGGCTGTAATTTAATGATAAATAATGAACCTTTAGGTCTTGTTGAATTATCAGTGTTCTTAGGGATTACTTTAGACTCGAAACTTCAATGGGGCAACCAAATATCATGTCTTTCGGGAAAGCTCAGTTCAGCTGCTTATGCAGTTAGAAAAATTAGACAGCTAACAGACGTAGACACAGCTCGATTAGTTTATTTTAGTTATTTTCATAGTGTTATGTCCTATGGCATTTTACTTTGGGGTAAAGCTGCTGATATAGAAACCATTTTTATTTTGCAAAAAAAAGCAGTGCGAGCTATTTATAATATGAGTTCTCGAGCTTCCCTCAGAGATAAGTTTAAAAATATAGGTATCCTTACAGTAGCATCGCAGTGAGGGAATGCAAAACCGTGGCAAAATGAAAACCGGTTTTTATTTCGGTTATGAGAGGAAAAAACCGGTTAACCGGTTTTAAACCGGTTTTTTTAATGTTCGTTCGTTTTTTTTCACGTTATTTCTATAGTTCGAATTATAGATAATAACCGTGCCTAAGATTTAAAAATCGCAAACTGAGGAATTATTGTCAGTTAAAGTTAATGAAGTGGGTATAAAAGAAACATCAAAGACACCATCACCATCTGCCTGTCCTGTTCCCTATAATTTGGGATCGACACAATATGTACGCTTCTTCTATCCGTTATACCAACATTCACTCGTTTCTTACCAATATCATCTTTCACACAATCAATCCATCTCTTTTTCATAAAATTTATGGAAATAATCGTTTATTTAACTCTTTAGATCAGATACTCGTTTATATAGACTACACGGTTCGTTGCTTTTGATTTTATTTTAAATGAATGAAATCATAAAAACATATAACTTTTGCTTTATTTTTAATTGCTATGAGATATTATGACTATGTTAAAAAATAGATCAGTATTAAAGAAGTAATTATTTAAACATTTATTAAATTATGTTTCGTAAGTTATGATATTAATTTCACACGTAATATACATGGCATATTGTAGCGGCACAGCAACTTGCGAGTACACTTAAACGTGCTTATTATTACACGAATGTTTCCTTAGATAAAAAAAAATTACCCAGTTTTTGCCGTCGTGCAGACGGGTAAAAAATAACACCAATCAGTCCGCTTGCTGTCTGGCAGATACATAAGAGCCTTCGTTGACAGTAGTTGCTCCGATAGCATGACATTAATGCTGGCGTCCCGAAAGGCTCTGAATTATCCCCAACACTGTTCCTCCAGCATATTAATGATATACTGTCTATTGCCAGCATTCATTGCTATGCAGATGAAATTACATGGGACGCTCATTACACGAACCGTGCAAATGTCTCACGTTCTATATTGGAGAAAAGGCGCGAAGGACTTGTCTTAAATCGAGAGTACACAAACTAGTGACTCCGATTAGGGTCGACTAAACCTAGTCTATTTCAACCCCACTAAATCACACGCAAGCCTGCGCATTCACCGTTGAGAGAAGTCCATTTGCTGTGGCTCCTCATTTCTAGAACATGTCCCTCAACATCACGAAAAGCATTGGGATCCTTCACGTTAATATTTGTAGCGACGTTCTGTTCCAAAGTCATCTACAGACATCCAAAAAACTCGGTGTGATTAATAGAGCGAAGCAGTACTTGTTATCGAGACAAAGACTGCAACTATATAAGTCGCAAGTCTGGCCCAAATGAAGTAATGCTGTCTTCTGTGGGCACCTGGATACCAGCTTGGGTATTTAGACTCAGTTCAGCGACGTGCCGTTAGAATTGTCAATGATTCCGAGCTCACAAGTGTTTTAAAGCCCCTTAGTCTGAGGAGAGACTGCCTTCTTATGTGTGTTAAACCGCTTTTCCAACAGTGTTCTGAAGGTTTGATTGAACTGATGCCCAGTTACCTTGATCCATCGTAGTCACCGATGGGGAGTCTATCCTCACACATTGGAACCAAAATGTTCTCATACTGTGCGGTTTTAAAGAAGCTTCCTATCGTGGATGCTCAGGCTGTGGAATGAGCTCCCCGCTTCAAAAAGGTTGAGGGTTGGTAACGTGCGAGTGATAACCGTTATGTTACAAGAATCCATAGGCTAGAGTAACTGGTTATCATCAGGCGGGCCGTACGCTTGTTTGCTGCCTAAGTATTGAAAAAAAAAGTTTTACATGTTTTATATCTATCATAAAAACAATCATTATTTTAAGTTATTTTCTTACCAGCTCAATAAACTACACATCAACACACTTCAGTTCATCACAAAAATACTCACTGCATTGCACTCAGTTTACAAAACGGCGGGAAATCTTCCTTTTTTAGTTTTTCCAAACATTGAAAGAAAAACCGAAAAAAATCGTAAAACCGGTTTTGGTGTTATGTGAAACCGGTTTTTTTGTTGGTCAAAACCGTACCGAATAACCGGTTTTTCGATTTTCGGTGAAACCGGTTTGCATTCCCTAACGCAGTATATTTATGCAAACATATTATTTGTACATCAGAATATTAATCTTCTTGTAAAAAAAAGTGACGTGCACTCTTTTAATACTAGAAATAAGCATAAACTTTTGACCTCTTCTTATAGACTCCAAAAAGTGCAAGGTTCATTTTTAGGACTGAGTGTACAATTTTATAATAAGATCCCTAATGAAATTTTAAATTTACCGTCACTAAAGTTTAAGAAACGTATAAAGGCCGCTTTAGTACAGAAGGCTTACTACAATATTAAAGAATATTTAAATGATAAAAATGCGTGGTTGTAGCGCTCGCTCTCGCAGGAAACATCTGATGTAATAAATTTAAGTTTGTTTTAGAAAAGAGTAATTGCTGAGTTTATTGCCGGCTCTTCTCAGCAAAATCAACCTTCCCAACCGTGCATTAGAGTATTAGAGTTTGACTATTCATAAGTGCCTGTGAAGGCCTATTTGAATGAATAAATTATTTCATTTCATTTCATTTCATATTTCATTTCATTTCATTTCATTTCATTTCATTTAGTATTCATTTGACCGTTAATGGGTTAATAGGTGGAGTTGGACAGTTTGTGTAATATCTTAAGGGATATGTTTCTATAGGAATTAATAGGATTTAGTGTAGTGTAGGTAGTGTCACGGGCGGTAGTGTAGTGTAGGGTGAATGTGATGGGGTGGAGGGTGGACGCGCATGCGCCAGCTGGGTGTGTCTATCGCCCGGCGCGACGCCCGGCGGCGGCGACGGCAGTTCCGCAACGCCGCTCGCACCTGCCCTCGCCTCGCACGCTACTGGTAATTAGAAATCATTTATACCTTCTACACACATAATATTCACATAAAATAATCTCTTTATTAATCTCACAAAACTTGAATGAAATTGAACAGAATTTGGCGTTTTCGATCCAAAATCGGCTGCTTTCCGAGGCATCCAACTGATTGCCAGATTTGTGCGCATTCCTTTTCAGTGTCTACCTACGCAAAACCACTTTTTTGATGAGTACGAATATCTAAAATGGTGGCGATCTCTGTTTTAATTGTTCGTTTGTACATTTTAGGCACATAACTTTAGTAAAAATAATTCGTACTCAATTTACCATGTTTTATTTTTTAATTTCGATCGGATAACCGCCTATACTTCTACCTACCTATTTCTAGGATCGGTCCGTATTCCTCTACCTGTACCTCAGTACAAATACGATTATGTAAAATTTGGTACACTTATTTGGTGAGGAACTATTCATGAATATTTTTCTTAAACTAATGTAATACAGACCTTCTTGACCTTTTAATATCATAAATTTATTCAGGTATATTTTGCATTTTTTTTCTATTTTGTATATCAATAAACTACCTATCGCACACGGTCTCACCCGCGCACCCAAAGCATAAATATATCCCGCGATAAAAAGTATCATATAATATTAATCCAGAGTATATTCTATATGTATACTTAAGTAAATCCAAATCCAGCCGATTATGCGTGATTATGTCGCAAATAGGGTGAATATGCCAGTTTGCCGACCACCTCCGGTTCACGACTTTAACGATAACTATTATAAATAGTTAAACTGAGGAGAGTTAAAGTTACATTTTGTTCTGAATTCATCATCAGTCTTCCCCCTTCCCCTCGCAATACCGTTTCTTGGCATAATCAGATTTGTGCATAAAAAATACTTCTCTCTAAAGTATTAATTGTGTGTTTTTTATTAAAACAATGGGTGTTCGCCGAACTGACCTACTAAATTAACGCTTTTTCGTTTCTTGACCACATGGTCGGGAAACAACTGTTTCAGGCATATTTTGTTTTTAGATTTTCTAATATACAGGGTGTTGTTTTGGTCGGCGACAAGCGACCCAGGAGCGGTAGTACAAAAAATATATTCCCCAAAAATGGACTTAATTCCATTAAATACTGTAAATGCGTTGAGAAATACCTTATTCAATTTGAAATAAAATTACCGCAAAGTATGGTTACTCGGCACGTGCATAGACTAGAGCTAGGCCCAAGCCGCCATCGGCCCACCCCTTTACTCCCTCGCACTCCCTTTGAGTATTATGTCTACACTTTAGCTTATTACATGATTTTCAAAAATTTTATCTTTTTATTTTGATTATTAAAAAAAATTAACTATTTTTTTTTATATTTTTTTAGCACCAATATTATTTGTATTATCGACCCTGAGTTGCTCGTCGCTGACCAAAACATCGACCTGTATACTGCATGGTACGGCACGCCATTCTTTGCGATTTATATCCTCTATGATATGGTTTATTTACACGTTACATTGCGACCAGCAAAATGTATTGGTAAAATTAAAATAAAGGCACATTTCGATAAATAAAATAAATAGTTTGGTGGTCGAGAACTCACTATTTCTCGTCCATATTATTATCGTCCAAGTTGATTATAAAACTGAAAATGAATTATGCCTGCCAGAAATGCAGTGTTTGTTTTGAGATTTAACGGTTTTGGTGGTAAAATGCATGTTTTAATATTTATATTTTTGGCATAATTATCATATACATTCTCTGACTAAAATGATGGACGTAAATAGGCCGAAGGTGGTCACTGACAAAATAGCACTTTTCGATAAATGTTTGACTATTTAATATAAACTCGTTTATAATACATTAAAACTGGCTATTATTCATTTTTTGAAGTGTTTTCTTTAAGTTTCAAGTATGGTTCGAACTAAAATCACATAAGTTCTTAAAATAATGTTACTAAATGATAATGTTATAAAGATTGTAATTGTAAGTCACTAAGTGGTCGTGAACTGGCATATTGACCCTATCCTCATATTTAAAATATTATAGTTTTATTGGATGATGGATTTAAGTCACTTATCAAAAGACATTCTGTTGTAACCATTCAAGTTTTTTTGTTTTCTAAATAGTCCCCAAACTCAATATGCATTACCTATGAGACGATCCTGTTTACATGTTCTTGTATAATGTAGAAAATAAAATATTAGGTATTAAATGTAACAACATAAAGAACTTTTAAAGTAGAACGGAAACCTCAGTTTTAATTAAACGAAAGCTACACGGTATGAGTGAAAGAGTCGTATGAAACGCGTTTCGTGAAACGTACTCTGTAATCACTCCCCACAATAGGAAAGTCGAGCAACCCCGCACCGCACTAATGTATGTGTATGTAACCTTGCCACTTGTGGTCCCTCGTTATTTGAGCAATTTTAATGGAGAGCTCTCCTCGAAACTCGCGCAAATTGTTTGAAACAGGCCTCTTCATCAGAGACGCGTACGTACACACTGCCTCGTGCGTACATTTCGGTACAAAATACGTACGTGCGTACAAAATAGATAAAGAGTATCTCTAATAGATAGGTGGATGTCGGTGTTAGTACACATTAAAATTGTATTGTATGTAGTTATTCATTTATTTAACAAAGTACCTACTTAATTTATTATTCGGAAATTCACGAGATTCTGATTAAAATCTACCTATCGACATCGAATCGAATTTCAACCGCTTTCACGTTGAAGTGTATACCTTAATGATATTAATAGAATCTTATTATATCTATCTATATGTACACACGGCTACAGTACCTCTACCATGAGTTTTCTACACTAACGTAATCTACAGTCGCTAGCGACTACGGTGAAACATTTTGTATGAAATGCTTCCAAAAGTATCCACTAGAGGCGGTGCTCGTTATACAAAATATTCACCGTAGTCGCTAGCGTGTGTAGATTACGTTAGGGTAGAAAACTCATGGTAGAGGTACAGATCAAGCTATACATTTCTAGTATAAGCTGACCTCCCATTGTACCGTAATCCTATACAATGCGAGATCAGCTTATACTGGAAATGTATAGCTTGATCTGTAGCCGTGTGTACAGTACATACATACAGTCGGGGACTGAAAATGTTTATCACTTTTCAAACTCAATTCCATCTCATACCATCCGCAATAAGGTCTAATATGTCATATCAACAAACATATGACATTTTAAAATTGTGAAATGTTTTTAAGTATCGAACATAGCAAAAAGGCTGTCAATGCCTTCTTGAATAATGTAAACTCATTTATTAAAATGTATTTTTTTTTATTATATTGTGACGTTTGTAAGCAAATAAAAATCTCAATACAAATACAAAGGTAATAAAATAATGGCAAGCCTGCAGCAAAGGGCGGATTTTTATTTGCAAACTTTATATGTAGTGCTATATCAAGAGAATTCAATTCTTACTACGATTCTTACTTACTTATTTTTCATGTCAAACCACAGTTCACGCCTATCAAAAGTCATTTTTTTCCGGTCAACCTTATGAAACAGAAATGTGCAAGCGATTATAGATCGTAAGATGGTAAACATTTTTAGACCGCGACTGTACATAACTATAGAACAGTGTCTGTTGAATGAATTTATGATAAATGAAAAACAAAACATAACTTTTTTATAAAACGTTTTATCTTTCTTTTCTGGGAGTCAGATCATTCGTCATTGAGTTACTACAGCGGAAAAAGGTGTCGCGGAGAAGCGGACATTGCTGTATTACCTGTATTTTCCTTTCTATTGACGATCCGTCCTTTTGCTAGGAAATCGTCTTATCGGTTTGATTTAATTAATCGACTCCGTCAGCAGTACATTTCACATTTAGATGATATTGTTGAGCTTTTTAATGATTTTAGAAAGAAATGTACATCTGTCAGTTACACGTTTATTCTGTTTCCGAATTCTGATATCAAGGAGCATTATTTTATTCTGGTGATATTCATTTTCAAAAACTAATATATTTATCAGTTTTTCCCGCCCGTACGTTTGTCTATATATTCAAAGCGATACACATGCTACTTGATGTACCTACACAATATTTGTCATTTTGTTCTCCAATAGTAATAAAGTAATGCATTTTCCTAACTAGGTATATAAATGAATTTTCTTGCGACCGAATAATTTTCATAGGGAAGGCAGCACTTATGTTTGTAATTGGTGTACTTAGTCTGTGATAATGGTGTATAGGATGGCTCGTAAACAGGTTGGCGCGACGCCAACACCGGCTCAACCGCTGCTCTTATCGCGGATAGCTAGGCTACATCGCTCATAGAGGCTTCACTATCTACTTCAAACGTTACTCGCCATCGCGTCTACACTCATACATTTCATATGCTAATTTCCGTTATATACGGTCGAATTGAGAAACCTCCTCCTTTTTTGAAGTTGGTTAACAAAATGTGATGATAAGGTAACGTTTTTTTAGGTTTAGGGACTTGGGATCGCTATTCGCTGGAAACTGAAATCCTGTAGGTGCGGGAACAGCTTGACGAAAGATAGGTACTTACCACTTTTCATTGCATAAAAATATTTTAACGCGTCACCATAAACCCTGTTTGAATCTGCAAAATATTCTTACTCGGGTTTCGGTTCCAACGAATTCAATTAGCGGGAACTGTAGCGTGTCCACGTAACCAGTTTAACTTTTTATCGTTTTTCATGGTGCATTATTAATTGAGTCGTCCACTGCACATTTCATTTTATCATAGATGCAACAAATGACTAAATTGTATCTATTTATGCGATCTACTAAATACAAACAAGTCAGAATATAATCGTCGTTGTTTTGAACCCTCATAACTTGGGTTCGGATTATACCAGGTAAACAAAATTCTCGGGACATAATGTCAATAGTGAACTTATTAAACATATGTATTAAGTTTCTATTACATGGCTCTTATATCTACTTTATACCGATTTTATTGATATCTAAAAAACCCGGATTTCGTCACTGATTCACTGATGATCATCAAAACTCTTAGGGTACTTCCTGAAGTCCAAGAAAGCTGA
Organism: Polyploca ridens; assembly: GCA_951394255.1. Lineage (NCBI taxonomy): Eukaryota > Metazoa > Arthropoda > Insecta > Lepidoptera > Drepanidae > Polyploca > Polyploca ridens. The sequence goes on from OX596249.1 coordinate 11,017,066, forward strand.
AATTTGGTATGTAAGCTTGTATTAGTACACAAACAACAAGAAATTTAAAAATTGGAAATTGTACCAAAAAAAAAAATATGTTGCAACTTACAAAAAGAAGTGAAATCCCACTTAAAACATTTTCATGTAAAATGTTGCCAAGACGAGACCATTATGGCTCGCACTGGCAAAAAGTTATCAGATCTCATGTAGAGCTAAGCTTATAACTCTACACGCCCTAACTCTACAAGCCCTAACTTCACAAACTCTACACACCGTAGTCAAAATATGTGGCTTGGCCGTTTCACTACTACAAGAACTATTGTACTACAGAAAAGTAATTATTAAAGTATTAATAATACATTTTTCACCTTACGTCTATGTGATGGTAGCGAAACGGCCAAGCCACATATTTTGACTAATGTGTAGAGTTTGTGAAGTTAGTAGAGTTAGGGTGTGTAGAGTTATAAGCGTAGCTCTACATGAGTTCTGATAACTTTTTGACAGTGCGAGCCATATGAGACCATATGGCTCGCACTGTCAAAAAGTCTTGGCAACATTTTACATGAAAATGTCTTGGTGTGATACATACTATCCGACTTGTATTATTAAGGTGAAAGTGTTTGTTTGTCATTCAATCTCGCTTTTATTTCTTAACGAACTTTGGTTAAACTTGGTATAAAGATAAACCACACCTTGGAGCAATACGTTTTCATCCCGGGCGGAAGCTGGTTAATAATCAGTATACGAATAATGAATACTCTTAGTTGCATATAACAATGCAAGGCAAACCCTGTTCAAATTGTTAAACATGTCTTTCCTATTAATTTGTAAAGGTCTGACACGTAAGCTTAATGTAATGAAACAGATTAGTATTCGTATGGTATCATCAATTATGATACTAAGATTGATTGTTTGGTACGAGGTAGAGGCGTAAAGAGCGCGGGCGCATCGACACGAGCACTATCCACACGGTGGAGTTGGCGCGGCTGGGAGAGATCAGCAAGCAGTTACCTGACAGCGACGGCGAGAAGAGCCCTGCATATAGGTACCCCTTTCAGGTAACGCCTGATCCATTTAATTTTTATTTACAACAGCTATTTTAAAGAAATAAAATAAAATTAGGGGATGGCACGAGACAGGGTTACTAGTAATTCACTGGCACTATTTTAAAGGGCGGAAATCCGTGAATGTGCTCACAAAGGCTCAAAAAGTTTGTAGGTTTTATAAATCTTGAGATTTGGTGAATAGTGAGTGAGTGGTTTCACATTTACATGTAGGTGTAGATACGGAAGTTGATCGTAAAGAACGCATCAATTATTCTAGTCATGATTGCTGTTCAAAGCTCAAGCGCGATAAGGCTATGAAAAAATGTTGCCTTAGTTTTGGTCCTACTAATAATGATTCGAAGTTGGCACTTGCATGTTTATTCGATGATAGATTGTCCACAGGTGGGATACACTGAACAGAACTCTGAGTACACATTGTACCTTGTAGCTGGTGGCCACACTGAGCGCCTGCAGTGGATACACGCTATCAGGTCTGGTATGTATTATATTTTTCTTATAGATATTGAAATCGACTAGATTTATTTAAAAAATTTATGGCTGGTTGCGCAATAACCTAAAAAAAGTTGTCTTTAATTACCCTGTGCATCTAGTTTTGGTGGTCACTGGTGTTGCTGGTTGATTAGTAGGACTAATTATTTCTTGTTTTCGTACTTCATAAATGTAAAAATATACTAATATCTATTAGGTATTCCAGAGGATTTACAACGTAATCAGGGCGAAATAGAAATATTACCTAATGGGTTTAAGATTTTCAATAAGGTAAAAAATAGATGTTCAGCACAAATTATTAACATATCATTATGAAAATTTGGTTTACAAAGGGCATTTGCTAAATCTTAAACCGAGAGGATTTGGACTTTTTAACGCTATATTCCGGGCAAATAAAAGATATTCTTTGTAACACCATTACAAAGGATGTCACATGTCCAGGCCCTTATTTCTGAGTTTGAGTGTTTTTAACTCTACTACGATGAATTATTAATATTATTGCTTGAAACAATTTCGTGGAATTCTGAGGCGGCAATTTACACATAAAACACAATTTTCCAGAAAATATTGACATTATCTCGGTGCTGCTAATACTGCTTGTGCGACGCAACTCGCAACGCCAATATTTGTGCCGTCAGTAGTGCTGTTCACTGATACATGTTGGTTTGGATTCCATCTCAGAGTCAATGCCATTAATTCAATTTAGGCCTTAGTAGGACCGTCATTTAGAATCTTTATCCTTGAAAAGTAGGCTGGAGAGCTCCTATGAAATTAAGAACTTCCTTGAGCCCATAATTTTCTTAATAGGTACGTCAATCCCCATGTAGATTTGATAATCATTTGTGCACAACTTAATAATTTCTTGTCCTCTTTTGTACGTTTTGTGGTGAGACACGCTATCAATTGATATCGGGATACGGACAAGCCCTAATACAAGTACCTTTGTGTTTAATTTACCACCACCCGATTTCCTGTACAGGGGGCCTATATCTGTAACATTTCAGATAGATTTTCGGTAATCCCTCATCAACAATGGATATCACTGTTTGGCCCTGGTTATCACGTTGTTCAAACCCTACATAAATATCCTGGCCATCTGGCCTTGTTTTCGACATCGATGACGCATTAGATATTTGGTGAAAACTTGTGTCAAAATGTTCTGAATATCGTAATATCCTATGTTCCTAGAGTTGAAAATTGGCAGGCCCTTATAGGTTTTGTGTGCTTACAACCATTCAGCTGTATCATCATAATATGTAAAAAAGGAGGTTTAGTCCTTGACATAGCCATATAATGTGTAGTGTGCGTATTGAACGTGCGCCGTAACCAGTACCACCCGGCGGCTTGGTCCGCTCGCCGCTGGTCGTGTTGCGACGCCGAGCGCCGCGCGGCCCCGGGCTGCGCGCTCGCCGCCGACTGGCCCCTACCTGAAGTGGTCGAAGATCTAATAGCATTACCGCAGGAGAACATAACCAACGACCCTCCATGTACGTATAATTATTGTCTCAATTTTTCCAGCGTATTTTCATCTAATAATACATTTATTTAATATGTAACTTCGGTAAAAAAGATTAATACCATAGGACAGACCAAAGTAATATAGAGTTACCTGAATATAATGGAATTACCTTACAACAATTATCTTTAAATAAAAGGATATTGATCTTCCAATTCGTCAGGAAATACAATTTTGTGGGCATGTCGTCATACCATACCATATTGGTCGACTCGATAGGTCTATGGAAGAAACTCTGTATTCTCGACATGGCGTATATCACCTTTATAGGTTGGTTAAGGAAATATGTAATTGATTTGGTGTTTTTGAATCAAATGTCTTAATTGCCATGACATTAGCCGTGATTAGCCTATCATCCAGCGATCCTTACTAGAGTCATCATCCAATTTTGTTACTTAATCTTTATGTTGGATCATTATTTGTAGTTATTTTATTTGGCATGAACCTTTACTATACGAATACTAAATATCCAAATCATAAGATCCGGGCATAGTTAATTTTGTTTGGAATATTAATGATATGTTTTAAGTCGTTGTCGGTGTTTTGTGGTCAGTTCAATTCTAGGTATCGTACGTACATCCTTTCGTAAAATTTACCAAGTTTTATTCTTATTTTAATACTGATGAAGCTCCTAAAATACGGCTTATTCCCGTTTGTCTACGTTCCCGTTTGTCAACGGTACATATACATTGGTTATGTTTGTATATATTACGTACCTGAGCACACGTTAAAGTACAGTTAGAGTAAAAAGTTGTGTGCCGAATTTATTTAATATTATTTTTAGTTTGTATATTTTAAAACTACCATATTAATGACTAAGAACTACATAGAATACATGTAACTTATCTAGTTGACAATATATTTTTAAACACAGGTAAAAAAATATTCAACAAATATGAACATGGTCTATGTGACATAAAGTTTTTTTCTGGAGCGAGTATCTTCTCTTTGCCGGCTATTTAATTGATGTTTTTTAATTTCTATTATGCAGTTTTTTTTTTGTGATACGTTTATTTTTAATTTTAGTAGTTTAATTGTTGTGTTATATTTGTTGATTATGCAATGTTTCGTTAAAATAACTTCTATTTTATATTTTATTTACCTATTATTCCGTTGCTTTATTGTGTTGTGTAGTCGAATTATATACCTACGTTATATTTAGTGTACCAAATTATTTAATTGCACTTGTTGATTTTACTTTGTTTAGTTGTAATTTTAAATTTTCGAGTTTATTGTTTTTTTACTTTTTTTATTTTTATTTTTGTATACTCACAATTAGTATACCCATTGTATATTATAGTAACGTTTGTTGTTGATTTTTGCTTTGCATAGGTTAAATAATTACTACTCATAATATATTATATTTTTACATAATACATAAAAACTACACTATAAAAATGTTAATTATGTACTTATTTAATTTTTAAACCAATATTTACATTCCTTTAAAATTAGACTTAACATTCTGACTGTACTTGGTGCACGCGATACACCGCTATAGGTAAGTATATGTACCGTTGACAAACGGGAACGTAGACAAACGGGAATAAGCCTAAAATACTAGTAATTATATTCATTTTATGTAGTGCTACCTATTTGGTTCTTAAAATTCCTTTCGATTCACTTGAATGTTTTTGCAATCTTATATTTGTTGGCTTGAAACATGCTGTAGGAATTATCATAAATAGCTAAACAATGATAGTGTTTGCTGTTTAAAAGTCGTTAAGATACATTTTATCTTGTTGGCGTAATCAGCGCAGCGCTGCAAACCAATGCATTGTAATGAAAAATGATTATAATAAATATCATATAGAAATTACACAATAATATCACACTCAGCAGCTTCGTACGGAAATTACCAGCAATTGTAACAGATCCATGTCGAGGACCTTGTAGTAGGTCTTAAAGATTGATGTTAGCTATATTAGAAAATTACATCCTAACGAATATTGTGAATGCTAAAGGACATAGGCTACTTTTTACACGGTGAACGCGGGTGACCTAAAAAAATAATAAACTAGCTTTTGCCCTCGGCTTCGCTCGCGTTAGTGAAGATTTTGTCAATCAATTCAGGTTGTTGATCACATGGAGACAGAAAGCAATAACGTAAAAATGTAGACTTATGGGTCAGTATATTTACAAAATAATAAAAACAAAACCTACATGTAAGCAAAATTGATAAGATACATGATGATCGGATCCGGAATAGTTATTTTTACTCTTTCGGAGAAACCATTTTTTATCTGGATGTAATGTAATGTTTCCTATGTCCTTATCTGTACTCCTGAAAACTTGTATGCAAAAGGATCATGGCGAGATTTGTACAAAAAAAGAAATTACGTTATAATTGATCCTTGGTGCCTAGATCCCTGGGATAAAAATTCGACTTTCTATGCCATCGCGACCAAGACCGTTATGTTGTTGTTATGTTTTGTAGGGTTTATAATTTAGTATATTAACACGTTGCTGGAAATGTAATCTCAACATTGGAAGTGATTCAAAACCCTCTAAAATGTTTTATGTTTTTGTACAAATCAATGTATGGATCTCGCCATGATTCCTTCATGATGATCGGTAGAGTACCTAGTTAAGGTATAAAAGCATAACAAACAAATAAACAAAATCACATTCAAATATATAATATTAGTTAGGATTCTTTCAATTGCAAAAGTTTCGAAGTATTTATCATGGTATAAATATAATATTGTAGCTGTGCAGTAATACTGGATTCTCCCTCCCTCTCTATAACCTTAAGAAAAACAAACTTTCGCGTTTGGCGCGTCGTATCGTAAGGCTTCTGTACAGTAAGTTAAAATATCTAATACACTCCAGTCGATTATATCGTTGATGACGTCTCATCGCCCATCTCATTCGCTCTTATCGAGTTTTGATCGAGTGAAAGGGAGACTGCGTACCGCCTGCGCCCGCGCATCGAATGGTGAATGTAGGCCGCGTGCGACCATCTTTGAAGCCCTCGCTCCTCGTCTCGACATGTATAAAGCCTTGTCCTCCATGGAGTTGTATTGCAAAGAAAAAATGAGCTTTTTAAAAGCCTTTTATTTATATTTGTTTAGGTAAATTATAGAAAGATGACCTGTAAAACAAACTAAGTAAATAGATGGATATATAAAATGAAACTAACTATAATAAAATTAATAATTGGAATTTCAGATATTTTAGCCACAGACTTTTTTATTATTATGAGTGAAAGGTGAATTTTTGATTTGATTTCCTACCTGCCTCAGCTAGAACATTTACCAGCACTTATTTTTAAACGGGTGATCAAAATTTTGCTAGTTGCAAACGGCTTATGATTAACGAATGCAGTTATAATACAACAAAAAATCCACACAAAAAAATGTGATTTCAATCATGGCCCGTCACGGCGAATCGACTCTATTGTGCACAGCGGTTTGCCTTCACCGCGGTACCCAGACACGTTTGTAGGCAGTCAGTACGAGGTGTCGCGCGCGGACGTCCGGCCGTCGAGTACCGTTCACATGTTGCCTAATAAATCCGAAGACGAACCTATGGTTACCAAGAAAAAGTCTAAGATACCATGCCTGTCGCTGTCGTCGTTCCTCCCGGCTCTAGAGGGTACGGTATATTTTGGGTGACCTCTATTTTCGTGGCCTCGCCGCCACCGGTTGCGTTCACTGGTCTCGTTGCACTCACTTTCTTGTCTTGGTCAGGTGTAATGTAATGCGTTTGTGTAATGTCAGAAAAAGTGATACTGTGCTGTGATTTTGGATTCAGCAAAACGTCAGTACTTATTCTAAAATGTTTACATTTCAGTTAGTGGCGTAACAGCTATATACAGTTGTTTTTGTTGGTCCAATGCATCCGATTGACATGCAATCGCTAACCTAATCGTTACGATTTTGGAATAATAATAAAATTATGTACTTCGTAGATTCTCTAAACACGTATTAACATTTATTTTTTAAAGTCATCGTTCGACCATCACGTAAAGCTACGATAAATTGCCTGTAATTATTTCACTAGTTCCATGTAATTTTTGTGCAATTTAACAACATTCAGTATCTGACGTACCCTTGTAGTTGTTTAACAATTACCTACTTAAGTCTACCTATGTATAAATTATACGTTTTTGGACGCACTATGAAAAAATTATACATGCTGGTATTGTCTTTGTACGCTACAAACGAGTTTAACAGTTGTAAACATTTAAGTATACATATTATAATGTGTTGAGGTTTATAAATAAAGTATTTTTTCACGCTTGATTTAAAGGAGTATTGAATAGGTAACATAGTGTTGTTTGTTTATTTGGTACAGCGGTTACAGCGGCCGTCACGATGCCTGGGGGAGGCGGCGCTCCTCCTGGCACTCCATCCGCCAAACCTAAGGTATTACATTATTTATTCTTAAGTTTTGTTATTCTTAACATTTGTGTGCTCCCTTGCCATTCTGATTTCCTTACTTTATTATATGCTTTCTTTGACCACATCAATAATGGTGTATGGTATAAGGGTTTCCAAAAATATTTTATGGTAGGTGATGCCATGCATGATATAATCTTATCAGTATTAAAATCACATACAAGTTAAAAGTTCATATTGAAATAATTGGACTGTTTTACAAAAACCTTAAACCGACTTCAAAGTACACTAAGAAGTAATCAAATCCTGATCTGATGACAATGGGACCAAACGGGAAGCGTACCCTTTCAAATAAAAAAAGAATTTTCCAAATCGGTTAATAAATGACGGAGTTATGAGGTAACAAACATAAAAAAAAAAAAAAAAAAAAAACATTCGAATTGAGAACCTCCTCCTTTTTTTGAAGTCGGTTAAAATACAAACAATTAGTTATTTATCTTAATTTTTTGTGTAAATAACAAGTGTGGCATGGAAACTATGGTAAAAACTGAAATACTAAATACATTCTATTTATTTTGTATATTATATTTCCAGGTTAAAAGAAGGACCAAAGTTGTGGTGGCTCTCTATCCATTTAAAGCCATAGAAAGCGGCGACCTATCGTTAGATAAGGTATGTCTACTACATATTTATATTTGTAATATAAAAAAAGTATGTATTGATGTTACCTTAAGAATTAAGAATCCAAAGGTTCTTTCCTCGAGTCTCGAAATTTACATTTCCTGTTAAATGTCATTGTTGTTTGAACGCGGATAATTCTTAAGGATATTGGTTATTTATTATCTAAAAAATTTGTCCCACGGCCTTTTACGCGCGTTCCCATAAATTATGAGGTAAAACTTAATTTAAATAATTGAACTGTTTTACAAAAAACTTAAACCGACTTCAAAGTACACTAAGAAGTAATCAAATCCTGTGACTATGGGACCAAACAGGAAGTGTACCCTTTCAAATAAAAAGAGAATTTTCCAAATCGGTTGATAAATGACTGAGTTATGAGGTAAATACAAACGAATTGAGAACCTCCTTCTTTTTTTCGGTCGGTTTTAAGTCGGTTAAAAAGTCTAGTCTTCATTCATAAAAATATCCTATTTTAAATACTTTAACGCATATTCCAAAGCATGACCCTAAATAGGACATGTTTTAAAATATCTTTGTTATTAAAATGTGAACAAACACATTGAAGAAATAATTGATACTATTAAAATTTGGCAGTGGAAAGAATTATGATACAAAATAAATAAATAATTTCTTGAGAAATTGGAAAGGAGTTCCAATTGATCCTTGGTGCATGTGAAATAACTTGTGGCACTTAGAATATATTATTGTACCTAAATGTTAATTATACGACTATTGGAACCAGCCCAAATGCATAATTTTTTATTGCGGAATATTTAATTGATACGGGGTTTAATAAATATTTCATGTACGAGTATATACATGTTAGTGGAATCTCAATATTAGAATACATATAAAACCCACATGTTACATATCAATAATGGATATCTCTATGAACCAATAAACAGGGATTATTTTTTATGGGTAGCCACATTATTAGAGGTTATATTAAACATCACTATGACACAACACGACTCCAGAGACGACAAAAAAATAAAACTTTTCATACTAGGTCAAAAACTGCACGAGAAAAAGGTTTGTTTGAGATTTCCGAGTTGTTCTCATAGTAAAAGTTGTTCATAATTATGAGTAGATTAACCCTTGAAAAATTGGCTACCATTTAAAAAGTAACTCTATATAATTATGTTTTTCTCACCCAGGGCGCCGAATATGAAGTCATAGATGATTCACAGGATCATTGGTGGAAAGTCAAAGATGAAAATGGGTATGTTTGATGCTTTAATGTATTTTCATATATACTTGTTTAAACAAATCTAACGTTCTTATTACCGTTTTAGGGCTGTTGGATACATACCTAGCAACTACGTCAAGGAAAAAGAAACAATTGGATTACAGAAATATGAGTAAGTAATATATGTATTCAGTTTTATATTATTAATTAAATGTCTATTAAAATTAAAGGATTTCCATATTCATGTACATGTTTTTTTAATTTTGCATATAATGACGCTTTATCGAATTGGTCACTTACTACGGCTCAAAATTGGTTAGGTTAGTCATGGGTTAGAGGTACAAGGAAATAAAACTCCATATATTATCCATACCTCACCATATTATAAATGCGAAAGTAGCTCTGTCTGTGTTTTCACGCCTAAGCCACTGGGCGATATAATTTGGAACAACGGTATAAAGTTAGCCTATTGTATGGAGAGGGCCATAGGCAATTTTTTATTCCGGTACCGCGAGTGAAACCGCGGGAGACAGTTAATATAATGAATGTACTTGGCACAATTTCTAGGAAGAAAATGTTTATTCAGTACGTGTTTATTCATGTGTGTATTAATTCAATTATATGTGTAACATTTTGATTAATAATTAAATTGATTAACAGATGGTACGTGGGCGAAATGTCTCGACAACACGCCGAGTCGTTGTTAAAACAAGAAGACAAAGAGGGGTGCTTCGTTGTACGAAATTCTTCCACCAAGGGAATGTACACTCTCTCGCTATTTACCAAAGTGTGAGTTATATTTGTTTAGATATTTTATTTTTAGCAATTTGACAATCCAATTTAATATTCCAATCAAAATCATATTGAAGAGATTTTTTTATTGCAAATAGTCCCGAGTATTTTGCAGTGTATATTTAACCTGTTCCAATAAGATTTTGAAAATGGCGGCTTTTACTTTAGTGACTGATTGTACAATAGGTAAATCCACAGACATAAATCTAAATAGATAAAGTACCCTCCATCTGTATGAAAACTAAGCGTACCACTTTTTTCATCATCATCATCACCATGTAAATGTTTTTTTTTTCAGTAATCACCCTCAAACAAAGCACTATCACATAAAACAGAATAGTCGTGGCGATTTCTATTTATCGGACAAGCATTGTTGCGCGAGCATACCCGAGCTTATCAACTATCACAAACACAACAGCGGAGGTCTGTGTTCAAGGCTCAAAGCTACACCCAGCGATAGGCCTGCGCCACCAACTGCTGGACTTTCACATGGTAATTAATAAAAATACATTCTTTGTTCGCTAGATCAAGCACTGAAGATACTTACGATCGAAAACTCATTTTCGTATTAAACGTTATTATTTTAATTCAGACGGAACCTTGTGGTAAACATGGGCCTACTTGCATGCACTTGGCCAATTTACGTTACAATCGTTACTTGGAAAATCTATATATTCATATATAAATTATATATATTACTAGCTGCACGGCGCGACTTCGTTCGCGTCGTGCTACCCTACCCTAATAAACGCACAAAATTTCATAAGAATCGGTCAAGCCGTTTCGGAGGGGTTTTGTTACAAACGAGAATTTTATATAAAAAAAAGCTATTATAATATAAAAAAAGTTATACATGAAAAAGGAGTGCAAAAAGCAATTTTTTCAAACATAAAATGTGTTTGAAATACGGGCGCAAATTACCCACTTTTTGTAGCACAAGTTTGAATAATTCAAACATTTAATTGTTATAGATAAATGGGAGATCGATCCATCGGAGCTGGTGTTGATGGAGGAGCTGGGCGCGGGCCAGTTCGGCGTGGTGCGGCGCGGCAAGTGGCGCGGCCGCATCGACACCGCCGTCAAGATGATGAAGGAGGGCACCATGTCCGAGGACGACTTCATCGACGAGGCCAAGGTTATGACGTGAGTATCTCATCACAGATCGATCCATCGGAGCTGGTGTTGTGGGCGGAATAGTTTTCTGTGTAGTAACTCAGAGTAAATAATACCGTTAGTTTTATCTGGTAACAAGGGAAAGTTCATCATTATAATATATTTGTTCTTACTTTAATTCCAGCAAACTACAGCATCAAAACTTAGTGCAACTATATGGGGTGTGTTCGAAACACCGGCCAATTTACATAGTGACGGAATTCATGAGACACGGTTCGCTGTTCAACTACCTGCGACACACGTCATCCGACCAACTAGCGCCCGCGGTTTTACTCGACATGTGTATACAGGTAACTATAGGCTAGGAAAAATTTATTTTATGCTGTCATTTACATTATCATACAAATTCATCACTTAAATTGTCATATAAAAAAATACGAAGATATCGTGTAATTAAGTTCCGCGGAATGTCAAGAGCTCAACTCCCGAACTTTGACGCTCTTTATGTTTATCAATTATTATCAATGATTTGGTAAATAGAAAAATGTATGTGTCCAATATTTTTAACTAACGGACTAATTAGATATTTTTTTTTCCCAAGAATTCTCCTATTATTATTGTAAAGTAAGAGATGTCCAAGATGTCCTAAAGTTATTCTGTCGCTAAGCTCTACCGATGCGTTCCAACAGCAGCGCTGGAGAAAGGAAGAGCCAAAAAAAGCCAGTTCCCTTTTGGGCTTTGTGTGCTTGCCACCTTCGGCCTTATCATTGTTAGGCCCATGTTAAGCAAGGTCGGATACCTTTCATCCACAGGATATAATGGCTGTTTGACTGATTTTGCACAGAAAATCTGTCAAACTGTCTTATATATCCTATGGATAACAGTTATCTGACGTTTGGGCCTTAGAGTTGTAGAGTTACAATGTCAAATAATCCTATTGAATATTTTACAAAACTACAATAAGCTGATAGGAGTCATGTTTACAGACGTATTTGCAGAAATAGACAAAATACGAACTATTTTCTGGCTATGGCTTCTTATCTTGGCCTTACTTTAATATAAAGTTTTTGTAATTCCAGGTTTGCAGAGGAATGGCATATTTAGAAAGGCATAATTACATTCATCGAGATTTAGCAGCAAGGAATTGTCTGGTCGGCAACGAAAACGTTGTAAAGGTACGAATTAATTCATCATTGGTTATTCTATTATACATAGTTTGGTGTACTCATCTGGCTGGCTCCCACCCTCAAGAAAAACTGTCAACAAGTGATACCCGTGTGTTTCGGCTAAAAAGCTTTTATTGCCGACTTCGTTTTATTTTATTAATAATTTCCGCCCGTGGGTTCACCCGTGTACCCGAGGTGTCCATTGCTCTTTGTATTGTAAAATTTATTTTCTCGTGAATTTCAGGTCGCAGATTTTGGTCTAGCGCGATATGTATTGGACGATCAGTATACAAGTTCTGGAGGAACTAAATTCCCTATCAAATGGGCGCCACCTGAAGTACTCAACTATACAAGATTCTCTTCCAAGTCAGATGTGTGGGCTTTCGGTATGTATAATATACCTATAATAAGTTCTCTAGTTTATACATGCTTAGTAACGGATTTTCTTTCCCTATTTTAGGCTGTTTCTGTTTATTTACAATTGGAGATGCGCCGAGTACCTACTCGTTTATTACCACTCGGCCATTTTTTTAGTACTACTCGTTATCGGCCGAATAACTCGGTTTGACTGCCGAGGTACTCGGAAAGAACTGATAATCCAAATCAATGATTTTTTGCGCCCATTCATCTCTGAAATAGTTAAAAATAAACTCACAATAGGCGGTACTTTTAAATTTTACCGTAAAAATAATGTTTGTAACAACGTAACTCACTCCGTGCGTGTGATATGTAAACAGGCAAGTGTGATACGTCCGGGGGATGGCAGAACGCGAGGGGCGAGATGCACGTTTCGACTGTTGCGAGCAAATTTAAACATTTTTTCGTGCCCTACACTAGCGTCAACTAAACCGAGTTACTCGGCAGACTACTCGGTTCGATAAACATAATACCGAGCAATGCTCGGTACTCGGCGACTCGGTAGAACTTGTACTCGGCGCATCTCTACTTACAATATTCGAATTAAATTTCTATAATTTGTTTTGCAGGTGTTTTAATGTGGGAAGTATTTACCTGTGGAAATATACCCTACGGAAAATTGAAAAACTCTGATGTGGTCGATATGGTACAGAGAGGACAAGTGCTCGAGAAACCTAAAGGCTGTTTGAATGAAATATACACTGTAAGTTTCAATGATGATATTTATTAGGATAATTATTAAAATAAATATAAGCAGAGTAGCAGTAGTAATGTTTGGTTGAAAAATTGTATGCTTAATAAATATCCCTAGTGATAAACCGCCCTAGTTCACTATAACATAAACAAATAAATTGTAATTGCTGAGTTATTTGCCGGCTCTTCTCAGCAATTGCAACCTTCCGAACCGTTATTAGTCAGCCTTTTCATAAGTGCCTGCAAAGGTCTATTAATATAAATGATTTTGAATTTTGGCCGGCAGCGCGCGAGTGATACCCCTGGTGTTTCAAGGGTCCATAGGCTATGGTAACCCCTTACCATCAGGCGGACCGTATGCGTCTATAGTGGTATAAAAATATTAAATATTTTTGCATAAGAGTAATTGTAGCCAAAAGTAGTATATATCATCATCATCATCAGCCTATAATGTTCCACTGCTGACAGGCCTCTTTTCACAAATGAGGGTGAAAGGGAATAGGCAATACTCCACCACGTATGCCCACTGCGGATCCGTGGAGGTAGGCTAGTGGGCAACCAACTGATGGAATTTTTCAAGCCGCCTGGAGGAGGCCTCCAACTAGCTTAGCGATTATCACAATTAAGTGATAACCGAGACAAATGGCTTTACGTGCCTTCCGAAGCACAGGTCTTCCGAAGCAAAAGTAGTACATGTACAGGTGAATTTTTCAATTGGACATGGATGGCCAAATCCTAAAGTACAGGTAATAGCGTAAAATGCTCACAGGAGTCTCGAGGCCTATTTTGATAAAAACTAAAACTGTAAACTTGGATTTTCAAGAAATACATTTTTAAAAGTGTAATAAATAAATGTATGAAAAATAAAAAATTATTTTCTTAAAATGAGACCATTTGTATAGTTATTTTTATCTAACGTTACTTCCCAGAATTCAATAATTATAAGCGACACTATAGGAGGGTGCAATAATACAGGCTGATTTTATGCAAAATAAAATAAATAAATATCCTGGGACATTCCTCACACACGGTCATCTGATCCCAAACTCAGCAGAGCTTGTATTATAATAAACACATTGGTTTACTAGCTCGGTCTACTGAAAATCCTTGTCTATACTTTGAACATTTTTCGCTATTACCTATACTTTAGGATTTGGTCATCCATGCCGCCTACCTGAAAAATTCAGCCTCTATATTATTTAAGATTTAAAATGTACTTTTTCGGTATAGATCACAAATAAGTGTTCGTTTGTGTAACACAGGTGATGCGCGCGTGTTGGGCTCGCACGCCGGAGGAGCGGCCCTCGTTCCACGTGCTCAAGGAGGAACTGACGGCCATCTCGCAGAGCGTGCTGGCCGATTGACTGCGCCTGCTGCTGCACCTGCTGCACAACCAGTCGCACGACCAGTCGCACAACCAGTCGCACAACCACGCGCACAACGCGCACTCGCTGCCGCGCCCGCCGAGACACAACCTCGCGCACGCATCGCCCGCGCCCGTCTGAAATATACCGAGCTGTCGCTGTTGGACCGCGGTATGCAACAATATCTTAATTTCAACACATTGACGACAAATCCCTTTATAGTTCAAACTAGTAGCGAGTCAGTGATTTTGCACAGTAAGGACCAATCACTGCATAAGAATGTTTAGTGTGTCTTTGACTTAGCCAATCAGAGGGCATGTGTTCTTCACTTAGCTATTCAGAGCGCATTGTCGTTGGTAAGGCATTGGCGGAATAGATTTCAAACAAAATTAACGTCATTGCGATTCTCGCGAGATGAACCTCGCGATATAGCGGACACTATCTACGGAATCTAGGCAAGTAGCACAAATGATTCATCAATAGTTGATTTTGTAACATAACTATATTTGCAAGTGAAAATTTTTACTACATGATGTTGGTATTGATGTCCTCTATCTAATTATTTCCTTCCAATTTCACAAAATTTAAAAATCCAGTGTATTAAGCCAAAAAGTTATGATGGCTCTTGATATTTCTAAGTAAGAGTGATATGGGAAATCTATTAATGCGGCGATTGAGGGCAATATTATGATTTTGTTGGCATTGTATAGACCGTTAATAGTTCTAGAAACTGTTTTTATGCCCTATTGCGAGCATTCTTGAAATAAAGATTTCTCGCGAAGAAACGGATTACGCGGTCCTGCGGCGGACAATTTTGATTCCAATGGCGGTTTCCGAATTTAGGTATCGCGGGCGATGCGTGTGATTGGTTGCAAAAAGCTGCAAGTAAGCACCTATTTCGCAATGATCTGATGAATTTACTATGTTATATAACTTCGTTCGAATTCGTTCGTTACAATTTTATGTAAGTATTGGTCTCTTTATATTATTGTCAGCATTGATTGTGATATAACATAGAATACAAAAAAAAATAGTTGCACGTAAACCTACGGTTGTAGCGGGTTTACGCATGTCATCGAATAATGACAATAAAACAGATTGTTAATGAAACGGAATTGATCAACTATAGGAATTGAAATTAATTATTTTCCAAACTGAAATTAATTTGTCATTATTTAACCAGTGATTAGTTATATTGTATGACTGCCACTGCATTCCAAGAATTGTTTGAATAGAAAGGAATGTTAGAAGTTGCTTAACCTGATTGATAGTGTTTTCATTTGAATAGGTTTTCAATACTTATTTATTACCATTGCATTTACCGATTGATGGAAAATTTTCCGAAACTTCTTTTAACATTCCTTATTTATTTAAAGACAACCATTCTGCTAGGATTGTCAGAAAACAATATCTATATTTTTAAGCATATAATTAAATCATTGACAGTCGTTTTAACAGAAATTATCTGAAATCCGACCATCCTAACCGATTTGACAAAATGCTTCATGATTATCTAACTAATGGAGATTGTTTTCTTTATTAGGTACCTATTTGTTATTGTAAGCCGTAGCCGTATGTACTTATAATTATCTCAGCTATTAGATGACGCTAATTTTATGCATCCTCATATCATTCATTCATTACCCAATAGTAGTGTTGTATATAAAATACTGTAGTTATTTGATATACTAGTCGTTAAGTACACACAGCGACATTATATTTCGTTCACAGTCACTACACTTACGCACATATTTGTTTGTGAAGCAATATAATATCAGCGAAAATGTAACACATATTTTTGTTTAGATCTCCACACATTACTGTCACAGTTATGACTGAAAAATTTTACGTTTTATTTACTCTGTCACAAACTCATTCCAAGTGTTAATGTTTAGTAATAATTTGGACTGAATGTTTTTATACATTCCTATATTAAAGACTAGTCATTTAGAAAATACGACACAATTGGGCTGATTTGGTCCTTGACACATCCCCTGTACGTACAAGTAGATACTATTGTATAAACTGGTATCTGTAAAGTGTGTAGCACTTCTAGGTAGAGCCACCATGACGGAGCTGAATTCCGAGTGGAGAAAACATATGTCGCAAATTAATCGCCAAATATAAGCATTTGCGGTTTTAAAAGTAACAGTGGTTTGGTGGGCTCGCCTTGCACTTTTAATACATCATGATATATTGGTTTATATTAACGTAACCAATATTGTTTTTTTCTGAGATTTCACCATGAAAGTGAATTCTACCCACAGAGACAAGTTTATTTTGTCTCTATGCGATTGTGTTAGGTCATGGTTTACTCGATAGTGAATGTATCATACGAAACAAGAGTAGCACCCAATGAATGTGCCAATTATTTTCAATTTTAATAATTATAAAATTACTCCACTATGTGGAAATCGGAGATGGGACCCGTAATCATGAAAACGACCCCTTAACAGTTTTTAAATGCAGATCGTCTTAGGCTCATCTCAAATTTCCACTGTGTATATACCTACTAAAAAAACATATTTTTTAGGCATTTTTATGACTGAATACTTACATTCTCAGTAAATAATTATTAGAAAATTCTTTTTTTAATGAACATTTACTCTATGAGATAAACAATTTTGTCACAATATGTGCAAAGTATCAAAAGTGAATAGTGATGTATTTATGAGAACATTTTTATAAAATGGTATTTTAATTCAATTTAGTTGTAAATGTGTTTTATGTGATAATTCTTCAAATATTTAGTGTGTATTAAATAGTATAATTATTATGAAGGAAAGGCTCTACTAAGGTTTCATACTACATCAAACACATCGAGCAAAATTGTATCACCAGTAAACAGTACAATAGAATAAAATAAATTTAAGCACATGACGATACATATGGATACTGCGTTCAAATAGAGTAATTCGCAACGGAATTGTACAGTGAATGATTTGTATAACTGTTTTGTAAAACTATTAAGCCAAGTAAAATAATTATAATATAAAAATGTTGTTTTATTTCAGTGTTATAATAATTCATAAAAGTTTATTATTACCCAGCTAGTAGATACCTACCGCGTGTCGTTATACAGGTCGTTGTTTTGGTCAGCGACGAGCGATAATACAAATGATACTGGTGCTAAAAAAAATACTTTTTTTTTTATAATTAAAATTTAAAAAAAATTGAAAATCATGTAATAAGCTAAAGTGTTGACATAATCAACGGGAGTACGAGGGAGTAAAGGGGTGGGGCGATGGCAGCTTGCGCCTAGCTCTAGTCTGTGCACGTGCCTAGTAACCGTACTTTGCAGTAATTTTATTTCAAATTGAATAAGGTATTTCTCAACATATTTACAGTATTTAATGGAATTAAGTCCATTTTTGGGAATATACAGCGTGTAAGGGACATCGCCGCACAAACGGATACCATGGGTCCAGGACATGATTCTGGACCCCCCCACGTTGGAATTTTTCGTCGGTTTTTCCCAAATTTTTTAATATTTTTTTTGAGTTTTTTTTACTTTAGACTGTTCATAATCGTTATTCTTACCTAACCCAAAGAGATTTAAAATAAATAAGTTATTAATTCATTACTTTCACTAAAAGTAGCAATGTAAATAAAACTAGAAACGGTGTCGTATGGCGATATTCGCCTGCAGTCAGCGACATACTACGTAGGCACAACGTTATCGCGCGTTTAAATCGCGGTGTTCACAATACATTGCGCGCTCAAAAATGACAATTTCTATAACCGATCATTAGCGAGGTGAATGACTTTCACAATTTGATTAGTGGCATTAGGTGTAGCCTTTTCGCGAAGTTTGCGTTACCATGCGAAATACACCCTGTATATTTTGCACTATCGCTCCTGGGTCGCTTGTCGCCGACCAAAACAACACCCTGTATTATTTGATCGTCTAAGATCCAATTGATGTATTGTTTGTGAGTGTGCACTATTTTAAATAAATGAGTACTTTTAAAATGTTCAATCTTCATATATTAGTTGTAGTAAGTAGATTAGTTGATCTGCGGATTATTTTTAAATTAACTATATTCAAGGTGCTGCGATTATTATTTTAAAGCGTACTAAATTACTATTCGGTCCCTATTTGTAAAAAGGAACCCTTATGGTGCGAATCCCGCTCAATCGTTTAAATACATGACGTTATTTTTTACTATGAAAAAGCTTGTATCTTATCACTGGTGACTGAGATTAGCATTAAAAGTGAACCGGCTCTGCAGAGAGCCAGCTGGAGTTACCTGGTTCTTGACGTCAGATTTTCACTTGAGAGCCGGTCAAGTGGATACTTGTTGCTGCAAAGTTACGTAATAGTACAATTTCTTTGAGGGACTAGTGTTATCTGTTGAAATAACATGGTATACAGACAATTTGTGTCTTCTGTGCCTTACCAATCCATTTTCTAAGTTGATACTTTTAATCCCGGATCAACATGAGATCCCTTGGAAAAAACGCAGGGCCAAAACCAATAAAGACATTATATCAGTTTCAAAGATAGTTTATTATAGTTTCATACATTTCAATATGACTTATCAAAAAGCAATTATATTATTTATCTATAATAAATCTCAAATATTCTTATTTCTAAAAAATAATCTTAGTTATAATAGAATGGCGTGACTCCCCCTGACAAGGCCTCACTATCACGGATCTGAATTCACAATCATTTTTTGCCAAGACTTAATTTGTAAGCAACGGATCGTAGCTAGCTACTCTTTCCTGAAGTACAAGATCGAGTTATTCGGAATCTTTGATTGAAGGTGGGTAAGGTCGCCAGAAATCATTGGGGAGGGGAGAAAGGTCGGTAACGCGTGAGCGCTTCCTGTGTTGAGCGACCATGTGGCTACGGTAACCGCTTAGCATCAGGCGGATCGTATGCTTGTTTAACGACTCAGTTGTATAAAAAAAACACTAATCGCCTTTCTGATGTCAGCGATAAAAAATTGCCAATATAGTAATATTGTCCAAAAAAATAAAGAAAAAAATTAACATTGCCGAGTTTCTTGCCGGTTCTTCTCAGTTTAAGTGGTAACTTCAGTAGCTTTGACCTTCATAAGTGCCCTACTAGGGCCTACATTGAAAAAATGGTTTTGACATTGATTCAAATCCGTGATGGCCTTTGCCTAAAGGGACACAATGAAATGGCAAATTCAAAAGAGGTAGGTAACAATTAGGTACAGTATTAGTTTTCACATAATATTGATGGAAAACTCGGTGGAAATACAGGAAGGTACTAAACTAAATCAATTTCGCAATGTTTCCAAGTCTTTTGTTAAGTACTACATTATTAATCCCTATAAGATTATAAATGCGAAAGTTACTCTGTCTGTCTGTAACCTTTTCACGACTTAACCTCTGAACCGATCGCAATGAAATTTGGCACGCAGATAGTTTATTCTATAGAGAAGGACTTAGGCTACTTTGTATCTCGGGTACGCGGATGAAACCGCGGGGGACAGTTAGTTATTGATACATTGAATCTTCAGAAACAGTGTATTATTTTTAGATTTCATTATGGTACTCATATAACTGTTAGCGTACTACCTTGTACATTTATTTACTGGATGTAACAACTATCTCTCAAATCGGATCTTCAAAGCATACAGTTGATTGGTCAATTTTTGGAGCAGTTTTTATTTTTGTAGCGACATTCAAATTTAAAACATTATGCTTAACAAATTGTACAAGTAATTAATAAAACACTTAAACTACGGTTTTGGTATTAAAACACTAGGTGGCGACTAAAATAAAATAGCGATAAATCATCGAAAAAAACATGAACGGAATAGTATCAGGTTTAACTAAGTAATTGATATAATAATTTATGCATAACTTGAAAAACCTTAGAGCCAACAGTAACATTACGTTTTATTGGTAAATAACCCGTTTCTTATCATATTAGGTACAACGAAAATAAAAATCAACAAGGTAGTAAAGTCAATATTGTTAACAGAATAGCAACAATTCTAATAACTAGGATAATAAAAAAAAACAGAACAATCTTAATGAATTGACTTTTTGGTGTTACAAATCAAACAATGATTAGAACATAATCAAATTCAGAAACAAAAAATATTATTACATTAAATTACGCATAAGTATATGGCAAGTATAAAGGCGAAAAATATTACTTAAAAGATAATAGAACTATGTCAGCCCTCGGACGGCCATGATAGAACTATAGAACAAAATGCGCTCCGCATACGAGTGGATTTTTAAGACGGGGCAGAAACCTTAAGAGGACTCAATTCGTCATACTTTTCATACAAAACCTCTGTACTTATTACGGCGTTGTTAAACATTTTTCGTTAGATGTTTTGAACAAATTAGTATCTTGTGCACTATATCTAGCCGTGTATCTAGGCGTAATTTAAAAAGAGTGTGAAACAAATTCAGTCAAAGCCTCCGAAAAACAGCGTTTTTGCCTGAACTTTGGCCATATCTAATGTACCTATAAATTGTAAAAGTAAAGAAAACATTTAGATACCAGGCTTGCAAATGTATTGGAGATTCTAAATAACTAACTTTTTTTCCACAAACTGGTAAGATTTTTTCACAAGAAGTATACTCCTGGAACAAGTTTTATGAATGCGAAATCATGAATGATGACCTAGCGAAGCAGCGGCGAGTGATCAGCAGAATTTACCGACTGATAATCGACGGCTCTGATGCTGTCTCTCTTTTTTCGCAGTCAAACATTACGTTGGATGAAACAACAAGCTTTTAGACTATGCTTGCGTTGAAGTTGCGCCGGCCACAGAGGGCCGCCTTAACGGCCCGCCCCGGGTGGCACTTTTAGGGGGTGGCATAATTTTACAATAGGTATGTTTGTCTCATAAATATTCAATTCATTTAATTCAGTAGTTGATTTACACATTTCCCAAGAAGGTATAGGCTGCCGCCGTAAACTTTTTCTCTCCCTACAATACAATTTAGTTAAAATAGCATAAGATTTTTTTTGGTAATATTAAATCAATTTTTAATCATGTATAGTAAGGGGCACGAGTGGTGAGCACAGATTGACAGCTGCGCAGTAGTTAATTTTTCGGTTTGTTTGGCGGAATGAAGAAGGGGGGAGCGCCGAGCTGCACACGATTGGTTCGTCAGTCGATGCTCGTCGTCTATTGGAGTCTTGCTTGTCATTTGGCTACTGTGATTTGGCCAAAAGTGTACATGCGCGAGCTTGCCCCCACTACTGCCTATCTGTGCTCACCACTCGTGCCTCATACTGTACCGACTAATAAGCCGGGGTAAAGTATGCTTCTTTCTGCAAACATGAGAAAAAAACGGTTGGGGACCGTTTTTTCTCATTTGCGGCCCTAGGCTCAAGCCTACTCATCCTGCTGGTAAATCCGCCATGGTGTAATTTCATAATTAAATCACACCGACAATTTGGAACGATTAGGAGTACCGTATATTTAGAGTCTTTTGAGTTTAAGACCTTGAGTTTGCGCCCCAAAGCGACAGAAACAAAAAAATAAAAAAGGGCGGCAAAATTTGTTTCCGCCCCGGGCACGCAGAAACGCTATACCACTGCTGCATTGTTATATAGTAGATGGAATGTGCATTTAATTTCTGTATTTTTTTTTAATACAACGTGTTATTTTTAACTTTATACGACATGTAACTGAAAGGGTATATCCATATAAAGTGCGCGACTTCTTTGGATGATAAAAAAAACTTTGCGGCAAAGCAAGCGACGCGAAAAGATAAACTCTCGTAGTGCGGTAGCACGTTGGTTATGATTTGAATTTAATAAACTTATGGAACAAAAAAATTGGTAATATTAATTCTTTTAGTAATTTATTTTGAGCTGATTTTTTTATAGTCTATGCCTGATGTAATCTTCACCCCCTTCGGACAGATATACCATTTCCGTTACACGTTGTACATAAATAATCTACATAAATAATTACATATACTTAACGATGATAAAATTTTATAAAATTAAATAGTTTGTGTAGTATCATACTGGAAAAGTGATTCCAAACACGAATTCTAAATATGTATGTTTTGCTATAGTCAATTCCAATTTTTCAATTGAATTAATCCTTTCAGTACTTACCTATTACTTATTTTTTTCAGATAAGTACTATTATATAAGTATATTGAATTGAAGATTGCCTAAATTAAAATTATGGTACAATTGATTTATAAAATTAATCTTTTCTTACCATCATTGTTACTTTAAGGTTCAAGCTGATATAGATACTCAGTAAATTTATGGCTGTATAATATTAATCTTTAGAATATATTCAAACTTCATTTTCATAAAAATCAATAACAAAGTAGGTAATAACAAGCCAATGTAAATAAGTATTTAAATTTAATGTAGTTTAAACAAAATGTTTCCTTAACTGTTGTGATATTTAGAGCAATATGAACTAAGTGTGCTGAAATTCTCAGACGCTGTAAGTTTGTCAGGAAAAAAAAACCCATAGGACGTAGATGGCAATCCATAAATATAATGGAGAAAGCGTGTTTGTTTGATCTTTGATCACATGTTATCAACTGATAGTTTTGCATAATGATAGCTTGGCGGAAACGATATGGTTGCTTCATATCTAGGGAACACGGGTTATCTGCCGGTTTTTTTTTACTGTGTATAGGCCTGTGTCTGACCACAATCTCACCATGGTAAGTGATGATGTGGCCGAAGGTGGTAAGCACACAAAGCCTAGAAGCAACTGGCTCTCAAGTGCAGCTGTCGGTACACCGATAGGCGCTTGGCGACAGAACTAAATATGAAAAATACATAGTTGTTACATACCTAGTTGATAGTAGAGTCCCAGGATGATTCAATTTATATCAAAGTTACATAAGAGTATCCATATTAACTAGAATTTCATTGGTACCTATAATAGTTTAAAACAAATATTATTTTACACATCAATATAAACAAATTGTTATCTAATACAGTAATCAGTTTACATATCAGTTGGTAAGATATCTGGTATCAAATATTGACAAAGATCCATTTCAGAACCAACAAATGTAACTTTTCCAGCGGTGTTTTCATCCAACCTGAAAAATAAGAAGCAAAATGGTTAACACTTTTATATTTAAAAGTTTAATAATCTGCTTTTATCTATCTCTCCTAACTAATATTATAAATGCGAAAGTGAGTTTGTTTGTTTGTTACGCCTTCACGCCTCAACGGATCATCATGAAATTTAGCATACAGATAGCCTATGGTATGGAGAAGGACATAGGACTTTTTATCCCGGGGAACGCGGGTGAAACCGCGGGGGACAACTAGTAATCTATATTCTATACAATATAAGAGAGAAGATGTTTTTAGTAATCTTCACCCTGCCAAACCGCTGAAGCAATGAATGTGATAGTTCTATCTGATCTAAAATTTTGAAGGGGCCAAAAGGAGCTTGAAAAAAAAAACAATATTAGGTACTTGGCCCTTAATTACTCTTTATACAGCAATAATAGTTTTTCCATATTTTTACCCTAAGCAAAATAAGTATAGTTCAAATATTTTTCTTTGAATATTATTTAAAAAATTTGAAATTTATTATTGTTTTTATGCAACTTTTTTATTTGAATAAAGAGCACCATCGAAATAATACACCATACAATCCAGGGTTAAATAATGAATTAATGAGTGTTGAGATTTTATGTATAAAGTATATATTTTATACATACCATCCTTTTATAACAGCCCAGCACCCAGCAAAGAATACTGGAGCATTAATGATGAGACACACCCCAAGTCTCTCTGGATAGTGCCGACTCAACAGCCAGATAAGATTCTTTAACACTTGGTAATCCATGCAGGACAATGTAAAGTTACTCAAGTCAAACACAATACATAAATTGTCAACAACTTCTTCAAAACATTTTTTACTTGCATCTTCCTGAAATGTTACATTAAACTATTATTGACAGATAATAATATTATATTATTTATATATGGTGAGTTTTTTTCTGGCCAGTATGAGGAAAGCCTTGAGTACATTACTGCAAGCCAGACCAGGAGTGGAACTTGTTTCCGGTGTCTGTGTTTCCTGAATCATACAATCTAGGGACTTTCAAGGCCCGAGTGAATAGGTTCCTTCTGGGTAAGCATGTTCCATCATAGGCTTCGTTTTCGTCCCATATGGGCAGGTCAGTGGTCAAACGCAAGCCTATTTAATAAAAAATCCAACCCATTTAATTTCCAACTTTTATCTGTATAAACTTAATTTATATGGAAATAAAACTTTAAACTTAATTTATATGGAAATAAAAAAAAATTCAGAACACTGCTGTTTTAAATTATTAATTTCTAAATAAATAATTATAAAATTGCAAAACTTAGATGATGTCAAACTACAAATGTGACCAGTGTGACAAGGATGGGGAGGGGTAAAAATCATGGAATTTGTGTGAAGTAATTTATAGATGGCCCATTATAGAACCCTTGATTAGAAGAGTAAAAAATAAATAAGGTGGTAATTACCAAACAATAAACTATAAATTTAGTCAAGTCATCAATGTTTCTGTCATTGGAGCTATGGTTCTTTGCGGGAATGTAAATAATTGGTCGACCAACTATATCTCGATGGCGCAGAACTCTCGCCTTGTCCGAATATTTCTCTATAATCTCTTTGTTATTCTGTAGGTCTGCTACTCCATATTCTACTCGCCATTTATTTGTTTTTATTATGGCCTGAAATAAAAAAATACATGCAGATATTCAATAATATCTATTATTCCAACTTTATGCCAAACTACAAGATGCTGGGAATAAGTCTTATTGAACAATGTTTTGAATCCGCATTCATAATACAGCCAGCAAAGGAGTGGTACTGAATTTTTTTAACTCTTTACAATCTAGGCAAATGAAAGGCAAAAGTGAATAGATTTCTTCTAGGCAAGTATGCTTCATCGTTGGCTGCGACATCATCCTTTATGGGCAGATCACTGGTCAAATGCAAGCCAAGGGAGCATTGAAATATTTTGTATTGAGTCAGAAGATCAGAGATAATTATAGCTGTACCATTCCTCAGTACCGTTGGATGGCCCCTTCTACTATCTACCCCTTTCATCTAACCCCAAATTTGTGCAACCAGATTGTAATGCAAGCCCAATATATATCTTATGATTTACATTAGTAGGTAGTAGGTACCTACCAGTGTAAGCGCTAGTAAACATTATATGGTCATTAAAATATAGTGAATTTATCCCATATTTTTAGTCTTACCACTTACTTGAAAAGCGTTGTCGACTGTTTTAAAAGCTCTCAGATATCTCCGCAAAGAGAATTCATTGTGATATTGAGCTGGGTCTGCGCTGACGATTAGGTTCATCCTCTCTTTTAGCTGCTTCAAATCATCTTCGTTAACTGGTTTTGGTTCTTCAGCCATCGTTTTGGACTAAGTATTGAAAATTTGTGTATGATAACGAGCAAACCAACGGGCTATTTGTGGATTAATAAATAAAATTTAATGGACTAATTTAAATAAATATATCGTGGAAAAATCCTATGATTAGACGTAATACTGGTTCCCAAACAAGTATTATAGTAGATAATAAAATAATACACACATTCTCACACACACCCACCCACTATACGTAAAATGTCAAATAAACTTTATCTGACAGTTGAATGAACAGCGTTTTATTATCAGCGGATTATGCCATTGTCAAGTTTGGGAAACTAATAAAATACCTATTCATTTTATAAATGCGGAATAATCGGGAATTAGGAAAGGAAGTGATCAGTAATGTTGGGTATGAGGATAGCATTGAGGTATCATGAGAAAAACGCTCAATGACATTAAACTATGACGGTTATCGCAATCTTTATAACCGTAGACTGGATATATTTTTTTTTTATCAAAATCTGTTCATAAATGACGATGTAATCCGCGAACACACATAAAAAAAAATATACGGTCGAATTGAGAAACCTCCTCTTTTTTTTTAAGTCTGTTATACTAGTTATTTTTGTATTATTTCGAATGTAGTCGATTACAAGTGACATGTGTAAGTGTAAGTGTCATTATTTTATCCAATAAAGATCAATCCATGTGCACCAGTGAAGTGAAATGAAATGAATTATGTGTATCGTGACTTTACAAGTTGTCTCAAAAAGTTCGTCTAAAGTTTTGGTACAATGACCACCATTTTACTAAAACATGACTGGACGGTGACTGATAATGCGGACTATGTGAAAGTTAATGTGCGAACTATATGAAAGTGATATTATAAATAAAATGTATGCGACTGAAGGACATGTATCCATGGTCATGAAAAAATTAACAAAAAAAAGCATGAGGCGGGAAAGAATCATGGCGAGCTCCATACATTGATTTGTACAAAAAAATAAAACATTTTAGAGGGTTTTGAATCACTTCCAATGTTGAGATTACATTACCAGCAACATGTTAATATATATGAAATATTTTATAAACCTCGCAAAACATAACTACAACATAATTGTTTTGGTCGCGAATAGTCACGATTCGAGTCGGAATGCCATAGAAATTCGCATTTTTATCCCGGGGTTCTAAAAATATTTTAAATGGCTCAAGTTGTTCCTAAGGCACCAATGATCAATTATAACGTCATTCCAACGTCTCTAAAAATCTTTATTTTTTTGTACAAATCTCGCCATGATCCTTTGAATGTTTTCAAGTTTTTATTGTTTTTTACCTTCGTAGAACAATATGGCCAACAATTTTCTTAGGGATGGTTCTAACATAATTTTTATAACTATTAAAAAGCGCAGCTTTGTAAGGGCTTGCAAGATTTTCTTACTTAGTAGTTATTTTTAAGAGCAAAGTTTTTATTCCTATAAAATAACTTTTTTTTTTTTTTTTTTTTTTTTATACCACTAAGGTGGCAAACAAGCATACGGCCCGCCTGATGGTAAGCGGTTACCGTAGCCTATGGACGCTTGCAACACCAGGGGTATCACTCGCGCGTTGCCGACCCTGAAGAAACCTCTTCACACCCTTCTTGAAGAACCCCTTCTGTACTCCTTTGGGAAAACCACGGCGGGGAGCTCATTCCACAATCTGAGCGTCCGCGGAAGAAAACTCCTTTGAGCCCGCACAGTTCGAAACAATTCTGGTTTCAATGTGTGAGGATGGATTCCCCGTCGATGGCGAGAGTTGCGATGGTAGAAGGTAGCCGTGGGCATCAAGTCGAACAATTCCTTGGAACACTCCCCGTTGTACAAGCGGTAGAACACACATAAAGAGGCAAAGTCTCTCCTCAGACTGAGGGGCTCTAAACCGTTTGTGAGCTCGGGATCGTCGACAATTCTAGCGGCACGTCGCTGAGCCGAGTCTAAAGGCCCAAGCTGGTATCCAGGTGCCCCCGCCCACAGATGACAACAGTACTCCATATGAGGCCGGACTTGCGACTTATAAAGTTGCAGCCTTTGCCCCGATGTGAAGTACTGCCTCGCTCTGTTGAGCACTCCAAGCTTTTTGGATGCCAGCTTAACCTTGTCTTCCAAGTGACTTCGGAACAAAACGTCGCTAGAAATGTCGACGCCAAGGATCCCGATGCTTTGACTGATGTTCAAGGAGGTGTTCTGGAATTGTGGAGCCACAGACCATGGGGTTTTCTTAGCGGTGAACGCGCAGGCTTGAGTCTTGGTGGGGTTGAAATGGACTAGGTTTAGTCGACCCCAATCGGAGACACTAGTTGTGTACTCTCGATTTCAGACACTAGCCGTTCGCGGCTTTCCTCCACCTCGGAACGAGGGATATTTGCACGGCCCGCGTATTGAGCGTCCCCTGTACTGTCGTCCGCATAGCAATGAATGCCGTCAATAGACAGCATATCATTGATATGCAGAAGGAATAGTGTTGGGGACAGCACAGAGCCTTGCGGGACGCCGGCATTTATGTCCATGCTATTGGAGCAGCTACCGTCGACGACGGCTCTTATGCATCTGCTGGACAGAAAGCTGGAAATATATGGATTATAGAAAACAACTTCTAAAAATAATTCATTAGATTAATCATTTCCATAAATGTTTTATCTAATGATAACAAAAACAAAAGCATGCATTGATCTCCACATAATTATAACTAATTACCTACTTTCTATTTTATTATCCCTTTTTTTTTAATGTGGATGTGTATAGACCTACAATTGATTAACCGCATTTTTACCATGGTTAGTGATGATGTGGCCGATTTGTAGCCGAAGGTGGTAAGCATCTGATTGAATAAATAAATAAAAAAACCGGCTAAACCGGCGGGCGGCGCGGTGGCGGCGGTCCGTGTATCTGTCAGTGGGCTGTTTCTCGTGAATAGTTTGGTGAATAGGTAGACAGCTGAAATTTTCAAGGAATGTGTATTTCTATTGCCGCTATAATAATTTCATAGCAAAGTTGAGTTAATTAATAGTGTACGGAACCCTCCGTGTGCGAGTCCGATTTTGAGGGATGAGTATAGGTAATTAAAAAACAATAATAGAAAAATAATCCGTACATTGAAAATACTACATTATTTATAAATTAATACTTGGTACTTACCTACATAAAGTTAATTATTTTTCTAATATTTTTTTTGATTACTAATGACATTCATCCCTCAAAATATACGCCAAGACTTTAGAAGGATCTTATACAATAATATTAAGTCCTTATAAAAAGGATTTGGTTGCCAAACTTAAAACTACTTTTATCCTATTTAAGCAGGAAGCGGCTTATTAAGTCCATCATAGAACATAGACGTAGCTATAATATATATATTAATATAAATCATAATAATAATAATATTTATTCATAACAAAAGAAGTGTAGTGTACAAAAGTGCAGCTAATATGACATATGTAGATATAAATTTACAATAAAAAGGATTCCAGCTAGTAATTATAGTTGCTCGGTTGAGCACCTAATGCCTATACTAGGTAAGCCTGTGACATAGTCATTAGGCCTCTCCCCTCCGCCATGTGAGTACAAAATGTGCTGGGTTTTAAAAATATAACATTTAGTAAGTAAGTGTTGTATACAATTTAGTTACCCTGTAATACATAGTTTATAATAACATTGTCATTTTTGGAAATAACATAATAATAACAGATTTTCGATAAATGTGTATGTGCGTGTGTGTGTTTGAGAGGGTGTATATGTGTGTGTGCGTGTTCGTGTATATGTGGTGATAATTCAATTTTATGGTAAAACTTCTAGTAGGCTTTCAGTAGCTTTATAATTTTGTGTAAGTAGCCAATCACGAATAGTCCATTTTCAGCGGGTCCGGGGTAACGGGTAAAAGTTGAGTATTTCATTTAACTTGTTATAAAGGAAAGGCGCTAGAAAACAGTAAGGTTGCGGAAAACAGGTGTGCGAATCGGGTGCGCAATTTAGGTGTTCTACATACTTTGTCATTTCTTCTTGTTGTATTATAGAAGTCAGGATTGAATGTTATATTAGAGTGCTGTAGGATAATGATTCTATGAATAAATAGTTGGCGTACCGTCATGATTTTACATTCTTGATATAAGTCGTATGTTGGATAAGAAAAAGGCTTACGAGTCATAACTTTCAAAACTGACCTTTGCGCTCTTTCCAGTATGATAAGATTTGTTTTGCAAGCTCCTCCCCACGTGGAGATACAGTAGCTAAGTATCGATTGACAATGAGCGAAATAAATGGTCTTTAGCAGTTTAGGATTTGCAACTGATCGAAGGTTTTTAAATTTCCAAATCAACTTTCGCGCTCTGCTAATGAGTAGAGTTAAATGTGGTATCCATGACAACTGTTCATCGAGCTCCACTCCCAAATATCTAACCTGTGTACATCTTTCTATATCTAGACAGCAGCAGTCTCTAGCGCTTGTAGAAGTGGGATTAAATTGGCAGGTGTGAGCTTTAATTGCAAAATCTAGACTGGGAAGGAGAGATTTTTTAATCGAAAATGGAAGAAATTTTGATTTGGCGATGTTAAGGTTTAGAAGGTTTTTATTAAGCCATTTAACAATTTTATTAAGTTCTATCTCAGCACAGGTGCGCGTCCCAAGTCTCTCCCTGAAAAACTAAAGCGGTGTCATCAGCAAAAGTGAAAATTTTACCATTAAGTGGGGTGTAGAGGCAGAGCTCGTTTATGTAGATTAGGAAAAGACTCGGCCCGAGGACACTAGCCTGAGGTGTTCCGTATGAGATATTGGTATCAGCACTAACGTTAGAATCAATCTTGACATATTGGCATCTATTAGTTAGATAGTCTTTAAATAGTTTCAGAGGAGTTCCTCGTATGCCCAAATTCTCCATTTTCTTCAAAAGAATAGGTATAGAGACAGTGTCAAAAGCCTTTGCCATATCCAGGAAAATGCCAACACATTTTCGTTTTGTTTCTAAGCTAGTGATAATAAAGTCAGTTAAGCTATTAACTGCTTCCTCCGTAGACTTACTAGCGCGAAAGCCGAACTGCGAGTCAGATAGTAGGTGTTCATTTTCCAAGTAATTAATTAGTCTGGTGTTTATAAGTTTCTAGAGTATTTTAGAAATGGCGGGTAGTACAGAAATTGGCCTATAGTTGTTGACACTGTTTCTAGGTCCTTGTTTATGGATAGGGTGAATCAAGGAGCGTTTAAGTACCGTTGGGAAAACACCCGTTTCGAAACAAGTATTAAAAATATGCGTCAATAGTGGAACCAATATGTTGGAGCATAGTTTTAGATATAGAGTAGGAATACCATCTGAACCAGTAGCCGAATCGTTTTTTAAATTAAATAATGTTGTATAAACTTCATCTTCGTCTGTGTTAAGTAAAACAAAGGAATTGATATGACTTTGAATGGGATATCAATGTGAGTAGAGGTCAATACCTGGACCTGGGATTTTTCCGTTAGTGTTTGACCAACGGTGGCGAAAAAACTATTTACACGATTGACAGCAGTTATTGGGTCCTCTTTATCATAACTTAGAAGTTCAATTGCCAGGTTTTTGCTTTTAGCTGAATTTGTGATATTTTTTATGATATTCCATGTTTCTGCAGCATTTTTACAGTTTTGGAGTAGCAAACTAATGTTCTGTTTTGAGTTTTTTGAGGAGATTATTACAGAAGTTTCTGTACCTGCGGTAAGTAGTTACGGCTATTTCTATTATAGCTCGGCATATTAATATACTATCATAGCTACGTCTGTGATGGGCCTGTTGAAGAAGAAGAAAACACGGTGAACCAACGTGATCTTGATTTCTTGAATGAATGAATGATGTCGATGTTTGTGACTTTTGACATCGATCTTAAAATAATAGAATACCGTTGTATTTTAAATGTGTTTTCTTTTTAAGATCGGAAGTTCATAAATGGAAGTTAGCTAAGGTATTGAGTTGGAAACTGTTCAGATTTAGTTAAATGAACATAAAGGAGCTCATTTTTATTCATTAAAATTTTATGTTGTGTGATCGGTTTGAGAGAATAAAAATTTAAAACATCGGAAGAATATCGATGTAAGTATATTTTTTTAAAATTGATCTTTGTCACATCCCTACGAGTCGTCCGTCCCGCTTTAGTATAGTTGCTATACTCTTTGCCGCGTCCTATTTAGAAAGCAATATAGTGTAGTGTAATAAGTAGCTTCCTGGGGCTCAAGTCTGCTATTAAAATTGTGTTCCAATGATCTGATGAAAGTTCATTGGAACACAATTGTAATAACAGACTTGGGCCTAGGGATTGCAATCCGGATACTTCGAAATTCGAAAATGACTGAAAAATCCGGATTTTTGGGCCTATTTATAAATCCGAATATTCAGAATCAAATCCGGTTTTTTCGAATTTAAAGTTAACATCAGTTACGAGGCGGGAAATTTGTTTTTGTTTTCGAGTTTTTATTTTTTTTTACCTTCATAGAACAATATGGATAGATATTTCAGTGATTCGCGACCAGTAGTTCATTTAGCATATTGTAGAATTGATACTTTTTGTTTAAGATTAACTATTTTTGTACATTTCCCAAAATAGTAAGTTTTACGGTTTATAGAGAAACCGCGAGAAATGTTCAAATATGGCTCATATTATACAAAAAACATTCATAACACAATGTGCCAAATGAACTTCTCCTGTCGCTAATCACAGAAACATCTATCCATATTGTTCTACGAAGGTAAAAAAATATATCTAAAAAATTCAAAAAATTCAAACTTCTAAGTAAGCTTCCTTGATATGGAGTCTCTGGTGGTCTGTACGCTTGGGTTTCCAATTTCCTGAGCGAACGGTTTATTCATGTGGTCATAGACGGGTCTTCGTCAGACCTTTTGGTAATCAATGCTTCAGAGTTCAGTTCTCTCTGCAACCTTATTTCTGCTGCATATTAACGATCTGGTGAAGCCTGGTATTTTTGGTTACGCAGAAGATAGCATCGTTGTCTATATTTCCAGCGCGCGATCCACCAGTGACTAGAACGAATTGTTGCGAGAGGCCATGGTAGAGCGTTTGAACGTGACCTTACAGGCAGTCTCCGATTGGGGCAATGCCAATCTGGTCACTTTTAATACCACCATCGGAGATGAGACTTTAATTAGGACGTAACTCACGAGCCTCGACGATCGAAGAAAGGTTGCTTGCCTTATCGGTTTTCTACAGGATATATTTGGAGAGTTTGTGCAGGAATTGTTCAACCTTATTCCAACCACCATACCCATTTTTACTCCGTACCACAAGAAGCCGGGAAAATTTTCACCCGTACGTTGTTGACATACCTGTCATGCGAACAGCAAGGGAGGCGTCTGTGTTACCTGACTCTTACAATCTAGGCACATTGAAAGTGCCTAGATTGTAAGAGTTATGGTGAATAGGTTTCATCTGGGTAAGCGTGCTCCAACTTAGGTTTCGTCAATATCCTTAATGAGGGCTCAGTGGCCAAACGCAAGTCCATATTTTTTTTTAGAATATTTCCAATTTTATTTAATGTCAAAAACAATGGAAAAGCAATAAAATAGAACACCCATCTTCAAACTACTAATAGTTTAGCATAAAAGTACGCGTACAATTTAAAATTACAAAAGTTTGCAAAAAAAAAACCGGAATTCGAAAAATCCGGATAATCCGGATTTATATGTGATGATAAACTTAGAATCCGGATTTGAAAAAAATCCGGATTTTGCAATCCCTACTTGGGCCCCTGCTTCCTAGTTAGAACCACCCTAGTTAGGATGGTTCTAACTAGGAAGGTGTAATAAGTACTTATGAATCAAAATACGTTAATTCGTTAGATGTCAAATAATAAACGGATTTTTGTAAAAGGAGGTGTATTCGTGCAAAATCGTGAGCTGCAAACTTTTGGGTTCCCAATTTTTATTTTACGTACCTACATTTATTTTGTTAAGTTCACACAATTTTCTTCCATTTTTCACCATTTAATAAATCAGTAATAACAGCTTGGTTTGCTGTAATAGTTTTTTCGCCATAATTGCCTTGCCTTGCGTTGCTTTTGCAGGCAAGCAAAGGCAAAAAGTATAATGCAACCTTTAGCACCACAGGGTAGGGTAAAAAAATAATAATATTTCGAATGCACAATTTTATTTGTAGTTACATAACATAGCTAACATAACTCACTATTCTTTTGTGCTTAATCGTTACAGGTGATCTTAGGCTAAAAGGCCGTTAACAGAGAAAGCAGGTAGATGAGGCACGGTTCTTCTGAAGTCATCGACTTCACAGCAGAAACTGTAGCCGATGTCGATGCGGTCGGCCTGCCACCTGAGCCAGCTGAAGGCATCGTTGTTGCGGCAGCGGTCTGTGCAGAAGGTCAAAGCACGAACTTCCTCCTCCGTATAGTAAGGATTGTTGATGCTCACGAATGCTGTACCAATGCGAAGAGAAGCATCGTAGACAACCTAAATGAGGAAATAGCATCAAACTTTTGAAGAACGAGTTTCGCAAATTACAAAACTTATAAAACATTTCAAATTATTATATCATATTTTGTTGTTATTTTACAGTTAGCACTTTACCGACTATGCCGTAGTAAGAATATTAAAAACACAGGCAACATATTTCAAAGTTTACTTGTATTTTTCTTACCTTATAATAATAAAGTGGCACGGGGATTTGTGGGTTGTTATTAGCATCGCGGCGTAGATAAATATCAACAAGACGGTTGTTCTGGTCACGGAGCTGGGATATGCCAAAGGTACCAGTGTAGATCATGGTGTTGTAACCAGCTGCACCAATTCGGGCACGGAGGTTCTATGACCAAATAAAGTACAGATTAATAATTAATGCCAGTGGAAGTTTCACATTTTACTTAGACATTACTAATTGATACACGTATGTACCTGCTCTAGCCAGTTCCAGTTACCAGCGTTGAATGGTTGCCACTGAGGAGCAGCGTTGATGAAGTAGAATGAAGCGCGCTGGCCAGTCGCGTAGATGAAATCAGTCTTAGCGGCCAAATGTCCACGAGCCAAGAACTGCAGGCTCGTCACGTATTTGTCAGCCAATTCATCACCAACAAGACTAGCAATTGTTAATTTCTGTTGGACTTGAGTGTACATGGTGTTTATGGCAACACCGGGGAAGAAGGTGCCAGCTGAAATACGTGAACCACAAATAAATTATTTTTTTAGTTCTATTTCTTTAAATACATTTACATTCATCATCATCATCATCATCAGCCTATAATGTCCCACTGCTGAGCACAGGCCTCATTTCACAAATGAAGGTGAAAGGGAATGGGCAATGCTCCACCACGCGTGCCCACTGCGGATCGGTGGAGGTAGGCTAGTGGTCAACCTACTGTTGGAATTTTTCAAGCCGCCTAGGAGGCATCCAACTAGCTTAACGACTATCACAATTAAGTGATAACCGGGACCAACGGCTTAACGTGCCTTCCGAAGCACGGAAACGCTCGATTTGAAATACCACTAGGCGGTCACCCATCCAGGTACCGACCACGACAGGCGTAGCTTAACTTTTCCGATCGATTAAGAACGGCTAATCATGCTACACCACGAGCGCTTCTATTTACATTTACATTATATGCATCCAAATAGGTAAACATCATAGGAAATATTCTCACCTAACCAACTTGGTCTGGCGACGCCTGTTTGGTGCACGGCATTAGAAGGATTTTGTTCGTACCACACGTACAAAACTTCTAAACGATTCTGATCGAAGCATGACCAGTATAGAGGGTAGAATGTGCCTTCAGCAATAAATCCAATTCTGAAAAGATTATAAGCGTAATGTAAACACATGTAGTGTTAAACACACATTATTATTGGCAGTTAATAATATTAAAATTTAGGGAGTCTACGTTATGTCAAATGATGTTCAATTTTGCTTATTGCTTCTATGGATCTGCACTTGACGCAATATCCGGACCGTAAAAAGGCTCAACGTTTGGTGTCTGACAGGCTGTTATCGGTGCAAAACCTATTCAGTCTGACGAATAAAGCAATGTTAAATTCGATCAAATATAAATAAAATATGACGATGTTAGATAATAATTAGAAATATTGGGATTTGTTTTGTTGACTATCATACGAGGCATTAGATGTATTAGAGACTAGAGTCAGTTCAAACAATGGAAATATAATATTATTCGCGCATGCTCTAGTTTATTTCCAAATTTTATTTAAGCATGCATGAGCAGATTTCTGCTCCAACTCGCCTCATAGATACACCTAAATAAAGTGTTAAGTAGCTTCATAATATATTTACTAACCGGATAACTAAGTTGTTGCCATAACATCTTTCAGAAGTTCCTTCTGCGTCATGGAATGCATGAGCTGAGCATGTCAACTGACCGAATTCTCCGTTTCCATTCAACCAGCCAGCACCGGAGACCAAAGCATTGTTTACGCATGTTGCAGTCTATAAGTATAAATATGGACAACAGAATATAAATAAATACCTAATCAGGTCAGTACCAGGTTTTCTACTTCATGGAAGGTACTTACACCAGTTGCAACAGATGCAGCGATATTGGGATGCTGTATGATACGTCCAGAGCCAGTACAAGCAATCGTCACCTGCTCGCCGGTGTTCAGGTGGATTTGTCCTGTGTTCCCAGTCGGGACTATGTAGTTACCCTGATGCAAGTACACCGGTTGAGGTTGACCTAGATCTCCATTCACTCGGATTGTGCAGCCTGGAAACAATTTTGTTAGCTATTTTTGCAATTCTGATCTCTATGACGTGAAGGATTTTCGATATTGGGATTATGATTTACCATTTCGAAGAGATGATGTTGAAACGTTGCCGGAGTTACGTTCTTCGATTTCTAGCCATTTGTCGAGATAGTCTTCAAAGTCATCTTCGTTGAGGACCAGAGCCAGTTGGCCAGGCTCAGGCAGCTCCGACGGTAAAGCTGCCACTACCACTACAAGAGCTGCAAGTACGAAAGTAAAATGCATTTTTACTTTCGTTACTTTCGATCACAAAACAGCTCTAGGCAGGACTATGAGTCTGATTACTGATCAAATGAATTTATACATTTACCATATCTTATTTAGCACAAATCTACCTTCATCAGAAAACGATAATTTTAAGCTGATTAATTGTTTTTAATTACAGCAATATAGTACTAAGTATAAACATAATACTTGATAATTTTCATAGATTTTATTTTAGATTGAGCGACAATTGTTTATCTTTATATGGCGTCATATCGGAAATACGTCGAACTTATTGAAGAAACAGTGTACGGTCAACATAAGTAGCTGAATAGGTCTTAATTTACCAAAATCTGTACATTTTACCTATCCTCCTATCCATTCTAAGGCGATGCTAGCTCAGTGGTAGTGACATCGGATACCGAGACGAAGGTCCCGGGTTCGAATCCTACAATGAGCTTGAGATTTCGGTAAAGAAAAACATCGTGAGGAAACCATAGCACGGTGGTAGGGTACTATGAAGTATCCATCGGGCCTATACCACCCTCAAGTTGAAAATCTGTCGCCAAGCACCTATCGGTGTGTGTGTTCCGACAGCTGCACTTGAGAGCCAGTTCCTTCTAGGCTTTGTGTGCTTACCACCTTCGGCCACATCATCACTTACCATGGTGAGATTGTGGTCAAACACAGGCCTATACACAGTAAAAAAAAACAATAATATGGAGAAATAAAGTTTTATTTGATTTTTAACAGGTTTTTGTAAATGTGTGTCTAGAAAAGCCTACACACTATATATTTCTTTATCATGGTTAATTTTAGTGTTAGTACCAGCGATTTGAAAATTTGGAACTGTTTAGCTACTTATGTTGCCGACTGTACCTAAGTAATCGATTAACATTTCCGACTTCCGTCTATCCCACTACCAGACCATTAAAAAAAAGTGTTACAGGTATATGCAGATGGAAGGATGCCAGCATCATTTATTTGCACTTCGAATTTCACGCAGCATGAGATTCGCAATGCCAAGACACTGCTGTACGGCTAGATTGATAGGGACAACAATTACAATCCCGGTGGAGAGATGACAATGATGAGAACACAGCATGACATTGACAGATAGACATTCTCAGCGTATTGAAGTAAATACGCACACTAAATAAATCAAACTGAGTATCAGTTTTATGGTTCATGCAAAACTGTTTGAACTGAATGATCATCTAGATATTGCCACAGTTTTTTCTGATATGCAATAAGTAAATTAGAGGTACAATAAGTAAATTAGAGGAGTGTCTGAAGTATACGTAATTTTTAAACAGAGGTGCAATTAAAAATATCCCTTAAAAATCTAATCTACCTGTAATAAAGTATATAATATGTTCCCCTGTAACTCCTGTAAAACGATGAGTAATATGGCTTTTGCGCAAAATTCTCTGTCAGGCGCTACCATGGGCGCTACCATATTTAAGCACAATGTGAAAGTGAGCAGTAGGTACTCCGAGTTTAAAGAATTAACGTTAATAAACGCATACTATCGCGTTTGAGTTAAGGTAAATTTGTATGGGAGAAATTAGTACCATGAGTATTCCGCTAGAGGCGCTGTGCCAATTCCTATAGAGAAATGTCGTAAACGCAAACGGGTTACCGTCAGCAGTATATTATATACTCTGAGCCGTTAGTAAGCGTTTACTAACGTCACTAGTTCCACTAGGGATGAAGAAATAGAAGATTTCTACAATAGACTTGAATCTACTATGACAGAAATATAAGAGAGCTTATAATCATCATTGGTGACTTTAATGCCAATGTGGGAACTACAAGTATGGACACGGGTATCCGAAATATTGTGGGAAACTATGTTCTTGGCGTCCACAACCCTAGGGGAGATCGCCTAATAGAATTAGCGGCGAATAATGACCATAATTAAACATCATTCGAGACGCCTTTACACCTGGATATCCCCTGATGGAAAATATCGCAACCAAATCGACTACATCCTTTTTAGATCCAGGTGGAGAAGTTCTATTACCAATACTCACACCTTACCTGGAGCCGACTGCCACTAAGATTAACAACTGCTGATAGGTAACTTCCGGCTGAAGCTTCAAAAACAACTAGAAGAATGGATGTCATGGATCGAGAATATCACTAAGTCGATTGAGGGGAAGCATTCTACCTAGCAAGCACAAGTTGAGAACAAGGATTCTTATTCCTTGTGGCAAGCTGCCAAGAAATATATCATAGACGTAGTGGCATTCCAGTCTCGAGGTCCTTCAGTAAAAAGACAGCACTGGATGTCAATGGACACATGGAAATTAGTAGAAGGGCGTAGAAATCTAAAAGCCACTGGTGCGAATATTGACAAATTAAATTCCAAAAACGCCATCATACAAGCTGCATGTCAACAACTGCATGACATGCATTCGTGTGCATGAACATGTCTGTATGTCGTGAGTCTAGGTGTAATTATGTATATTAAGTATGTATTTACAAACAAAAAGTAGTATATGTATTATATCGGTTATCTGGTTTCCATAGTACAAGCTCTGCTTAGTTTGGGATCAGATGACCGTGTGTGAGGAATGTCCCAGGATATTTATTTATTATTTTTTGTTGTATTATTACATGTTACGTACGTAGTTATAAGATTGGTGGTGGACAAATAAAATCTTATTCTTTCTTTTGTTTCTTTCTTTTCTTTCTTTTCTTTCTTTTCCTTCTTTTCCTTCTTTTCCTTCTTTTCTTTCCTTTCTTTCTCTTCTTTCTCTTCTTTCTTTTCTTTCTTTTCTTTCTTTTCTTTCTTTTCTTTCTTTTCTTTCTTTTCTTTCTTTTCTTTCTTTTCTTTCTTTTCTTTCTTTTCTTTCTTTTCTTTCTTTTCTTTCTTTTCTTTCTTTTCTTTCTTTTCTTTCTTTTCTTTCTTTTCTTTCTTTTCTTTCTTTTCTTTCTTTTCTTTCTTTTCTTAATACTGCAAGCAAGCGAGGACATAGTCCTCGCCACAAATTGCACCTGAATAAGCAGGATTTGTAAAAGGGTGGGGCACCACTCGTGAAAAAATCTTCACACAAGGCCAGGGAATTTGATACACCACTGTTAATTTGATTTGTGGACTTTCGCAAAGCATTTGACACAGTGATATGGGAACGGCTCTAGAAAATTCTTATGGAAATGGGCGTACCCCACCATCTTACATTCCTCATTCGGCATTTATATGAATATGGTGTAAGAGCGGTTCGTGTCGATGACTCCTCTCAGACAAATTTAAAACCGAGGCTGGAGTTCGACAAGGATGTATTTTGTCACCACTATCTAACACTAACTGTTATACCGAATACATCATGCGGATTGTCCTGGAGGGATGGACAAAGGGTGTATCAATTGGTGGTCGGCCGATAAGTAATTTACGCTACGCTATTGACACTACTCTTCTTACTCAAACTCAAGAAGATATGGAGGACCTCTTGGCTCGTTTAGAAACCACTAGTCTCCAATTCGGACTTACAATCAACAGAAACAAGACGAAAACTTTTATAGTAGACCGGGTCGAACTTAATAGAATGGATGTACTTAATGTAGCAAATTGCGAAGTTGTACAAAGCTACATCTACCTCGGCTCTACTATTTCCAATACAGGAGGCTGTGCAAATGAGATCAAAAGACGATGTGCAATTACAAGATCGGCTGTAGAAAGACTCGGAAAGATCTGGAAAGACAGAAGGATAACCAAGAAAACAAAGGTAAGTACGACTATTCTTCCATTGTAGAGTGTACTCGTAACACTACGAACCGTCAAAAATGGAGAAGCATTGCAAAAGTAGTAGTCTAGGAGAACATTGGCGTTGAAGAACCTCCATGTACACCATCTTTTGCAACCACGACCACTCTGACAAGAGTGCCCGACTGAGAAGAAGAACTTCACAGGTAGTTGGTAAGTATACAGTGATGAAAATTGAGTTGGCTTAATATTATTGAACAGAACCCTCCGTCCACTTAGCCGGTTTAACGAACACTATAATAATACACAAATACTTACCACAAATATCCAAAAATATTTTTCAACCCAAAAGCGTAGTGGCAAATGAGTTCTACCCATAGATCGAGTCTATGGTATTAAATAAATAAATAAAAAATAAAAATAAAATAACCTTTATTTACTCTGACCTTTGCACAATTTGTAATATAATAAAACATAAAACTATACTAACCATACTTAACTATACTATACTAACTATACTTATTTCTATTTTTTTGTATGTTTATAACTTAACATTTAATATCAGTTACCAGGTCAGGCTGTCTTGCGACATAGGCCTCCTCAAGTTCCCTCCAAATTTGCCTGTCTATTGCTGTCCTTTTCCAACCTTTGGGCAGATCGTCTTCCCATCTTTTTTTCTGCCTTTCTCTACGTCTTTTTCCGTCCCGCGGGTACCATTCTGTTACTTTTTTGGTCCACTTTCCTGTTGTTGATCTCATCATGTGACCAGTCCATTTCCATTTCAAGATTCGTGTTTTTACTTTAACATCTGCTACTTTGGTGATGCTCCTAATTATTGTAGCTTTCCATTTGTCCTTCAACCTTAGTCCCAACATACTTCTTTCCATTCCTCTTTGGCATACACCCAGTTTGTGCTCAATTTTCTGTGTTAGTGGCCAGGTCTGGCAGCCGTAGGTGAGACATGGAAGTATACAGGTGTTGTAGACGGTTTTCTTTTCCGAGATGGGAATAGATTTATTTTTCATAATTTCTCTGAGGGACCAGTATCTTTGCCATGTATTATTTACTCGTCTTTCTACTTCTTTAATTGATAAGTCTTCCACAGATATGACTTGACCCAGGTAAATATACTCTTTTACATATTCGATCATTTCTTGGTCTACCTCAATTTTGACTTCGGTCTTGTTTGTCATCAATTTTGTTTTACTGATATTCATCGTTAAACCTGCCTTTCTACTTTCAGCTGTTAGTTGTTGTAACATTGTTCTTGCTGTGATAGGATCTTCCGCAAACAAAATGAGGTCATCTGCGAATCTCAGGTGATGTAGTTTTTCCCCGTTTATTTGAATACCGAAAGTTTCCCAATTAAGTTGCCTAAATATATTTTCTAAAACTGCATTGAATATTTTTGGTGACAGCGGGTCTCCCTGTCTTACACCCCTCTGTATTTTAAATTGATCCCCAACGCTTTCAAGTTGTACCTTTGCTGTGCTGTTTACGTATATGTTCTTGATAATCTCAATGAATTTACTTTCCAGTCCTTGGTTTTTTAAAGAGAGGTCTATGGTATCCTATAACTAACTAACATATAAATATTATTTTATTTCACCATTAACGCCATGTAACAATTACTTGTATACCACACGCTAGGCTAAGTGGGCCTGTCCTATGAGGTTCCATTAGTACAAGCCTGTTTACAATAAATTACGAAGCGGCTTACAATAAAATAAAGTAGGTAATAATACTTAATAGAAAACCAATAAATAAAACTAACAAAAAAACACAAAAAAACGCTATTTCACAATTACCTTGTGAACCACACACTAGGCTGAGTGGGCTTGTCCTGTATTGCCCTTTTTGCCCTTTCCTTAGTCAAAGTCGAAGATTAGCAATTCTATTCACAAAGAATGCACATTATTTAAAAATCGAACATATACTTTCAAGAAGGTAAGGCAATCCGTAGTTACCTAATCAAATGGTAGTTCGAGATTAGCAAGAAACTCTTGGCACAAGTCTGAAGTTTGAATTGCGCCAATTACAAAGTCTAAGGGTCTCATTAAAGTTAACAATTTACTCTAAAATCCAATATCGTATGTTGAAGACAGACATGTGCTGGTTTAGTGTAGCTGTTGTTCCAATTAATCCTATCGTGCACGTTTATACCTACACGATACGTGATTCACTTAGTGATTTATTAAGGAAATAAAGAGAGGTGTGACCGCGGTCCCTTATTTAACGTATTTAGAGGCTGAATTTCTGCTGAATCTCCAAATGTTATATCTCTAGGTCCATTCGGTTTAGGCTGTGCGTTATCAGTCAGTAGAGTTGAGCGAATGATACCTACGAATATTTCTTGTTTTAATTTATTACGTCAATTTCAAGCGCCTATGACGCAAAATTATACAATTTGCGCATGCATGTGGCGTATACCTACGCAATATAGCGCATATAGGGCGTATAGCAAATAGATCTGTAGGTACTTGTATTCAGTTTGAATTCAAAACTTTATAGAAGTATACTTTAGTGTGCTTTGGTTCCACAATTTCAAATGCCCATTGTTAATTTTTGACGAACCAACTACGTATTATGAGTAATTTTTCAACACACTTGCTCGTATAGACAGCGAATCGTTGTCATGAAAAACTGCGAGCCATATTTGTTAACGTTCTAATTGAGTGGTTGATGATTATCAAAAAATCTACTTAAAAATATGTCTGTTTTTTCTTCACGATTGTGTTAAAAAACGTCGTATGACACGCGTGTGCATTGATCATTACACTCTCGGCTTCCTTATCGCGTTCACCCTCTTACCCGCTCATACCGCCTCGACTGTAATGACCAACTTTGTACGCATGTATCACAAGTACTATTAAATAATTTAAAACATTCAATAATCCATAATTATTATTACATAGATTAAGTTATTTAGTAGGTAAAGTTTTATTTATAATGGTTTCA
Source organism: Polyploca ridens (assembly GCA_951394255.1). NCBI lineage: Eukaryota > Metazoa > Arthropoda > Insecta > Lepidoptera > Drepanidae > Polyploca > Polyploca ridens. Next base: position 11,060,850 of record OX596249.1, read on the forward strand.
TTTAGACAATTCAATAAAATGATTCAATCGCGATGTTAAAAAAAAAAAAAACATTGTGTATTTGGTATTGGTGTATGGCATTGTGAGATTGGTATGACAATGCGAGAAACACAAAATAAGTTCGCAACGAAAAAACGCAAGATTAAAACCGTTAAAAATAGTCCGATGATCATCCACCTGAAGGCATGTATTGATTGAAACACTCTTTTATCGGTCTTGGTATATAAGTAAAAATATTATATGACTTAAGATATGATAAGCCTTTGGATTACCGTCACGCAATAGCGTGATAATTTCGTGTTATATTTACTGATTTCAACGCTATCACCACGCCCTCTTTTTCGCTTATGAACAAACATGTAAACGAAGTGTGGCTATCTTATAGTGGAACAATACTTATACATATATCGAAAGTGATACTTAGTTTTAAATAAATAAAAGCTGTAACTAATGGACCTCCATTAACATTAATGTCAATCGACGGGTTCAGTAGTTAACATGGACGATAATCCAGTATTCAGTATAAAACGATTTTTATTTTTAAACTGCTTAGCTAATCTGTTTTTTGCTCAGATGATCCATATAATCCTATATGAATTATATGACCAATTCCCAACCAAAATAATTTTGTATCGTAATCTTACTAGACCCTACTTACAACGTGAGGTACCTATATCTACTTTTTGTTCCGTTTCCACGGCTATCACTGAATTGATTTTGATAAAGTGGCAGAGGCGTAGCTTTGACACCAGAGATGATCCTACTTTTTATTCGGAGAACGCAGCGGAACATAACAAATTTCAATCTTCGTTCGTAACTTAGAAACGGATACTTTGTAAGTTCTCATGAGAAGCAAACGTATTAACTATTCCTCCTACTTATCTATAGGTACTTACTATAATATTATATAATTTCTGTAGTAATATTATAAAGCTGAAGAGTTTGTATTTCTAATATTCGAACACGCTCTAAGGAAATAATTGCCCGTTTACTGAGAAAGTTACATATAATATCACGCACGTTTAATTCAAATTTTACGCCGCCCAAGCGCGGGCCTTAGAGACTAGAGTGTAAGTAGTAAAACTAGAAAATACTTGGACTCATTTTGTAGTCGGTGCTCTTATAAACAGAATAACTGTAAGTGATTTAAATCTCCCCTCTATTTTATTTACCGAAAAACATTTGGGTCGTCTTACGAAAACGATACGTGACTAGGAAAAGTGGTAACCTAATATTCTACGCATTATTTGAAGTTGATTGTATAAAAGTATCAAAGTCAAATCAATAGATGAAGCTTTATTTGACAACATAAAATAAGAAAAAAGTGCGTTCATTTGTTTTCCACCAACTTTGAATTGCTAATGAAAGTGCCGAAACGGGCATTATTTTTTTCTTATTGACAAATAAAGCTTCGTCTATTGATTTGAAATTAAATATTACAATTGAAAAACTAATATTGAGATTCTACATTATTAAATGTTAATAACTGCCATAGACATGATGAAAATATTTAGGATTGATTATTTGGATCAAATACTTTATTTTTTATAAAGACTCAAACTCGAGTTATACCTACAGTTTTTACCCACATAGGTACTTTAACATCAAAAGCTACTGCATTTTTTATAGGCTCTTATACCCCTTTTGTATAACTTTACTATGCTTGATGGATTTGAAAATTCCTTTTGGAATTGGAAAAAATATTCAGTCCCTTTTCTTTACAGATTGTTGAATGGGTTTCGTTCAAGCAAAACGAATATTGAGATGAAAAGCAGGAAAATCTGGAGCTCCCAGTTAATTTTACAAAGATCAAGCGTACCTATTACAATTTTTATGCCAAATAAATCCACAAGTTATTCACAGCTGTTGAATATCGTATTTTAGGTAGAGAGAGTATATAAGTAAGGTAAGTATATTATATCTTATTTACTTACCCACTCACTTTTACAATACAAATGTGACTTAACGGTTATTATAATATAAAGACGGGTAAAAATATAAAATGTTACATAATATTAGACATTAAATAAAGATATTCTATGCTAGTCATCTGTTTTTAATTTGATGTCCTGAAATATTACTAAGTTTTTGTTCAAAACTTCATTTGTTTTAAACTTTTTTTGGTGACTGTACTTTTTGTTGGCTGTACCTACTTGCACTGTCCACTATACTAATGTATACCAAATATCAAGTCAATGCGACCACTGGAACTGGATGGAATTCGAAACATACATTGCAAGTTTATATAAATCTTGTAATAATTTTCATTCAAAAACAACATTTCTTGTAGTTTCATTTAGTATCATACGTTATTACTAGAATCACATATAAGTGTTGTTTATCTATCTATATGTAGGCTCGACGAACTTATAAGTATTTTTCTGGCCCTTAATTTCAGCATGCGGATATTTAATCCACAATTTGCAAGTCACCTGTCGGCTCTACCTCGTGGAGGGAAGTACTACATTTTTAAGGGTTATTATTTTCTTCATAAAGCTTTATACGGTACGGTTTAAATAAAGATGCGCGAATTCAAGAATTGAAGGAATTCTTATAATAAATTGGTGCGTCTACGCTGCGCGAACCGAGCACGAGTCGAGCACACGTGGAGCACGCATTCGCGTAGCGTATTTGCGAACCCGGAACGAGCATTCGGCTCGCGCTCGACTGCGCTCCGCCAATACTTTTATCAGTTTTTTGACGAACATAGTGATTCGCATCACGCTGTAGGCTCATTGTACGTCGATACGAAGAGAAAGAAGAGAAAAAAACTAACGAAGAGCGGCTCGACTCGTGTTCGGTTCGCGTAGCTTAGGCGCACCATTTTGTTATAAGAATTCTTTTAAAATATTGCACGTTTTATAAAGTGAAAAAAAAGTACAACACTGGCTACAAGGGTAACAATAAACTATGAGCAGCGGAGGCCCGCAGAGAGATTTATAGGCAAGTATATAACATCTTAAAGAAAATGGATAACGTTTTCTTTGAAATCACAAGCATATTTGTATAAGGATATAAAGTAGGTACTAGCCTATACTACGTCGTATCTCTCTCGTAGTTGAATTTATCAAAATACTTTCACACTGGTTGCCTACAGATAACAGGGTATTACCACTGATGAATGATAGCAAATGTCAGTGATAGTTTGATACTATAAAATAGTTCGATCTACTTTTCTCATACGTACTTAACGTTTTCTTTTCTTGCTGTTCATGAATTTTTGATGGAGCCAGTTTTTCGGTAATTTATCCATTAATACTTAAAAAGTAAGAGGCTATTCCTTCCTTAGGCGCTCGGGCGAATACGATCTCGCCTGTCAAACTAACAGAGCCTCGCCCTTAAAGTATTACTAATTCACCAATTCACCTGGCTCACGAATGTCTGCCATTCATTTTACACGTATCTAAAATATTTAGGCAACTTATGTTTATTGTGAACGTGGACACCCATCGGCACTTTAGGGATCAAAGTAGCTACTTAGCAGGTGCTGTTGAAGCTACACATTCGAATGGAATACGAATAAATCATTTCACATTTTTGCTTCTTATGAAGTTATGTTACTTGTTTGTTGTTTGTGTATACGGTATTAGTTTTAGGGTGAAGAAATCGATCTAGCCACCTAGAGTCAAAACTTTCGGAAACTTTTCTTAAAACTACAGTAGCCATATTTACATTACAACATTATATCTTTCTCATCATCATCATATCTGCCTAAGGATGTACCTACACTGTTATTTCCATATCGAACGGTTTTGGGTCGCTTGCATCCAGCGGCGCGGCGCGGCGCGGCGGACTCTGACCATCGTAGGTCCATCAGCCCCCCTAGACAAGATGGTGGTCGACAGTCGTCATCGTTAGTAAACGATCAACCTTTGTATGGTTATGGTCGTATACAAAGGTTGATCGTTTACTAACGATGATGATTCTTCTCAGTTCAAGTTGTATTTGGAACCGGTGTAGAGCCATTTGTTAACGTTCATAAGTGCCTTATCAGGGCCTAAATTGAATAAATGCTTTTTGAATTTGAATTTGAATTTACTGGCCGTGGCGGTTCTTCGAGCGAACCTGCCCATATTGCCACTTCAGCTTACTAAGTCTAAGAGCTATATCGGTAATTTTTGTCCTTCTACGAATGTCCTCGTTTCGGTCCCTGTCATGTAGAGAAATTTCGAGCATAGCCCGTTCCATAGCTCATTAGTAAAACATTATATGTGAACTGTAAATTTTCTATAGTTGAATAGATTATTCATTGGTCAGTGAAAACAAGAATAATTAAGCTGTGAAACAAATTAAGCTCATCATGGTCTCAGATATCTATTCATAGAAGTTCATAATGGGTCTCGGGTAGAGTTTAACGTTTTAATCCAACAAGTCCCTGGGCCCCGGGCGCAGACTAGCTACGGCTAGATGACGGTGCTCGATTTACTTTATTGTGCAAGTTTGTGATAACGTGAGATAGGCACCGCTATTAATACTCAAATAACTGTTGTGTTTTCTGACCACATTGGGGTCAATTTTGGACCAATTTTAAATAATCGTGTGGATCAGCCAGTTATTAATTATTGTATGCCGGGAGCTTCCTATACTGATATAATGAATAAAATTGTAAGTACTAAGTTTGACAAACAAACCACTGTTGTGATACTTATAGGAAATGGTTTGAACGTGAAATTCAAAGAATTAATTAATAGTTTTGAAACATTCCTCAAACTAAAGGTGATGAATGTTTTTCTATGTGCTTTGCCATACTCCGTCAACTATACGGATAAACAAAATAGGTATATATTGTTTTTGAACAATTTTATATATAGTTTGACATGTCGTCATAGTGACGTTTTTTCTTACTTCGACACTAATAAATTTGTTAGTGGACTAAAATTTACTGGGGACTCATTGTTTATGCCCAAAAAATGTAAAAACTTGATTGCTACACTGATAGCTTACAATATTAACACGGTTATAGCTAATATAACTAAATGTAGCCTTAGTGACAAAACGGTATTGTCTAGTAGTACTAATAATACTGTGATTAGTTGTTTAAACTTGTAACTCCGACAACAGAGAAGCATACTCATGGCATTACTTTACTACATCAGAATATTAATCGCTTCTCTGGCAAAATACTTGACGTTGAATTATTATGTGATGAAATCAGAATCGATATATTATGTTTTACAGAAACGTGGCTAAAACCAGACAGAATGCTTTTTAATGTAAATAACTTCACTGTTGCCAGTGCGTACAACAGAGTGACTGCTCAGGGTGGCGGCACCCTCATTTTGCTAAATAGTAATATTAAATATAAGAATCGTACTGATATTACTTGTCATTCTGTGGAACGCGTATGCGAGGTGGCATGTGCAGAGATTGAAAGCTCCATTATTTTATGTGTGTATAGACCTCCTGCGTCAAATTTTACTTTGTTTTGTTCCATAATGGAACAAATACTTAGTAAATTATCAAAGTGTAATAAGTCAGTAATTATTTGTGGTGATTTTAATATTGACATCCTAATACCCTCATTAGATAGAAATAACTTTATTACGTTATTTAAATCATTTAATATGTCTCATCTATTTAATGAGCCCACGAGAGTGACGGCTACTACTTCCTCTTGTATTGATAACATAATAACCAACAGTAACGTTTTAGAGAAGTCAATAATAAGTGGCGTCCGTTCGGATCATTTGGCCCAATTAGTAAAGTTTCCGTATAAAAAACTTAGTTCATCCGTAACGAAAACATTTAGGTCAGTTAATAAAACGAGATTAAATAATTTCAGCGTCAATATAGATTATAAAATTAGTAACACTACATATAATTCTGATGATCCAAATGTAAACTATGGAAAAATATTTAAAGATATTTGCAACGAATTTAATGTATCTTGTCCAATCAAAACTAAGAAGGTAAATAATAATAAACTTCAATTCTGTAACTGGGCAACTAAAGGAATCAGGAAGAGTAGGGATAACATGTATGATCTTTACCATCAGAGATCTTACAATAGTAATGAAAACTTTCATATATATGTTAGAAACTACTCCAAGATATTTAAACAGGTTTGTATTCGAGCAAAGGCCATCTACATAGGCAATAGGGTAAATAGTTCTAATAATAAAATTAAAACAGTGTGGCAGATTATTAATACAGAGACTGGTAAAAATAAAATCAAAGATAATACTTTTTCTCTTAAAATTAATGATAAATTAATCTCAGGTAAATTAGAAGTAGCATCTGCTTTTGAAACTTTTTTCTCAAATATACCTATGGAGGCTACTAAAAATCTTGCTTCGTCTTCCACGTTAGCAGAATCGATTTTACAGAATAATTTTCAACAAAACATTCCAGACTTCGCATTCACCCAGGTTAATGACTATGACATTATCACGGCTTTTAAGTCACTAAATATGAAAAATACAGAAGACTTATGGGGTTTGTCAGTTAAGGTTATACAGTCAATTATTTTCAATATTGCCCCTATTTTAGCCCTCATTTTTAACCAATGTCTCGAACAGGGCAACTTTCCTGACTTAATGAAATACAGCAAAATTGTTCCAATCTTTAAATCGGGATGTAAAAACAATCCCTCAGATTACAGACCTGTTTCAGTACTTCCTGCATTAAGTAAGATTTTTGAAAAGATTGTGCTAAACCAAATGTTAAGGCATTTTAATAACCACAAGATACTCCATGATGATCAGTTCGGTTTTACAAGAGGTAAGTCCACTACGGATGCGGGAGCTAAACTTATTAAGCATATTTTTCAGGCCTGGGAATGCTCACACGATGCTATTGGTATCTTTTGTGATCTCTCCAAGGCATTTGATTGCGTAGATCACCAAACGCTAGCTCTTAAACTTAAGTTATATGGAATTCGTGGAGTGGCCCTCGATCTTGTGGTTTCCTATCTTTCAGGGCGCCAACAAAAAGTAGGAATCAATGGTAGTGTGTCATCGGGCTCCTTAGTCAAATTAGGCGTACCTCAAGGCTCGATTTTAGGCCCATTTCTGTTTCTAGTTTATATAAATGACCTACCTTACATGGTGAAAGAACTATCAGATGTCGTTTTGTTTGCAGATGATACGTCTCTGATATTTAAAGTAGATAGAAAAGACAAAGACCTTTTAAAAGTTAACCACGCTCTGGAAACTGTGTCTCAATGGTTTGCTACCAACAATCTAATGCTAAATTCTAAAAAAACTAAATGTATAAGATTTTCATTACCAAATGTACCAAAAGTTGATACCAATGTTATTGTGGACGGTACTAAACTTAATGTAGTAGATAAGACTGTTTTTCTTGGTCTGACCATAGACTGTAGATTGCAGTGGGGTGCTCACCTGGAAGCCTTAGGTGGTAAACTGAGCTCCGCTGCTTTTGCAGTCAGCAAAATAAGGCAACTGACGGACATTAATACAGCCAGATTAATTTATTTTGCATATTTTCATAGCCTTATGTCTTACGGTATTTTGCTGTGGGGCTCTGCCGCAGACTTGGAATCAATTTTTGTATTGCAAAAAAGAGCAATTCGCGCCATCTACTGTTTGGGTTCTCGCGAATCTCTGCGAAAGGTATTTCCGGAAATTAATATATTAACTTTGCCCTCTCAGTACATTTTTGAAAATATTATGTATGTTCGTAAAAACATTAATTTGTTTCCAGTCAATAGTGATTATCACGATAGAAACACTAGAAACAAAGACAAAATAACTGTGCCTAGATTTAGATTAGCTAAAGTAAATAAGTCCTTTCTTGGGAATTGTATCCAATTTTACAATAAAATTCCTCATAGCGTGACCAGTATGTCCTTTTTTAAATTTAAGGAACATATCAAAAAGCGGTTATTGAGTAGGGCGTATTATAAAGTGTCTCATTATATTGACGACAAGGATGTATGGAAGTAGCTTCTCTCTGCACTTGCTTCACTTAGCAGCTAGTTCAAGGTCCATTTTAATTCAGAGTATGCTATTATTATTATATGTTATCTTTTTTTTTTGTTTAATTTACAGATTATTACTTATAGTAATTAATTCAATTTAATGTTTTTCATTTATTTCTAAATTCATCGATATATTATGTCTGTCTAATAAATTGTTATATTTTCTATATACCTAAATGATATTTAGTATAAACTTGTCAATAGTCATAGTGATAACAAATTGCGTGTTCAGTAGTTTCCTTTTAGTTTTTTTTTTTTTATTTCTAAGGCAGACTTAAATAAGTCATGCTCACTTTAAGGCCTTTGCTTGCGGCGGCGTCGTGTGACGGGTCGCTCACTTCCCTCCAATATGGCGAGGAGGGCGATGGCTGCCACACGCGTCATACTTGTGAACAGGTGCTGCTTGTGGGGGTTGGTCTGCTTAAGTTTGCCATTTATTTATTTACTTATTAAATATAGATTCAGTCTACTTTGTAGTTTTGCCGCCGCGCCGGGGCACGCAATTGTTGTCAGTGCGATTAGAATGTAAATATTATGTAATGAATCTAAGCTTGTTTTGAAAAGAGTAATTGCTGAGTTTATTGCCGGCTCTTCTCAGCAAATGCAACCTTCCGAACCGGTATTAGAGTATTAGAGTCAGACTTTTCATAAGTGCCTGCGAAGGTCTATTTGAATAAATGATTTTGAATTTTGAATTTTGAATATCTAACGCGAGGAATAATTTATTCAACGTAGGTACAGTACAAAGCTTTGTAATTTAGTTTCATAAATCAAAATGATTTACCCATATTAATTATCTGTACGTCCTTTCTCATTTTGTATGAAATGTTTCCCTACACATGTAGTTTGTTTTGTATGTTATAATATGTAAAATAAATTTTATTTAGGTAATGCCCAGTGTTTCAAAATGACGCTTTTATGTTTAATCTTTATATGTTCTTTTTTATCAGAAACATTTCCCGCCCTACGCACAACAACTCATCAAAGTTTCATCGCAATCGGATTAATGGTAAAAGGACAAACAGGCCCCCTAAAAAAGAAGCAATATTGCTAATGGAATTCATTTTTTGGTATTCACAGCAGATCTTATGTATTTCATCAGTTCCGAATTTTTTAATGAATTGAATACATAATGAGTGACAATTTTACCAAATAATATTGGAATTACACAGGAGTCTAAAATACGAATTTCGTTATCAATATTACTTCCTTTGTAGCCCCCCGGATAAACAGGCCAGGGTTGTATGTATATTTTTAAGTATATAGATAATGTATATTATGCAAAGATCCGGAGAGTAAAAAACATATAGAACCACTTGCGTCAGTTTTCTTTCTACATTCTGTAATGCCCATAGGAATATCACTTCCTTAGGTATGACCCAAATCTCTTCATTTCCTTAGAAATGACACTCGAAGTGGGCTGTAGGATGGGTTAACTCAAGTAAGTAATTAGGCCAGCCAGTGTCCTTTTATCAAAAGGTCAATGTTTTTTTATTGATTCTTACAAGTTTGTTTGAGATTGCAAGATACTTAATTCAATTCTAATGGTGCGTCCATGCTACGCTTACCGAGCACGAGCCGAGCCACGAACGAACAAAATTCGTTCGTTGCTCGCGATGTCAAGTGTAGACGTTCATTACAACGAAAAAACTGAAAATCGGGCGGAGCGCAGCGAGCGCGAGACGAATGCTTGTTCAATGCTCGCAAGTCCGTCCACGCTATGCGAACAACGAACGAATCTCGGCTCGTGCTTGCTTCGCGTAGCATGGACATACCATAAGGTTACACTACTTTGAATGATTAAAATTCATACTTCAAAATAATGCAAAAATTTTGAACATGATATTTTTACAAAAGTAGAGATACTATGTATTACTATAGTATCACTAGAGAGACGCCTTGCTCAACAGGTTCTAAAATACGTGGGCACCATGTTACCAAGAGATGACAATATAAGTTAGTAGTATAGAGTCGATATTAACTCCATAACTTCCATATGTAAAAGAAAAAAGTTGCCTGGAAAAGATCGCTTAAGCAATAAGGCCGCCTATATTGTATAGGTAACTTCCTTAATTTGTGTTGTAATATCATTTGTTCTATGTTAGTCTATATAATAAAGAATATTTCATTTCATTTCATTACCTTCGGGTTCACCACACCATCATGGTGGGTTTCAGCTACACGGTAAGAACACTGCCATCCGACCGTGACGTCTTTACAAGACTATCAGGGGAGAGCCGTACTTCGCGAAATAGAAATTAGTCGGGCCATAGAACCATAGCCTTTTTGTGATATCCCTTTGTCATTAATATATTTATTGAGATGACTAAGGGCATTGCTAAAATCCTAACTGTCACATTGTTAATCCATGCTCGCACTCGGTTAAGCGATTTTCACAATTCACAGGGCACAGTATGGTGTTGTTTTCATCTCTATAGAGGCGCGCAAGACTCCTTGCTCTATGCTGAGTATCAATCAGTATTTACCTTGTCACCGCTGCCTATGCATATTTGTAATTCCAGGGACATTATGGCGACCCCTGAAGAGCTCTTTTTACGCCCCTTTTGAATAGTCCCATATCGAAGCGCTGAGGGAAAACCGCAATGGGGAGCGCATTCCACATACCAATGGTCAGGAGGAATGTCCGATAAAATTGTTGTGTAGACCAACGACATTTCATCATAGCCTAGACTAGCGTATTATCCATACTTATAATATTATAAATGCGATGGTAACTCTGTCTGTCTTTTCATGCCCAATCTGCTGAACTGATCGCGATGAAATTTAACATGCAGATAGCCTATGGTACTAAGAAGGCATAAACCGGGAGAGCGGGAGAAACCGTGGAAACTGGTAGTCTTGTATAAAATCACTCATTATCTTTCTGTATAGCGTTTAAAATAATTACGAGAGAAATAAAAATATTCATAAGATTTATAATATTCCAGGATTCGGTATTGTTATTAAATCAAAAGTTACATTGGTGTTATTAATTTTTCTCACCAAATAAATCACTAGCTAGCCTCATCAATCACCGCCCCACGACCGAGTTGACACACAGCCAAGTAAAGTTTAATACACCCCAAACATATTTTATTTGACGTGAGGTTTCTACTTCCCGACCTCTCGGCCACCATTGAAGAAACTTTAAAGACGCTCGTCTTACTTTTTAATTAAATCATCGGGACTTTGCTTCGAAAGTAGCTTCATTTCTGTTGGTTCTTTCATTTTATTCTGGAATTAAATTAAATATCTTAGACGTGATACTGTATAAAGTGATACATTAGGTTCTGTACAATTATATTTTTCTGTTCTACTTCTATGCAATAAAGATTCTCTACAAGATTTTAGTAAAATATCGAAGGGATAAATTATAAAACTAGTATAAATACATACCTACCAGAATAGCTATCTCTCTTATAAGACAGGTAGAGCATAGCGTTATTTCGTTCAAAGAGTAGCTCGACTGGGGAAGTACCTCCACTTTACAGAATACCGCAGCCAAATAAGTAACTTTTTGTTGTGTTACTGCGTGTGAGTAAGGTTGCCAGAGCTCATTGGGGACGTTGGAAGGGTCGGTAACGCGTGAGTGATGCCCTGTGTTGCAAGCGTACATATGGCTACGGTAACCGCTTACCATCAGGCTGGCCATACATCTGGCTGGTCGTTTAAAAAACTAGAGGGATGGACTCTATTTTACAAAAATATTGTATAATGAAAGCAAGTAAGTGTCTGTGTTTTTATAAAATCACCTTACGTTGTTGGCTTGTTAAACTTCATGCCTTGCAAGTGACAGATGACTATGGAGTAACTTGTGACATTTTCCTTAAGCTGTTTTTAAGTAACGGTAACGAAATATGAAAACTTTTATTAAAGCAATATTTAATAATATTAATATTATAATTTAATTAATATTAATATTATTTAATATTTAATAATTTTTATAAAAAAACAAAACAAATGTATTTCGTTAAGACCTAATGCAGCCATACTTGCCATGTCCTTATTCTAAATATAAGTGTCGAATCTAAACAAAATAAAGTTTATTTGTATGTTTGTATGTAAGAAGTAATCTCTGGAACTACTAAACGAATCTAAAAATTCGTTCAGTAATAAAAAGGTACGTTGTCCCGCGGGGGACAGCTAGATTATACATATTAATTTCACCGTAGATAAATATGTACGCACGGCTACAGATCAAGCTATACATTTCCAATATAAGCTAACCTCTCATTGTACCGAAATCCTATACAATTCGAGATCAGCTTATACTGGAATTGTATAGCTTGATGTGTAGCCGTGTGTATAAGCATTTTTTTTTCAATAAATAGGGCTATAATTTATAAGTCTGCAACATTGTTTAAGTATTATTTGAATTTTCTCTCGGTATCAAAGTTTTCAGTAGGTTTTCACAAATTTTCCACCCCTTATTGTATAAGCCTCCATTGCAAGTTACAAACACATCCCACACATAAAATAACTTTGTTTCTATAAAGCGGTCTCCATGAACGTGTACTTACATTCCTCTTACAATTTTTTTAGGGTTCAACGGAACCTGCAACCCAAATGATAATGGGTTTCGTTTTTTGGCCATTTAGGGCTTGTTCTTGTTGCCTCGGAGACTTTTGGTACCTACACTACTTTATAGATGCAATTTGATAGGTGTTTAACAAAATGCATAAGTTAGACAGGTCTACAAGGTTCCTTTTATAAATGAATTTTATAGAGGAACGCACTTCTAAAGTAAAAAGTTTGTAATTTTACAAATATGGGAAACTTCTGTAAAAAAAGCGATATATAACATACATATTATTATTATATATTTTATACACGAGACCATACTTGATTTACCTACATTTTCCTCTGCGCGCGCTTTTCATTTCCCAGGTAAGAAGCCCATTTACGCTGACCTACTTATTTAAGACAGCATAATGTTAATATGTTAGTTAGATACTAGGTAGTACAAAAATACCTCGTGCCCGTAGCGCCATTATGATCTATTTATTAGTGTATACTTGTTTTATAGTCCCATTTATAATCAAAATTAAATAAAAACCGGCCAAGAGTCTGAGTCTGACTCGCACGCCAAGAGTCTGAGTCTGACTCGCACGCCAAGGGTTCCGACCTCCTTAGACGCATAATTTCCAGGTTTGGGACATAACTGTAGACAAAAACCGGACCGCTTAACTAAATTTGTTTGTGAAGGAATTTTGATGATTTAGAAAAAATGATTTAGTAAAATTTACATCAATGTCTACCTACTGTAATTATATCAGATTTTAGGCTTTGCGAACTTCGGAGATAAGGGGGAAGGAATGGTATGTTTTTTATATTTTTCATCATTAGTAAAAAACTACGCAACATAAAAAGAAAAAACATTTGCAATAAGATTGGGTAAGCAATATTTATTAGTATTCCCAAATTATTAGCATCAGTGGTGCTGAAATATACCGCTGACAGATGGACGGAGTGGTACCATAAGGTTTCCTTTTTAACCGACTTCAAAATAATTGGACTGTTTTACAAAAAACTTAAACTGACTTCAAAGTACACTAAGAAGTAATAAAATCCTTATCTGACGACAATGGGACCAAACGGGAAGTGGACCCTTTCAAATAAAAAAATAATTTTCGAAATCGGTTAATAATTGACGGAGTTTCGAATTGAGAACCTCCTCCTTTTTTTGAAGTCGGCTAAAAAGGAGGAGGTTCTCAATTCGAATGTATTTTTTTTTATCTTTGTTACCTCATAACTCCGTCATATATTAACCGATTTGGAAAATTCTTTTTTTATTTGAAAGGATACGCTTCCCGTTTGGTCCCATTGTCAGATCAGGATTTGATTACTTCTTAGTGTACTTTGAAGTCGGTTTAAGGTTTTTGTATAACAGTCCAATTATTACCCTTTGGTTCAGAACCCTAATTAGGCATAAGGTAAACGGCCCATTACTCGTCAGATTTTGAACTTTGCTGTGTTTACAGCTCTGCCACGTTGTAGTTAGTAAACTTAGGAAAATATTTTTTTTAATGACAGGTACATCATTTATTATTCTTTTCAATAAATATATTATTAAAATGATTGAAAAACAATAAAGTAATCAAATAATTGAACAAATAAAAAGAAGCCATTTGTACCAGTATCCGACAGATTTGATGTAGTTATCGTCAAGATGTCCTAGAACTCGTCAATTTTGAGTACTAATTTGAACTCTATTTGTTTAACTATAAAGTTCATATTGTTTTCATTTTAAAATGGTATTTTTCTCAATACTGTCGCTCAAACAAAATAAATAAAGGGACTAAAATAACATAACCAAACCAATATCGGTGTCAAATGAAATACATAGTAACGGTAATTAATATTAATTATTATGGTACCCGTGCACGATAACTTGAGTTCCGAGTGGAATGCAACTCCCTCGCCTGCTTCCCCTGCACTTCTCTGATGGCGCTCGTGTATTCTAGTTATATCATGAAGCAATAATCCCGCTACACGTACAATACGGGAGCCATGCTTCGTGGTGTGTAGTACTAGTATACAAACAATCAACATCATAAAACATAATAAATAGGCGCAGTGCTTATATTCTTGATACATATTTTATCAATCTGAGCAGTAATATCATCGTACTAGTTTCAGTATATCTTACATATCCATCGAAGCATCGAACAATTAACCCAAGTGTAAGTGCACTAAAATTAATTTTGTTTGAAATCTATTCCGCTATAATTCTACATTAAACAGTTACATGCAGTGATTGGTCGCTACTGTTATCAATCAGTGCAAAAGCACTTAATAGTTGCGGAATTGGTATGCTCGGTATTAAAGCCACGCTTAAATAAGCTGTTTTCGAGAGTGATAAATAACGAATCGTCTCGACGTTTTCCAGCCCACGAATAGACCACATTCAAAGGCCTGCCAGATTATACAGAAAACTGAGGAGAATGATCGGCCATTATGTTTGACGTGTGCGGTCTATGAGGAAGCCTTCGATTCAATAGAAATGGGCGGTGTTACAGAGTCTATAGCGATGCAAAATTGACGGTCACTATATCAAAGCGTTGAAGTGCTAGTATAGCAGAGCTAAATTGTCAGTTCGACTCCAGGATAAGAGTTCGAGACCAATCCCATGACTAAGCCATGTTTGCCTACGACAAATTATTCAACATTGGCAAATACGACTGGGAAGCGTTTGGGAAGTTACGACATATCTCCACGTTCAGAATACCACAAAGTTTGAAGACAAAGTTTCAGATTAACTTATGGAACAGACTTTTTTTTATACCACTTAGGTGGCAAAGAAGCATACAGCCCACCTGGTGGTAAGCGCTTACTGTAGCCTATGGACGCTTGCAGCACCAGGGAATTAGCTTAAACAATTCTAAAGAACACTGTCCGTTGTACAAGCGGTAGAACGTTTGAGTAAACTAAATACTCAAAGGGTAGTAGATACACATAATGAGGCAAAGTCTCAGACTGAGGGGCTCTAAACCGCTTGTGAGTTCGGGATCGTCGACAATTCTGATGGCACATTGTTGAACCGAGTCTAAAGGATCAAGCTGGTATCCAGGTGCCCCCGCCCATAGATGACAGCAGTACTCCATATGAGGCTGGACTTGCAACTTGTAAAGTTACAGGTTTTGCCCCGATGTGAAGTACTGCCTCGCTCTGTTTGGTCTTTTAAGTAACTACGGAATAAAACTTCACTAGAAATGTCGACGCCAAGGATCCCAATACTTTTAATGATGTTCAAGGACTTGTTCTGGAATTGTGAAGCAATAGCAAATGGGGTTTTCTTAGCGGTGAACGCGCAGGCTTGTGTCTTAGTGGGGTTGAAATGGACTAGGTTTAGTCGACCCCAGTCGGAGACACTAATTAGTGTACTCTCGATTCCAAACAACAGCCGTTCGCAGCTTTCCTTCACTTCAGTACGAGGGATATTAGCACGGCCGAACCGGTGGTAAATTCAACTGTATGTACATAACGTTCATAAGTGCCTTACTAAGGCCTAAACTGAATAAATGACTTTTTGATTTTGATTTTGATTTTGGCCCGTGTAATGACCGTCCCCTATACTCTCATCTGCATAACAATGAATGCGCCGTATTAGGGACGACACAGATCCTTGCGGAACGCTGGCATTTATGTTCATGCTGTCGGAGCAACTACAGTCAACGACGGCTCTTATGCATCTGCTGGACAGAAAACTGGCAACCCATTTACATAATCCCTCGGGAAGCCCGTATGCTGGTAACTTTGTTAGAAGCCCCGGTGCCAGAACCGATCGAACACCTTCGCCACATCTAGACTCACTGCCATTGCCTCACCTTGACTCTCGATGGTGGCGAGTGATCAACGGTGCGTGAGATATACAAGAAGGTCACCAGCCGAGTGACTGGCGAAACCCATATTGTCGGTCGCTCAACAAGTCGTGATCGTATCCTCTAGGTATCTCAAAAGATGCGTGTTGATCACTCACTCCACGACTTTGGAGAGAAGGGAGGTGATGGCAATAGGCCTGTAACACCTATGTGTCACACTTTTTGAGCACTGGGTGTACATGGGCAAATTTCCATGAAGATGGGACTTCCTTTTTGGTGTAGGAAAATGCGAAAAGACACGTTAATACAGGACACAATTCAGGAGCACACCGCTTCAGCACCACTACCGGTATGCCGTCTGGCCCACTCGATTTATGGACGTCCAGGGAAAGCAATTCCCGACGGATCTCTTGTTGGGTAATGCTTATCTCTGGCATGGAGCTGTCACACCGCGAGATGGTAGGTGGTGTGGCGCAACCATCATCCAAAGTCGAATTAGAGGTAAAGAGGGAGCCTAAAAGGTCAGCCTTTTCTTTAGTACTATAGGCCAAGTTCCCGTCCGACTTACGTAGTGATGGCAAGGACGACTGGCAAAAGTTTCCTTCAGCAGCTTTGGCAAGAGACCAGAAAGCGCGACTCCCAGAGCGAAGGCTAGTCAGCCTCTCACCAAACCTGCCGACGAAGTCGAACTTAGCCCTGATGTGAAGCAGAGCTGTCTCCACGGGTACGATGCGTAGAAATCTCGGAATCCATCCCAATCTACTGACTTGTAGTGCCAAACACGTCGTCATCCGGGAGGCCGGGGCGAGTCAAATCGAGTGCATGGCACTTGCGCCCGGACGAGACAGTGGTCCGATGAGCCAAGTGGCGCATCCACTGTCACTGCATAGTTGTCCGGTCGCGTAGTCAGCAGAAGGTTCAGTAAGAAGCTAGTATGGCTCTTAATATCTGGGATTCTCGTAGGAGAAAGAGCCAGTTGTGAGAAGCCATAGGCCAGGGCAAAGTCGTGAGCAGTCTTCCCCGCGAAGTCAGTGGACCGAGAATTAAGCCACTCAACGTGGGGAGCGTTGAAGTCTCCTTATATCACTAACTCCGCGGAGGAGTACTGCTCCAATACTTTGTCAGTCGTCAATTTAAGGTGCTCAAATAACCGTTTTGTGTCCAAATCACCGCTATGGGACCTGTACGTGAAAGGCACGCGTAAACTTTGGTGTGGCAACCGTGATCTACGCACGCCCATAAAATCGTCAGGTTCCGGTCATCCAGGCCATGGAGACGGCGACAGCAAATATCGTCCCTGACGTACATACATACCCCGGCGCGGCACAAAAAGTTGTGCTCTAGCTTGTACCCGGGGTAGTGTAAATACGTTGTATCATCAGGTCAGGATATTTGCATCTCCGTTAGAAATAGCAGGGTTGGCTGTGCAGCCTTAAGTTGTTGGTGGGCTACATTGATATTGGCGTAAAGTCCCCTGATGTTCCAAAAGTCCACCGAAAGTGTGGAGAACACGAAGGCCGCTGAAGAACAATTTCTTTTATTTTTCCTTGGCATCATTTTAAAAAGGTTGAAAGGAGATCGCTGTGCTAGCAGCGAAAGGAAGAAGGTGTATTATTAGTGTAGTGATGCGGTTTGTTGGTGCGGCAGTCGGAAGGGCCCCGGTCCCCCCATGATAGTCGGCCAGGTCCACTCCAGTCTCCTCCTCCGGCACGACCAACTATACCATGGATTATGCGCAAAGCGACGGGTCAGCCTCCCAGGGCGGAGATTAAGTGATCCCTAGGCTCAGGACTCTACAACATGCGGGCAGCCAGCGCGTAGCTGTTTCACCGGGTCTCCCTGACCGCCGCAACAACACGCCACGCCTGAACAACACAACTGTGGTGCGACACCACTAGTCCCCACACACTGCCAGCACAGCGCTTCCATCACACACACCTTACACACCGCAGGAACACAACACCACATTAATGTAGCGTTATTTGGCTGCGATCTTCTGTAAGGTTTTCGAACGAGACAATCCGTTATGCCCTTCCTCTCTTAGATGCCCTTCCTCTCTTACTGCTGTCTTTTACTGGCTGTTTTTTTGCTTGTCTTGTACTGCTGCATAAATAAACTCAGTCCCTCGGCGAGCTTAGGAACGAGCTATGCTTAGAATTTCTCTACAGACAGGGTCCGAAATGAGAACATGCGTACGAGAACTAAAGCGATGAACATAGCTTGTAGAGTAAGCAAGCTGAAAGGCCAATGGGCAGGCTACATTGCTCATCATCAAAAAAGACAAAAGAAAGAAAAATAAAGAAATCAAGAGCAAAACAATTAATAGTGTCCAGCTGGTAACCGAACATAGAAAGTCGAAAGGTAACTGCGAGCATAGGGAACGTTTTTATTAAAAATCATAAGCTGTAGATTTCAATAAGACACCCTATCATACACTTTTTCTCTATCATAGCCGCTGCAAAATGTTCGTTATGATGTAAAATATACGCGATAAATCTGTTAAAATTATTTATTTACAATGAGTACATAATAATCTCCAAAAACTAATTATAAATTTTTGTTTCATTTAATTATTTTTTTATGTTTTGAGGAGTTCTAGGTCGTTCTCTTGTACGTACTAACAAACGAATAGACCTAAACTCGTCAATCCCTTACTTGATACCAAAAAGTATGTGTATAAAAACCCCATATATAGAACAATAAATAAAGAACTAAAAATTTGTTATTCATTTAATATGTTTTGGCAACAATTCGATTCAAACTCCGTATAGTATTTTAAATAATACACAATGTCGATTTACCATGCAATTTTTCAAACGTGTCCCATTTTTCGTCAAAAAACTATTAATTTTGACGAGTTCTAGTACAAACAGGGATTAGTAGGTACCAGTAAATGTCATACGCGAAAAAAAATACCAAATGATAAAAATAACACAACATTATAGGTTACATCGTTAGAAAATTTACTTATCGACATCACAAAATAATTACACAATCAAAATGTCCGACCGATCCAGCAAGACATGAACCCTAACGTGGTGAGCCGGGATTCACATTCAGTAGCTAAACTCACAAAAAACATCAAAATTTGGAGGTGCTTACCTTTGATCGCTCTGTATTCCGACGCCAATACATGTTTGAATAAATGTTGTCATTCTAATTATAGAATATATTACTGTTAATATGATGCCATAAAATGTTTTTAGTAAGATATTGGTAAAATTAAATTATTGTCATTTTTTTACAATTTGACGAGTATTGGGACACTGTCGAAATTACCAGCGTTTACCTTAATTAATTAGTTTGTGTGGTTGATTATCACGCGCGCCACTGACGTATTCATTATATGAATAAAATACTCGATACTGTTTATCCCAGGAATACAGAACGCGGGCTAAGCCGCGGGAGAAAACTCGTAGTAATTATGAAAGCGAAAGTGAATGTTTCTTACGTTTACAGTATAGGTGTATAGTATAAATTGAACCGATTTTAACGAATAAAGACATAGTCGAGAAACGGAGAGGGTAACTAGGTAGCTGGGTTGGTAGTAGCATAGGTATGCAATAAGCATCCAAAGTCCGAAGAAATAAGATTTATTTTCTTTTCCTCTTTCGATATAATAATCGTACATGCAGACCCAATGTCGATGACAGCAACGAATTACACAGATACGGAGCAATAAATCATGTTAGTGATTAATTGTAATCCTAAGTTATTTTTAATCAATATAAACTATGTATCTAATCAATATATTAATATTCACGCGTATATCATGCGGGTCTTGAACTATATTATATATACGGAAATCATACGTAGGTATAGGTATGCATATCAAATTTTAGATTAAGCAATCAAAATCAAATCAAAATCAAAAAGTCATTTATTCAGTTTAGGCCCTAGTAAGGCACTTATGAACGTTACATTGGTACATACAGTTGAATTTACCACCGGTTCGGAATACACTTAAACTAAGAAGACTCCGGCAAGAAACTCATCTCAATTTAATTTGGTCGCTGTTATTTAGCAATGAGAAAAGTCACAGACATGAAATAGAATCACGCTCGTGTAGGTACTGTGATTTGATTCGATATCTGTGGGAAAAATCAATATTCACTGAAATAGAGTCCCGTTCCTAGCAGCTAAACGCAAACTATGCACATTTTCAGGTATTTGGAGATAAAAATATATTTATCTATATTTAGCGATTAACTTGTGACGCTAGGTGAGTGCCCGTCATAATAATTTGTAGAAGAGCGTACGAGGTGAGCTTACCTATTTCAACATAGAAACATGATGATCAGCCCTTTTTTAAGTTCATTGGACACAGGCCTTACTCAGAGCGCGCCACTCCTTCCGATTTCTTGCCACCTGCATCCAGCCCAGTCCGGTCACTTTTTAAGGTCGTCAGTCCCTCGGGCTTGGGGGCACTACGTTTGCCAAGACGCTGTCTCCACTCTTGGTGGGTCTACGTTTTTTTGTAATCTTCATAGAAACCCCGAGTATAGCTCTTTCCATAGTTTTGCTGAGTGACTTTAAATTGGACCAGTCAATATGCTGCCCAGTCCAAACGAAACCTGCGGTCGGCTTCTTTCTCGAATTTCTTTCACTCTACCTGGATTGTAGGAGTAATTGCTATAGGAAATAGTCTACAGGACTCCAAATATAGTAGGGTCTTTGTTTCCGTGGAGTGTCGCCAGGTCGCTGGTGTGGGATGCTACATGTGTTGATACACGCGCGCCATCTCACCTTACCGGCTTGTGAAGTTGCTGGGGCAGCTGCGGCTGGTGCGAAAAATTCAGAAAATACTCATCGATTGGACCAAATTATCTTTTTATGCCTTTTGCTCGAACTTTGTCATCAAAATTGATCGAGGCCTCCCGAGACGAGAGAACCGGAGAACGCATCAGCTTGGCTATCCAAAGAGGTAACTATAAAGTTAGAATATTATAGAATGATAGCGTTAATACCTTGCGCGAATCGTGGGTAGTTTTCAAATAGATACTATATCGATATCTGTGATGCATTCACAGATATCGTACACTAGTGGATTTACAGTCAGACAAAATGTCGATATGGATTCCTTGTCACTAGTTCTTGGTAAAATTATCGATAAAAAACGAGAAATTGGCATTCATTATACGTATTTTAGTCGTTCAAACTACGTACGCGTTCTTCGTTTCAAAGCATTTAGACCGTACCCGTGCTCATAGACCGTACTCTCGTACAGTCGCTCTATAACATTCTAACTCTATGGAGAAAACACGCCAGCCTGCTGGAAAAGTTGCCGTTAATCAGTAGCACCGGTAGAGGAGAGGAAATTTTCTATATGTTAGTATAGATTGCAATTTATACATATTTGTTTTAAATAAATCCATTGCCTTGTACATTTAGTATTATCTTCTAGCTCATGCCCTGAGTGGATTATATTTATATATTATAATTTAAATTTATGAAAGTTAGAAACCTTCTCCGGCCTACCCACAACCACTCACAAAAGTTTCATCGCAATCGCATGAATATAGATGCGCATTCGCACACACATATTTTTATATAACAGAGAGTGACATAATAATACAGCGTCAGTTATTAGGTATTCTGTTTAAAAATTACGCAAACTTATGAATCTCCTCTAATTTACTTATTGCATATCAGAAAAATGACTATTCTACAATTAAACTACCTATTCATCAAAACATGTTCTATTACCCAGACCCGACTCGGGGCACTGCAAATACAGTTGGTTAGGTTAGGTTAGAACTGTGACAATAACGCATGCGAGCCGAGCGAGCGTAGCGAGCGGTGCCGCGGCAGCGGCCAGCGAGTGCTAGATGATCATTCAGTTCAAACAGTTTTGCATAAACCATAAAACTGATACTCAGTTTGATTTATATAGGTAGTGCGCACACTACAAAAATACTGAATTGCACACTAAATACGCATATTTAGTGTGCAATTCAGTATTTTTGGTTCTATTTTTGATTTTTTTATTCGAATAGAGGGAATTAATAGTTAGGGCATTAATTACATGCCTTATTAAGTATATTAGTTTATATACGGCGCGGCGCTATATTAGAAAGCCTTTAGTTGAGTGTATTTGCTCAGTTAGTTGAAGTGTTAAACAAAAACTAAGAGTGATATAAACGACAGTAAGGCAAGGGAAATGAGAAAACTCTGTAATCCTACAGCATTAGATATATGGAGAAGGGTAACGACTGGAATGAAGATTAATAGTATATATAGCTAGTTATTATACGCTTAGGCATCGTTGACTTAGAACAGTGATTGTCTTTTTTGGCATCACAATTCATAAATATTAATTATATTTATTTATGCTGCATAATTTTAAGTTGTGTTTTTCCTTACGTTCTAATATAGCTAGTTATAACATAATACACTATGGAGTTTATGTTGGTTATGGTGTTGACTTTGCAAATGGTAGGTAAATGTCTTTTTTAGCATCAAACACAAAATAATTAATTTTGCTGCATAATTTTTGTTTTGTTCATTATTTCTACATACCTACATAGTTTCAATCTTATGATAGGTACGTATTATTAGGATAGAATTGTCCCTATAATTAATATCCGGATAATGAGATCCCATAATTGTATATTGTTAAATAGAATATATATGACTGAAAATTAAAATATTGTGTTGGTTACCTTATTTCATCGAACAAAGCGCATTAAATGACTTTAATTTTGCTTGAAATCTATTCCGCCAATTTACCCCGACCGAAAATGCGCTCTGATTGGCTATAAGTCAAGAATACACGATGTAGTTATCGGTCCTTGATATTCAAAATCAGTGCATAACCACAGATGCGGAATTTGATTGCTCGGTATACACTAGGGATTTTTCCTCGACGCTTTATTTCAAGGCTATTGTTTAAGATGGCAACTCTGTTTTCGCTTGCGAATACACTCCTTTTTCCTTCACCTTCTTTCCACCTTTCCTGTATGCGGCAACTGGTCCTAAAAATGACTGCACTTCAGTCGTTGGATGGAATTTGTATTTACCGTGGATTCATCAGTTGCGGTAAACAGCCGCAATATAAGGTGCATTGGTGGCAGTTGGACTGAGTATATATGCATTTTCTGTCGATGTAGATTCGTCAAGCTATAAATAACCGCAATAAGAGAAATTCTGCAACGGTAAATGATTCTCGAGCGTGAGCGTCGTTTGACGGAACGCTCGATTCCAATATTCAATATTACCTACCTTTGATTTTGCGATTGCGGATTGATATTTGATATTATTAGTATCAAAATATCAATCCACTAAGGATTAGATTGGATATAACCTGCAGTAAGATAAGCATTGTGGCGATTAGTTTGATCAGTGTGGTACCTACGCTGAACATATTGTTCAGAAGATATTTCATATGATATGTACATTTATTGTCATTTATTTGATATAATAACTTCGGATCGTAATCCTATAAGTACTATGCATTTTCTTCGTGCATTTGACCTGCTTCTTCAAAATATTTGGTATTTGGATACCTAGATATTGAAAATATGATCTGTGTTGATACCATCAACTATTTTTAATCGAATTTTAGTGCTTCAACATAACATAAACTAAATTTTGTTTATATAAAAATATTGAACACATTCTGACGTCCTTTGACACAAAAATTGCTATAATATCACTAACGTTTTAAGGTTCTGCTGTCGTCAGCCACTAGTGACGTCACCAGGTGGGCGATTGACTTTCGCTCCCTCATAGCGTAAAATAATAAAAACAAACACAACTACAAATAACATTCTCTCTAACTATTCTCTAGTCATCTTTCGATCGTTTCTAATATCGTAAAGTTACTACGTATACTTTATTAATATTGATAATAGAATTAATGATAACTTATTCCACACAATTATCGAACTTAAGCATTTTCTGCGTTATTACCATTTCTTTAATTCCAATCATGTTTATCTGTCACTGACTGTGATTTCTTCGCCCCATTGCAGGATACAGACAATCCTCTTTTTGTGTTGGGTTGTCTTTAGATAATAATTAGCCGATTTTCCTCATAGGTGCTCGTTTTGTTGGTATCTAATACCAACCTTTTGCATTTCTTTTGAATAATCCGGTATCTGGATTTCTACGAAAGTGAGTTGTTTGTTACCTTTTGACCTCGCAACATCACAACCAATCGTGAGTAATCGTGACGAAATTATGAACGCAGGTGCAAAAACAAAACGCATGGCAAAAACATAGGCTGCTTTTTATCCAGGAAACGTAAGTGAGGGACTTATTAAATACTAGCTGTTTCAACCGTATTCCCGGGATAAAAAGTAGCATATGTCCTTCTCCATACCATAGGCTATCTGCATGCCAAATTTCATGATGATCCGTTGAGTAGGATTAGTTAGGGTAAAAATAAATGCCTAAATACAAATGTATTGCCGTCGCACCCGCGGTCCCCTAATAATTAATCGGAATAGCAACAGTAATAATAAATACAAAATCCGCGCAGAAGTCGAAAATTCGCCTACAATTTACCTATTTATTCTCATTTCTGTGCCTACAATCGTGTCTAATTGAGAATCTCCTCCTTTTTAGAAGTACCTACTTATATATTTTTTGGAGATAAAAAATAATATTATTAAGCATCAATTAACCTAAATACACAATTGTATTAAACAAGCATGTGGCACGTGTTAAAATATTACATGTTCCCCCTTACGAGAATGAATACTTTAAAAGTTGCGGGAATAAAAGGTTGTTCATAGGAATGTTACAGAATGTTTACTCAACATAATATTTACCTATAACATATTCGGGAATTCAATTTTCTTTTCAAGCATTTTGTAGATAAATTTAAATTTGTTGAAATTCGGATGAACTCAACATTTTTAACCTTTAGGAAGGAATTTGTATAGTATAGTTATTTATAACGCGATTATTTAATACTTACTTAATAATTATGTTATTAACTAAAATATTCATTTTTTTATATATGAAATGAAATCATTTATTACCAGAAATAAGAAGTCCAACATCTAGTCGAACGAATCCTGTTCGTTCGTGGCTCCAACTCGTGCTCGCTTCGCGTAGCATGGACGCACCATTAAGGCCATCACAGACGTCGCTATAATATAAATTACAGTAAAAGTTGGTGAAGTAACAGAAATATATATTATAGCTGCGTGTGCGGTCACTCAAAGATAAGTACTGAAAATATATCGTATTATGCTTTGCGATGATTTATATTAATATATATTATAGCGACGTCTGTGATGGGCTTTAGGTTTTAACTCAAATAAATAGGTAAACTTTGAAAATAATTTCTATCTAACAAAACGTGTTCAGTACTTTATCGTAGTCACAGGCAGTATGCAGGTAATCGCTAGTCATTTCACCTCTCTCCGCTTGCCAGAGCCAGATAAAGCGGTTCATTTATCAATCCTTACATTTACCAGCTCATGTTGGTAAATCCTAAGATGAACTCGTAAAACCTAGGAACTACCGGTATATGGGCTTTTACAGTAACCTGCATACTTTTATAGTAATATAGATAGATTTATGTCCTCGACTGTACGCTACGGTAAGGGACCTCTGTGGAAATACCAAACATACCGTCTCGGTCGTCGGTCGGCGAGAATTCGACCGATGTATTTATTTATTTTATATTAATTTATGGGATCATTATGTCTGTATTGTAAATATTATTTAGGTAGGTACATAAGTAAAAATTGAAAAAATCTGAGAGGGATTATCGAATACTCTCGTTGGATTTATTTCGTGTTAGATAAATCCAGATCAAAGGTCTTCAATAAGTACCTGTTACCAGTTATGACATACGAAACAGAGACGTGGTCTTTTACTGCTGAAGGCCGCATAGATGAGCTCAGAGCCACTCAGCGAGCTATGGAACGAGCAATGCTCGGAATTTCTCTAAGTGACAGTGTACAAAACGAGGACATTCGTAGGAGAACAAAAATTACCGATACACTGAAAAAAAAATATCTACAAAACTAGTTATGTAAGTTGACGTTTTGTTGTCGGGAAACTAACTTTAGTTACATTTAATCAAATTATATAGTAACGAACCAAAACTAGTTTTGTTACTGGTAAGTTTAGTTCGCAAGTCACTCTGTTTAGGTTATTGGTCGTCAAATTTTGTGTTACTGTTAGATAAAATTTTGTAGTCACTTGTAGTCCATTTTTTTCAGTCTGAGGTGGCAATGGTCAGACCGCATCGCTTGAATAACCGATAACCGATGGGGAAGGAAGGTTCTCGAGTGGCGACCACGTACTGGAAAGCGCCGAGCGGGACGATCTCCCACCAGGTGGACTGACGACCTGGTCAGAGTCGCTGGGCGTCGCTGGGTGCAAGCGGTCCAAAACCTTTCCAGGTGGAAGTTAATGGGGAAGGCCTATGTTCAGCAGTGGACATCCTTAGGCTGATATGATGACGATGATGGTGAAATCCAGATAGATTTTACGACAAAAAGATTTAGTTAAAGAAGAACAACCATTTATTTAACAAATTGCTGTTCATTATGATACAGTAAGAGATATTATTTCTATATGGTTCCTAGAGAAATACCTACGTACATCAGGTTTATCGTCCTTACTATTCTCATAAAATTTGATCCATCGTATCATAAAACGAATGATCACGATGTGTGAGGAAATCTCTAAAATATATCGCGATGTAACACTAATTATTTTATTAGTTAGAATTAGGATAATTAATGATATGATAAAGCAGCGCACCGTGGACATTTGTATCGATTAGTGATTTTGCGGATTAGGATAGATAGCGATAAATCTGATCGAAGGTCAGTTGCTAAAGACACGCCCATTAATTTTACTTTATCTATTTTTAACCTCAAACAATAATATGTCAGTTGTACGAGCGCATATTCGAAACTACTGTACCGTTGTAGACAATTCTAAATCTATGAAAACTACTGACTCTCTTTCAGAATATCTTTTCTTTTTATTCCACTGAATCTGCGGCAATGAAGCTACATACAGCCATTTTATGTATTCTAAAATATGTAAACTCTATAGAGATGATATATTATCTAACACAAATAAATAATAATAAGAACTGAACAGAATAACATAATAAATCTGGAGGCATGGAAGTCCCCCCGCCAAGACAGCCAAGCGAAGCTACCTTTTCTCGAAGCACTTCGTCGATTTTTTGAACCCTCATAACTTGGGTTAGGAATATACCAGATAAACAAAATTCTCGGGATATGATGTCAATAGTGAACTTATTAAACATATTTACTTTCAATAACATAGCTCTTATACTTTAGATTTTATTGATATGTAAAAAACTCCAATTTCGTCACTGACTCACTGATGATCATCAAAACTCATAGGGTATTTCCTGAGGTCCTAGAAAGCTGAAATTTGGTATGTAAGCTTGTATTAGTGCACAAACAACAAAAAAAACTTGGAAATAAAAAAAAAGAAGAACACACTACATACAAAAAGAAGTGAAATTTCACCAAAAACAATTTCATGTAAAATGTACATGCACATACTCTACAAGCCCTAACTTCACAAACTCTACACACCGTAGTCAAAATATGTGGCTTGGCCGTTTCACTACTACAAGAACTATTGAATAACGAATGTGACAGCAGCGAAACGGCCAAGCCACATATTTTGACTAAGGTGTAGAGTTTGTGAAGTTAGGGCTTGTAGAGTAAGAGTGTAGAGTTATAAGCTTGGCTCTACATGAGATCTGATAAGTTTTTGATTGTGCGAGCCATATGTTTTGGCAACATTTTACATAAAAATGTTTTTGGTGGGATTATATTTACCTGCAATAATTATTTTCACACACATAGAATGAAAGTATGAAGGCACGCAATTTTTTTTGTAAATTCTAGCTATTATTGCAGTATAAATAAATATACATTATGTTACTGCAAAAATACAACACTGAGTGTTCCCTCTAAGGGAAATAAATACCTCGTACTTCATCAATAATTCAGATAAATACATATAGGTATATCGATGGATAAAATCGAGTTTCGAGTGTGTAATGCATTTCCAGCAACAGAGTTATCGCCTGTCTATCATTATACTTCGGGTGTCAACCGAAGACGATTACATTATTACATGCAGCAGTACGTGAGTTGGTGCCATCTTTGTCACACATTTAGAGCCTATATCTGAAAAAAAATAGGGGAGAGGCGGGTAGCCACGGACACATAAACAAAACTCATATTTTTTTTAAAATGGACAAAACAGTATGTTTATTTATTATATAAACATTAAATAAAACATATATAAAGTAATTTAAGATAAGTAACAATTACATAATTACTTTAAATTAGCTTAAATCAAGTTTAGCAAACAGTCTTTAATTTTCGGCAAATTTTTTTTTGGCGGGTAGCCCCGGACATACATATTAGCGATGGTTTAGCTTTGCAGACATCACAATAATAGTAAATCTGTGAAGGATCAATATCTACGCATGCTTCATGCGCCCAGTCTTTACACTTATGACATTGTATCCAGTCTTCTTCGAATGTTTCACCGGAAATGATGCATTCTGTTCCCTGATCTCTTGACAAATCTTAAATGTTATGTTTTGTTTTTATTTTCTTCTTTGTGGCAGTTGCACCTTTCTTTTTAACCGACTTCAAAAAAGGAGGAGGCTCTTCATTCGTTTTTTTTTATGTTTGTTACCTTATAACTCCGTCATTTATTAACCGATTTGGAAAATTCTTTTTTTATTTGAAAGGGTACACTTCCCGTTTGGTTCCATTGTCATCTGATCAGGATTTGGAAAATTCTTTTTTTATTTGAAAGGGTACACTTCCCGTTTGGTCCCATTGTCATCAGATCAGTATTTTATTACATCTTAGTGTACTTTGAAGTCGGTTTAAGTTTTTTGTAAAACAGTCCAATTATTATTCTCTATTGCTTTAGCTTTTTTAGTTGCAATCTTGTTTTTCTCCACCAAAGCATTTTTAAATGGAGAAGATGTGAGAATCTCGCTTTTTTGAGTATTTCGTGAACGTGAACTTAACCTCTTGTCCACTATTAAGAGCTTTTATCCGATCCTGAAGAGTACTTCTAGGCACTTCATACCTGTCAACTGCTTCTCTAAGCGATAACTTCTTTTCTATAACACTCTGTATAGCCTTTTTCATTATATCTCTATTCCAATTCCCTCGTTGAGTCACTCTTTCCTTAAATTTTGACAGTTTTCAGATGATCTGCAAACAAATAAATATACTTTATTACTCTACTAAGCATAAAGAACCTATGTAATAAAAAAAACGCAATAGAATTATTAGAATAAAGATTTTCTCTGCACTCAAAAAGTGTCCGAGGGTACCCGACAAAATTGTGTCCGGTCGTACCCGACCGTCTCGATCTAAAGTTCTATATAAATAAAAAAAAAACAACAATCCTAGCGACATGAAATATTCTACCCTTTTAACTATAACAAATAACTGCACAGAATAGTTCATAAATGATGATGAAGTACTTACATTCAATGTCCATAAACTGCATCTGAAAAGTAAACGGCGAGCGAAAAAATCTTGATGAAGAAAACAATCAACTGTCACTTGTTGTCCGCTCGGTGATTGCATCACTACTGCGGCGAATATTCAATTACGCGGCGATGCGAACATTTTAAGGTGTGCACTATTTATCTATGTGCCCGTGATTGCCTAGAACCGAAGGTGGCCGAGGCTACCCGCCGGCCGGGGCTACCCGACTCTCCCCTACCTTATCTCCCGTCTCACTCTCGCCCTGCAACAGCCTGCGTATGCGGTGGCCGTGACCTCATTACGTGTTTTTGTGTCATCGGGATCACACGTTATTTTTTATAATTGGTAGGATTAAATTTCAGTACGATGGGGAAGAGGAAGTCAAAGGATTGTGATTATGATAGTATTTTAAGGAAGATTAAGAAATTAGAAAGCAAGTTAAGGAGACAAAAACGACGAACATCAGAGTCGTCGGAAAGTGAATTTTCGGAACAACCGCCACTGCTGGTATTTGACCCTGATTTGCCAGGTAGGTTATAATAACTTTACGGAAAGAAACTTTCCATTTATTATACGTAATAGACTTTTTTCCATTTATTTTACGTATCACTTACTACCCTCCTTTTTCAATTTCACATTAAAACTGAATAAAATTTGTAGCATAAAATAATTTGAATAGTACTTACCTACTATTTATTGATTATAAATTATTTAGAAATGTTTCTTGACATCTAGGTATTATGTACCTACATGTTTCAATCTAATATTTGTATATAGGTATAAAGGAATAAAACTACTCCACGTAAATCGTGTGATTAGCTTGTTGCTCCACGTAAACCGTGTAGAGGATTATTATGCTCCACTTTTATAGTGTCGAGGACAACACAACCCACGTAAACCGTGTTGAATGTGTTCAATGCTGGGTTTTTAAACAATTCCCATTTTTAGGTGAACCAATCCCTGACGAAGTCTTATACTCGGAGGACAATATTGATATAAATGATGACGGTCCGCCCGCTCGGCTCGAATCAACCGTGGTGGCGGTAGGTCGAGCCACTCCGGCCGAGGCAGTAGATCGAGCCACTCCGGCCGAGCCGATTATGCTATCGTCGGCGGACATAGAAGACACCCATGTCATGCAGTCTAATGATGATATTCCACCGCAGTTAGAACCGGAGATCCTTCAGTTACTAGGTGAGGATCCTGCAAGTGAGAAAAGCTATGGAAATAACTTACATAAGGATATTGCTCCAAGGTGGGTACATATCCTAACCAATGGCCTCAATAAAGACACACAATCGGAACTAGTAAAGTGTTACTTACCACCTGAAAATTGTACAAATATGAAAGCGCCAAAATTAAATTTGGAAATCAAAGCAGCCCTTTTGGAAAATAATGTCAAAAAGGATATGTACAGCCAAAGTAAGCAAAATCAACTTGGTAGTAGTCTTGCAGCTATAGGGCAAGTTTTAAATTGGGCCCTTGAATCCAAAAGTACAGTACCCCAAAATATAATAAAAACTTTAAGTGATGCCGGACGGCTTATTTCTGATAGCCACTACAGAGAGTCCCAGTCACGCAGATATGCTGCTTTAAATACTCTAAATAAAAACATTAGAGATACAATCAAAAACACAAAGATTGATGAACATCTTTTTGGATCTGATCTATCAGATCATATAAAGTCATCTAAAGCGATAACCAAGACTGGCTCAGAAATGAAACCGACGCAACGCCCTCCATACAAGGCGCCTCCAGCTTCACAGCCTCAGAGGGGGGCTTTAAACTCGAGGGGGACGCCGCGTGCAGCAGCGGCCGAGCCGCGGTTGCCCCCCGCACCCTGTTTTTCTCAAACTAAAATTAAAATTATTGATGATTGTATCTTAGAATTATTAAAATCTAAATTCATATCATTTTGCAAACCATGTACAGGACAATTTATATCACCTGTATTTGCCGTACCTAAACCGAATGGAAAGCATAGATTTATTTTAAATTTAAAACAATTAAATAAATTCGTACATGTTAAACATTTTAAGATGGAAGATTACCGCACTGCTCTGAAACTATTAAATCAAAATTATTTCATGTCTACTATAGACCTCCAAGATGCTTATTTTTTAATTTCTATTGATAGAAGTGACAGAAAATTATTGCGCTTTCTATGGAAGTCAGAATTGTACGAGTTTAATGTCCTTCCGTTCGGTCTTTGCACGGCGCCGTTTGTTTTTACCAAACTATTAAAGCCTGTCCTACAATACTTACGTACGTCTGGCCTGCTATCAGTTGCATATTTGGATGATTTTTTATGTATAGGTAGCTCATATAATGAATGCTTATTAAACATAAATACTACAAAAAACATCTTAGAGTCATTAGGTTTTATCATTAACGTGAATAAAAGTGTTATGATTCCAAATAGAATATGCAAATTCTTAGGGTTTATTTTAAATACAATTGATATGATTATAACTTTACCTGATGAAAAGAAACAAAGTATTAGGGTAAGAACTACTGAGCTCATGCGTAAAGACAGGTGTACTATAAGACATTTTGCAGAATTCATAGGCCTTTTGACCTCCGCATGCCCAGCTGTTAGCTATGGTTGGATGTACACTAAGTTGTTCGAACGAGAAAAGTTTTTAGCATTAAATTATTCAGATAATTATAATAAGCAAATGAAAATAGAAGCTTTTCTTAAAAATGACTTTTTATGGTGGAGAGATAATATACTACTATCCTCCTGTCCTATTCGTAAAAGTAATTATTCTCTTGAGATATTTAGTGACGCATCTAGCACTGGCTGGGGTGTGGCGTGCGGTGGTCAAAGCGCAAACGGAAACTGGACAGAGATGGAACTGGCCCTTCATATATAAATACCCTCGAACTTAAGGCCGCATTTTATGGATTAAAGATATTTACTGCAGAATCGCGCGATTCTGATATTCTATTAAGAATTGATAACACCACTGCCATTTGCTACATAAATCGAATGGGTGGTGTACAACACCCTCATTTAAATGACTTAGCCCGAAAAATTTGGCAGTGGTGTGAGGCTAGAAACATCTCTGTATTTGCTTCTTATATCAAATCGTGTGAAAATGTAGTAGCAGATCGGGAATCTAGACAGATGAATATAGACACTGAATGGGAACTTTCAGAACATGTGTTTACACAGATTACAAATTTATTGGGTAATCCTGAATTTGACCTTTTTGCAAGCGCTCAAAATTATAAATGCGTTAGATATGCATCATGGAAACTTGATCCATATTCTGAAGTTGTAGATGCATTTACGCTTAGTTGGCACAACATTTACTTTTACGCATTTCCCCCATTCAGTTTAATATCTAAAGTATTAGAGAAAATAATTATAGATAAAGCAAAGGGTATTTTAGTCATACCTTACTGGCCATCTCAACCATGGTACCCCTTGTGGTCTAAGCTTGTTATCTCAGAAAAAATATTCTTTGGACCTGACAGATATTTACTTTTATCCCCTTTCAGAGACTGCCATCCACTACACACGGATCTTAGATTCTTATTCCTGGTGGCAGCCATATTATCAGGGAATCAATGATTAAGCGTGGTGTACCTCAAGCGTCCTTGGACATTGTGATGGCCTCGTTTGCAATAAAAACATTAAACCAGTATAGTAGTTCAATCAAGTCATGGTGGCTATATTGCAAAAATAACAATGTAGATATCTATGAGGCAAATAGTTCTAGAGTCATAACATTTCTAACAAAAAAAATCGAGGAAGGCGCGAGTTATAGCAGTATAAAAACACATAGATCTGCTCTGTCTATTATATTAGGTACAAATGTTACTTTAAATGAATCTGTTAATCGTTTTCTAAAGGGTGTGTATAGGCTTAATCCCCCTGGTCCTAAATATAGTATTACGTGGGATACAAATAAAGTGTTGAACTATCTTTCCAACATTTATCCATACGATAATACTTTATTAGCTGATTTGACTTATAAAACTTGTACTTTACTAGCTATAGCCTCTGCACAGAGAATGCAGACAATTAGTCTAATTAAATTAAATAACATATTATTGCAGGATAATATGATTGTGATTAAGATAACTGATCTCATAAAAACTTCAAGGCCTGGAGTCTGCCAACCTCTCATTAAATTGCCCTATATTCATGAGAACCCCAGTATTTGCCCGGCACTTGCGGTCCAAGCATATATAGATAGAACCAAACTCTTACGAAAAGATCAACACGAGGGGCATCTTTTTATAGGAGTGCGTAAACCTCACAACAAAGTCGGCTCCCAAACTTTAGCACACTGGGTAAAAAAGATATTGCAACTTAGTGGTATCGATATATCTATGTTTGGAGCTCATAGTACTCGGGCAGCATCCACATCTGCCGCTCATAGGGCTGGGGTTAATCTAGAGGTTGTTCGCAAGGCTGCAGGCTGGAGTGATTCATCTAATGTGTTTCTTAAATACTATTGTAGAGAAATCGTACACACAAACGATAATGAGTTTGTGAACGCTGTATTTAATATACAATTATGTACTAATTGATTAATAAAGGTTAATTGCATTTATATTATTAACGTACATAGGTTAAGAGAGCGATAAATGCAACTTTATCTTTTTTGATTATATTCTTTGTTCTTGAAATAATATAAAAATATTTTGATTTCAACTACTTTTTCTTTTTTATAAATTACATTGCTCTAAACATCTGCATGTAATAATGTAATCGTCTTCGGTTGACACCCGAAGTATAATTAAGACCGAAGACGATTACATCGTCCCTGCCCACCCAAGGTACCCAAAAGACAAAAAAAAAAAAAAAAAAAAAAAAAACACAAAAACCTGTAAACTCTAAAACAATGAGGTCACGGCCACCGCATACGCAGGCTGTTGCAGGGCGAGAGTGAGACGGGAGATAAGGTATTTTTTTTCAGATATAGGCTCTAAATGTGTGACAAAGATGGCACCAACTCACGTACTGCTGCATGTAATAATGTAATCGTCTTCGGTTGAGACCCTCGCATAATTGGAATCAAACATCACTAGGTAAGTTCGTTTGATTCTTAATTATCATATCTAAAAGGTATCTCAAAGATTCTGAATTTCAGAAAATTTAGAAGAGAATACTTGTGATTATAAGAAAGTAATCATTTTCATTCTCTGGTATTTTAATATTAAATTTTAATCAATAGATTAAGACAGATAGATAACTCTATTGTACACCAAAAACAATAAATACTAAAACTTAATTACTTTCATTGATGGTCATATCGCTAAGAAATTATCTCTTCCAATCAACCTTTGAATTTCAGTGCGGCCCTCGAGAGAATGCTTTTCTGATACCTGTTAATATTAAGCTATTATATATCTACTTATAAAATTATTCACTTTATTTATTTGGATTCTTAAAATTACTTTTTTTATAACATGAATGTATACAATTAAAAATATTATAAAAAACTTAATCCTATATGTTTTTTTTACAATATTTCTAAAAAATAATATAATATTAATATTATTATTCTCTTTATTCGTTTGGTATTTTAAAATTACTTTTTCTTATAACATAAAAGTATAAAATAAAAAAAAAATATAAAAAACCTAATCCTATACATAAATATGTTATTTTGTGTATGTTATAAAAAAAAGCCTAATTCTAGTATGCCGCCGGTAGCAGGGCCCAGGGTAGGGCCCAAGCTACCGGTGGTTAGGGCTGCAGAGAGAGGAATCTCCTGACAATGCGTGCTGTGTCCAGGAGTAACGCCTTCTGTATCTGACTCTTGATCCAGCCATCCAGCGAGAGCCTCTCAAGATTTTGGTCGAGACTCTTCGCTATTATACCGTTTGCCGAAACAACTATCGGGACAATGATCGTCGAATCAACATTCCACACGCGGTCACCTCATGAGCCAAGTCAAGGTACTTGCTGAGCTTGTCCTTCTCAGTCTTTACGAGGTTCTCGTCATGGGGGATGGTGATGTCGACGAGCACTGCCCGGCGCTTCAATCGATCTGTCAGCACGATATCAGGCTTATTGGCTACAATAGTCCTGTCCGTGATGACAGATCGATCCCAATAGAGCGTGCCACGACAATTTTCGAGAACTGGCGCAGGTGCGTACTTATAGTACAGAATTTCGGACTCTACAAGGCCGTATTGAAGAGCAAATTGCTGGTGGATGATTCTGGCTACTAGGTTATTTCTGTGCAAGCTCGCCGTTAGCAAGATGAGAACAATCGAAGATAATATGCCTATATTATTATTATTATTACGATGGGACTTTCACTAAGCTATGCCTATGAAAATTCTGAACCCGTTAAGGATTAGCCGTTTCCGTGATTTGGCTAATATTAACATGTGTCATAAACGCATTCTTTCGGCGGTTGTACAGTTGAATTTTGATACTTAATAGGCGGTGGCGAAGCGACTATTAACTTTGTAATCATACTGAGTCAAATTTGCGGGAATTTCTATTGGAGTGGAATGATACCTAGTTATCAATAAAGAAAATAATGTTGTAGTTCGTTTATACGCTGCGAAATTATCTATTTCCTTACTCCTAATTTAATTAATCTTATCTCTTCATTAATTTGACTGCCTATGATGATTTAGACTTTGAGGTTCCGTTATAAAATACTACTGCAAAGGTAAGTAGGTATTGAGCATAATAATTTCAGTAATTCCATTATTAGCTGTATGTCCGCCTGAATTAGATTAGGTTGGAAGAAGGAAGATTAAGTTTTTTACGGTAAAAATCAATTGGTTTCAAATTTGGGAATGATTATCCCACTACCCTACTATCTTATGGTGTGTTTATGCTACGCGAACCGAGCTTAAAACAACCAGTTTAAAACAAGTTTCATTATTATTATTGCAAACATATTTGATTGTAATATACGGAATCCAGTGAAAAAGATTCACTATTATCTATCAGATTACACACTTAATTGATAAAATTTACTCATACTGGGGACAGTATAAAATGTTGCCAAAATCTACATAACTAGCATTGTAAGTACAGTGAGCCACATCGAGAGACAATGCGTTTGACGCTTGCACTCTTAGCGCTTGTAGCGGCGGCGGCAGGCCTACCCGCGGAGTTGCCCGAGCCCGGACAACTGGCCCTGGTCTTCAACGAAGATGACTTCGAAGATTACCTCGACGCTTGGCTCGAGGTTGAGGAGCGCAAGTGGAGCAATGAAACAGCCGATACTGATGCTGGTGCTCGTAGCGGTAACTATTATGATTTATTCCATTTAATTAAGAACTCTTTCGATGACCAGTTAGGAAAATATTTTTTTGAAAATCTAAGTAAGTTAAGTTTTTATCGAAATCAGCCCCGAGACGCCTAGCATTCTTCGCTATTCCCTATACTTACTTTAGGATTTTACTTAATCCATGCCAAGTTGAAAAATTCACACTGTATAGTGACCATTTCAGATATGTAGATATCTATTTCTGATCTCTATGATTTCTACAAATATATACCTAATTGGGAATTTAATTTCATTCTGATAGAAATATAATAAAATTTAATATTATAATGCGGCATATAATATTATCATTATTATCATCTGCTTCCGTCGCGTCGTTAAGCATTAATTCCTTTCTTTTTCATATCATTAAATATAACCTTTACTGTTTCTTTTTTTCTGAATTACTGAATAATAAATGTCCTTTTCAGGTTGCACGATCAGAGTGAACGGTGATTTAGGACAGCCCCAACCTGTGTACCTGAACAGGAATAACTACGCTGTTCCGAGGGGGAACACCGGTCAAATTGTATTGAGCACTGGTGAGCAGGTCGTCGTCGCCTGCACTGGCTCCGGCCGGCTCATCAGACATCCCAACATCGTAGCATCAGTTGCTACTGCTGTAAGTGGTAGACTCATCTAAGCTAGTGGAATGTAGTGTTGGCAGTTTAGTAAAATCGTAAATTTCCATTCAATATTTTTTGTATCGAACACTTCTTGGGCTTCTTTGACCTGAATCTCACCAATGTTACTGAAGGTGTAAGCAATGTCTTTAAAGGTCTAGTTCAAGTGCGGCTACAAATATACCTGCAACTTGTTTGCAGCCAGCCAGGTGTTGCTAACATATCAAATATTAGAACAATTTTTCATGTTCTTGAGTACTTACCATTATTAGAGAATTATGTATTACCTATGTTTTTGTTTCGGGAACGAGTTCTACATTCAACAGACGCACATTTGTTTGTACAGACTGCAACATGTGTATCCGGCTCACTAGTATCCGGAGCCGGCTGGTTGAACGGAAACCGAGAGTTCGGTCAGCTCACTTGCTCCGCTCACTCATACCACAATGCTGAAGGCACTTCAACCAGATGTTGGAACAACAACTTGGTTATCCGGTAATTTTATTGATTGTTTTTATTATAGCTAGCGTTTATGTTAGTAAGTTTGTACGTTTGCTTTCCAAACCATGTGTTATACATGTTTTTGGAATCAATGGCCTGAATTGGTATCCGGGGCCATCCTCACTTTGGATATCCTATATTAGACTTAGACTAAAGTTGGATATGCCATGTTTGGGTTCCAATTTATGTTTTTGGTCTCTATTGCAATGTACCATGATCTTTACTATTAAAGCCAGGATCCAACTCATCTCCATTGCATTTCCATTTATATATTATTGTTTTTTGATAAAAGTTTGCCATGCAAAAGTTTTTTATACTGATCATGTGTACTAGACATAAAAATAACGGGTCAAAACACTTCTAACTTTTATGTAGAGCCCATAATTTTCCTATTTTTATACGAGTGAGTTTTGTGACTTACCCCCTTACTCATAAAACGTTATTTAACTAATAAGCTGATTAAGTGGTCACCTAAATAACGTCAAATTGTTTGACAATGACAGCAAAGTGACGTTATTTATTTGACCATTTATTCAGTAGATTTAGTTAAATAGCGTTTACCGTAAGGCCGTTAGTGTATTGTATGTATATATGAAAAGCTAAGTACTTAATTTTTTCCAGAGTTGGTTTCATCGTCAATAATGTTTTCTACCCTAAGTACTGGTCTTGCTTCGACCAGAACCGTTTGGAA
The DNA here is from genome assembly GCA_951394255.1 of Polyploca ridens. Classification (NCBI taxonomy): domain Eukaryota; kingdom Metazoa; phylum Arthropoda; class Insecta; order Lepidoptera; family Drepanidae; genus Polyploca; species Polyploca ridens. The sequence continues at coordinate 11,099,665 of OX596249.1, forward strand.
GTAGTATACGTATGGTATGAACAGACTCCTGAAAATGCTGTGCACCAAACTGGCGTTGACAGGCCTAGTTGGTTAGGTGAGACCATTTGTAATGATGTTTATTTGGCTGCATATCATGTAATTGTAATTAACATAATTTATTTGTCATATTTCAGCTGGCACCTTCTACCCCGGTGTTGCCATAAACACAATGTACACTCAGGTCCAACAAAAGCTTACAATTGCTAGTCTGGTGGGTAGTGCTTTAGCCGACAAATACGTAACTACTACTCAGTTTTTGGCTCGTGGACATTTGGCCGCTAAGACTGATTTCATCTACGCGACTGGCCAGCGCGCTTCATTCTACTTCATCAACGCTGCTCCTCAGTGGCAACCATTCAACGCTGGTAACTGGAACTGGCTTGAGCAGGTACGTGTCTCAACATTATTTTTATCGTTATTGTTTTTAATGCAGTAAATTTGATTATTATGATCAACACATTAAATATTATTTAAAGAATCTCCGTGCACGTATTGGTGCTGCTGGTTATCACACCATGATCTACACTGGTACCTTCGGCGTGTCACAGCTCCGTGACCAGAACAATCGTTTGGTTGATATTTACCTTCATCGCGACGCCAACAACAACCCACAACTGCCTGTGCCTCTTTACTACTACAAGGTATGTGCATATGCAAGGCTTTAGATGAATTGAGACGTGCCGTGAATATTCTTGCTTGTACGGTTAATATCTTTATCATCGAACTTGAAATCTCTCCAAAATTAAAACAGAGCTAGATAGAATACACGGTCTTCCATTTATGTCATCAACATTCATAACTGTCTTACTTGCAGGTCGTGTATGATGCATCCAGACGTTTAGGAACAGCATTCGTGAGTATCAACAACCCCTACTACACAGAATCTGAGGCCCGTGCTCTTACCTTCTGCACAGACCGCTGCCGTAACAACAATGCCTTCAGCTGGCTCAGGTGGCAACCCGACCGCATTGACATCGGCTACAGTTTCTGCTGCACCGTCGATGACTTTAGAAGAGTCGTGCCTCATCTACCAGCGTTCACTGTTAACGGCCTTTTGGCTTAAAATGTATATTTTAAAACATAATATCTATAACATCATTAATGTGAATCAAATCAATATTTTTATTTATCAAAAATATATTATCGATTTTATCTGGATTTTTTATGACAGCTAAGAACTGACATGCTTATGTTTTCAATATACTATTTATATACCATAGAAAAATATCTTTATACTTAACCGTTAGTTTTAAGGTAAAATCCTCTAACTTTGAAAATGCTGCATTCATGACTATTTTTCACAAATTAAGGACGATATTCATTGTATTTCCGAGCACCATATCTTTTAAATAAGAAATTTGATCATTCGATGGATGATATTGGCCCTGATTCTGTTGTTCACAACTAAACTAATTTTAATCTCACTATGTCTCTTTCTAACAATGAACATAAGAAAAGGATGTAAGAAATTTAGTCCTGTCAAATTAGTCCAATGCATGTTTTCAATATAAATTTAGTCGCCATCTATCGCGGTTACGCCTAAATACACGCAAAATAAGACGGCAAAGATTAAATTGACAACTTAAAATATGTTCTATCCTTTTTCAATAATGTTCGTAAGAAAGAGATGAGATGTGACTAAAATTAGTTTAGTGCGATTTACAACAGAATCGGCACCATTGTGTAGTCACTCCATAATTACATACATTAATATTGTGTTCATAAACTAATTCGGTTCGTAAACTTACTGCGGAAACTATGTACTTACAATAGCATTGGGAACGAAGTTACCCATTAATTATTAAAGACACTACGGATACATGAATATTTAATTGATCAGCTACTTACTTACCTGAGGAGGACAAGTTTCATGGTTTCAGATGAATTTATTCTTGTTGTAATTTTCCCTTCGTCTATGCTAACATCAAAAAACCTTCTTAATACCCTCAGGAACCATTAGAACATCGAACCTTTTAGTTAAGAAACATAATTTGGGAAAATGAAAATCTTTCTTCCTTTTAGCAGTTTCAGTTCCGTGCAAAAATTACTAAGGAATCCGGATGTTCGAAATATTCGCAGCGATTTTTTAATGTATTTGCTAATCCCAATTCTAAATAATTCATTGCCCTAACGCTGCTTTGTTTGATTCTATGTATACAAAACTAAACTTTATCATAACAATTATAGCTATTTTATAATACGTTTCAATAGTGTAGTGGCTTACTGAGAAGCTTGCTCTCTGTTGAAGAACATTTTGAATGCATGGCCAACTTTAATTTGTCCTTATAGGTTTTATTATTTTGCTATGAGTAGTTTCTTTTATAGATACTGCTATTCGTCGTTAACGACGGCATAAACCACGTCGTTAACTAAATATAAGATTAAATTCCATGGTACTTAAGTAATTTTCGTAGAAATAAAACGCGGGGAAGCGAGAGTTGTCATCGTAGCATTCGTAAGGGGAGGCAGCTTCAATTCTGTTACAAATATTTCGGAACTTATTGTTTATTATGATGTTGAGGTAATAAAAATGAGAGTGTGATATGATATACGATGGTTACACGTTATAAAAATTAGTAATAAAACCTCTCGCAACAGCTAGATAAAATTTTACGGGTAGTCGATGAGATTTAATAACAGAAGACAGGTGGGAGCGGAGCGGAGCGGGTGCAGGCCATCCGTAAACGTGTCACACATAACATAACATGCCACATATTCGACGGATGCCGTTGCCAAGCAAATCTAATAAACAGACCTGTAAAAATAAAAAAAGTGATAAAACTCAATATTATACCAACTATTGTGGGAATTGACGCAAACTGAGGCTTTTGCTAGCTTTTCATATCACAGAGTGATGGCAAAGATTTTTCAAATTCTTTAATTTTACGAAATATTATACTGGGTGTTGTTTTGGTCAGCGACAAGCGACCTAGGAGCGGTAGTACAAAATATATATTCCCCAAAAATGGACTTAATTCCATTAAATACTGTAAATATGTTGAGAAATACCTTATTCAATTTGAAATAAAATTACCGCAAAGTATGGTTACTAGGCACGTGCACAGACTAGAGCTAGGCGCAAGCCGCCATCGCCCCACCCCTTTACTCCCTCGTACTCCCGTTGAGTATTATGTCTACACTTTAGCTTATTACATGATTTTCAATTTTATTTTTTTTCATTTTTATTATTCAAAAAAAATTAAGTATTTTTTTTATATTTTTTTTAGCACCAGTATCATTTGTATAATCGACCCTGAGTCGCTCGTCGCTGACCAAAACAACGACCTGTATTATAGACCTCAAGTTTGCGCCTGGCTAGTTTGCCGATAGCTCCGTATTTTTATTTATCTTTTTCAAATTATTATTAAGAGAGTGGGAAGTAACTAAGTTATAATCTTAAAATGTCCACACAGTTGAAATAGTTAAAAAATACTTTTCCAAAATATGTACACCTTGCAGGTCGGTTGCGGTCCCGATTCGCCTGGAACCGTTTGAGAAGTCTACCGACTGGTATGGCTGGCTCCTATATTTTCCAGTTTTAGACTTCCATTCTATATGCAGTTAATACAGTCAATCGGAACACGACCTCGCTAAAGATTATCGCAGTGATAGGAATAGGTAGTGCCTATTTGCCTAAACTTCGAAGAACAGAGACAAGAAACGGAGACTTCCTTAGGACTAAATTTTTTCCGAGACATCTGTCCCGAAATTTCGAGACAACACTTAAATACGCGCGAGGAGGGTCTACATACCCCCTCCATATTCGCTACCGCCCCGCGTGCGCGCAGGTTACCTTCACTTCACTCCTGTACTTCGGTTTGTTAAGTGCGCATCTTCCTGTATTGTTTCTGTGAATATTGTTTTTCACCCTCGCTCGTTTTTTGGTTCATTGGATCTTCTTAATACGACTACTTTGGCTTGAACAATACAGGAAGATGCGCACTTAACAAACCGAAGTACAGGAGTGAAGTGAAGGTAACCTGCGCGCACGCGGGGCGGTAGGGAATATGGAGGGGATATGTAGACCCTCCCCGCGCGTATTCACTATCACTAATTATCAGTATGCAACGACGAAGTCAGTAAACAAGCGTACAGCCTGCCTGATATGGTAAGCGGTTACCGTAGTCATATGGACGCTTGAAAAACATGAAAATCACTCACTCGTTACCCTTCCCCCTCCCCAATGACCTCTGGCGACCAAAATGTTCTTATTTAATTAATTACCAATCGGAATGGCAGGAAAACTTAAACTGTATGTATGTACATAAACTGTAACTAAGTATGTAGTTTTCAGAGGAAGGAGGAGGGTTTTTACTTATATATCTATTCTCTCCATTCAAGGAATCTTCTAGGTACGAAAATTCACGGAGACAATTGAGTTTTGGTGTTTGCTTCAGAAATAATATGTTATGTGGCTATTCTTGCAACAAAATCAGACTATGACGGCTTGCATTTTTGCTGCTTTTTGGATGGTGATGAATAGAGGAAGTAGAGGTATCAGTCGGAATATGGAGATCTAGTTTTCGAGTTACCGAATCCACATAAGACAAAAACACCTGTATGTTTTTTCCGGGATAAAGAAAGTGTTGTAGGCTATAAACCAGGCTATAAACTAACTTCTTGCCAAATTATATCTAAATCCGTTATTAAAAAAAATACACCCAAACATCCCAAATTATAATATTAGTGGAACAACCGGTATTATTGTTCGACTTTTGTCAGTTTATTAACTAAATTTCCTAGGCTTTGTTTTTATAATTAAGTTGAGCGCATTTAAGTTTTAAGTCAACATTAGTATGCAGGCTTTCGGTACACTAATGTTGACTAATGCCCGGTTTCAATAAACAAAAACGAATCGTTTTGCTTACCAATGGTAGGTTTTTTTATTGCCAAACTGGGCATATAGATCATTTCGTAAGCTAATTTTACCTGTGATAGCTACTTCCATATGGGAGGGTCTGCTATGCAAAGCTTTGAGGTCTTTGCTTAATTATTAGTAAAGATATAAGAGTCTTAATTTTAATAAATCTTAACCGATACCGGTCCGTAAATTATTGAAACCGGGCCTTACTAAACTTGTCATATTTATCTACCTAGGCTATGTTTATACTATACCTATACTACTTAGACCAATCTAGTGGTAACTTCAATTCACTTCATGAGTGCAAACTGAATTAATGGCTTTCACTTAGGCTTTCAATGATTAGCAGTTATTATTTGGTAGGTGACTTTTCCGAATAGATAGACTAACAACTTTCAAGTACCTGCCTAGCTAATTTGTTTAGTATAGACCGACTTCTAAAACTAGTATTTTAAACAACTGCTGTTACGATTGTATTTCGTCACTTTGTTGCAATCAGCTCCTATTTAAAATCTATTGCAAGTATGCATTTCGCTTTCTATTTCATTTCTGACAGCTGCAATTGCAAACATAAGTTCTGTTTGCAATTGCAGCTGTCGTCTATTTCTGAAAACAAATAGTTTGTTTCAAAAAGAAACAAAGTTACCTGACCTAAAGCACTGGTGTATCAGTCAGTCTGGCGCAATGAAACTGACAAAATGAGAACACAACTATGAGAAAATTGCGGTTTTGATACGTAGCTACACTTTGTCCTGACTTGCGTAGTGTTCGCAAAGCCACATAATGCATACTAAAACGATATTTGAAATAGGTAAGCAAATAAAACGCCATTTTATTTCGTATATTTATTTTTCTTTCAGTGTAGTTCATTCAAATAATTTTATTTAAAATAGTGACTTTATTGAGTGCAAAAATAAGTATGTACTTACAATGAAATCGAGTGCTCTCAAAACACTATAAATTTAATAATTTAAAAAGGAAATATTTCGTACCTATTATTACGGATATTAAAATGGATATAAATTTAATATTTTGTTTTATGAAATGCAAGTTTCAGTAGGTACGCAGAGTTATTATAACCTGAAACATTATTTTATAATAGACTATAATAATGTTTCTTATTTATGTTAGGCACATACTCACATGACACATACCGGCCTCAGGCTTGTCTAATTCAGGGAATTAAAAAATATCATTGAAATAGCCGCATGCTTATGATTCGAGTAATGTGAGGTATTTTTTGTAATGTTCTTAGGACGAATATATCGTCCTAAGCATTGTGGCATCGAAAAATATAAATCAATAATGGTGCTGATTTTGTTATCATTTTAAGATTTTAAATATAATATTTATGGACCTTTATATACTTACAGTAAACAGGAAAGTACATTGTTGGCTACAACGAGTTTATAATTGACGAAAATGGGTTTTCTATATTAAGCAAAATCATCCTTGAGGTTCTTTTCCTGACCTTATGGGATAGCCTAATACATTGTGGTCCCTATTACACTACACGAAACTTAAGTGACATATTACTTTAGACTGGCATAGATCAATTTACAAAATAGAAATAGTTTTAATGTATTTTGGAGACATACCAATAACTATCCAAAGAAAGGAAATAAATAATACACATGTTTGAACATAAAACATAACCTAAGTATTGCATGCATTAATTTCCTCAAATGCAATATATAGGTGCCGATCCTGTTGTAAATCGCACTAAACTAATTTTAGTTGCGTCACATCTCTTTCTTACGAACATTATTGAAAAAGGATAGAACATATTTAAAGCTGTCAAATTAGTCTTTGCCGTCTTCATTTGCGGGTATTTAGACGTAACCGCGATAGATGGCGACTAAATTTATATTGAAAACTAGCATTGGACTAATTTGACAGGACAAAATTTCTTACATCCTTTTCATAATGTTCTTTGTTAGAAAGAGACATAGTAAGACTAAAATGAGTTTAGTTGTAAACAGAATCAGGGCCGTAGTCTCACTAAATATAATAATATAACTATACGAACTTTCATAACTGTAAGAACGTATATTCCACGTAACTATTATACCTAATTAGTATTACTTTATGCCAAGTGTATTCAAGGGAAAAGTATAGACGAAGTAAAAGAAATACCGAAAAGAAAAGAAAAACTCGTTGAAATTATGAAACAACTGTAATTAGTTTATGTACGGTCGAGTGAAAGACGTTTAACTTGAGGAAATATTAAAATAGACTGAATAACATTTAATATTTAAACACAACAATCTAAAGGAAATTGAACTTAATTCTTAATGGAGTAGGTATATTATTGTAATGCAGCAGTGTATTTGATATTGTAGCAATATTCACTCATAAATGTAAATATAACTCGGTTCATATACCAGCTATTTGAGTAAGCCATTACACTGAATAATTTAACCTCATCGTGAGTAAGTACTTAACAGTAAATAAGAAATTGTATATTGTAACATAGTATACATTTTACGGAAGTCACATCACACCTAACGCACTATAAGAACGTAAATCAAAGATGGCCAGTCGTATCTTTAAATTAGAAAATTTTGTTATGACTGGGTCTCCATTCAAAGATAGTTTGTATTGAATAAAAACATACCTATCAATGAAACATTACAGTTTTCTTTTTTTTAAACTAGATACTTTGGCCCACTGATTATAGAACAAGGCAGATGGAGCGCGCGGAACGCGGGAGTGAGGCGAAAAAAGCAAATACAAATTGAAAAACACATACCTGGTCTTCGCTTCTGAATTTGTATTTGCTTTGTTTAACAAACCTTATTCAACGAAAAATACTTTCTTTTTAATTAACTTTGTTTAAACAAAGCAAATATAAATTCAAAAGCGAATACCAGGTATGTGTTTTTTTCAATTTGTATTTGCTTTTTTCGCCTCACTCCCGTGTTCCGCGCGCTCTATCTGCCTTTTGCTCTGTAATCTGAGCTTTGGCCATTTTCGTATTAGATTTCGTAGTACGCTTAGCTATGATGTCACCCGTCAAGTACCAGGATAAGTATTATAGATTTGTTGTCTTTTACAAATATCGTTCAATTTTATTTGTTACACACTTCAAAGTACACAAGTCATTCGAAAACATTTCTTCAGTCACTCGCACACGTAAAAGGAACATCAAAATGTCTCATCATAATTAATAAATAACACGCAAATTGCATTGCTATTTTTAAAATAATTCAGATATAAATTTCAATTATAATGTAAATTGATAGGTATCTTTATTTTATAACGATAAGGTAATTAGGTACACATCAACAACGTCATACAATAAATTCGAAAACAATACAATACATACAATAAATTAATTATTTTAATCAACAATGTTTATTTTTAGTAATAATACTTAGAATTTTGGTGCTTTTAGCTAACACAACACATTTATAACAAGAGATTTCGTGGTTAATAGGTACCCAAGGTATGTACTTATCATATATTTCATGGCATTTCTAATAATAAATAATAATAATATTAACATAGTTATTCGATCATATATTGCGATACTTGTTTACTTGCTACTTCAATTAGGTACTTATTATTAATATTGTGATATCAATAATTTTGAAATGCGAAGGTAATTAAAAAAAAAAAAACGTAATCTTTAAATTAACAATTTATATTGTCGCGGAACGAAAGGGAAGCGAATTTTTGCAATGAAATTGTACATAGCATAATAAACTTTATGTCAATTGTATAACATACAAACTAAATATGAGCCAAAAAGCGAGAATTCTCGAGAATGCGCGAGGATTCCGCGGAATACGATACAATTTCGTTGCAAAATGTCGCTTCCCTTCCATTCCGTGGCAATGTAAATAGAGCCTTAAAGAGTACGTCTAAGTTTTATAGTATCATGAGGATATTCTTTATTCTAATCTCGGGAATTTATCTGAAGCATTTTATTTATTTTATGACCATCCTTCGTATTTTAATAACATAATATTAAGATAACGCTTAACGTGCCGATGCCACAGCAAGCGGTCTAGAATTCTACGGTCAGAGTTCTACGTGCGTTCTCCTTGACCGCCGCGGTCACTGTGTGCATTGATCAAAAACGCCGCATAGATTACAGTGAACGCGGAACTACGTTAGTACTATTATTTATTCTGTGGCGGAACGCAGTAATCTGACCTCAGAACTCTAAACCGCTCGCTGTGGGATCCGCGCCATACATTTTAAGTAATATAAAACCTATTTATGATTTACTATACAGAATGAAGCAAAGTTTTGGGGATTTACGGTCTAAATAAACTGTTGGAACATTTTGAAGATATATAATGTCCTAGTGGGATGACAACACCTTAACTACTTAAAACAGATTATACGGTAGTCCCAAAATTCCCCAAAATTCTACGCCACCCTTACGGGATAAAACTACGAGAAACTCAACAACTAAGTACCTATAACTAGGTACCTATAAAAAAGCAACACTGACTAGTTTCATCTCACTGTATTGTACTTTAAAAGTAAATCAAAAGAGATACCAGTAAATGTTGCCATATCTATGTTAAATAATAATGAAATGGAATGCTGCCTGTTTTAAATACATATATTTATTAAAATTATTATTTTTTCAATGTTATTTTTACTTTAACTTGACAGTATGAGGGCTGAATTTAGTAAAATCATCCAAATATAGGTGCATACTTTAACTATGAATTCATACACGTTATCGCACATAATATGTAAAAGGCATTTTACAAAAGTTTCTCATAATAAATATATAAATAGGTATGTACATAATAAGGTGTAGACGATAGAAATATATTGGGTTCCACTCAATCAGAAAGCAAATTCTTAATTCAGTGCTTGTCTAACCTAGTGATAATAATTTCCATATAAGATAGAATTTGGTCGCGAAATATGCTAATTGTAGTTAAGAGATATAGGTATAATACAATACCCGAATGAAGGCCTCCAATGCAGTATATACATACAAAGATTATAATTATATCTCGTAGGAAAAGTATCACTAACATATTTTATGATTAAATTGGCGTATGGTGTAGGTATCACTCAACTCTGTTAGACAAAACTACATAGGAATCTTTGCCTATATCATTAATATCAAAATAGGTACATGCAGGGGTTTCATAATAAGGTACCTACTCAATGAGAATATTAAATGCATTTTGCGATCCTACATTTTATTTTAAATCAGATAAATACTATCCTTATATAAATCTTAATAAGTACTACATGAGATAGATTAATCAATTTAGATATAATATAACGTTTTTGTCAACGGAATGAGCACTAGTGGGTAGAATTTTGTTAACTCCGCCGTTACTGCAAATGCTACGCACAGGAATACTCGACTTTTGTATAACAGTAATAAAATTCGTTACTTTAATCGATCGCAAAAAGAGGTCACACGACGCGACAGTAATCGTCGACAAAACTTTAACACAATTATATCTACTTCTAATAGGTATAATATAATATTATAAACGTCTATCTACATTAACAAATTAAGAAACTCACGAAACAATTTTAGGTATATGGTGTACATCGTTCTTACGATAAAAATGAACTTACTTTTTACATTATGACCAAAATTCTCACAGCTTTGTCTTTCATTGTTCGCTTGTCAGCGAGTAGTACGAGTAAATTCGTTAAACACTAGACTATAAGGTATATCTATATGTAAAGGTATTTTAGTCGTAAATAACACTAACGATACCGATCCGTACGAGTTCGATCGCACAAATCATGACGAGATGGTCAAACATCAAGAAAGTACTGGACAATGAGGACGCGCAGGGATCTTCAACGATTAAAAGATAATATAACAAACACAAGAAAACGCGACCGCCGATCCATCTTCAACAGTCAAACATATTTTACCTACAGCAATATCGAATCACTCGAAACAATAAGATATGGAGAAACAACAAGAATTGTGAATAATGATAACATTAGAAGCGATGCGTTTATATATTACATTTTGTATTAAAACATCGAACTATGAGATCATAACAAAGATAACACTGATCATATCAGTATTATAACGAATCACCACAATGACACGAAATTTTAGTCTTAGAAGTTATTATATTATTGCCACAGATACGAGTATAGGTATTACACATGATTTACTGACCAAACATGCAACAAAATACACAAAATGGATAAAAATGTAACGTATTAAGTAATTAGGCCTGGTAAGTTGATGAATATAGTAGGTACCTACAACTTAGAATCAACGATTATGTAGGCGGCTATTCGGTCACCAAGAAGTAAGGTTGCTTACGCACAAAATAGTACACCAAATAATGTTACCATCAAGAAAAATACTTTTTCAATAAAAGAAAGATTAATTACAAGAAAGATAGTAAAGAGGTAGGTAAAAAAACTCAGTGACGTTTAAACTCTCTTTCTCAAACCCCAGACACTCACTCACACACAATGTCACAAAGACGTCCTATAAAGTTCTATCTATTCCTACAAAGACAAGGTAGGTCCCAGATTCAATTTGGAGTACCTACTCCTTTTGGTTGTATTATTGAATGAAACATCAGAATAGGCAAGAGTTTTATTGAATGATTCCTATTGCCTATATTATATTTTTATGGCATCGTTTACTTACTACGTCTTTTATTTATCTATTTATCGTTTTTGTTACCATCATTTTAATTTTTAAAACTCTCCTGAAGTAATAGAAATACCATAAGCACGTCGATAATGGAGTGATATTGCGTAAACTGAGACAGCGTGTCAGTAAACTTTTTTGCAATAAGCATAATGGATCTATACTTTCGGTATTATTATATCCCTCGGAAATATGAAATAAAGATATCTAGCAATTAACAATGAGAGCTCGACCGACAAACTACTGTCTACATTGACATCTGTTGTCGTTATGAACACCTTTCGTATTAATAAAGTTGTGTAGCCGTTCAAGCCAATATTGATGTTACGGCATTGGCCTTTTATTTATTTCAATAAGGAAATATCTTATGACTAAAAACAGTTTCAAATTAAATATTATTAATTGATTATAATTCTGCTCCGCGATACGATACACATTAGAAATGAGGCCTAGAATTAGTCGTCATACACAATTTAGGTACCAAATGAAAAAGTTTTAGTAAATATTTTAAGTTCAGCGTATGAAGTCATCATTGTAACCATTTGATATCTATAAAATATTGTGAATATACCTACTTAAAATATTAAAAAGTTTAAACTGCGGTAAAATATTTCCAAACATGATTTTCATAAAATTACCTACCTATGTGCTTTTCATTTACCCCTTACAAATGCTACGGAAAAAATAAAAACACTGACATTACCGGATCTACAAAGCCGTTTCGAATTGCTACTTCACTTTGTAAATATTTAATGTAGGTTCTTACTTGAGCATGAATATTACAAGGAAATTCTTTGACCGTAACACTTATATCTGTGGAAAATTTCAAATATTCAATTCATTATTTATATTAAAAATATTATATCAATGGGAATTATAAATAGTGAAATGTTGATTAATCCTATAATAGTCACAAGATCTAAATATCACTTTGGTGTTAGAGTATATTAATATTATTCGTAATGTCATATCACCATCACCACCGTCTGACATTCCTCGCTGTGCCGAACATTATCTACAGCGACAATTGCAAACGTAGTCTTGCTTTCAAACCGCCGTTTCTAAGTCTTCAGAAACTAATTGAAAGTGTTCTTGGCCTGGAATAAAAGGGCATGATTAATTGTAACATTTCAAGCAAGGAAGACGTAAATTATTACAAAGTAACAAAGCTGGTTGGCGATACAGGTGATACGATTTGTATGGCGGACGACAATTTAGTTATGTTTGTATAATTTATGCCTCATCATGAATGAAACAGACAGAATGTGCCGAATTTACCAAAACAAGGCGACATTTCAACCGAGGTAAGCACGTTCGTTCGGTGCATATCATTAAACACGAAACAAATAAGGTGCCTAAACACAATGAACATCATTTGAAAACAGATATGATTCGACTCGAATGGTTTGGTCAATTAGTTGTTCTATTCTGTTTTCCGTTTCAATACTGTGTGCTCACACATCATTGATCCTCAGATCAATTTAATCCGTTTCCCAAATAGTATCTACCTTTTACTAAGTGCGATGACGTAGAAATTTGTGTTGCTTATCTATCAAAAAAAGAAAGAAAGACAAACATTTATTCTGTATTAGTAGTATTGTATGGCAAATCATCGCATGAACCAACATAACTTCTTTACATAATCTCATCTCACTAATCTCACTAATATTATAAATGCGAAAGTTTGGATGGATGTTTGTTACTCAATCACTCTTCAAAAACTGAACGGATTTGGATGAAATTTGGCAAGCTGATAGAATATGTTCTGGATTAACACATAGGGTACCTTTTATTCCAGAAAAACAATAGGCCCCTCTGGAACGCATATGAAACCGCGGGACGTTCTCTCTTACGTTCCAAATTCGGATCAGCCCGACAGGGGAAGTAGTTCCACCTCTTACTTAGAGGTTTGCAGACATATTCTGAACTTCGTCCCTTCCGCTGCCGATACGCGTGGGTGATACCCCTGGTGTTCCTAGCGTCTACATACTACGGTAAACGCTTACCTCCAGGCAGTCGTATGTTTTTTTCTACCTTAGTAGTATAAGAAAAACCTAACAGCGATAATGTTGCGTCCGATATTTCATATACTTTACTCACTCTCTAGGTAAGCCGCTAGGTCATGGTCCTCAGCACGTAGAGCGAGGTGCCTTGGCGTGAGTCCGGCATGATCCTGCCGAGTTAAGGACGCTCCTCCGGCCACGAGCATGCAGCATATAGCACGCCTCTTTTGCGCGGCTGCTTTATGCAGCGCAGTCTGCCCGCGCTCATTGTCGCGCATATTTAAAATGGCAGTCGGTGCGCATGCGATCAAATATTTTATAATCTCCTTATTGCCGTACCGAGCAGCAATGTGTAGTGCCGTCTGTCCACTCGCGTCTATTGACAGGAGCGAATAGCCCGCAGAATGGAGTTCTTTCATCTTTAACAATATGTGTTTCTGTTATGTGTTTGTCAAGTTATACATTGGTGTTTGTTATCGATTCCAATCTAAAATCCATTGTTAATTAAATTTTCAGTTAGGCTAAGTTTAGATAGGCATAGTAAGTATTTTAGTTCTGTATCTGCCTTCAGGTACCTATCAATTACACTATTCATAAACCATAACTTGAACGCAATTTTATTAGTCAGCTTAAGGCGGCCCTCTGTGGCCGGCGCAACTTCAACGCGAGCATAGTCTAAAAGCTTGTTGTTTCATCCAACGTAATGTTTGACTGCGAATAAAGAGAGATAGCATCAGAGCCGTCGGTTATCAGTCGGTAAATTCCGCTGATCACTCGCGGCCGCTTCGCTAGGTCGTCATTCATGATTTCGCATTCATAAAACTTGTTCCAGGAGTATACTTCTTGAGAAAAAATCTTACAAGTTTGTGAAAAAAAAGTTAGTTATTTAGAATCTCCAATACATTTGCAAGCCTGGTATCTTAATGTTTTCTTTACTTTTACAATTTATAGGTACATTAGATATGGCCAAAGTTCAGGCAAAAACGCTGTTTTTCGGAGGCTTTGACTGAATTTGTTTCACACTTTTTTTAAATTACGCCAAGATACAAGGCTAGATATAGTACACAAGATACTAATTTGTTCAAAATATCTAACGAAAAATGTTTAACAACGCCATAATAAGTACAGGGGTTTTGTATGAAAAGTATGACGAATTGAGTCCTCTTAAGGAATTCGTGGAGAATGTTAGAAGGTAAATATTCTCTTACCAGTTTCAAATCACCGAGTTTGGCGGCTTTGAGAAGAGCGTCAGATGTTTTTTCCAATAAATTTCTGGAACAACGTTAAACTTTTACATCGAGCTACAATATTGCAGAAAAAATAATCAAGTTTTACAAGATAAATAATACCGATAGATGCTCTGCCTGTTCCGCTCACTTGGATGAATAAAATATTTTGAAGTTGTAATCTACAAAAAAACTGAAAGAAAATCTACACTAACTAATATTATATATATCTCACCTATAGCCAAACACTTCTTGATCAAGTCCAAACAGTTTTTCATGAATGCTGCATGCAATAGAAGAAAGAAGAGATAGAGTGCAGATTTCAGTTACGAGACAAGTGTGCGACGTGCTTTAGTAGTCATACGTGTGAGGTTAACCTACCGACACAATCATCAAATTATTGCAACCAACCAAATGCCCGCTAACTGTATAGTTCTAAGCGTGCTGCTTTCAAACTATTGTTAGATTAGATAGATTATTCACTAATTACTTTTTGTTAACACGCACACACTTTATATTTGCGATTGCTTTGATATTATTTTTAAAGAGCTTATTTTACTAGGTGTAGCAAAAAGTCAATGCATACATTCTGTCACAAATAGGAAAATCTACGACAGGTAATGCCATGTAATCCCGCACTGCCCACACTTTTGGTCGAGTTGGTTTTATGGCTGTTAAGCTTGAAATATGTCTTCCTTTTCCTGCCCTGAGTTTATCTGCTACCTACCAAAACGAGGTGAACGAGGTCTGTAGGTACAATTTGATTCTAAAACGTAATAAAGGGTTTGATTGTTACATAATATCAAAGTAATCACTCGAAAATTACTTCTAGAACTAGCTAGACTAGATCTATAGATATGACACACACAATCACACGATAACATTGAATATAATCTTCATACTCACGTCTTGAATCGCGCTATTGAGTCGTGTGTGGGTTGATTGTCTTTTGCTGGTGGGCTAGTGCAAAGAGGTGGTGAGTTGGACTCCTGAGTGGGTATTGTGACAACTCTTGGAGGAGCAGGTGGTGGTGTCGTTTTGGGAGTGGTAGGGATTGGTGTTTTGGGGACAGGGGGAGTAGTTGTAGGTGTTGGGACGATATCAGGTATTGAAGGTGGTGGAGTCTGTGGCGTTAGCAGCTCTTCAGACGTCCGAGCTGGACTCCCGAGACCAGATTCGCTGCGTATAAAAAATATCATAAAGAATTAAAATAATGTTGTTAATTAATCAGTTCGTGTACCTTCAAATGGTAGATTAAGTGCCTACAGCATCATGGCATCATGCCAACTATAATAAAGCAGATTTAAATTCATGTAGAGAATATCTGTAACTAGTATATACTTTTTGATATTGATTTAGTCAATAAAAACCGCAGAGCTTTGCATGTCGAAGGATTTATGTTTTATTTCACTTTTTTTGTAGCGCTACTCTTTGAAAGTAGCTCAACCCAATGAGTAAAAGTAAATATCAATGAAACGAATTCCAGTCCAGTTGGTGCCTTTTGGTTCAGGGAGCTTTGCCTAGCTGTATTCAGCTACACCATTTAACTGATGTACCTTATAAATGGTTTTTATAAAAGTAGCAACCAACACGAATTCCATTTTAACTGAAACGAAAAGGCTAACAACACTTTTCACTTAGTTGTAAATAAATATAGTGAGGAAACAGAGGTGTCCTCCTCTATTCACAGTCCACGCCATCCATGTAGAGATTTTAATAAAGGTACTTAGATATTGATGGAATATCAACCATGTATTAAATTAAACAATCATATTTTAATCATATTTTAATAATGTAAAGAAAGCATTAAAATCTAATAAATGATTGATTAAGTACTCTAGATCCTACTAATATTATAAATGCAAAAGTTTGTGACTCTTTCACGCAAAAACTACTAAACGGATTTGGATGGAATTTGGCATAAAGATAGAATATGTTCTGGATTAACACATAAGATACTTTTTATCCCGGGAAAACATACGATCCTTCAGGAATGCGGGTGAAACCGCGCGGGACAGCTAGTTATTTATACGACGGGTCGGTTGAGGTGGAGTTTATATACCCTAACTGCCACGTCATAAGTTCGACTCCAAATTGCTTCATGACTCCAACTCAACACAAACATGTGCATATCTGTTTGTTCTGGGTCTGTATCATTTTAAAATATAGGCAGTCACTTTGTAACCATAATGCTTTTGAGTTTAAATAAAGAAGAGCGCGCTCCAGCGAGCTTATTGCTGTACTCGAACTAGCTCGTTGCTATCGCGTATCATATATCAGAGAAGCACGTGACGTGTCACATCTACCGTATAATTTGAGCACGTTATAAAAAACATTGGCTGCATATCAACTATCTAAAAGATACCGAGTGGGGCTCTTTGAGTAAGCTTATCGCTGCCATTTATAGGATTTGACTTACCTAGCATGCGACTCGGGAACGTCAAGTGAAACTCCAGCGCTTGGCGTGTCGACACTCTGCGAGATATCCAGTGATACGGAGAGACCCGTGGTAGTGTCTAGTGAGACTGAGGCAGCGGTTCGCTCGAGAGAGCCCGTCGCCGTCGTGTCAGGATGCGCCGTCGACTCCGTGTCTGGCGTCAGCGGCACCGCGTCCAGAATGTATATATTTTCATGCCCAATATCTGTTGGATAGTGGAGATTCTCCTGTGCTTTGTCGATGCGGAAGAAACGCTCCGCTGTTACGGCTGAAATATAACTCACTTTATTAACACGTGGAAGTGTTTAGAATGAGAAATGATGGTTTAATGATTAGCAGTAGTTGTCAGTCTACAAGGTGATGTAAGGAAAATTATGCTTATATCATTACGGGTTAACGTATATTGAATACAATATTCAAACACTCTTTATCATAAAACCAGGCAAGTACGTTTCGGACTCGCATACAGAGGGTTCTGTACTATAAAAATTAAACCCACAGAAATGTGTGGCTTTCATACTCTATTGTGTAATTTTGCTTTGGCTTTGGTTTTAGGAACAAGAAACAAAATAAATATTTTGTACGTACACAAGCGTTGTAACATTATTTTATTTGACTATATTATTATATATTAATGTTATTTTTGATATAATTAGTATTATACTCGAAAAAAACGGAACACGAAACGGACAAAGTATTGCCATAATAACAGGCACAAACAATTTTTACGCTCTAGGTATGGATTCCTAAAAATGAAGTACGTAGAACTATATAGAATAACAATGAAGTAGAATTTAGTTACAAAGGGTCTAGCCGTATAAGTATAGGCAATCTGCCCCCGATAGAAATTCCTATCAATGACTATATAGTCTTTTAGGGGAACCTATGAGAACTTTGTACGTATACTTATTTTAGCCATAGATGAAGTGGTTGTAAAGATATACAAAAAAATAACAAAAATTAGGGACTTTCAAAAATTTTTTTTTTCTCGGTAACTACTTTACGTAGACAAAAAATTCCAAAAGCATATTATAGAAGACTCCCTAAGATATATTCTCCAATTTTTTTCACATCCAAAGTTTCGTCTTTAATAATAATAATAATGGTAAATAAAATTTACAAGTTATTTTTATAAGTTTCCAATTAAGTGACCACCTCGAAAAAATTAAAGTGAGTGTGCTTTAGTGTCCTTTATTCACCTATTCATTCATAATTTAAATCCAACGGGGACAACATAGTCAAAAAAGTAATAATTACATGGCCACCCGTCGCACTGTATGATTTTGCACGTTTTATTTTTTAATTAAGATATTTTTATAATAAAAGTAGCACAGAAATAATAATTTCATTCGATTTACTAAAGCATATTCGCTCCGAGGGCAAAAGTATTAGCGTTCATAAGTGTCAATTTTAAGAACTTTAACCTCGATAAGTTTCCTATAATTTTTCATAAGACGCCATCTCTCCCCTAAGAAGGCAGAACTTCATAACCGATCACAGATACACACTGACACTAAGCCGCACAGAAAATATAAGTGTATCAGTTGGGCTCGAAACGAAAAGCAAGTTACAACTTGCATGCATAATCAGCTCATATATAATATGAGTGTTATTGAGCATGATCGTTTGCTTGTTAAATAATTAGACTATTGGTAAATTAATTCAAGATAAAGATAGACTAGTTCCAGTTCCGAACATCAGATGGCGTGTATAATTCCGACATTATAATATAAATTCTTATTATAGTATAGTGCAGAATACGACCGCTAGACAGTGAATTCCCAAAACTTTTACAAAGCTTTAACTCGTTTTGCCAATATGTCAGACTTATTGCGTTTGTCTTATGATTTAGTGATTTATTAACTACGTCAAAAGTGACAGTTGTTCTAAATTAGTTCTAAGTCTATAAAAAATGATTTTCTATAACTTTTATGACTTTTATTTTAAAGCATACCAGACACCTTATATCTGGCCCCGTAAAAAGGAGGCAAAAGCAATATTGCAAATGGTTTTTTTTTCTAACGAAATTACAGCAGATCTTATGAAATTCAACAATCCCGAATTTTATAATGCATTGAATTGTATATAATTAGTGATAATTTTACCCAAACATGTTGTAATAACGTAGCAAGCAGTCGGAATTATACACGCCTTCTGATGTTCGGAACTGGAACTAGTCTTACTTTAAATTGAAATTAAATTTACCAATAGTCTAATTATTTAACAAGCAAATGATCATGCTCAATAACACTCATATTATATATGAGCTGATTATGCGTGCAAGTCGTAAATTGCTATTCGTTTCGAGCCCAACTGATACACTTATATTTTCTGTGCGGTAGGCGGTTAACACACTGCCATGCACCACGCTGCATGTTGCGTGTCAACGCACTTACGCGCGTGGGTGCGGGGCGAGACGCATGTAGGCGCGTGATCTGTATGAACGCGCGTGGATGCATTTTCTGTGTGTTGGACTGTGCATCTTTTTTATACAAACAGAGATAATTACAAGCAACGTTAAAACACGCATTCACGCGCTACGCTGCGTGGCACTGTGTTAACCGCCTCAGTGTCAGTGTGTATCTGTGATCGGTTATGAAGTTCTGCCTTCTTAGGGGAGTGATGGCGTCTTATGAAAAATTATAGGAAACTTATCGGGAGTAAAGTTCTTAAAATTGACACTTATGAACGCCAATCCTTTTGCCCTCGGAGCGAATTGGCTTTAGTAAATTGAATGAAATTGTTATTTCTGTGCTACTTTTATTATAAAAAATATCTTAATTAAAAAATAAAACGTGCAAAATCATACAGTGCAACGGCTGGCCATGTAATTATTATTTTTTGACTATGTTGTCCCCGTTGGATTTCAATTATGAATGAATAGGTGAATAAAGGACACTAAAGCACACTCACTGTAATTTTTTCGAGGTGGTCACTTAATTGGAAACTTATAAAAATAACTTGTAAATTTTATTTACCATTATTATTATTATTAAAGATGAAACTTTGTGTGAGAAAAAAATTGGAGAATACATCTTAAGGAGTCCACTATAATATGCTTTTGGAATTTTTTGTATACATAAAGTAGTTTACGAGAAAAAATTTTTTTTTTAAAGTATCTCATTTTTGTTGTTTTTTTATATATCTTCACAACCACTTCATCTATGGCTAAAATAAGTATACGTACAAACTTCTCATATGTTCCCCTAAAAGACTATACAGTCATTGATAGGAATTTCTATCGGGGGCAGATTGCCTATACTTATACGGCTAGACCCTTTCCGAAAATTTATCTCACTTGGAATAATAAAACAACTGACAGACATCTCAACCAGCGTACCACGTCGTACCTTCGCCAGCCTAAGAGGAGGTAAGAACACTGACTCGGAACGTTAGAATAAGTATCGGTAAAAACCGATCACGTGCGAGTCGGATGGTTATACAGTGAGTTCCATATAGGGTTGCCAACTCTAAAATCTGGCAACCAGGACAAGAAGCGTGTAAACCCCGAATATTGGAGCTAAGAATCCGGACCTTTCAACAGTGTTTTTTAGTAACATAATAAAAGAGTTTACGCTCCCCGGACGCCCTTTAAGCTAGGACAATTTCGGGGAACCCCAGACGGATGGCAACCCTAGTTCCATATAATAAAGATAAAACCAAATTTTGCTTTGACATTGGTAGCAAACAAAATATTAATTTTGTAACAAAGCTAGTTTTTATAGTATCTATCTTAAACTATCATGTAAAATAACTACAGGATATAGTAAATAATATTATACCCAAATTACAATTATGTAATAACGTTTTAGAACTATGGCGTAGCTATGAGTTAGAAGCATGAGATAGTCGGACTGACTGACTAAGTTGCCACGACAATAGATATGATAAACTTGTATCTTAAACCGTTTTTTTGTTACCTGATATACGTGTTCGTATACGTGATCGATAAACTGTGACGAATCATGAAACAATACCAATACAAAAAAAAGGTATTACAAATAATAAATCATACGTGGTCATACGAGTTAATCCTGTGTATTTTGCAAAGATGAGTACGGTATAAAGGCACGAGTACATAACAAACAATAAGCAGTGGATACGAAGCAAGGGATGTAAGAACTTACAGTCGACGAACCACCAGTCGACTAGGTTCGAGTACGCTTGAGATTCTTTGATCATGTTTTGAATGAGGGTGCGCATTTGTTCCAAGTCGGCCGCCGGGTTCACGTCTAAAGTGCCTACACGTTCCGCTGTAACGAGACAATGTTAACAACATTATGAATAAAGTGTTTAATTCAATGTGTTAATGTTATGAATGAGAAGCGTGCTGCTTTTATCTTTACCTACATGTTTATTATTATAACAGCTTTTGCCGTATGGTTTTAACCGCGATCCCGAGGAATCTTAATTACTTGAAATACATCTTAATTTCTAACAAAAACAACAAATAACAATTGTTATTAACAGAATGCAGAATTTAAAAAAGCCCTTTTCAGTACATCCCTTAAGAAATAAGAAAAAAGGTGTCCTCAAAATTTCACGTTTCAATGACCAGTGGTTTGGGTTCACTGTTGATTTCACTCTCTCTCTGTACTTAATTATCAGATAGCCGTAATATTTTCTTGTGAAAATACAAAGTGTACCTAAGTACTTGTGAAAATAGTACCTGCACTATTCTCGTGCTTGTGATACTGCACCTGTGCAGGTTGCAGATACACATTTAACACATTATATAACATTACTATTGTCGCTTACTAAAATGCTTCGTTAATATTTTATTACTTACATATTAAGTTTCAATGACATAGGTAGATAGTATATAGATATAGCATAAATTTGATTGACATCTAAAAAACCTCGTCACTGACTCACTGATGATCATCAAAACTCTTAGGGTACTTCCTGAAGTCCTAGAAAGCTGAAATTTTGTATACTAACAGAAAAAGTCTAAAATTTGGAAATTTACCCATAAAAAAATTACAAAATAAAAAAATATTGTCATACATACAAAAAGAAGTGAAATACCACCAAAAACATTTAAATGTAAAATGTTGCCAAGATATGCCTTATAATTACTATACTACAACTTTTTTACCATATGGCTTGCACCGTCAAAAAGTTATCATGTAGGGCTAAAAAAATGTTAATTACTTTTCTGTAATACAATAGTTCTTGTAGTAGCGAAACAGCCAAGCCACATATTTTGACTTAGGTGTAGAGTTTGTGAAGCTAGGGCTTGTAAAGTTAGGGCGTGTAAAGTTATAATCTTGGCTCTACATGAGATCTGATAACTTTTTGACAGTGTATTTATTTTCGAATATACCTAAGTATATGTGATATTCTAATATAAATCTTTGTGGAGAATCTCTTTCTCATTTGGTAAACCCTTCTAGCCTCATTCATTGCTCTTCATTAATTTGGGATACAATTTAACATTAATAGGTATACATTATTGTGACAATATTGACAATCGTTTTTGTCGAGAACCTATTACAATTCGTTGCTCAGCTGGAATTTGTGTAAGAAAATTGCTAAACTGGCCTGGCCATCGGCGCGGGCTGTATGGATAACAAGGTCAATCGATCCTTTCAATACAAATACACAAGTAAAAATAAATATTAATACTGATTTAGTAGGATTACCAGAAGGATTAGGGAAGATATTATATTATCGAGCAGTTCAGCTTTTATTATTAAAATTCAAAATATCCTACAACTAGTATTACTTTAGCCTACTTATATACTACTATTATAAAACAAAGCTCCCCGCCGCGTCTGTATGTCTGCCTGAGAGCGATAAACCCAAACACTACTGAACAGATTTTCATACGGTTTTTACCAACGGACGGAGTGATTCTTCCTCATGAATCATGGTTAATTCATTAAGGTTTTGTGTTAATTAGCTGAAATATGACGATGATTGTTAAAGATGTCGGAATAAGATCATGCCGCGCGGATAAAACTATACTCTGCTACCCGTGCAAAGCCGGGACGGGTCGCTAGTTAAAAATACTGAAATTTTGTTTATATGTATTAGTATCACAATCATGCTGAAGCGGCTACATGGATTTGAATAAAAATTTGCATATACATAGATTGGAATAAATCATAGGGATTTATTCATACTTCTTAAGAGAATGTCCATAGATTATATTATTAAACGGTTTAAAGTGAACATCTACTTTTGACGCTGACTTTACATTACACTAGACAGATTCTGATTAACAAAATGTTCTAACAGGTAAACCAGAATGAATATGTCATACCTGTTTTGGCAAGTAGTTCCTTATCGTAATGATGCCTCTCGTAATCAGCCATCGTAATGAGATTCACAGTGAGCGTTAGTTTGTCCAATATGGTTTGGCTGAAACAAAAATATTCTTTCATTAATTTGCAACTGTATCTTATACTTAAAGATTTCGTAAAAACTGCTGAGAAAAGAGTCGAAAGAAGTTTCAGATCCAGAAATATTTCCAACCAAAATTAATTCATCCATGTTGCGTCAATTTTATACCGGACTATAAAACTGTATTTTACTATTATGAAGAGCAATTTAAAATAATTTATCCAGAGCTTTCCCAGGAAATTAAATATGATAATTTATTTTCAGTACATTCAATAACATGTAACATGATGTAAGTAAACACCAACACACCTTTTGTGAGCGCTATCCATTTATACTTAAATCATTTGGGGAAAAACTAGCTACACCCTGATGTAGTAAATCTATAGACAATATAGTTCAGTTTGTTAAGGCTGCATAAATCGTCAGAGAAATTAACTTATGTGGCGATCACAATAGCCAATCTGAGAGCACAGTGATACATGCTCCTAGAAAGACTTAAAGACTACCTAACCCAAATCTTCCTTGACGTCACTACCACTGACCATCGCGTTCATCATCAGGCCTCTTTTCACAAATGAGGATGAAAGGGAATGGGCAATACTCCACCACGCATGCCCACTGCGGATCGGTGGAGGTAGGCTAGTGGTCAACCTACTGTTGGACTTTTTCAAGCCGCCTAGGAGGCATCCAACTAGCTTAATGACTATCACAATTAAGTGATAACCGGGACCAACGGCTTTACATGCCTTCAGAAGTACGAAAACGCTCGATTTGAAATACCACCAGGCACCGACCACGACGGTGGTAGC
Source organism: Polyploca ridens (assembly GCA_951394255.1). Classification (NCBI taxonomy): domain Eukaryota; kingdom Metazoa; phylum Arthropoda; class Insecta; order Lepidoptera; family Drepanidae; genus Polyploca; species Polyploca ridens. Next base: position 11,123,992 of record OX596249.1, read on the forward strand.
TTTGCTTTGCCGATCGATTAAGAACGGCTAATCAAGCTACACCACGAGCGCTTCCCTCGCCACCGCGTTAAGTTGCATAATTTGACCACTTACGGTGCAATGACCCTGCCAGGTTTCCTCTTGGCGAGCATGGTGGCCTGGTTGAGCCTGGACAGCGTGATGACGGATGGCGCGAGCCTGCACGCCTCGCCGTCCACTTGCATCGGTATCACCTTCGTCGTCACGATTCTGGCAGTCTTGCACTGCGTGATACAGGTGCCGTGGCCACCCGCTTGCAGAAGAGGCTAAACACACACACGCATTTTATACAACTTGTTACAGAAAGTGTATATCTATCCGAAATGGGAAGACTACATCACGTAGTCCGTATAAAAAGTTTCAGCACCAAGTTCCTTCCAAGTTATCTGAATTAAAATCATAACCAACGTGTCACCACTCATTTACGGGTCTTTCGCGATCCTCTTTTGCGATCTGTGCGCCTAGTACCACGGGAGTCGTGTACTCTTATGGATATACTATTTCCGTTACACGTTGTATAATACTTTCCGAATTCCTTCGTTAATAAATGCCTAGAATATACATATAAGGAACCTGTATGCAAAATGTCGAGATTCAGAACCTCAGCTGTTTATGTTGTTTATAAATCAGTGAAGGACAAGTCTTTTTGTGGGTGGATAGAAGATTATATTTCCAAATAAATTAGGTATTTTAAATTAAAATTAGGTTTGTAGTATATAATACTGAATAAACTAAGTACCTAACACCTAACTTACATCATGATAACATTAACACATGCGTTATTATTTTCTTCTAATTTCTGTCATCCCGGCTCGGATTGAATGATATTCAAATAGTTATAAAACCGAATAAAGGTGCACAATTTCACTAAGGAAAAGATATCCACAGGGATTCACCAATCTTCACCCTTGTTTCGATAGTGACATATAAATTTTGTATTTTCACTGTTCGTGCTGCTCTTTCCTGTCGCATAAACTTACATCTTTATGTAGAAAAAGTTGTTTGCTAAAAGTTACGGTGCCACACTTTCGGGACACTCGTGCTTACAAAGAATTGCCCAAGAAATCGATTCTGATTCGTACTCACCAATTGATATGTGGTTAATCCTACTACTTCGATTAAGCCGTCTTCGGTGGAGGGTTCAAAAGCCCCTCCTGACTTATTCCAAGGGTGAGTACCACCCCCGTAACTGTAAACATTGGAAATATTAATATTTGTAAAACGTTCATTTGTTTTCAGTATAAATACTAAACACAAACAAAAGCTAACTTAATATAATGTATACAGCAAATAGACTTATGAAATACCAACATGCTTGTGAATACTCTATCGCGAATCATTTATTATGAAATCTAAAGCGTTGTTAATATTCAATCAACAAGTCATTTAACGACTAACATATTAATGGCAATAATTAAATGATACTATCCATTAAATGAACATTGATCTTTAATCTCCACTGCAATGTATAATTTGTATAGGAGTCTGTCATACCTTGGAATGTTTAAGAAAACAATTGCGTGGACTTTGTGCTCCCTTAACACAGGAGTGAGGTCCTTTCCGTCACACTCCATTGTGACGAAATCTGCCAACCCTTTCCACTTGCGTTGCATGAGATCCTTGCCTCCAGCCGTTCCATAAAACAGCTTATTTCTTATTCGAGAGTTAAACTTCTCTGGGTGCGCCTCTGTAGATAAGCAAAACTTTATGTTTTCACAAAGCTGGTAATATATTCAGCTTGAAGGTAATACGTTGAACATACGGATCGATGTCGACCACATAACTACAATACTTAAAGCCTTTGCCGACCCTACTCAATTCAGTCTCATACGCTAACATTAACATTTATACGCCTTAGTAAAATGAAAATGATTATTAAAGAATTAGGAAACTTTTACTATTGTAATAGAAGTTTTTTTCACTTGATTTTTATTTTATTCAGTTCAACTCACCTCTAGCTTCATGAAACTCTAAGGCAATATGAGCATCTACACCGAATGAAAAATAATTGTTAACGACATTGAGTGGGAGCTCTGGCTTGGCATTGCTTGTGTCCTCGCCCGACGCGGCACCATTCGGCTCAACTGTCAGCTGCCACCGGTCCAACAGTACAGTGTCACTCTCTCCAATATTAGCCAGGATCTTTGATATAGGCTCGTCTTCGTAGCCCTAACAAAAAATGATTAATTACTTTTGTGTTATTAACATTGCTACGGCTCGTAGACTCGTAGGCCTCGTAGCACGGTACCAAATATTACATTTTTTGCGTTGTGAATGTTATTAATTTCCGTGAATTAATATAGGGTATGTTTTATCTATCATTGTTCGTTCATTATAAGACAATTAGTAATTAGGAAAATTAGTCTTTATTGTAATATAATTGCCAAATTAAAAATACAATAAAGGACAGCCTAGATTAAATTGGATATGGATTAGAGGGTTATTTGTATAATATGTACGAATAAATTCTTAAAAACCTGTAGATATGCTGTAAATATGATGAGCTCGTGTAGGTTCCGGATGTTTAAAAATTCCGTTTCAATTCATGCATACATAACTTGTTGCTTCAATGAATATTTAAAAAATCAATTTTCTCTTTTTATTGCCAATATAGAGTTATTTGTAATTCACAATATATGAAGCCTACGAGAACTCATTATATTTACAATGAATATACAGATTTTTTTTTATTTCCAAGTTATGAATCATCAACATTTGTTGATTTATATACAATACTAGCTGTTCCCCGCGTTTTCACCCGCGTTCCCGGGATAAAAAGTACCCTATAATAAATACTCAAGGATAATGTAGTTTTCTATTAGTGAAAGAATTTTTCGAATCCGACTGGTAGTTCCAGAGATTAGCCCGTTTAAACAAACAAACAAAAAAAACTCTTCTGCTTTATTATAGTATATAAGTATAGATAAAAAAGAGTGGAGCATGAATAACGCGAAGAAGTTATAACCATTTCCTGATTCCTTTTTGACATTGATGAAACTTATATAGGTAAAGATGGTGATTGATGTGCTAAAATAAAATGATACTGTAATATTATTAAGGCAGCTCTAAAGCTTTTTGACATATTTAATGACAGTTTCCAGGGTTATTCCTCTTAAATTAATGGTTGTTTGAGTACCTTACGATAGAAAATTCATACCGCTAATATTATACAGTCACCCATCAAATTACAACAAAAAGCTACCAGCACGCTGACTATCAAATTAATGAAAATATTATTAATTCGAATGGGTATCTTATTTATACCGGCTCGGAAGGTTGCTTTTGCTGAGATGACCTAGAACTCAACATTACTCATTTAGAAACCAATTTAGAATTATAACATACAAATATTTTTCTCTTCTCACTGACAATGTTTTCTTTTATGGTAGCAAAAATATCAAATAAATGAAATAATAAAATATCATGAGTGACTTAGGTTTTTGGCGACAAACTTTCAACTTAAGGATGGTATCAGGGTGGTAGCTTGACGGTGGTTTCATAACTCAGTGCTCCGTTATTTGAGAGTTGAAAAGATCCTAGATAGCTATGACAGACTTACGGGTATAGGCTTAGTAATAGAAAATGGGGATAAATATAATGACCACCAAAAAGAATTTTGCGACCTCTATTACTTGAAATTGTACTATGAAACTAAATTTAGTAAATTATCACCAAATTTCAATGAGGAAATTGTTGCGCTATTACTAGAACTACCTACCAAATATGGTACAAATGTGTATTTAACCCAGAATCGGCTCGGGGCACTCCAAATACAGTTGGTTAGGTTAGGTTAGAACTGTGACAATAGATCCAAGTTTGTGCTTAGTGTACAGTAGTACCCAACTGATATGGCTTACCGATGTACCTGCGCAGAAGATACATTATCAAACGCGGGAAACCGCTATTGGTCGGCAGCTGCCGCCATGTTAGCGCGCGCCGTGCGGAGGGGCGTGATTTGCGAGTGAGACGGAACTAACAGCGGCAGAGTATTATGAACCTTATAGTAGTGATCTAAGTTTGATTGTAAGTTTTAAGCATTATTTCGTTAATCTTCGGGGCCACTTTCTTTTCTGTGCGAACGAAGATTCACGACGCGCCTTATCATTTGGGTAATACTGTACTATCGTATAGTGACTTTAATGGTCCGTACCTTTTAGTATACGGAACCCTAAAAAGTAAGAAGCCTGCCTATTATTCCAATATATTATATGTATATTTACGATGAAAAGTTAAATTACCTACTTAAATGAACGAAATTTGAAATGTTAATGAATTTTCGAGAAAACATTTACGTAAATTGTTTATGTAATTTGATTTACGATGAACTGTCTAAAACATTATAATTTCCGAATCTTTAAATTAAATATAAAATCTTTAATTTGATTCGTGGAAAATGATGAATAAATAAAATCAAATTTAATTTGTCATTTATTATTTTTTGAATGTTAAAGCGCATATTTATACATTAAGACCTAAACAAAACAGAATACTTGATATTGATATAATGCTTTGCAGAGAAAAACATATGGTTACATTGTTTATTTGATGACAAAAACTCTATTCCCCTATATTTACTTTAAACCATTTTTTGTAGTATGACGTTGCATCACACCTAAAATTCTATCAGAAAATCATCAAAGTAAAACGTTCTTACCCCGCCCCATCCAAGTGCTCTAGCAAGATCGTTGCCAGTTCCCAGTGGCAGGACACCGACGGCGGGCCTTGTGCCGATGCGGTCGAGCACGCTCAACACCCAGCCCACAGTACCGTCGCCGCCGCACGCTAGCACTCGCAAGTTTGGCACTTTGCGAAACAGCTCCAGACTAAAAGTTACAATTCAAATATTGCATGTAATAACACTTTCATAAATAATTTAATTTATTATGTACAAAACTCCATTTACTGGCCTGACCGATTGCCATTTGGCACTCAAACCTATCCCATCTTACTTCAAATTATATCACATCAAAAATGTCAAATGTCTGATTATAAAGATAAAAGGATCAAAGAGTCTGTGAGCGACTGAGAATGACGAGTCAGAAAATAAAAGCCCGCTCGGCCGCACCGAATAAAGCTAGTTAACAAATTGTGAAAGATATTTAGTGACACCGCAAGGACGCGAAATTATTGTCATTACCTCGACAAACCCTAAGAGCATTTTATTAAAGCTACAATACAAAATAAAAATGGTGCAACGAGTGAGTCTGGAGTCTGAAGATTCTAATCGTCCAGACCAATTATTATTATTGGATTCGTCAGTGAGCGCGCGGTAGAGCAGTTGCTTGTTTAATCCACAGGTTTAATCATCCAACCATCGCTAAGGTAATACAATCTTGTCGATCTGGGACCCAATTCTCGCATCCTTCGAAATAACCTATAAATATCCGACTGTAAAATTTCGAGGGGCGGAGTAAATTCGAACGGTCCCGACCAACCAAAGCTAGTTGACTGGTTTTTCTTCTAAATATGCCGGCCTCGGAATTGCTAGAATAACGTAACGTGATTTACACTCGATAAAAGTTCGAATTCGTACTTTTTTCGATCGAGCAATCAATTCAGATTGGCTCAGACTTGGGCTCCCTGATATATTTAAAGTCAGAAAAATATTCGATTTATAAAATTTCTTAAGAAAGAGGATCATACAGTAAAGGAACAAATATATTTCACCGTAAGTTACAGAATTATGCTGCAGTAAGAAGACCCTTTGCACGTGATAAGAAAAAAAAACTGGGCGTGTCTGATCCGACATTTATTGTAATATGTACGGTCTCATATAACATCCAATGCGACTGAATTTCTTAAAAGACATTTCTTATCAGACACAAGACATTTTTCTTATAATGTATAATAGGCCTAAGAGTAATGAACTAGCAATGGCAAAATGTAACTATGTTTACCCTGGTCCAGGTCCACCTTGAGTGAGATCAAACACCTGTCGTGGATTTAACAGCCACTGGAACTTCTGCAGTAGCTTAGCGCCCTGGTTGCCGCCACTTTTGGGGTTAATAAACACCAGCACAGGCCTCACATTTGCTGTGGGTATTGGTTTTATCACAAACGTTCTCTGTTCATTTTTAGAATCCTTCCCTTTCTTTTTGGAAGCTGATTTCTTTTTGGGAGATTTTCTTAGGGATGATTTAAAGCTGCCTCTTTTCGGTAGTTTGACAATCCATGACGGAGGCACAATGATATTGTTTTGTAAACCTATTAACAAAAAATATAATAGGTATATATTATATAGATAAATTTAAATTCTTCTTAGAGACAAGTAAAATTAAAATATTTTAAATTCATACCTAATGAGCATTCTTCTCCTATTCGTTGAAGATTGAAACAAGTCTCTTTATTATGGTAGGCATCTTTGCACCACGAACAACTCAAGGCTACGATCTCTTTGGAACTGAACGACAATTTAGCTTGCAGCGACTGTGGACAACAAACAAAACTAAAATGTTATTGCTTGCCGTTACAAACAAGTACTGTGCGAATATAACCATTGTTGTGGTGCAGACTACTAAACATGTCTAAATTAACCAAGCAATATTTATTTTAAGGTTAGATTTTAATTACCAACATTCCCGAAATAATCTTAGTAGAAAATTGAGCTAGCAATTTAAAGAGTTTTATTTCATTTAATTATAAAAGATGAATTGTAAGACATAAAATACATGGCTACAGGAATTTTATAACAAAAGATACAAATTAATAAAATTCAACTGACGTAATTTATGACTACTCTTATTTCGCGGCGAGACAGCGTGAAACCATAATAGCGTCCAGAAACTCTTGAAAAACCTCATAAATTCATTGAAATTATCTTTGTCACTTTGAAATTTTCGGGAATGTCGGGTAATATATCTCGACCTGTCTCATAGCACCTGGCCAACAGATGGCGACATGTGAGATATACGCACAGGGTCCTCAATGCCGTCACTGTCTACTGGTTTAGCCTTGTCTACTGTATCTCGCGATGATATGCACCACCCACAGCAGCCGCGCCGCAGTGACTGTGACAACAAAACAACCATGCAACACTCATGCAATGTGAACACATCAAATGAACATGTGATAACATATATAGGTATTATCAAGCAGTATGACCATAACACAGCGAACAAAAAGTGAGAACAAATCGATGAATCATTAGGTGCAAAAATAAACTATTATTTACCAAAGTCAAATTTAATTTTGTATACTTTTTTTGCAGTAAACGTACAATATTTTCATAATGTGAGTGTACATTACGTCAGTGTAATCCAAACTGGCAGTTGTACTTACGCCTTCAAGCGAGGTAGCGTTGGGAAGGGCTTTAAAACCAGCATAATATTTTTAGAATCATTCGTCCGCTACGAACCGTGAAAGTAGCTAAGTAATAAATATTTAAGCAGGAGTTTATATTACATTTTATTCAAATAGGTTTAATTATTACCTACATTATCGTAGCAAGAGCTTTTTATTTAAAAAAAATAATAGAAGTTGATCCTTACTAACCGAAACCGCCCGCGTTAATGCCTTTTGAATTTGTTCCTCGAAAGGGGTAGGAGAGTTAGAGTTTGTTAATACAAACTTAAGGAATACGTAACTTGGTATAAATAATATTGTTCGGTGAATGAATATAACGAGTATTTTGCGATACCTACCAACTAAATATTTAAATAAGTGATATTTGTTACACCAATTTTTATTTGGGTGCCGTAGTCAAACACGGAAACCTTATGCTTCGTTATGTCCTGTTATGGTTTTATTCGGAGACTACCAGTAGCATCAAGCTAAAATTTTGCATACATTAAAACCGTAGAATACCTCTGAAATGTTCGACATATTAAATGTCACTACATATTTGACAAGTAACATTTCGACAACATTAAACGTTTGACTATACGACATTTTACAGCTATTGGTAGGGCAAAGACTGAAAAACACCAATACATAATTTGACAAATAAATCTCATTGTAACAATGCCCAAGAATACAATCCCATATAGGTAGATACGTTTGCTATAACTTTGAAATGAAAAATTAATGCTTTACTTAGCTATACACGTGAGCGTGCAAAATATAAATATTCAGTCGAAACACACGGGAACAAAAGTGCAGAATGTCACCTAGAAACCTTGTTTTTTACGCTCAAAATCGTGCAAGCCATACAAGCGCTGGCGATATGCTAACACGTCATTAAAAATGAAGTTTTAATTTCGCGTGAGGCTCGTGTGGCGTACGTGTCGCATGCGAAGCATGTTCCAAGTAGATGCAAATCATTTAAAGTTGTCAGAATGCCGCGGGTACCTACACCCCGCACCACACGAGTCGAGTTCATGGCGCCACCTCTCGCTAGGAGTTGGGAGTCGGGAGCGAGGGAGCGGTGGCCGCCAACTCGCAACCAACCTTCCCATCACTCATTCATGATAATTTATCCAACTGACAGATTGTAAACGTTCACGTGTGCGATTTGTATGACGAAAAAGGTATTTCCATCATTTACATTTTTATTTCCCTTGTTGGTATACCTGAATTAAATCCATTTGTCAAGGTTCTTTGTGACCCTGCTGTATTAAAAGGGTTAATTACACATTCTTTTGTTAATAATGTCATGATATAGCTATAGTAGGTTAAGTACACACATCAGGGTCATTAGCGCCGGAAGGGGAACGCGCTGGGGCTGGTGTCACGCGCGGCACGTTATACGTAGTCCGACGTAGATATAATAACTTGTATGTAACAGCCATAGCTAGTTTAAAAAGAATTTCCACCGCTTGTGCACTCGGATTGTGTTGATATTTACTTCAAGATAATGTATCCCTTTTACAACTGTTAATATGATACAAAGGCGTATGACGCATTCGTCTAGGAAAATCGCGTTCGCGACACAACAATGCAATGCAATGATGGAACTTACGTCACAATATTTGCGTCATACATTGGCTTGCATATATTCTACGGACGCATCTCAAGTCCAGGGCTACTTGGTTATGTTTTGCATTAAATAGTGGCTATGCTACAAAATAAAACTTCAATGAACCATGCGTTATCAACAAATAAAACCGCAAATATATATTAAAAGAAGCGGTGGTGGCGTAAACTTACGAGGATTTTGAGTTAGACAAACATTCTAGTGTGTGATTGTGAAGTTAATGGACTTAGAATTAGGTACATTCTCGGAAAACTTTCCCCATTAATTGCTACCCGACGTATACGATGGTACTTACCATTGATTCCTTAATTATTAAAGACTCAATTAAGTGCTCGGGCAAGAGGACTTTTAATGTAATGGCTTTGTCTGGCCGGGCAACTTGTAGAATTGTGATTGCACGACAACATCTCGACCGGGCGGCGCGGCGCGGCGCTCTACATATTAATGAACGCTCTTGATGACTTACTATTCATCTTAATTTTAGTGTAAGAACGATAATTACTAACTTCACTATCTGATTAATATATACTCGCGTCAAGATTATTGAAGACGGCCTACACTAACAAATAGGTAGTATTGTAGAGTAGAATTAGCCGTAGCATTCAATCGCCAACAATAACGAGTGATAAAACTCCCGCGAGGATTAATTAAAAATAAACCAATCATTATGCAATCTGTGCGATTGAAAATGTACAACACTACCTTAATATACTATTTATCATCTTCTTTGTTTATTGCGAACACATTCAGTTCATCTTTATGGAAGTATAAAGACATGGAGCAGTTTTAATGCACGCTCACAGCTCATTCAGTAGACACATCTCATTCATTCATTCGAGCATCTACATCGTTGTAGTACCTACCTATTACCATGCATATGTATGTAAGTTAAATGCATAACAAAAGCGGTTATAATCTGCGCAGCCAACGACGCAGTTGTTATTTTAATTACATCCCGTGAAGGTAAAGTAACATTGTTACATCTTACAATATGCGCAATGACTTTGTTTTTAGATCTTATTTCTCGTAATATATTTTAGTATTGTGTTATAAGTAACTAATAATACTTCAGGAAGTAGGAAACTACATTGATTTTGAAAAAAAGTTCTACATGTTTATTCGCATTATACTTATATCTTTATATCTTTTTTTTTTATATCTTTGCAAACATATAAATAACCTATGAAGAAAATATCCAACCTACTTCTATAAAGCCCTACAAGCCGTTAAAGCTAAAGAACAGGACATTCAAATAAAATAGCTCAAACGAGCTTTTAGATATGTCTCAACAACCATTCAAACTGTAATAAAACTAACTTTTCGTTTACCTGTACGTATTACGTGACTAGCCTCTATAACTTTAGCAATGACTATGGGAAATGTATCTACACGTATCGTAAGCACAACGGTGACAAATGAAAGTTACTAATTTACTACTATCACTACCGCAAGTAGAGAATTTATACGTGCCAAAAAAGCACAGCAAGCGCGGATCTATTTCAAACAATATTTGATACTAAAAATATTATTTACTCTCATCAAGCAAAATAAAAATAAATGGACTATAATTATGTACCAACCTTACCACAGCCCTTGCACTTGCCCTTTTCTGAACGGCGATGCACCCAATGGTGGTGTGTGATGGTCTGCTCCCGGTACTGTCGCACGCCAACGTCACGGAATGTGGGTTTGCACGTGAACTGCACGCGGTCCATTAGGATGTCAATGCACGCCGTATGCGCAACGATCTTGCACGCCGAGCATTTCATGCGAGATCCATGTTTCTGTCATAAAAGGAAAATTAACAACCAAAAAGTAGTATATGTATTATATCAGTTATCTGGTTTCCATAGTACAAGCTCTGCTTAGTTTGGGATCAGATGACCGTGTGTGAGGAATGTCCCAGGATATTTATTATTATTTTTATTATTTATTATTGATTAATGTATTTACGTGTCCATATGATAATGTTACGTATGTACCTACTTGTCCCCGTTTATTGTGGGACGATGATCCACTAAAAATATTTTTACAATTTGTATAAAAGAGGTTTGTAGTCCCACAAACTTATCAGAGGGCCCTACCACAAGCTCTTAAAACAAGGTTAAAATAACCTTATTTGTCTTTTGTCTCGTTTTTACGTCTGATGTCAAAGAAAGGCAAAAGACAAGTAAGGTTATATTAATATTGTTTTAAGAGCTTGTGGTTCACCCTCTGGCCCGGTTAGAGAGTAGCTGTTATCGCATTTGGTGGAGCAAACAACTAATGAACGTAATATTTATATTCTATTTGACCAATGGCGATTGACATTTCAAAATGGAGTCGTTAGTTCCTCTTTTGACCACCGGGTCAGATAAGTTTGGGGGACTATTCATAGACCTGATAAGACCGCGCGCAGTCAAATATCAATAAAAAAAACTAATATTTTTTAATAACAGTAATAAAAGCGAAATTTGTTGCAACAGCGAGACGAAGATAAGTATGAAACCGAGAAAAAGACCTAAGACCGAGATTAGCTCGGTATTGTCTTGGTATTTCTTACTCCTTTAGATTTTTTTACACAGAAACATGTATTTTCAACCCGCTTCATAAATAAACGACATTAAAGTATGATGAGAGATGAAAAAATATTATAAATATGGATGCGTGATGAAAACCGCATATGAGATGCAGAGGCTTTAAAAATAGAATACCTAAATGGAAGGAAGGGAAACATAGTGATTATATGTATAACAATAGATAATTCAAAATCAAATAGACCTTCGCAGGCATTTATGAATAGTCTGACTCTAATACCGGTTCGGAAGGTTGCATTTGCTGAGAAGAGCCGGCAGTATACTCAACAATTACTGTTTTCAAAACAAGCTTAGATTTATTACATAACTAGCTGTTCCAAGCGGTTTCACCCGCGTTCCCGGGATAAAAAGTAGTCCTTCTCCATACCATAGGCTATCTGCATTGGAGGGCCGTAGCCTCCTTCTGCGAGACCGTAATGGTCCAGAAGGAGGCTGCTGAGCGGGATCGGGAGAGGGCCGATCCCGCCCGGAGACGACGCCGCCGAGGCGCAGCAGTGCCTCGTGGCGGCCCTCCTGCCCTGTAGCTGGGGCTTAGAATCACAGCTACGGTGTTCCCCTGCCTGTCGTAAAAGGCGACTAAACGGGGACCTTCGGGGTCGTGGGCAATCGGGGCGGGGGCCCTGAACGCCCAGAAGCGACCCCAAGGAGGACGATGGGTCGTTGTGGTCACGACTCATCGGGCGATAGCACCGCGAGGGTGCTGGGGGGAGGTATCACACTTCCCCCGGGACGAGCTATAACAGCGCCGCGCGTGGAGGGGCGAGCAGGTACGCGATCTGCACGAGAGCCCGCCCCCCTCTGTAGCGCAGGTGGCGACCACCGTGGGGTTTTAGCCGGTAAAAGTCCGGCATAACCTGGCCGCTCCCCCCAGGGCGGTCGGGTATCCTAAGAGGATTTCCCCACGCTAATAAAAAAAAAAAAAAAAAAAAAAAAAAAAGGCTATCTGCATGCCAAATTTCATTATGATCCGTTGAGTAGTTGAGGCGTGAAGGCGAAACGCAAACGGAAGCGCTCGTGGTGTAGCATGATTAACCGTTCTTAATCTATCGGCAAAGTTAAGCTAGGCCTGTCGTGGTCGGTACCTGGATGGGTGACCGCCTAGTGGTATTTCAAATCGAGCGTTTCCGTGCTTCGGAAGGCACATAAAGCCGTTGGTCCCGGTTATCACTTAATTTGTGATAGTCGTTAAGCTACTTGGATGCCTCCTAGGCGGCTTGAAAAATTCCAACAGTAGGTTGACCACTAGCCTACCTCCACCGATCCGCAGTGGACACGCGTGGTGGAGTATTGCCCATTCCCTTTCACCTTCATTTGTGAAAAGAGGCCTGTACTCAGCAGTGGGACATTATAGGCTGATGATGATGATGATGATGAAGGCGAAACAAACAAACTCACTTTCGCATTTATAATAGTTAGGATATCTACATTCTAATCGCACTGACAACAGCTGAGTGCCCGGCGGAAAAACTGGAAATTAGGACTGAATCGATATTTTATAAGTAAATAGCAAACTTAAGCAGACACGCCCCCACAAGCAGCACCTGTTCACAAGTATGAAGCAAGTGGCAGCCATCGCATAAATAAATATTGTTTTATACTTTGAAATCATCCCCAAAGCCCACCATAAGGCTGTCTGTCAGACTGACAGTTCTTTAAAGACTTCCTTAGCAATGGGTCCAAATTTCTATTGTTGTCACTTCGTTTTGTCCGCTTGTCCGACCCGACTGTCACAGGACAAGGCTACCGTATCAAAATAGCATAAAACAGAGATTTGAAAATAGTTGGCCCAGGCCTAGAAAAAAAGCCAAATGCAAAATATATGTTTATTTACCCGAACCCATTCGACTACTATTTTCCAACCTCACAAAATCTGTTCCGGTAAATATGAGAGCTTGAAAATAATATGAGTTACTATAATATAGCCAACAAACATTTAGATGCTAATTTGTACCAGCGTTGCCAGACGTCCCGAATTTGGCGGAACGTCCCGATTTTTTGCCCAAAATTAAATGTCCCGCTTTTCTAGGATTACTCGACGGTGAAATCATACTCGCCTTGGATTAGCCCGCCGCGCGCCTTAAACAAACCGTTTGTGTTTAAGGGGAACCGCGGCCATTGTACGCGAAATGCCACTATGAGTACTATGACGTTTAAAGACACAAGGTTTAATATTAACTGTCATTTAGTTACAGTTCCATATAAATTTTAACTCTGGCAGGTCTCTCTTGTCTGGTCGTGCGCGTGACAAGCTAGAAGTGGGAAATTATAAAGACACTACTATACAGAAATGGCACCAGCTTCTTCACGCAACTTAAACACTGCAGTGGTGTTTAGAACCACGTCAAAGTACGTTAAGTGTCACTGTGACATACAAAAATCAAACTTCTAAGTGAACGCAATCAAAAATATGCCGCATATTTTGAAGCTCGCAAGGGAATCAAAACCTATAGGGTACTTCCCGTTGACCTAGTATCATAAAATTTGGCAAGAAGCAATTCTATATAGCACAAGTTAAATATATTTTTTGCTATTTTATTTCTACATAATCAAAAAAAGGGGAAAAATCTTCGAGACTCTATTCCCGTGACTAATGAACTATTAATGAAATATTACATACCGACAAGTTTCTACGGAATACTCGGTGCGCGAGTCCGACTCGCACTTGACCATTTTTTTTAGTATGTCCCGTTTTCGGCTACAGAATCCCGCTGTTTTACTCATTTTATAAAATCCCGCTTTGCCCGAAAAAAAAATCAGGCAACGATGTAACAAAAGATACATAAAAGAGCTTGTAAATTTTTTTAAAGTGGAATTTGCTCGATTGTATATGTCAAAAATCATGTTTTACATCATTCATTGTATGGACAGAAGTTGAAATGCAATATATATTCTATTTCCCACGTGGCAAAAATTTGACAGACAGCACAATTCAACGTGTCAATATTATAACAACATCTATCAATATTTCAAAATTGCTATGTGTAGCAATTTTGAAATATTGATAAATTTTGACGTGTAGCAAAAAATGCTATTAAATAAATTGCTTGGAGACTACTATAGATAGGAAGTTTTGTTTTTTTTAAATAACGACGAAAGTATATTGGAAATCAGATTCAAATTCTAGTATACATATTATAAAATCTTCACGATTTTGCACTATATTCAAAATACTATTCCTACGGTTGGGTTTGTTCCCGGGAATAAACCCAACTTCAAGTAAATATCCAATTTGGTGGGAAAAAACCCGGGAATTTTTCCATTGGTTGGGAAAATACTCAAATGGTCACATTTACTAGATTTTGCGTATATAGCGAGAGAGACCTTAACAAAATCATTTGAATAACATTTAACAAGATTTCTATTAGGGTCATACACAATTACACATATCATACAATAAAAAATCTTTTTTTTTTGTGATGTAGGAGTGCATTGTTTTTAAAAATGTGACGTTTTGTGGTGTGGTGTACAGGCGGCGGTCCCACACAATTCCCACGCCTTGGTAGTACATACTCGTCCGACTCGAAGTCGGGGAGTGTGATACTCTTAGATGCGTGGGTCCGCGCGTAGATAATGTAGGTACATACAACAGCGAGTATGATTAAAATAACAATCAAAAGCATCTAAAATTTTTTTTTTTGGTACAGAAAGCCTCTTGAGTATTTTCCCGCGGTTCGGGAATTTTCCCGTATTTTTCCATTCTTTCCCGTATTTTTCTTTTCTTCCCATTTTTTTTCTTTCCCTGCCCATCCCTTATTCCCGTTACCCTCCCGATTAGGAATACCTATAATCGCGAAAATATATATTTCCATATTGAAACTAACTCAAGATTGACAACCTATTAGCATAGCATGGCTTACTTACGTCACTGCTACGAACCTTGACGAAACCAAAATTGAAACTGCTTTTTGTCACGGCCAAATATTTTATAATAAAATTGGGTTAAAAGTTAAAACCTTGTTTAAAAAAATATATAGCAACTGTTACGACAAAACATCAATAAACGTAGATCCTTGGATGTAGGTGGTATAATATTAAATGAATCTTTCACGTTGATGTATGTTTCAATTTCACAAAGGAAAATATAGAGACAATATTTAACACGCTGTTAGCATGTAAGTCACGTTTTGAGAGCTTCAACATTTCGGTGACTGCTGAGACGCAGGTCGTGTTGAATTTAAAATATCCATCTACATCAGCTCCGAATAGCACGTTTTAGTAAACGTATGCATAAAAACACAGCTACGAAAATGTAAATTCAAATACTAAGAGAGATTTCACAGGATCAAGAGCTCAAAAGTTTAGGTTAAAATCTGAAGTAATCACGCATAGCAAATTGATCCAAAATTAATTGAATAAAAGTTTAAAAACAAAAACAGTCGGGCAGCGCAAAAACTGAAATATCATTTTCAGGGAGAAGGATAGTCAAATCAGTTATTTAATAACGAAGGTTGATGAGGCGATTAGGTCGATATTTGATTGTAGGGATTATTTTTAAGAAAACTGCGTGTACTTAGTATAGTGGTTTATTCACAACTGACTCGATAGAAACATATATCTAGGTACATAGCGGACTGTATAGGTAGCTAAGTAGCTATAGACTCCTCGATGATGGTTGCGGTACATACATATTAGACATACCGCCCACCAAGAACGTAGTTCTTTAACTATGCTTGCAACAAATATATAAGTATAACAAAACTCAAAAGAAACAAAAAAATATAAATAAGTAAGTACTCGTTTCTAGAGAAACTAAACAAAACTTGACCATTGAGACAAAAAACATTCAACTGATAACAAAAAAAACTTATGGTTTCAATATTTACCTAAACTTTTGACAAGCGAGAAATCCGCCCACCGTAACACATGTAAGTAATTGATTAAGTACCAACCTTAAATATAGTAAAAAAAATCATAATAACAAGCATCACAACGTATAAAAAATGTGTAAACAACAATAACAAAATAGAAATAACATAAGTAATGCATGTATGATTACTTTGTGATTACGCAAAGTTTATTAACTGGACGTTTAAACATTCCTGATTTACATTTAACAGTCACAACTCTAGTTACATTGTCTGGTCCAGTATGTTTGTGAGTTATTTTGCCTAAAATCCATTTAGCAGGAGGAATATTGTCCTCTTTTAAAATAACAATATCACCAATTTCAGGTTCAGTACATTTAGTATTCCATTTATATCTCTGATTAAGATTAACAAGGTATTCTTTATACCATCTCTTCCAAAAATCACTAACAATTTTTTGCGTTAAGCGCCATCTATCTAAACCAATCACATTACAATTCGTATAATCATCGTCAGCTATATTAATTAAAGGTTCTCCTATCAGAAAATGACCTGGTGTCAAAGGGAGAGGGTCGTTCGGATCGTCACTAAGTAATGATAGCGGCCGTGAGTTTAAACAAGCTTCCACTTGCGTTAGAATCGTCGCCATCTCCTCATAAGTAAATGTATGATTACCGACTACTTTACGCAAATGTGTTTTTGTACTACGCACCCCTGCTTCCCACAACCCTCCGAAATTTGGTGCATGCGGAGGAATGAAGTGCCACGTTGTACGTTCCAGTGTCAGCAACGGGATTATTTCTTCAGGTAGTGATGATTTAGAACTATTGAACATTTCTCGCATTTCTCTATCTGCGCCGACAAAATTTGTCCCATTGTCACTATATAAATCTTGACAATGTCCTCTGCGTGAAGTAAAACGCTTGAATGCAGCGATGAACCCCTTAGCAGTTAAGTCTGTAACTGCCTCCAGATGTACTGCTCGGGTGACCATGCAGACAAAAAGACAAATGTAACTTTTATACGATTTGGCTCCTCTTCCGGGAGAAAAACGTATATTTATAGGTCCACAATAATCTACTCCTGTAGATTTAAATGGTTTGCTAGGTTTCAATCTCGCTTCGGGTAAAAGTCCCATCAATGGAGTAGATTTCTTCAATGAATATCTCAAACAAATAACACATTCACGGTAACACTTCTTAACACGTTCTTTTGCACACAAAATCCAATATTTAGTCCTGAGAAAATTTAACATAATCTGTGAACCGCCGTGAAGAGTTTGATAATGAGCATCGACAATTATCAGCTTGGTAAAATGACTTTTAGCAGGCATAATTATCGGATGTCTTGTATCGTAACGGGCGTCCGACTGCGATATGCGTCCACCTACTCTTAAAGTCCCTTTTTCGTCAAGAAAAGGACAAAGAGTACGCAAATTACTCTTCTTCGATACAAATCCTCTAGTTTTTAACTGTTTTATTTCTACTGCAAATTCGATCTCTTGAACTTGTTTTATACAAACCAATAATGTCTCATTAATTTCTTTTGATGTAATAAATTTAGGTAAAGTAACTCGTTTCTCTTTTGGTAACTTCAAATTCAAAATTCTTCTGCAATATGATAAAACTCTCAATACTCTTGTTAATGATGAAAATCTTGACCAAATAAAATCTTCTGTTTTTGATAAAACAGTTAAAACTTGAATTCTTTCCTCTTCTTGTGTTTCTTCTACGTCTGACTTTTCTTTTTGTATTGTACTCTCTGCCAACCACTCTGGTCCGTTCCACCATAAAGAGTGAACTGCTAAGTTTTCAGATTGCAGACCTCGCGAAGCGCAGTCCGCAGGGTTTGACTCGGAAGGTACATGACTCCATTGCTCAAATTCTAAAATATTTAATATACTAGACACTCGATTACTCACAAAGGTAGTCCAGCGAGCCGAACCTCCCTTTAGCCATGCAAGAACTATGGTGGAATCTGTCCAGCCATACAAACTCTCCTTAGGTATCTCCATTACTTGCGAGACCTCGAATACAAGCTTCGCTGCCAAAGCAGCACCGCACAACTCCAATCTGGGAATGGTGATTTCTTTTTCTATTGGCGCAACCTTGGTTTTAGCAGTAACCAAATGCACGTGAACCTGTCCCGTCTCATCAACCACTCGGATGTATACTGCCGCTGCGTAGGCTAACTTTGAAGCGTCTGAAAAAACGTGTAGTTCCGCTTTAGAGCCGCATGTCATATCAAACCATCTCGGTATCTTTAGCTGTTTTAAATTTAGCAATTCACATCTGTACGTCAGCCACTGTTTCAATAGATCTTCAGTTAAGTAATCGTCCCACTCAAGACCCGATTTCCATAGTTTCTGGATTAACATTTTAGCAATAACAACAACAGGAGCTATCCAACCTAAAGGATCATATAATCTTGCTACGTCAGATAGCACGTGTCTCTTAGTAACACGCTCCTGAGGTTCAGATAAATTTAGCACGTATTCAAAATTATCCGTTTCTCTGTTCCAAGTTACTCCAAGGATCTTGATAGATTTATTTAATTTCATAGTAACTGGTTGATTATTTATCTCATCACCTTTGCCTATTTTTCCCAATAGTTCCTTACAGTTACTATTCCATTTTTGTAGTTCGAATCCTCCTGATTTCATCAATTCATTCATTTCACTGTATATTCTTAATGCTTCTGTTATATTATCTGCCCCAGAGATCACATCGTCCATGTACAGATCTTCTTTTGTTATTCTCGCAGCTAATGAATATGTCTCTTCCTCTATATCAGCTAGTCTTTGTAAAGACTTAACTGCCAAATATGGAGCACATGCTGTTCCGAAAGTAAGTCGTAGTAATTTATAATGATGTATGGGTTCTGATCCATCAGAAGTAAATCTCCATACAAGTCGTTGAAAATCTGTGTCTTGGTCAGCTACACGAACCATTCTATACATTTTGACAATGTCCGCAACAAGACACACTTTATGCCTTCTCCATCTGATTAATATGTGTCTCAAGTCCTGTTGTAACTTCGGTCCAACAAGTAGGTCATCGTTTAAAGACACATTATTGTCACCCTTACTCGACGCATCGAACACAACTCTTACTTTCGTTGTCTCCTTATCTTCTCTCACCACGGCGTGATGAGGAAGATAGACAGCCTTTGGATTCTCTAGTTCATTCTCCTCAACCCTTCTCATGTGTTTTAAGCTCAAATATTCATCCATAACCTTGTTGTACTCTTCTCTCAGTTTAGAATCTCTCAATAATTTTCTCTCTAAAATGTTAAATCTCTTCATAGCAATATCCTTTGAGTTGCTATATTGACTCTTAGGATCATCCGTTGTAAAAGGTAATCTCACTACAAATCTCCCTTCTTCATCTCTCGTTGTTGTAGAATCAAAAATATCCTCACATAACTTCTCGCTTTTTGTCATCTCAGTTTTAATTATGTTTGGCTCATTCTCCATTTCCCAAAATTTTCTCAATAAATCGTCTTCCTTAAATTGTACATGCATGCTCGTTATATTAGCTTTTGTAAATTCATCCTTTTCTCTTACCGCTCTTCCAGACAGTATCCATCCAAAGACAGTATTCTGTGCCATTAGACTCCCTTCAGGCTGTTTGAGAATTCCATCCAGCATTATTTCACTGTACACATCTGCACCAAGTAGGATATCGATTTTGCCCGGTGTTGAATATGTTGAATCAGCTAGAGGTAAATTCCCAATCTCTGTCCACTCAGGTACTATAAGTTTGGTTGCTGGAAGCAAAGAAGTTAACGAATGTAACACATATGCATTTACATAAATAGAATTTTCGGGATTATGGCGTGATTCCACTTTAAGTGAAACCGTGTGTTTGATCCTCATGCGACCTTCTCCTATACCTGACACCCAGCCACTTACCGGTTTACGTTTAAGTCCAAGTAACTGTGTAGTAGCCTCGGTAATAAACGAAGCTTGTGAGCCTTGGTCTAACAAAGCTCTTATAATTAATTTACATCCAGACAAATTAAATACCTTAACTCTAGCCGTCGCTAACAGTACACTGCTAGGTTGCAGCTCTCCTCTAGAAAACATAGTAGTAAAGTGGGTGTCACCTCGTGATGTTGTCGCTCTCTCGTGATGATATGGTACACTGGGTAACGGTACCGCTGCTGCTTCGCTCGCTGCTTTCATTACCTGGTTAGTCTCATTATTCTCTCGCTCAAAATGTAACATACTGTGATGTCTTCTTCCGCATTTTCTGCAACTCATTGGTCTTCGGCATTTAATTACTGCATGCGTAGGCGACAGACAGTTAAAACACAATCTATTAGTTTGCACGAAGTCTTGTCTATCCTTTGGTGTCATTAGCTCGAACTGTTTACAATGGTAAATGTAATGGTTTTCATGACAAATCGCACATTCGACTTCGCTAGTTTTCGGCTTATGCTCACTTGATATATTGCTCGTATGAAATGATTTAGCCTTCATGCTAGGTTTACCTGCCTGTGAATGTTGTGATGGGCGTACATAATTTGTGTCGATCATTTCTAATGTTCTGAATCTATTCTCTAAATAACCACTTAGCTGGTCCCAGGTAGGTAAAACATTGCTTACTGTATTAAGATGCTGTTCCCACAATTTTATAGATTCTGAATCCAGTTTTGATACGACGAGAAAAACAATAATAATATCCCAGCTGTTCGTACTAATACCCATATTCTGTAACGACTTCAAACAGGTAGATGTAGTGTCTAATAATTGCTTAATTGCGTTCGCCGACTCTGTGTGTATTTTCTTTAATGCAAATAAATTCCTCATAACAGCGTTACAGTTATATCTTTTATTGTCATAACGTTCAATTAATAGTTTCCATGCCTCTTGATAATTAGCTTCAGTAATAGAAAAATTACGTAACAAACCTTGTGCTTCTCCAGATAAATTTCCTTTCAAATAATGTAATTTTTGTACTGACGTAATTTTCTTATTGTTGTGTATTAACGATGAAAACATATCATAAAACGTTTGCCACTCCTCATATTTGCCACTGAATATTGGTACATTCATTCGAGGTAATTTAACATCACAATTATTATTCTCGGTAACAACCGGCAACGAAATTGGACTTGAGATTTGTGTACTAGATGGCAAAAATGATTGCAAGGCTTCCCGTAAATTAGTTTTGTACTGCACGTAAAGTTCCTCAAAATTCTCATAATTATTCTCGGTGAAGTACAATTCTTTCTTCTCTTTGGAAGCTATAGAAACAATATTTTTATGTCCCTCTTTGAACTCTTTAAACTGTTCTTCTAGTACCTCCAATCTTGTTTCCAAATAAGATAATTTTATTCTTTCCTTCGGTGTTTTTCTATAATTCTTTTCTGCTTTCTTCAAATTCTCGAACAACTCATTTTGTAACAAATATAACTTCTCGATAGTAGCCATTGCAACTCGTAAGCAAAGTAAACTTTCGTTTAATCCCAACAAACAGTAGTTTTATTATTAAGTACGGTTCACTCGCTAGAATTAAGTAATTAACTTGTAAACACTATAGTTTTTATCACTCATAGCTCATATTATAATGTTTTTATAACTCATTAATTATAACCGCACTTAAAACATGCACATTTGCCACGATGAATCAATCACAGGTAGCCGCCTATTGTTCTCAAGGGTCGACTCGCTCATCGACGTAGCTCTGTAATCCGGTTCGAGTTTGGACCATATGATGAGGCGATTAGGTCGATATTTGATTGTAGGGATTATTTTTAAGAAAACTGCGTGTACTTAGTATAGTGGTTTATTCACAACTGACTCGATAGAAACATATATCTAGGTACATAGCGGACTGTATAGGTAGCTAAGTAGCTATAGACTCCTCGATGATGGTTGCAGTACATACATATTAGACAAAGGTCTTATCAAATGCTAGTCGAAGGCCTTACTTAGGTCCGTGGGGTCCGTGGTACCATGTAATGGTGCTAAACAGGTAAAGCACCTATGAATAAAAAACGTTGTAAAATACATTTGTATCAAGTAACATACCATACTATTATTTATTGATCGCTCGTAATTGGAAAATTTGGGTAAAAATATCTATAAAATATTTCTATTTATTATACAGAACTGTAATGTTAGAAAAATCCACCGTTGTATGAATATAAAATAAAACTGTCGTGATATGACTTACATGCATTCCAACTTGTCAAGCTTGAAGCAGGTAAGGATGATAAGGGTTTGACTTTTCTAGAGAAAAACGATATAAAAGCCAATATGAATTACCAAACTACTCAGTTACGTAAATAAAATATCTTCATTTTGAATGTACCTACAAATAGGTAGATCAGGAAACCTTTTGTTCAATATTTCAACTGTATTTTTATTTTAAATGCATTTCAATTGTTGTCAATTTTTAAGGACAGAAGACATAATGCAGAATAGACTAAAAAAACGTAGAAAGTGAAAATACATTGAATGGAATATATACACAATGTGAGACAAAGCCAAATATTTGGTTATATCAAGCATTGTAAAGCTCATAAAGAATTCATGTGGGCATACAATACATGTATCGCAAGAGTAGCAATTAGCTGATGATTGCCATGCCACTGTAAACGAAGACAGCCTTTTATTGTATCGGCAGTGACAGTTCATCGCCGCTACCGCGATAATGGTGGCAGCGGGTCATTAATCTTACATTCAACTACAACCGACCACCGGTTGGCGTACAATGGGTAGGAAACTCGCTAATGGTTGTTGGGGAAATTACAATTTCTTACCCTGTTGCTCGTATACCACCTGCCGAATCGACGGCAAATACACTCTTGTGTTTGTAAGAAATTCAATAGGGTTTTCGTAGCACCCTCCCACAATAACTCAAAGAAGTGTTTGGTACAAAAAAGGGAATCCAAATAATAGAGGGGTGAAAGTAAAAGATATTATGTGAATAGGACACAAGATAAGCCCCGTTAGTGAACACAAAAGGAATTAGAATTTGTTTTGACGGATTATTTTCAATGTAAACACTGATATGCCTACGAAATATATTATGTGATCTGGTAGAATAGCACTTAAGTATGCAAACAAAGTGCTTACGAAGATATTTATTTAAGGCCGCTTCTTTATTCGGTTATACTTTTTGATTTCTTGATATAAAAATTAGATGATTCAATTTACAGCAAAGTAAAAGATTTTCATAGATGGTGTTGTCGCAAGCTTAACGAAATGATGCTTTCATCACGAGCAGTAATGAAACGTAGGTGCGCTGTTAAGGCCCAGAATACTCTCGAGCAGATTTCAGTTTTCACCCTTGCGCCACATTTTCACATAATATTAGCGGAAATTACAGGAACTAAGTAAACAAAAAATACTAGCTCCCTCTATTTAGAAGTGCGTCATTGCAAACAAACAATTAAACATGATACACCGCCATCTAAACATTTCCGCGAGAACGACACTGTTTGAATTGGACACAGTAAATATGTAAACAGTAGACAAACTGCAGACAAACATTACAAATATAATTTTTCAAATACTTTAAAAAACTTTTGACGGGCCAGTTGGCGTAGTTGGTTAAGATTCCACGCCGCCGATCTTATGTTCGATTCCCACCAAGGATATGCATCTGTGTGCATGAACATGTTTGCATGTCCCGAGTCTGAGTGTAAATATGTATAGTAAGTACTAGCAACCCGCCCCGGCTTCGCACGGGTACAATGTCATAATGTGGTGTCAGTGGAGCGATTTGCGCGACCGCCCACGCCACCCGATCACGGTATCGCGACTGTTTCTTGCTAATTTTAAATCTGTGATATCATTTAAAATATTAATGATAATTATTTGCTGTAAAGCATTGAGCTATTATTACCACGTATAGAGATGCTATCATAAGCAAAGCTTATGTCCCATTTCTTTAGAGTCGACTAAAGGTTTCTGAAGCGCTCGTGGTGTAGCATGATTAGCCGTTCTTAATCGATCGGCAAAGTTAAGCTACGTCTGTCGTGGTCGGTACCTGGATGGGTGACCGCCTAGTGGTTTTTCAAATCGAGCGTTTCCGTGCTTCGGAAGGCACGTAAAGCCGTTGGTCCCGGTTATCACTTAATTGTGATAGTCGTTAAGCTAGTTGGATGCCTCCTAGGCGGCTTGAAAAATTCCAACAGTAGGTTGACCACTAGCCTACCTCCACCGATCCGCAGTGGGCACGCGTGGTGGAGTATTGCCCATTCCCTTTCACCTTCATTTTGTGAAAGGAGGCCTGTGCTCAGCAGTGGGACATTATAGGCTGATGATGATGATGAAAGGTTTCTTTAGCACTGAAACAATAATTAGTCGTCTAAGCAGACAGTAGAAATACGTAGCGCTATTAGAAAGCTTTTAGGAGTATTTTCCTCGCAAACACCGTTATTTTCACGGCGCTTACGCGTTTCGTTCATCGTTTTACAACAACAAGTGTGGCCGGATGGCCTCACTTGAACGGAACATAGTTGTGATGTGTGGCATCTTCTCTTTACTTAGTACTAATGAGGATCTATCTGATGGTTAAAACTGCAAAACCCGTTGCGTGGTTTAGAGTTGATAAACAGAGAGACAAACAGACGCGGAAAACGACTTCTTTTTATACTATTTAGAGATGTATTTACAAGTTCTGCTTAGTTTGGGATCAGGTAGCCGTGTGTGAAAAATGTCTCAAGATATTTATTTTTAAAAGTTGATACTTACGATAATATTTCTCAGGTTAGGTAATTTGTCTCCCAAAACCAGAATTCTTTTACATACGCTACTTAGGTAATTGTCGTCGGGTCACGAAACTAAGCGTTTTATCTAAATACAATTTGTGTTCTATAATATCGGAGAAAACAGGCTGTGACAAATGGACAGACAGGAGAGTATCCTACTCGTATACAGCTGTGAGCTTTCATAATGTGCACAAATTAAAAGGAGGGAAACTATGTTGAATTTTATCGACCGTTTTTTAAATTACTTTTTATGAATTTTTTAAATTCTTTTTCACTACAGTGATCACCACGTTAACAAAACTATGTAACTTTAATTACTTATTAAACTTAGCGATATATCACAATGCAACAAACTTAATATAATTTAAAAAAAACAAGGCGTCCTCATAAAATGAAAATTGAGGCAAAAATACAGCCCTCAATCGAGATATTATATGTTATTTGACAAATAAACAGGTTTTCTTCCATCACGTTTTACAATAATTTTAGAATTTCTCAATAAAATGCCCTCTTTACCTACCATTTTTAGTCATCATCATATCAGCCTAATGATATCCACTGCTGAACATAGGCCTCCCCCATTAACTTCCACTTCGAGCGGTTTTGGGCCGCTTGAATCCAGCAGCGCCCAGTGACTCTGACCAGCTCGCCGGTCCATCTGGTGGGAGGTCGTCCTGCATGGTGTCCCCTTCCAGTTAGTGGTCGCCACTCTAGAAACTTCCATCCCCATCGGTTATCGATTCTTCAAGCGATGTGGCCTACCCATTGTCACATCAACTTACTAACTCTACGAGCTATATACATATTTTTTGTTCTCCTACGAATGTCCTCTTTTCGGATCCTGTTTCGTAGATATTCCAAGCATAGCTCATTTCATAGCTTGCTGAGTGACTCTGAGCTTATTATGCGGCCAGCAGTGAAAGATCACGTCTATGTTCCGTATGTCATCACTGGTAACACGCATTGATTGAAATCCTTTCGTCTTAAGACTCTGACTCTGAGGTATTCTGGACTTGAAGATATGCCGTAGCTTCCCGAACGCTGTCTAGCCGAGTTGGATTCTTCCGTTGACCTCTTTGTCGAAGTTGAACCTACCTTGTTGGACAATTTGTCCTAGGTAAACATACTCGTCTACAACTTCGAGAGCAGTGTTCCCAATAATCACGGGTATTGGCGGAATATGAATATTAGACATAATTTTTGTCTTGTATATTTTCATCTTGACCTGTTAAGAAACTCTTGAGATCATTGAGCATGATGTTCAAAGCTTTCAGCGATTCCCGCCATTATGACTATTTCGTCGGCAAGTCGAAGGTGAGAGATGTGTTCACCGTTGATGTTGATGCCATAACCCTTCCAGTTCAAGAGCTTGAACACATCCTCCATTGCAGTGGTAAAGGTTGCGGGGAAATTACGTCACCCTGTCTTTCACCCTTCTGCAACTGGATTGATCTCGTCCTGTACTCGGATTGACATAGTGGCTTTGCTGTACAATCACTTTCAACAATTCGATATAGCGATAGTCGATTTAGCACCGCTGTAGACTCTGTAATACCGCCCATGTCTCAACTGAATTTAAGGCTCTTTCACAGTCATCATACACAAGGCATAACAGTTGAATATATGTATTTGATCTATTGTACTAAAGCCGCCAGTACGGAAACCAGCTTTTTCGGGAGGCTGGAAGTCTTCAAACCTACGTGCAAGACAATTTGTAATGACCCCCGAAAACAACTTATAAACGTGGTTTAGGAAGGATATGGGGCGGTAGTTCTTCAATAGGGCCTTATCGCCTTTTTTGAAGAAGAGCACCACCATTTATTTCCTCTCCATACTACTGGTATTGTACCTAGGGCATAAATCTCGGAATATCGCAATATTGGAATCTCGGCACCGTGCATAAGGACTTCTTTTTATAAAGCTGGCAGGTGAGGTGATACTTCTGAGCTATCGCTGTCAAATTTATTGAGCGGTATCACCGAGGTATGTAAATGTAACATAATTGCATTTTTGAGCAATGAGGATCATTTACGTTCAAAAGTATCCTTTGTCCTTCTCCACTAATTGAACTATCTCCCTGCCAAATTGTATTTAAATCTGTTCAGTGGTTAAGCCGTGAAAAGGTTACAAACTGACAAATATCCAGTTGCGTGGTGGCCGAATTATGACGTCAACGTTAATGTACAAGCGGGAGCGAGCGTATTAATTAAGCTGTTTTTAAAACTTTAATAACTTCGTCATTTATTGATGGATATTAATAATTTAAAAAACATTATGCTCAAAAAGGTTATGTGCATCCTCTGTAGTAATAAAAAAGTTATCATTTTGTTATGTGAATGATCCTTATTGCAGGCATCTAACTCAAAAAGCTATTTTGACCCATATATTATAAAATTTCCCGCCTCATGCTAAGCATCCACCTTAAGGAAGTATTATTATTATTATATAATGGTTTGGAAAAAAAGTTATTCCAATTTTATTACTTTTATTGATATAAAACTGTGCCTGGCTCACTGATTGGCTGAAAAAACTAAGCTACTGGTGGTTAGGGTTGCAGAAACAGGAACCTCCTCACAATATGAGCTGTATCGAGGAATACTGCCGAGAGCCGAGAGGCTTTCGGCCATCAGGCCATTGGCCGTTACGACAATCGGCACAATGATAGCCGAGCTCACTACTAGTAATTGTAAATATACGATGGCTTCACATTCCAACTAATCAGTCCAGTAAGTACTAGAAACTTAGTCAACGTAAGATGTGTAATATTTTCCTTACTGTTCTAATTTTACTGTGCCATTTTCATTTGACGACTACGCGAGTGGACCACAATAATACAATGAATATAAAAGTTTATCGGCTCGCCTCGATAACTACAGATGACTCGATGACCGCAGTAGAGGCAGTCATGCCCGCCCCGACTTCGGGGCACCTACTGTTACCAGTATCAGTCAACCTACCTTTCATACCTTTTCTTTGATCTCAAAATAAACAATATTGAATGAGGTATTATTTAATCAGGTAACTAACTAAATAGGTAATTGCTCATTAAAAATAATATATATTGCTGATTTTTCATTTCGCATGATTTGATAAAAAAAAATAAAGAAAAACATTTTCCGGGATTGAATCATCACCTCCTTCAGTCGGGAGTACATAAATACCCCGCGCCTTAGCCCCCTAGGCTACCCTAACCATACCTTTCATAGACGAAAATAAGAATCAGTCGCTGTCAGTACCACGACATGCCTCGGTGACAATTATCAAAAGCATCAATCATAACAGATTTTATTTTATATATTTTTATTTATAACAAGCAAATAATAGGCTCAATTGCCTTAATTTGACTAGCATGCATTTTCCAGTGCCTTCTAAAGATAATTTGATATGATTTTTTACTAATTTGAGAGGGTTTTATGTATGTGAAAATTCTGAAAAAAAATGACACAGGTCCGTCTAGCAACGCGGATCGCCGCGGAATGCGAGTGAGCGCGAAGCAAAATACGCGAGTTGCAGGACAATAGAGTGCGGTATGATGTTCATGGTGCTCAGATTAATTTGACGTAAGCGACTTTTTTTAAAATCATTATTATGAAAAACTGAATCGCAAATTCAAAAAACTAAATCGGGCGTTTATTTGCTTATGATATGTACTATATTGATGAAAAAAATCGTATTAAAATACCTTCAGGCGTTGGATATATTTGGGAATTTCTTGATTTTCAGAGGTATGTTTGGCATTTTTTTTTATCGAGGCTTTTAATTGAAATCGTGTTTTCGGCTCGGGCGATGTGTTTGTTATATCCTTAAGTATCATATATTTCAATTTCAATACCGTAGAGCTAGCAGGTTTCATATAATTTGGGCTGCAATGTAGAGACTTTTGCCCATTTCTGCCTCTTAAGAGGAGTTATGGCCGGATTTCATTTTCTTTATAACGCATGAAATTTTCCTCTAGAGTTCTACCTTTGCTCCATTATCGCTCATGTTATCGTAAATTCTTCGTAGCCAAAGTAATGATGGTGTATTAAATATATTTTAGAGCGGATTTATTAGCAATCTGCATTATAAGGTTTTTACCTTTAGGAAGGAAATCTTTATGAGTAAATACTAGATGTGTGAGTCTGTCGTAATATATTTCAGCTGTGTGCGGCGTTACCTGGCATTCTGCGTCACCAGCGTAGCAGCAGTCTCCGGAGACGGATGTGGGAGACCAGAGGTGCTCGCCGCTGACGGCAGCGTCCCCCCAGTCTGGCGTAGAGCGAAGTACTCGGGCGCCGCCCCCTTCGCCAGCCCGTCTGTAGACAAACAAAAAGTGATACATTCGTTTCTGCCTTTTAATATGTACAGTAGGTAGGTACGTTTAAAAATTTGCCTTTTGATTTTAGATGGAGAACTTATACAAATGGCTCTTAGCAGGTACATTTTAAGTACACCATTTATTACCACAAGGTTGAATATACTGAATGAGTCCTCCATTTTCTTCGACCTTGACCGTTGAAGATAAACAAATTGATGTATAATATTTACCGTTCGTCAAAGAACTTACTTAGTAAAATAAAATATTCTAAGAAAAAATCTCAGGCCTGTTTCAATAGCTAATTATGTTAGTAAATGTTATGTATCTTAAAAGTTATTTTATACAAGCTTTACCTGTTAGTATACATATCGTATCAATGGTACATTTAAATGTGTATGTCCCTATAAACTTTAAGTTACGGGCCTTGAAGACTCGGAATAATACTAATTCAAAGCTTCTTCTGACAAACAACCTGCAAGAAATTAGAGTATACAGAGAAATGCATATGTAATTTTCAGATCCGCTATTTAAATCTTTGACATACTTCCCCATAAGTTGGTTTATTATTT
The DNA here is from genome assembly GCA_951394255.1 of Polyploca ridens. NCBI lineage: Eukaryota > Metazoa > Arthropoda > Insecta > Lepidoptera > Drepanidae > Polyploca > Polyploca ridens. The sequence goes on from OX596249.1 coordinate 11,153,895, forward strand.
ATGTTAACTCGAGCAGTCTTTTCAACTTTTTTTTTTTTTTTTTTTTATACCACTAAGTTGGCAAACAAGCATACGGCCCGCCTGATGGTAAGCAGTTACCGTAGCCTATGAACGCTTGCAACACCAGGGGCATCACTCGCGCGTTGCCGACCCTGAAGAAATCTCTTCACACCCTTCAATCACTTCGTAGAATTTTCCTACGTACACCATGCTACGTACTAAAGTAATAGACAAGAATCTTATATATTAGAATAAGATTCTTGGTGTTAGATGAAAATTAATTATCAAGATGCGATGTCAAGTTATCTTTCAAATTTGACAGGCAACATAAGTTATTCGCCCAGAAACTTATAAACGAATTAAGAGTCATCTTAAATCACAGTCTTCAGATAAATACCATAAAAATAAAATAGAATTTTCAGTTAGTTATTTCAGGCTTATCTTGAAATTAAAACGAAATTATATATTTAATGTAAAAAATTCGTAGCAACCTAATGCAATATTAAAATTATTGTTACTGGCATAGTTCTTTTTATTCGTCTGTGGCGTTCTTTTTACAACAAATAAATTAAAAACAATTGAATAAAAAATTGCATTTATTTTCAGAAGAATTTTATCATTCACGCCAACTACATCATAATTTTCTAAAAATAATAAAAATTTCAAATATTTGCCAAGATCATAAAAATAACATTATTATTCAATTATTATAATATAATTTAATTCGCAGACAAAATTGTAAGTACCAATTTATTTATTGGATGAATTATACTATTTGGCGTATTTAGGTATTTAATAAAGTAACTACTTATCGTAGGTATACATATCCAGTATGATTGCCTATCTACCTGAAATTAACCGAAAATTCGTAACCAGTGTACTAAGTAAAGACACCTAGATAGATAGGTAAAAGGGTCGCCCAAACATTTGTTTCAATTTTATGGTTCTTCTACGAGGAAAAATCATGTCAATGCTTTAGAATTTGTTCATATTCTGAGGCCTTATTAGCTTCATTAGACTGTGGCCCTGAAGTGTTATAGGCCAGAAAAACCGTGCCAACAAATGCAACGTTACGAAGTATTATTTTAATCGTGTTCACGTTGTTTCAGTTTCGAGTGTAAAGATGGACTGTGCTTACTGTAATCGTACAATGGAGGGTTGCGCCTGCATAAAGTGCAGCTTATGCTCTTCTCAGTACCACCTGGAGTGCGTGAGCAGCGAGCACCTGGTACCAAACAGAAACAGCTGGAGATGCTGCAGATGTGAAAACAGAAACGCGGCCTTAGCTGAGCCTAAAGTTATCGATACTGTTGTTCGTGTTTGACTTTTGCCTTGTAACCATGTAACATTTTGTAAATCTTTTGTGACTATTTTGGGTTGAAAATAAATAGTATATATTGTATAACACAATATTATAATAAAAAGAGGTAGATATCGCATTAACGCACGCTAATTGTTGCAGAAAATTCAGACAATTGTCGTAATTTTGCTTAGCGGCTACATATAGCTATCTCTTTCTGTACCATACGTTCCATATTATCTATCGCATTCACCTAATTGAACAATAACTGAACTCTGCTTAGTATGAGGGTAGCAAATCTCTATAATACACCTATTTTAATCACCTGCCCGTGCACCTTGTTAAACCTGGTATACTCAAGTCTCGACGAGGCCCACACGTCAAGAATCAAGATAATTATCACTAAGGATTTGTCGAGATACGGCGTCAGGCCTACATTAAAATCGGCGAGTGCCAGATCTTTTGACCTTTCCAATTGTCTACTGTGTCACAGCTGCTCTTATTCATCATCGCATATCGATAGCAGCAGGAACCGAACCTATTTTAAGGAAATAGGTGGTGGTGGTAATTATGTTGACTTCTGAACCCTGCCTGCCCCCAACCGTGTGTAAGAAAATTGTAATAAACTTCATGGAAATGGGCTTCCATTGCTGCGATAACGAACATAATGAACATCAAACGAGTCAAGAAAGCCATGGACTCTTCCGATGATCCGCTTGTGGTCTAATAGCCCGGCTACACGCTCAGTGTTGCATGCACAGTACAAAACTGAAGATATGACTGTAAAAAAAGACTGGACACTACAGTGGCCAATGAGCACACTACAAGTATGCATGTGCAAACTAGACTGTGTAAACCTGTGTTTTGACAGCTCACACTCACATCACACATTTCAATACCTACGTGAGTCGTCGTAAACAGTTTTTCCGAACTGAATCGCAGCTTGAATGACCGAATCACGCGACACGAATTTTAAAACTGCAAACCAAAACTGTGCAGTGCAATCATCAGTATGTCAACGATTGCACAAGCTGCGCTTCCTACCATGCATGCACGACCTACCGTTTTTCTGTCCACACGCTCAGTCTTACACCTGTCTTAAAACTGGTTTGTGCAGTCATGCTTGTATTCGAGACGGAGCGAGCCGGGCTATAAGGTCCGTATTCTAGACCAAAGTCAAAGCTCAAGTCAACTTTTGAATCCTTCATTAAAAAAATTGAATCTGTAACCTGTATGACATTAGGGCTTATTTTCGATTAACACGATCTATTCTTGAGATTTTGAAACATATGTATGTATTCTGAAATCATTAATTAGTTTCATTGAATAATATTGTATCTCCATTATTCTCCATACTACCTAAGTGATATATTTTTAAGTGAAATAATAAATTGTATTTAGTCTAGCACAAATTTTGTTATGGCGAGCGCAAATTACCATATTTGTTTAATAGCTGTGAAGGACAATCAAACAAAATTGCTTCCGAGACCCCGACAACCCACTTATTTCCGGTAAACAACGCAGTTTATAAAGCTGCTATTACCAACGTTCGGGTTAAACCATAAAATGTGTTATTTGACTCACTTAAACGTAATAAATAGCAGGTTATATTCGCTCACTTAAATAATAACTACTTATTTCACTCACTTATGCATAATTACTGATTTATTCTTGTCCAATTTATGGAATATTTATTTTTAGATGATGTTTTGCCGGAATGGTCGTTTGACTATTATTTTATCACGAAACTACTGGCTTTTGCAATGCAAAATGCAATATAGAGCATGTAGGAACAATCATGGAGTTTAAATTATTAATGGTGATACGCTGGCATTGTAGGTAATTATATCGATGACCTCGATCGCCAACAATCAACGGGAAACAATGGTACAGTTGTGTAATAAATATAATCGTCATATAATTTTAGGTACTGGTAACGAAACAGGTAAATAATTTCTCTGACATTAACTTTGGTAGATTATCTATGTTATCATTATCAGTAACATCAACCAAACCGTAACTAAATATAATTAGGTATGCACTGTAATAAGCACGATACCTAACCATAAAACGACAAAGCTATGGCAACCAACTACTAGTGGTTATTATTTTACAAACGTCAGCTAGCAGTATACGGCATGCGGCATGCAGTCGTATCGCACTCTACCCCAGCCACCCTTCATTAATTCTAGGATTATCCTTTCATTTGACTCTAGCTGGAGATTTCATGAGAGCAAAAACCGAGGATTTTGAACTCGAACAGTAATTGGCGAGTGGTGAAAAGAGTCTGAAATTATTGAATTTTATTGAGAGTAGGTAATTAATAATTCGGTTAAACTGTTGCCACACAATCAAAGTTTGACGATAGCATAATATTATTCCCAGTTGCTTGTCGTGCCTGATTAATCTGATTACATAATAAAGGTATGTATTATATAAACCAACGAACTTACTAGGAGTAAGACACAGACAGACTGCAGAGTACCGATAGTGTGTATGTATAGCGTATGTATAGCCAGAGCACAAACTCCGCCGGCTTTAGATAATGCTTGTTACAAGCTTGTCACATGGTGGCTAAGCTTTTGATTAATTACTTATCCAATAAAAATATTTGAAAAGAGTGGGAATTTTTAGATTGTATTAGGTAGTTTTACGGAAACATTCTTTGAAAATGATGATATTTTTATCGACAAATTGGAAAATAATATGATCAAATATGGTTTTCTCTGTGTAAAAAATGAATTAGCAAGCCTTTAGCAAGCATATGATACAACGATGTTTGCAGTTTTATTTAGTAAGTAGGTAAGTAAGCGTTAAAATATAGTAGGTAGTACCTAAAGGATTTTCCTGAAAAAATGTGAACGCCCCTTGCGTTATTCCTGACATTATTTACTGTGGTTATCGTAACCAAATCAATGATAATTGACACTATTAGGTATTATTGTGATAGATAGAAACAAAGAGTATTCCAAAGTTTTTTTTAAATCAATGAATTATAAGTAAGGTGTAAACAGTTTCTTACATACCTACGTTTTCCATCAAGCAAAATAAATATATATTCTGTGTAAGCGTTCATTATTCTAAGTACTAAGACTTGCTTTACTTAAGTGCCATCTTCATCGTTTCTATTAATCACGCAATGGCTGCGACTTGTGTTTACTTGTAGTCTACGTATAAACACTACATCTAATGTTTTGCACCACAACGTGAGCAATGTAGGTACCTACTATCAATCATAATTGTCCTACAAATTTTCCTCTGTTTGAGAACAAAACCAATACCTACTTATTTTCCGTAATATGTAAGTGGTGATGATATTAATGTGATGATATTAATCTCCTAGAACTTTTAATTGTGAATGGTCCTTCATTGATTCGAACAGACTTCTTTATAAGCTTTAGTAGCATCAAACATATTTAGTTAATTATTTTTTCTTAATTGATTAGTCGGTGGGTAGTATAAAGAAGACATTGGTGCCGATTCTGTTGTTTACAACTAAACCGATTTAGTCTCACTATATCTCTTTCTAACAAAGAATATAAGAAAAGGATGTATGAAATGTAGTCCTGTCAAATTAGTCCAATTGCTTGTTTTCAACATAAGTCGCCATCAAAATTGGTTACGTCTATTTACCCATAACAGACAAATGTTTTAGGTTTCAGCTTTAAATATATTCTACCCTTTTTTTAATAATGTTTGTAGGAAAGAGATGTGATGTGATTAAAATTAATTTAGTGCGATTTACAACAGAATCGGTGGAAATCGGTGCCCTTAAAATAAATTGACCTTTTTCTAGATTATATATCATAAAACGTTGGTATGATACTGCCTTAGGCGGTTAACACACTGCCAAGCATCACGCAGCGTAGCGCGTGAATGTGTGTTTTAACGTTGCTTGTAAGTGTCTCCGTTTGTATAGAAAAGACGCATAGTTCAACACACAGAAAATGCATCCACGCGCGTTCATACAGATCACGCGCCTACATGCGTCTCGCCCCGCACCCATGCGCGTAGGTGCGGGGCGAGCGCAAGGTATCGCACACCGAGTCTCGTAGTGCCGTGCGTGATTTTGGATAGAATGAGTCAGAGCCGCCGTGAATGCACAAAACGCAACTACGCGCGTGATTGCGTAAAAAACCCGCACGATGATGCAGATCTACACACCCGCAAGTACGCGCGTAGGTGCGTTGACGCAACATGCAGCGTGATGGCAGTGTGATAACCGCCTTATACTGCTATTATGAGGTTAAGGAACCGGTTCTGACGGCATCGCAGCGTAACTGAATGCACTTACTTGTATGAGGCAAAAGCAAGGCCAATACAGGTGTACATAGGTATATGTCGTAGGCCAAGTTCAGGTTGATTTTTAAACGCCCGGTAGGCCGTTTTAATGGCAATTCGCGTTATGTAATAAGAAGCCAAAAAATATTACTTGTAAAGTCGTTTGACGAACAGTTAGTTCAATATTTTCCGGATGGGGGGAGTTGCGAACTAATATAATCTTGGCAGCATACAAAGAATAAAAACACTGCAATAAATTTAATATTATTTTTATGTCCTTATATCATAGGCTCCTCAATATGCATTAAAATAAGATTCAATTAGAATTTACTGGTTAAAATGCAATAACGATAAACGATTGGCCTGATCATCTCCCAGGCTGTTTGTAATGCTGAGCTGTTTATTAAATGGCACAGACTGATTGTAAACCATCTAACAATTATTAATAGAAGCGCAATGACGTTCATTTTGTTTGAAATCTATTCCACTAATTCCCCACCATCGCCAATGCATTCTGATTGGCTAAGTCAAGGACACACTAAACATTTAGATGCAGGGATTGGTCGGTACTGTTAAAAACCAGTGCAAAATCACTTACTAGTTGCGGAATTGGATTGCTCGGTATTACTACTCTGAAGGGATTTTTCCTCGATGTTGTTAACAGATAGTGTTTTAAACAATTATATAGCCTACGACATATACCTAATGACGATAGGGCTGAACGTTTCCAGGTACTTTGTAAAATAAAACCGATTTGCAAACGGCCTAGACGGTTTGTAAACAGGCAGTATTAGGCAATCGTCCTGCGACTTAAGAGTATTATGCATAATATTAATTCTGCCTTGCAAGTTTGCATAATTATGTATTTACAAGATCACGTTGTAAAGGCCATAATACGCGTAAGTCGTAGGCGAAGTCTAGTTTTACAAAAAAGCTTAACAAAATCTTCAGACGTCATTCAAGAAGTACAGTATACTTCTTAATACGTCTGAAGAGACGAATAAAGAGCAGACCTTCTCTCAACTCAAGCATGTAGGTACCGATTAGAGAGGTATAGCGTTATTTTGCTCAAAGAACAGCTCGACTGGTGAAGTATCTCCACCCCACCATCTTTCAGAATACTGCAGCCAAATAACTTTTTGTTGTGTTCCTGTGCGTGCGTAAGGTCGCCAGAGCTTATTGGGGATGGAGAAGGGTTGGTAACGCGTGAGTGTTGCAAGCGTCCTGCATATGGCTACGGTAACCGCTTACCACCAGGCGGACCGTACGCTTGTTTAGCAAATTCGTCGTATAAAAAGAACCTAGTATGAAACTAATAATAAGTTTGGATAAACCATACTAATATTTTGAATGTGAAAGTAACCCTGTCTGTCTTTCTGTTACTCTTTCACGCCTAAACCGCTGAACCGATCGCGATGAGATTTGGCACGCAGATAGCCTATGGTATGGCAACCCGAGAACGCAAGTGAAACCACGGGGGACAGCTAATACATGAATAAAGTTAAAAGCGATAAAAGTTCTTGTTGTCTTTCTTTTATAGGTAATGGAAAGTCATTTTCATGGCAACTTTCATGACAACAAGTTTTCGCGTGGAATGCTATGCGCTTCATTGATCTTAGTAAAAATTTTATTCCAGCTACGCGTCTTACAAGATTACACCGAGCAAATAAACTGTGATTAAGTACTTTGGAATGAACTTTTAAAAAATCCCGAGTCTTTTAAACAAGCAAAAAGCTGTTCTATTACCGGCTTGGATTAAATTGGCTTATATTATCAAGAAACCGATTTGTATATCGGTTTTGTGATATACTTTTCTGATAAATCTAAACTAGTATAATAAAGCTGAAGAGTTTTTAATCTCTGAAATACGGTTGGGTTTGTTCCCGGGAATAAACCCAACTTCGAGTAAATTTCCAATTTGGTGGGAAAAAACCCGGGAATTTTCCCATTGGCTGGGAAAATACTCAAATGGTCACAGTTACTAGATTTTGCGTATATAGCGAGAGACACCTTAACAAAATCGTTTGAATAACATTTAACAAGATTTCTATGAGGGTCATACCACGGTCATACACATAATATCATACAATAATAAATCTTTTCTTTTTTGTAATGATGGAGTGCATTGTTTTTTAAAAAGTGACGTTTTGGGGTTGTGTTGGACAGGCGTCGGTCCCACACAATTACCACGCCGTGGTAGTACATACTCGTCCGACTCGAAGTCGGGAAGTGTGATACTCGGTCCAGTCCGGCAAGGGCCGCGTGGGTCCGCGCGTAGGTAATGTAGGTACATACAACAGCGAGTATGATTAAAATAACAATCAAAACCATCTAAAAATATTTTTTTAGGTATAAAAAGCCACTTGAGTATTTTCCCGCCGTTCGGGAATTTAACCGTATTTTTCCATTCTTTCCCGTATTTTTCTTTTCTTCCCATTTTTTTTTCTTTCCCTGCCCATCCCTACTCTGGAACTACCAATCGGATGCGAAATAAATTTCACTAATAGGAAGCTACATAATCCTTGAGTTTTATAGGCCTTATATCCCGGCAACGCGGTTGAAACCGCGGGGGACAGCGTTGTTGGTGTATACCTACTACAAAGTACTTTACCACTCTTCCAATTTGATTTTAATAGTACGTATAATGTATTCTCATAATGTTTGAATGGTTCTGATTACACGTTATCTGATGAACAGTATCGATTGAGAATAGATAAGTGATGGCTGTTTAAGAGTGCGTACCAAGCCAGAAAAATATGGCAATGTCAGATGCAACAAACTTATGTCTAATCTTCGCGTGCAGATGAGATGGAGATAGCGTGTTCCGCGTAACAAAAATGAACTAAGCGCTTTTTATCTAAATAACTCGTAAAGTATAGAATATTTTAAAAAATCGTTAGTAGCAGCCCTATGTCATATGTTAGTGATATTATTTATCGAATTTTTGTCTTAATTAGATACACCATGAACGAATAAAACCGAAAATTCATTATTATTAGAGGTAGCTTTGTGATTTTTTTCTATCGTGGAAATTTCATTCCATTATGTTTTTGCTCAGAGAGAACCCTCGCGTATATAATGAAAATACCCATATAAAAATATTTTTTCATTTAAATACTATTTACTTGGTTAAATTTCAATTCTACGATTGTTATTTTGCTTTATACGCAGCCATTCAGGCAGGTAACTGACATAGACATAGATAGAATACACATAATTAGACTGATAGAGAAGATTATGTACTAACTATACGCTACTGCAAAAGGCCACTAAACTTCTAAAATATTTCCGAAACCACGCATGATAGCTTCTTGACTTGAAAAGCAACATTAATAACGTATTAAAATCACCAAATTGACACAAGGAAACAACAAACTGGCCTTAGCTATCTTGCGTAGTTTCAGAAATATTTTATGATAAGTTATAGTCGCTTTTTTATATTGCTCGTTAGTGTATTATAAATGCGTATGTGAGTTTAATTGTGTTTCTTATCACTTGACTTGAAGCCACAACGGCACATCCAATCGTGATGGAATTTGGCATCCCGTTAGCCTATATCATGGATGAGGACATAGGCTACATAATTTAAGAACTAGTTTAAAATATAATATAGGAAGAGATACGTTTATAGTCAGTCATTTTAAGGCCAGGCCTTTGAACAGGCTCCGTTCTATCTTCGGCTACGTCATCATCCTTTATGAACCGGTCATTGACCAAACGCAAGGGCATTTGTATAAAAAAGAACTAAGATTGTTGTGAGATATTTCAATAAATCACACGATAGAATCCTGCTTGCCGAGTGGCGTGCACCACTGCACAGACTAATATCGGTTTACATTCAAAGGCGTTGCAATGGGTCTCCCTTCACACAGCATCATAAATCCTCCACGCTGTCGTGTCACAGACAAGTTGAATATAGGCTTTTAAGTGCTGACCTGAGTGATATTACCTGAATTATTCCTATTGAGTGCTGCTCCACTTTGACGTTTGAACAAGCCACTTAATATAAAGTTTGCATCAAAAGGTACCACCTACAAATTTATTTTATTTACTCACCTTTATTCAGGTAAGTTAAGTACATGACATAATCGTACATACTTACCTACAGTGCCACAAGCTTGCCCGGTGAGAGAGTCGCTGTTATCGCATTTGGTGGAGCAAACAACCTATTAACGTAGTGTTATATTCTCTTTGACCAATGGCGATTGACATTTTAAAATGGCGTCTTTAGTTCTTCTTTTGACCACCGGGTTAGGTAGGTTTGTAGGACTGCACATACATTATTACGGGAATTATGCTTTTACTGAATTTGTCACAATAATATATCAGTAAAAAATATTACGTGCGATCCGTACATCTTAAATGCATTGAGGTCATTATCGGTTACGGTCACATAGTGAGGTAACACGGCCTAGTTCTTTTATAAAAAGCTTTATAATATTACATTACTTACTCTATAGCGCGCTGACATTGACCTGTATGTAATAATACTCCCCTTTCACTTTTAGAATAAGAATTTATGAACACATTACTTATACAATTTTAATATTTACTCCACAGATTACAGAATAAAAGGCAGATGGAGCGCGCGGAACACGAGAGTGAAGCCAAAAAAGCAAATACAAAATCAAAATCAGATATTACCTGGTATTCGTTTTCCAATTTGTATTTGCTTTGTGTACACACTTTATTTAACAAAAAAACACTTCTTTATTAATAACTGTGGTTAAACAAAGCGTATACAAACTGGATGAACGAATACCAGGTATCTGATTTTAAATTTGTATTTGCTTTTTTGGCTTCACTTTGGATCATGTTCCGCGCGCTCCATCTGCCTTTTGTTCTGTTATCTATGATTTAATCTTTGTTAAAGTGTGATGCTCGTATTTCAAACCAATACAAGTTTTGTATACGTTACATCTCGCGCATGAATATTTTTATTCCATTAAAATTATTTGCCGTTTACGTGCTCGGCTTGTTGATTTTGATCACGTGTATAATTTCCATTTCAGACTCATTTTACATTCTCATATCATGTGAATGACGCACAAGGATTAAAAGGGAGCTTACTAACATATAGCGATACAGCGCCACCGTCAGTCACGCCATAAGGCATCACCTAGTAGTTGTAGGTACAAGTTTAAATTATAAAAATAAAACAATAAGCAAACAAATTATGCGGAAAAACCACAAACACTTTTCTTGTAAAATAATAAGACAATATAAAAAAACGAATCCTGGGCATAAGAAACAACATCATAAAAGTGTGATCGAATAAAAAGATGACCGTCCTACAGTGCGAGATCATTTTGATTCTGATGTGTAAAGATGGACTTCCCGTCGATGGCGGGAGGTGCGATGGTAGAAGGTAGTCGTGGGCATCAAGTCAAACAATTCAATGTCAGTTGAACATGGCAGAAGACACATAAGGAGGCAAAGTATCTCCTGAGAGCCGCTTGTGAGCGAGGTATTGTCGATAATTGTAGCAACCGGGAATTCAAATGAAACCGCTGCGAATTTCTCGTGACAATGTAAAAACACCTGTTGGTAACAACGAAAAATATTGTGCTATTATTATATTTAAAGCAGATTATGCTTTCAGAAAACCTTAATAACTCATCAACTTGGTGTAATTGTTTGAAATAGATATCGTTGAATGTTATTATTTTGATAGATATCTATTCAATGTTATTTGAGGATAAAAAGCGTTTGGTTTTTTCTACATAACAGTAAATTATACGTTCAATAGAGCACATAAAGTAATGCCCATATTTATTTCCTGTTGGCCTTGATACATCCGCAGATTCATTGAATATGACCTCGGTTAGATGAAGGTTAATCCTTATTCCTTCAAAACAAGGTTACCTACAAAGTATAACATTTTTGTAACTGCTTTATTATAATAATATTATTAATATTAATATAAATAATATTATTAATTAGACATAATCATTAATTATTATGAATTCTTTATTCAACTTAAATATTCTAATTTATATGTTAATGCAGAATTTAAACATTTATAATAATAAGTATTTATTTTACTTTAGTTTGGTAAAGGATGACAATTGTCCGGCCAAACGCCATTTTGTTGTCTACCGTCACAATTTAGTCTATAAAGGCAATATGCCTGTGCCAGGGGCATTCGTTGTCCTGCGGTCGTCTTGTTAACATCAAGTGCTAAAACGTGATTATGTGATATATGGCAAATATAAGAATTGTGAGTACATTCTGTTATTTATTAGCAATTACTTTATTGTGGCTTTACAATATAATATTCTATTATATTGTTTATGTATTCAAATGCTTACACGCTTGGCTGATTGTATAAATTATATGAAAATAATAAACGAGATCATAGAATTCAATAAATACATTTGGATATATTAAACATATCTCATACATAAAAGTAGTTTCATTAACATATACTTTATTATAATAATATTATTATAATAAAGCAGTAATAGTAATAGTTTTAATAATATTAATAATATTATTTTTATCAGTACCTTAGCTACAGAATGATGAACATAACTTAGGATTTGAAAACAAAATCTTGAAATAAGGAAACGCTGCCAGCCTTCTGGGAACCCTGCCGTTAATCGGAAGCAGCGGCAGGTTTGAGGAAATTTTCTATATATAGATTGTATTTTGTACATATTTGTTGGAAATAAAAATATAAACTACGTTAAAAAAAAATCTTGAAATAGCTACCTTGTATCTCTAATAGACTAGGAGGGCATGACAGAAATGGTAACGATAAGGAAAATGGATGAAATCGGGTTCATCGGATAGAGGATACCTCTCTGATGCCAAATAAGTCGGTCTGCCTGCGCCAATTGATTGCGTTATCTAGATATGGCGCCTGAAAAACGGTTTATCGTGACCGAAAAAAAATGATAAGGTAAATGGCTGAGCTCGACGTAGAAAGTAAGTAGTACTTGTACTGATGTCATTATAAAAAAAACTGACCAAATATTCGGTTGCGTTATCTAGATATGGCGGCTGAAAAACTGTTTATCGTGACCGAAAAAAAATGATAAGGTAAATGGCTGAGCTCGATGAATCATGGAAGTATTAGTGCATACTAGCTTAGTAATAAAAAAACTGACAAAAATTTTGGTTGCGTTTCGTAGTTATAAGCGATCTACGTAATAATTATCAATATGGATAATTTTAGTGTTTTACGGTTTCGCGGAATTTACATTGTCAAAAATATGAAAATGTTATTAGTGCCACCCCCTCCCTTTATATCCCCTACTACTCCGCCTGCACTGAGCGGCATTCACGAGTCAACAGACATATTATAAGATTATAACATTGTTGTGAAAGATATTTTGCACAAGTTACCTGCACGAGCTTACAAGCAAGTTCAGGCAACGCTTACTCGCGCTGTTCACGAGTTGACAAAAGTGTTTTATTATAAATATGTCAGAATTAATGTACCAGATTAGTGAAAATAGTGTAAAAATGAAAAAGTTGTGTTGTTAAATGAGAACTCTTTAAAAAATCATCATCATCATCAGCCTATCCCACTGCTGACCCTCCTTTCACAAGTGAGGGTGAAAGGGTCTGGGCAATACTCCACTACGCATGCCTACTGCGAATTGGTGGAGAAGGCTAGTGGTCAAACTACTGTTGGAATTTTTCAAGCCGCCTTGGAGGCATCCTACTAGCTTAACGACTATCATAATTATGTTATAATCGGGACCAACGGCTTGACGTGCCTTCCGAAGCACATAAACGCTCGATTCGAAATACCACTAGGCCCATCTAGGTACTAACAACGACGGTGGTAGCCGATCGATTAAAAACGGCTAATCATGCTACACCACGAGCGCATTAAAAAAAGTGTTACAAATTCGAGGTAATCGTATCTGAAGTACGCAAACATATAATTACCAAATAACATAGATTGTCATTGTAGTTATCATTTATCATGTTATAAAAAGAAAGAATAAATATGTAAGAAGCGCTCGTGGTGTAGCATGATTAGCCGTTCTTAATCGATCGGCAAAGTTAAGCTACCACCGTCGTGGTCGGTACCTGGATGGGTGACCGCCTAGTGGTATTTCAAATCGAGCGTTTCCGTGCTTCGGAAGGCACGTAAAGCCGTTGGTCCCGGTTATCACTTAATTGTGATAGTCGTTAAGCTAGTTGGATGCCTCCTAGGCGGCTTGAAAAATTCCAACAGTAGGTTGACCACTAGCCTACCTCCACCGATCCGCAGTGGGCATGCGTGGTGGAGTATTGCCCATTCCCTTTTACCTTCATTTTGTGAAAGGAGGCCTGTGCTCAGCAGTGGGACATTATAGGCTGATGATGATGATGTTATAAAAAGTTTACAGTAGTTAAAAGTTCGTCCACTTTATTTCATAAATTTACTAAGAAAAACGCAGTACCAGATACACATAATTGATTACCAATTACACAGTTGAAGAAATTCTACTTACAGTGCCTAATATACCGAGCACACCTTAATATTTATATTATATAATATACTTGCTAAAAACAAAGATTATCAAGATGCACTAATAGAGTTATATGACGATGAGCCATTGAACAATAAAACATGAGAAAAATTAGAACAAAATAAAAAAAAAAAAAAAAATCCTGGGACATTCCTCACACACGGTCATCTGATCCCAAACTAAGCAAAGCTTGTACTATGGAAACCAGATAACTGATATAATACATATACTACTTTTTGTTTGTAAATACATACTTATTATACATAATTACACCCAGACTCAGGACATACAGACATGTTCATGCACACAAATGCATGTCCTGTGTGGGAATCGAACCCACGACCTGCGGCGCTATAGGTTAAGACGCCACGTCTTAACCAACTGCGCCAACTGGCCCGTTAAGAACAATTTGTTTGCGACATGGATTATGATCCTGTGTCCCCTAGATGGGGCAGAGGGCGTCTACAGAAACTCTGGAAACTCTGAAGACTTCCCGATCTTCTTCGCTTCGTCAAGCACAGTGCGTCGCCAGGTTTGTTTGGGACGGCCACGCTTTCGTTTCCCCTGCGGATTCCAGTCCATTGCCTGTTTGGGTATATGGTCGGGGTCCCTTCGGAGAGTGTGGCCAATCCAGTTCCATTTGCGACGCTTGATCTGTTGGTCGATCGGTGTTTCGTGGCTGCGTTCTCGGAGCTCTACGTTCTAGATTTTCTCGGGCCAGTGGATAACGAGAATTTGGCGAAGGCATCGGTTGACAAAAACCTGGAGCTGGTGCCAGATGGCCTTGGTTACTTTCCATGATTCACACCCGTACAGAAGAAGTACAGACTTCACATTGGACCCGAATATCTTGAGCTTAACTCTGGGTCAGCTTCCGAGACTGCCATAAGGGGCGCAAATGCACGAAAGTTGCTCGGGCCTTGGAAATCCGATTGTTTGCGACATGTATGGCTGCAAAACTATGTCAATTCAGTCAACGAAGATCGCCATAAGATGCTTTAAAAAAAACAAACCTAATAAAAAAAATAAGAAATTTTATAAGAGTCATGAATTTTGATGCTTCTTCAATGCCACCTTCAAAAGTAGAATTGGATCAGCATATTACGCGCAAGATATGTATAGAACATATGGAGCAATGCCTGTTGATAAACTCCCAGTAGTCTTTCGCCAGTCAATAAAGTAAATTTTTGATTCTATAATAATTGTAAAACTATCGACACGTTACAATAAAAATCTAAATTCATAAATATTATGGGAAAGTCCGAATAAAATTTTTAATGTCTTAAATAACTAATATATTGATTTCAAAATTCCAAACAGCAGTTATTTTTTGCGTACGGTAGATGGAAAATAATTGTTGGCGTGTTGCCGCTAACAACATCACTATAGGTTCACGCCTACCAGACAACTAAGCATTTATTTCATATAATACTCGAACTATAAAAGAAGATGAATATAACCGCTCACTGCTGGCGGGGCGGCGGGAGGTATAAAGGAGGGCGCCCCCTCCCTCACCGATATCATTTTCATATTTTTGACAATGCAAATTCCGAGAAAACCGTAAAACACTCAAATTATCCATAGTGATAACTGTTACGTAGATTGCTTATAACTACGAAACGCAACCAAAATTTTTGTCAGTTTTTTTATTACTAAGCTAGTATTCACTAATACTTCCATGATTCATCGAGCTCAGCCATTTACCTTATCATTTTTTGACGGTCACGATAAACAGTTTTTCAGCCGCCATATCTAAATAACGCAACCGAATATTTGGTCAGTTTTTTTTAAATTGACATCAGTACAACTAGTACTTACTTTCTACGTCGAGTTCAGCCATTTACCTTATCGTTTTTTTTTGGTCACGATAAACAGTTTTTCAGGCGCCATATCTAGACAACGCAACCACTTGGTGCAGGCAGACCGACTTATATGACATCAGAGAGGTATCCTCTATCCGATGAACCAGAGTTCACCCATTTACCTTATCGTTACCATTTTTGTCGTCACCTCCTAGTATATAACGCTACGTTATCGTATGTTTGATACAAACAATGCGTGAGAAATCGTGAGTCTACGGTTTTTGTACCCAGTTAGCAATTTATTGTGGTTTATCGTCGCTATGGTTCACTAGCTTATTTTTTATACCCTTATTAATACCTGATCACCTCCTGTTATATCATAAGTCATGTGGCTAAGATATTATGGGTAAAGACATCTTTATCACCGAGGTGTTATTAATACTTTGGCTCGCGGTTAAAAAAATAACATTGACAATGACTCGCGTCCCTCGCGAGAACCAACGGGTCAATATGTGCAACTTTTTGACGAATACCTAAATTATTTTCTATTTCTGAATAATATGTTGACTGCCAGATGCTTGTTGCAAATTTTATCCCTCAAAGTAACTCTCAAGTATCAGCTTAGTTCTCTACTCTGCATACGACTTACATTTATTATGCGGTTCTACCAAACTGAGCGCGCCGAACGTTTCAGCTCATTACGGTTGTAAGTTTCAAAATATAAATACGCTTACATAGGAACCTTAACGCAGGCAATTTTAAATTATATCGGAGAATAGGAGCAACATTTAATTAAAAAAGTTTTGCAGTTCAAACGTCAGGTACTACACCACAATTCGTCCCTTACAATGAACTTTGTTCATTACGCAATGCATTCTGATATCTGTGGGATGCAATTAAAGTCGACATTTGCTTTGGCACTATGGAGTAACCGATCCGTTTCACCGTCACGGCATGCAACCGTGGTTCCGCTGCGTATAGCGCGTGTCATACATACGGGTACAGTCAGACACATACAAGTGCACTGGACCAGATGAGTATGTGATAACTTTAGTTCAAGTTTTAAATAGGTAGTCCATTTCGGTTTTTACGTTGTTTTCATGTTTAAAACTATACTAATTAAATACATCAATATCTAAGGGCTTTGTGAGCTTACCACCAATGGCCAACCACTAAATTATCATAATCACTGAGATTGTGGTAAAGCGCAAAGAAATTCAAGGGTTTAAAACTACGTTCAAGTGCATGAGAGGACCATGCGTCCTACCACAGGGTTCCGTAGCACATTTAATTCAAAATTTTAAGTTGAATTATAGCTCGTCAACTAGAAGTAACTCAGTCCTTGATCCGCTGTAGAATTTTCAGATATATCATAATTTCAGTTTTGTATCAAAACTACAGCTATAGGAGGGGGTTGGGCACGTAACTCAAAACGGTCACTATGGACCTTATATTTCGTAAACAGTAAATGATATCGAAATGTTTTTGAAGAAACCAAATAATTGTTTTTTATAAGCTATTCAACGATACCACAGATTTTTTTAAAGTGTTCAATTAGAAACTTTTTTTTCTACAGCAGTATGACGCTATACTCTAGAGTTTTTGTTCACCTCAAGCAGTTTCTGAGGCATGACAGGCGAATAACTAAGTGATCCCATAGGTATATGAGGTCCGTTTTTCAATTATGATCTATGGAACTCTAAAAAAGTACAAAGAACATCCAGCAAACATTTCAATGGCAGGAATGTGAAACATGCTCTTCATAAAATTGATTTAACTTTTCATGGGATTAAGCAAAGTTAAGGTGATTGCACTATAGGATACAATGAATTTTGAACCAAATTTTGTTATAAACAAATAAGATTGTTCTTTGCACATCGTTACTTGTGTGACCTCGGAGTGCCCAAGCACACTCCACCTCCGGATCCGGGTAGGTACTGGTATAAAGTAGGTATCTTATTCTCAAACACATAGCATCAAATTTGGTTATTGACAAAATGTACACGTGCGATGGGTATTTCTGCCTATAAGCGTAAAGATTGGTAGTAAAATGGCCATAAGTTACATTAACCTAAAGACAATTCACTTAGGTAGTCAGTGTGTAGGTACCGTCAGTAAATCATTTTTTAAACATACTGATCTATATTCATCATCATCATCATCAGCCTATAATGTCCCACTGCTGAGCACAGGCCTCCTTTCACAAATGAAGGTGAAAGGGAATGGGCAATACTCCACCACGCGTGCCCACTGCGGATCGGTGGAGGTAGGCTAGTGGTCAACCTACTGTTGGAATTTTTCAAGCCGCCTAGGAGGCATCCAACTAGCTTAACGACTATCACAATTAAGTGATAACCGGGACCAACGGCTTTACGAAGCACGGAAACGCTCGATTTGAAATACCACTAGGCGGTCACCCATCCAGGTACCGACCACGACAGGCGTAGCTTAACTTTGCCGATCGATTAAGAACGGCTAATCATGCTACACCACGAGCGCTTCAATATATTGTTCTATATTACTTTCAAGTAAAATGTGGAACATTTGACCCTATTCTCAAGGTGAATAAAATTTTCAAATACAATGAATCATAGCCTTAAATAATTAAGTTACTTTTAAAACAAAACGGATCCAAAAAGGTTGCTCTATTGATTCTATGTGATTCTATTCAAACATTGATGGCTGTTACGAGGTTGAAAATAAAATCAATAGTCAATAAATACAATATGTTGCAAGTACCGTGTTATTCTTCCGGTTGGAAAACCACTTGGATGGTGTAAATATAGCATTGTTTTCGCGAACACATGTTGCATTTCATTTCGAAACAAAAATAAATTTGTATTTATTTCTACACTTAACTAAAGAACCAAAATATTTAGAGAATACATTAAAATTAAATGTATATAAATATAAGTTTACACTTACATATGAAGTACTACCCACATACGGGGGTTTTTACACGAAATATTTTATTACCGAAAACTCAATTTCAATGTAGTAGGTACCTATTGGACCTTTGACCTGTGCCATGGTTCTCGATGGTACTGCCAACCAACGTCTAACCTAACCTAACTGGCTGCGAAGGTCTATTTGAATAAATAATTTGAAACAGACGTCGAGGTTTGAGTGTTAGTGCATTTTTTTACAGGGAATATAATTTTTACACATACGTATCAAATAAGTCTTTTTATTAGAGACCTAATGTAGGCAAATAAAAAAAAACTAACGAAATAGTAAGACCAATAACTACAGGTACACACGGCAACATATAAAGCTATACATTTCCGGTATAAGCTGATCTCTCACTGTACGGAAATCCGTTACAATGCGAGATCAGCTTATAGGGTCGTTGCGCTGGTTTTCGTCCAATTATCGGAGTTGCCAGCTTTGTGATGCGATATGAATATCTTGAAGTACCCTTACCTAAATGTATTATATTTTTTGTGTGTGCTTAATTAGTCTTCTTTAGGTTAATGTTAAGAGAAAATAAATCATTTTCACACCTCTTTTTATAAAAAAATATTTTATCAAAAGTAGGGATTTTGCTAGTTTTCGTCCAAAAAAATTGGTTTTCGTCCTAGTGTGAGCTAGATTTCGACCACTGTGTAGACAAAGGAGTGCAGGTGAATTATAAAGTTAAAAAGCAATTATAATATACTTTAATTTAATCAACAACATAATATATATACTATTTAATAGCCTTATTGTAATTTTTTCTATTTTTATTACATTTATTAGCTATAATTAAACTAAGAAAATAAATTAAACATGCGTATTACAATGACAACCGTCTACGGTGGCCAACTAAAACAATCAACGCCCATAATAAAGCCATCCTGCTAGACATCTTGCGTCAACCACAAAAAAATTCCATAGTAATACTGCGTCCACCGACTTGTCGCGTCCGGTATACGGACGCAAGATTTCCCACGGATTATTTTTCCAATATTTTTTTTTTTTTTTTTTTTTTTTTTTTTTTTTACTTTTTACTTTTTATAGGCCTGTGTTTTTATTACTAATGACCTATACATTCATCCCTCAAGAGGAAATTCACTAATTTATTAGGACCTTATATTGAGTATGTATTTACAAACAAAATTGTATATATTTTGGCGACATCGGACACCATGGGCTTTCGTGCTCTCTAAGTGCTGGTCGAATACCACGACACTCAGCTATTAATGACATTATCCGCAGGGCTCTTGTTGTCGCTAACGTGCCTTCCGTACTGGAACCAGTCGAAATTCAAAATTCAAAATTCAAAAATCATTTATTCAAATAGACCTTCGCAGGCACTTATGAAAAGTCTGACTCTAATACTCTAATACCGGTTCGGAAGGTTGCATTTGCTGAGAAGAGCCGGCAATAAACTCAGCAATTACTCTTTTCAAAACAAGCTTAGATTAATTACATAATATTTACATTCTAATTCTAAGTCGGTATTGCGCGGGGCTATGGCAAGAGACCGGATGGTATGTTTTTGATCCCTTGGAGTGTTGGCAAGTCGCTGGTGTGGGATGCCACATGTGTCGATACACTCGCGCCATCTCACTTACCGGCGACTTGTAAAGCTGCAGGGGCAGCTGCAGCCAGTGAGGAAAATTCAAAATTCAAATATACGCATCGATTGGACCCAATTATATTTTTGTGCCTTTTGCGGTCGAGACCATGGGACCGTGGGGGTCCGAAGCTCGCCGTTTTGCTCGCACCTTGTCATCAAAATTGATCGAGACCTCCGGAGAACAGCGGGCGGGGAGCTTTTTCCGCCAACGCGTCAGCTTGGCTATTGACAAAGAGAAAACGCTGCCAGCCTTCTGGGAACCCTGGCGTTAATCGGAAGCAGCGGCAGGCTTGAGGAAATTTTCGATATATAGATTGTATTACATATTTGTTGTAAATATATATGTATTATATCAGTAATCTGGTTTCCATAGTACAAGCTCAGCTTAGTTTGGGATCGGATGACCATGCGTGGGGAATGGCAAAGGATATTTATTATTTATTAATTTATATGGTTTTCAGGGTCTGATGATGGAGCAGGAGGGTAGGCACTGAAACTATAACGGAGCAACGTACCCTAGCCGTGTTTGGGGTTGTTGGAATTGTCGTGAGATGAACTTTGACCATATATGGTTTTCAGGGTTTGATAATGGAGTAGGAGGGTAAGCACAGCAACTCAGTAGTGGAGCAACGTATCGTAGCCGTGTTTGAAGTAATTGAAATTGTCGTTAGATGAACTTTAATCATGCATGGTTTTCAGGGTCTGATGATGGAGGTTGAGTATAGGCACTGGAACTCCATAGTGGAGAAACGTATCCTTGCCGTGTTTTGGGGTCGTTGGAATTGTCGTGTGGTGATTTTTGACCATATATGGTTTTAAGGGTCTGATGATGGAGTAGGAGGGTAGGAACTGGGACTCTATAACGTAGCAACGTATTCTAGCCGTGTTTGGGGTTGTTGGACTTGTTGTGAGATAAACTTAAACCATATATGATTTTCAGGTCCTGATGACAGAGTAGGAGGGTAGGCACTGGAGCCCAATAGTGGAGCAACGCATCCTAGCTGTGTTTGGGGTTATTGGACTTGTCGTGAGATGAACTTTGACCATATATAGTTTTCAGGGTCTGACGATGTACCCGTAAGGTAGACACTGGAAATCCAAAATGGAACAAGATATCCAAGCCGCGGTTACATTCTATGAAACACAGTTAGCACTTAGTTAGCGATGTATATATATCGAGGACCGTAGATTAAGGAATCCCATAATCTCTACAGACTTGTCTAACTGACGCCTTATTCTCCCAAATTGCAGTTAGAGCCTTTATTAAGGAATCTTACGTGTACGCGGCGGTTTTCTTTCTAGTTTTAAAGTAAGTTTTTAAAAGGACAAGGCTACTTTTTATCCTGGCAACGCGGGTGAAACCGCAGGGGAACAGCTAGTATACAAATAACATGTCTATGGACGAAAAGTAATGCAAAAGAATATATTTTTTTTAATTTTCGTCCATCCTAGTTCTCGTTCATGGACGAAAACTAACACCACATTAAACGCTTTTTTTATTTTTCGTCCACGTCCTATAAATATTTTTTATTCCCGCAACACTGACAAAGGAGTGGACGGAAACTAAAATGTCTAAACTCATTGCAATAAAGATCATTATTGGGAGATAATTCATTATTTTATAGGTCCGTTGAAGTAAAATGACCATTGCAAATATTCACATAGCTATTTGGGTTTCCGTCCACGTGGACGAAAACCAAATATTTTGCTAAATTGGTATGCTAGTATTAGTCCACTAAATTTTACTAAGACTTACATAAATAAACTATAATAAACACTTAAATTTGTGTTAAATATGGTTATAGATAGACATACTTGCCAAAAACATTACGTAAACTAGCTAAAACAGTTATTAAACTTACCATGAACTTTTCGTACCGGTATAATTTTTTTTAGGCGCGTTGACTTCTGCAAGTCAGGGATGCGAAGCGGTCACTGACGTTAATATTTTTGAAGTCACTACTCGTTAAATCACATTTTCATGTTGATAGAACTGTTGCCTAGACATTATGGATCGCAAAAAGTCCAAACTTGCGCGGTAAGGTACGTTTGTATTCAAATTTTACGCATGTGTTTGTAGTACCTCAGTCATATGGACGAAAAGTGGTACTGGACGGAAAACCAGCGCAATGACCCTACTGTCTCGTCTCAAATTTCCAGCCTAATACTTGTTTTCTTTAGAAATATTTTAGGGATATCTAAGCGAAATACCAAATACGGTTTATAATCTAAAAAATCTTATAAAATACCTAGATATAGTTTTATTATCAATTACAACTATCCCCCTTATAAGTTATCAAACGTTGATTAGCTAAAATTCCGAAGTCTTTATCTGACAGGTGACATTTGGTGATCGAAAGAATGAGACGGGGTACACTATTACACTGATTTGGTTAAAAACCGATTATGAATAAGGGGGTTAGTCTTTATGGTCTTTATACACATTTTAATGATGTGTGTAAGATTTAAACAGTATTTCGGCATCACGATGCCGTATGTAAATCTACTTATCTACTGTTCGCAATAACAAAATTGCTAACGAGATTGAAAACAATGCAATATTATATATAATTTCATCCGCGTGGGAGATTTTATCGAAGTCAAATATTTAAGAGGATATAGTTGAAATAAATCGTTCCTTGAAAGGCGTGGCCTAGGCGGCCGCGCGGGGGGCACTGCCCCTAGAGAACTATCAAAGTTTTAAAAAATCGCGCCACAGCAAGATACGTTCGGGCGGACTCGGGCGACGCCGGCAGAAACACGAAGGCCGAACCGCCATCGTTTAAATCACAGAGTATATTTTATTGGAGAGCAGTATAAGTTTTTTTTTTTTATTAGACTTGCAATTAACGATTTTTTACCAAAAGCTATAATAATGAACATGAATGAAATGTACTCGTATTGACATACAAATATGAGTATATTTGTATGTCAATACGAGTTTATACAATGTATATATACTGCAGGTAACAAAAAGGGTATATGACGTTTAACCAATCAGCGCGCAAAGTGCGTTCCGACGCATTCAAGTTCAAGTATGATGCCAGTTTACAATATGACGGTTTGACAACGTTAGATTATAAACTATCGAAAATGAATACGTTATATTGTTAGCAGTATGGTACAGTTCACACTATTTCGGGGAATTTATAATCTCGCTAGGTTGATTATAAACTAACGGTTTTCAAAAAAATACGGTGACATATACACTTTTATATATGTTTTTGAGTGTTTGTATATACGTCTATTTCTTTGGCACGCTCTGCAGCCTAAACAGCTTGATAGATTTAAACATAATTATGAGGTGTCGTTAGATTCGTTTTAACTGTGGGACTCGAGTTAGGGCATCGGAACCGTATTTTCCCGGTTCCAAAAAAACCGTGAATTTCCGGTTCTGAGGGTTGCAATAAGAACCGATTTTAGAATATAAAGAACCGGTTCTTTCGGTTTTTTCGGTTCTTTCATTTAATTTTAAAGAGTCGTTTAGGATGCATCAGTAAATTTCGTAGAACGATCAAAATACACTATAGGTGGTTATTGTCGCAACATGAAGCTTCTTGTGACGTTTAAATATTATTAATATTCCAAAACGGCAGCTTGTGGCGAGCATGTTGGTGTGTAGCGTAGCGTACCAAACTCCAGAAATTTAACAATTTTTAATTGATTATGTGTATAATTATTAACTATTATTACTTGATTATGTGAATTATTATGTTTATGCAATTATTGAAATTCCTATTATGTTCCTAAAATGTAATAATACCTATAAGTAATTAATTGTTCATCATCTACATATCCTGTTCCTAACAATTTGTGATCGACGCAATATGTTCGCTTCTTCCATTCTGCCTTTTTATCCGTCATAACAGCATTCGCTCCTTTCTTATTTACATCATCTTTCTCACGATCTATCCATCTCTTTTTCCATATTCATAACTCCACCCACTTCCAAATTCAACTATTTTACTCACGTGGCTTTCATTCCTCCTCATAACATGTCCGATGTCCATACCGCTACTTTCAAGCTCTGTATGTACTCATTATTAATCATATCCATTATTGTCACTCCATACATCCATCAAAACATTATCATCTCAACTGCATGTCTTTTATCCATCTTCTTTACCTAAAGCCCAATTTTTTTTTTTTTTTTTATAAACATTTATTAAACCCAAACATCACCAAAATTACAATGTTCAAAATCGCCAAACTGCTAATGCAGTTTGTAGGCCTAACGCTCTTGACACATATATGACCTAAACATATATCAGCATGTCCTTGCAACACAATCACTACAATGACATGATCATATACATAAGTAGGTACATTTACTCACTACCTTTCTCATTAACCATAACACAGTTTATCCTTTATTTTACACATGTATTCAAAAAATTTTTGACAACAACAGTTCCCTTGTTTTCCGTTTCAATAGAAGTTTACTTTTAATATTCGCATCTCTCAATACACGGTACTTATTGTATAATCGTGGAACTACATATTGACGGGTTCTCTCACCATAACCATATATTAAGACCTATCATCACGGACTATATATTTTCCCCATTAGCTTCAGAGATCCCATGGATCACATGTTTGTCTTTTGACCTGTCATCATTTCATCCAACCTGAGATGATACACTACTTTATATCACGGTTAGTATTACCATCGTTGTGTATTATGTGAACCGAGGTACGCACGGCTACAGATCAAGCTATAGTTTCCAATATAAGCTGACCTCTCATTGTAGGGAAATCCTATACAATGCGAGATCAGCTTATACTGGAAATGTATAGCTTGATGTGTGGCCATGTGTACCAGAAGTAGTAGAAGACTGGTACTGAAACTCCTCAATTAAAATAGGCACGAAAGTAGAGAGACCGCCAAAATCGCAGAACATGTGTTCAGTTTTAGTTCAGCTAATTTTCTTCTTGCCATTTCATCATCCTACTATGGACATTAAATCCATTTTCACGGACGAGAACAATGTTATCGGTTAAAAGCATGTACCAGGGTACCTCCTTCTTATTTCCAACGTCAAAGCATCCATTACCAGCAGGAAGAGATAAGGCATCATAGCAGGCTTCAGGGTCGGCAACGCGCGAGTGATACCCCTGGTGTTGCAAGCGTCCATAGGCTACGGTAACTGCTTACCATCAGGCGGGCCGTATGCTTGTTTGCCACCTAAGTGGTATAAAAAAAAAAAAAAAAAAAAAAAAAAAAAGGCCCTTAGTGTAAGCCGACACCTAAATTGAACGTATCGGTATCTATAAGTAATTTGTTATGTTAGGTATATTTTTATTTAAAGGAACTAATAAAATCATTTTGATGATGAATAATTAAAAAGAGCAAAAGTTTATATTGAATTAATAATGGAACCTAAAGAACCGGGTACCCAGTTCTGGATTAGATCTGGAACCGAAAAACCGGTTCACAAAATATGGCCGGTTCTCGATGCCCTAACTCGAGTATATATTATTATATTATGTGGTATCTATTAATAAAAAAACGAGAGGAAGTTTTTTTTCATTATTATTATAATATGGATATCAAATAGGGGAAAGTGGGGGGGATTCGTACACCGGGCAATTAGCATATAGCATTCGTGCAATGGCCATAATTCGAATACGCAACATAGTGGCGCCTTCTTATCTGTGTGTGTAATGCCCACTCACACACATAATCTAACCGCGGAGTGGCTTGCCAATGCGGCCGCCGGCTTCGATGTGACAGGATGTTACGAGTTTTCGCTTCGCGAAAGTAATTTTTGGATGCAACTTTAAACGTGTTTATCTCTATAAGTGTATTAAACTGATTCTTTGTGCTGTTTGGGTACATATTTAAGTTTATTATTTCGACATTTACTTGAAGATAATGTCAGCAGTTATTTTTATTTTCAATATATTAGTTGAATTATGGTCAATATCGAAGTTTATGTTAAATTTAAATTACTTATTAGCCTAATATTAAGACTAGATTGTGGTATGAATAGGGAACACTAAAGAAGGTGTAACCTAGGATAAATAAAAAAAAAATAGTTGAATTTCTTGGTTGGGGTAGCTTCGTACAGGTTCGAACGGCCACCCCGTTCGTACTGTACGAATATACCTATAATGCACGTAAAATTTTGGTTAAGAAGCAAAGTACAGACACTGAAAGTGAAGATGAGACTGACATGAGTTTAAGAGAAATTTCCTGTCCTCCCATTGAAGAGATTTCTGAAGGATCTGATGTGGAGAACGAAACTCTAGTTATAATATAACTGAATTCGTGAAAGAGAAAGGCTTTATTCTAGTGAAGTTCGAGAAGAAAAAGTCTGTCAAACACTATGTTGGTCATGTGATTACCAAATATAATCCTACTGAGTACAAAGTTTAATTTTTATGGTACCCCAACACATGTACGAAGCTACCCCGTGTGTGGGGGTACATACGTACGATTTTTTTTTAAATCGTCATAGCTTGGCCACACTTCTTTCTATGAGCTAGTCTTCTAAGGGAATATTGTAGGCAAATATACAAGCAATCTAGCAATGCTCAAATTGTTTTCAAATAGCGTTTACTTTTTCTGCTATAGGGCTCGAAGTGGAAAGTGTACGAATCCCCCCCACTTTCCCCTAAAAGCTTGTAGTCATTTCCATATAGATATATACATATATATAATAACACGTCCCCGCCTGCAATACCTTATAAAACTCAAGAATATTCATAATTCTATAGGTTACAATGCTTGTTCTTCTCTTTTCAGTTAATTTTTCAATTGGTGTGAATGCTACCTAAATACCTAACTCCCTGATGTAATTATCCCTTTTCGGAGAGTTATATATACCTTTTTTGTTACACGTTGTATAGATTTATGAAATAAACTATTTAGGTAAAATCTGTTAGAGGTAAATGCTATACTATAAATTTTAAATATTCAATAAATTAGCTTTCACCCTGTTCCCGAAGTTATTACTTATTGAAATAAAAGCAAATACTAGTGCAATCATCAGTGTCTGTGTCGTAGATAGGGACCTTTGGATAGGATAGGAGAAAAACGAATTATGTATTTTAATTATCTTTATTTATCATCTTGGGCTGCTTTATAATTCAGTTCTGACATTAGTGTTAGATCAAGAGCAGCTGAAAATTGGTTTAATTTTACAGCTCCACAACCTGCAGCGACTACACCAGCAACTGCCATTTTATCTAAGTTGTTGGAGGTATTTCGTATCTTAAGTCTTTTTACATAGTGAGCAACATAACGTAAAAATCGATGTAAGGCCTGATGTTTATTCTGAAATAATCACATTAGTACTGAAGCCACAATGAAGCATTGACTCATGCCTAGAAATTTTCAACAGTTCGTTGAAAAAAATTGTATTTCAACAAATCTGTGACTGAACTTACTGAAGTTTTCAATGTACTCTGAAACAAGGTTACAATATTCATTACAAATTTAACACGAAGGCTAACTAGTCTATTAAAAATGGCGTTAAGTTCTATGTAAGGAGAAGTTCAAACCTCAGCAATGAGGATATAATATATGAGCTGTGAGGACTGGGGACATAATTTATTTTTCCACACTTGCTCGTAAAGTGACATTTATTGAACCGTTTTTAGTAACTGAATGCAGCTTATTACGCACTAGCTAGTGCTTTTTACTTTACATTACCGCACAGTTTTATGATAGGTATAATCCCAATTAAATAAGAAAAATTGTAAACAATTATTTTGGTAATACGTATTTTTTTTTTTTTTTACTTTCTTTTAAATTTCTCCTACTTACTGGTAGGGTATTTACATTTTATCGCGGGCTTTTGGCCAAAAGAAAAAAATGGGTAAAGTGTTCATGAGTGTGTGTTTGTTTGTTGTGTGATATTATTGGTCTATTGTCAAGAATTTGCGGACTATCCTACATGTGTTCAAGGTAACGGCTTTTTGTAGTTGGATGTATGTCATTTTATGGATTCCGAGTATTTTTAGCCTGGTGTGAAAAGTATGAGGTACAATACCAGTGGATGATAGTATTATGGGAACTGTTGTAACTGTGTATTATTATTATTCACTTTATTTATTTTGATTCTTAAAATATATTTTTTATAACATTAGTATAAAATATCAAAAATATTATAAAAAATCTAATCTAATCTAAAAATATTATAAAGAATATCTTTACAAAATCTAACAATGTTATAAAAAACCTAATCTTAGTGTGCCGCCGGCAGCGGGGTAGGGCCCAAGCTACCGGTGCGGTGGTTAGGGCTGCAGAAAGAGGAATCTCCTGACGATGCGCGCCGTGTCCAGGAGTGCCGCCTTCTGTATCTGACCCTTGACCCAGCCATCTAGCGAAAGCCTCTTAAGATGTTGGTCGAGACTCTTCGCTATGAGACCGTTCGCCGAAACAACTATCGGAACAATGATCGTCGAATCAACATCCCACATGGCGGTTACCTCGTGAGCCAAGTCAAGGTACTTGCTGAGCTTGTCCTTCTCGGCCTTCACGAGATTCTCGTCATGGGGGATGGTGATGTCGACGAGCACTGCCCGACGCTTCGATTGATCTGTCAGCACGATAAGAGGCTAATAAGCCTCATATCGTGCTCTCTCATCACGGACAGTACTATTATAGATCGATCCCAATAGAGCGTGACATGACAATTTTCGAGAACTGGCGCAGGTGCGTACTTATAGTACGGTATTTCGGACTATACAAGGCCGTATCGAAGAGCAAGTTGCTGGTGAATGATTCTGGCTACTAGGTTATGTCCGTGCATGTACTCACCGTTAGCAAGATGAGAACAGCCGGAGATAATATGCCTGAGTGAATCTCTGGGACGGCGTCCAGGAGCGGCATGCGGCATGCTCGACAGATGTCGACCGTACCGTCCTTCAGGATATATCTTCGGTAGTTATTCGTCTTGATAACTTCATCCGCAATTGCACAGACAAAACCTTCGGTTTCCCCAAATAGGTCACCAAAGCATAGCCAGTTCACTGACGCGAGCAAATCTACATCGGGCACTGTTAGGGCCCTGTAGAACCGCCCGTGTAGCTCCTTACTCTTCCATACGTCCCTGCGGTCCTCGATACTTAGCACCTTTGGTTTGCGCCAGTTCTCGTTTGCCAAGGATAATGGGGTGAGGCTCCTATCCACTGCCACCACATCGCGATGCATCCCACACTCGTTGTCAAGGAAATACTTCCTAAGACTGCACACCTCGCGGTTGTGGAGGTCCTTGGCGTTTAAATAGCCACGGCCTCCACATTTACGCGGGATGTACAATCTCTTAACAGACGAGCGTGGGTGTAGTATGCGATGAGTTGTGAGCAGAAGACGGGCCCTTCTATCCAGGGCGTCTAGCTCACTTTGAGTTCACCTTAGTATGCCAAAGGAGTATGTGAGCAGGGGCGTTGAAGGCGCGCACCTTGTTGCCACCCGATAATAGACTGTTCAGTACTTTTGTCAGGTGACAGAAGAAGCGCTCCTTCACCGCCCGCTTTATGTCCCCGTCCACAATACCCAACGACTGTGACATACCAAGGTACTTATGGGTTTCTGTTTCGGAGAGAGATCTGAGAGACATTATCTCAGAAACCTGTAAATTTTTCGAATTTACGACTTTCCCCCGCTGTACATGCATGACCGCATACTTATCTATACCAAATTCCATCTTGATGGCGCTACTAAACACTTCTGTAATCTTCAGTAGCTCCAACAAGTTCTGACGTTTTGGTGCAAACAGTTTAAGGTCATCCATACGTACAACAGGTGAGAAATGCTCTCACCACCTCTCCGAAGCCGGCAGGCTAGTCCTGAATCCTTCAGCAGAGTACTGAGCGGATTCAAAGCTAGGCAGAACCACAGATGACTCAAACTATCACCCTGGAAAATATCTCGCTGAATCCTTATAAAGTCCTGCGGGCCAGAGGTGCCATCACCACCACCTGGTTGATGAAGGACTGTGATCCACTGCCTCATACATGCGCTTAAGAAGGATCTTAAAGCTGTATCAACTTTATACAGTTCCAAGATCCTCTCCAGCCATGAGTGAGGCACCGAATCAAATGCCTTCTTGTAGTCAATCCAGGCAGCCGAGACGGCTCACCTGTCCCGCGGACCTGTTGGCAAATTGTCATGTCAATGAGGAGGAGCTCTTTGGTACCACGGGACCCAACCCTACATCCATTTTGAGAGGAGGTCAAAACGTTGTTCGAAACAATGTTGTTCTCAAAATGGATGTAAGGAGCTTGTATAGTGTAGGCAAGCACGTGATGGGTCGATAGTTTTTCGCTTCCGTGGTACTATCACAAGGAGGTAACACCGGTTGTAAGGAAAGTTGGCAGGGAACCAAACTCAAGAGCTTGTTGGAATTGCGTTGCCAACCGTTCGTGTGAGCATCGAAACCACTTTATTCAAAAGTTGTGCAATCCATCCGGCCCAGGACTTTTCCAGTTCTGGGTCGTGCGGATTGTACAACTTATGTCATTGGGGCTGATGGTAATGACCTCCATTGGTTCGATGGACTCACACTCACGTTTGACAACACTCATCCAATCACCCTCGGTGTGTTGGACAGGCATTGACCAGATACTACGCCAGAAATTAATCATGGCAGTAGCACTTGGCAGCTGTCCATCCAACACACGTTGGTCGGTTCCCTCCCACTTTCGGTATACCTTCCTCTGGTCACTCTGGAAGAAGTGATTCTGTTGGAATCGATCCACACGCTCTCTGTAGCGGCGAATACGGCGTACCCACGCATAAACTTTTTGCTTCAAGAAGTCAATGCGCTCTGTGACACAGGCAATGTAGTATTATTATTATTAATTATGTTAAGATTGTACCTAGGGCATCGAGAACCGGCCATATTTTGAGAACCGTTTTTTTTGGTTCTAGTTCTAATCCAGAACCGGGTACCCGGTTCTTTCGGTTCTTTCGGTTCCATTAATTATTCGATATAAACTTTTGTTCTTTTAATTAATTTATGATCAAAAACATTATAGGTAGTATAATAATAACAATAAAATAGTTTTCTATGTTCGAATATGTCGTAGAATGACAATCAAACAGTGATTTCTGAATCACAGCTTTTGATTAAAATAATAAAGTCTTTTAACAAACCAGTTTTTTTATTTATATTAGATTTTTTGAAATAAAAATGTACCTAACATAACAAATTACAGTATTACCCAACTGATATGTCGCGTCGTGAACCTCGTTCGCACAGAAAAGAAAGTATGGCCCCGAAGATTAACGAAAGAATGCTTAAAACTTACAATCAATCTTAGATCTCTACTATCCTTATAGTAGAGATCTAAGGTTCACAATACACTGCAGCTGTTAGTTCCGTTTCCGTTTCTCGCAAGTCACGCCTCTCCACACGGCGCGCGCTAACATAGCGGCAGCTGCTGACCAATAGCGTTTCCCGCGCTTTGAAAATGTATCTTCGGCGCATGTACATCGGTAAGCCATATTAATTGGGTACTACTGTACTTATAGATAACGATACGTTAAATTTAGGTGGCGGCTTACACTAAGGGTCTGCTATGATGCCTTATCTCTTCCTGGTGGTAATGGATGATTTGTCGTTGAAAGAGTAGATGTTGAAATGGCTACAAGAGCTGGAAAGAGCTTGAAAATTAGCTGAACTAAAACTGAACATATGTTCTGCGATCATGAAGCAATATTGCTTCATGTCTGCGATTTTGGCAGTATTTCTATTTTCGCGTCTATTTTACTTGATGGACTTTCAGTACCAGTCTTCTACGACTTCTGGTACCTCGGTTCACAAATGCAGAACGATGTAGATTGGATGAAATGACGACAGGTCACAAAGTAAATATGTGATCCAAGGTCAAACAAATATATAGTCCGTGATGACAGGTCTTAGTCTTAATATATGGTTCAGAATGTTGGGCATTAGGTATAGAAAATGAATGAAAGACATGCAGCTGAGATGATTATGTTGAGATGGATGTATGGAGTGACAAGAATGGATATGATAAATAATGAGTACATAAGAGGAAGCTTGAAAGTAGCGGTATGGACATGTTATGAGGAGGAATGAAAGCCACGTGAGTAATAGAGTTATGAATATGGAAGTGGTTGGATACACGGGAAGTGTAAATAAGAAAGGAGTGAATGCTATTATGTCGGATAGAAAGGCAAAATGGAAGAAGCAAACATATTGCATCGATCACAAATAGCTGGGAACAGGATATGTAGATGATGAACAATAAATTACTTATAGGTATTATTAAATTTTAGGAACATAATAGGAATTTCAATGATACATAATAATTCACATAATCAATTAATAATAGTTAATAATTATACACATAATCAATTAAAAATCGTTAAATGGCTCTTCACAAGCTGCCGTTTTGCTTTATTAACATTATTTAATCGCTACAAGTAGCTTCATGCTGCGACACTAACCACCTATAGTGTGTTTTGATTGTTCTACGAAATTTACTGATCCATCCTAAACGACCTTTTAAAATTAATCGAAAGAAACCGAAAGACCCGAAATAACCGGTTCTTTATATTTAAGAACCGGTTCTTATTGCAACCCTCAGAACCGGGAATTCCCGGTTCCGATGCCCTTATTGTACCTCAATGTAATTGATATGTGTGTAGACGAATCATTCTTAATTTAAACGGGTAAAATAGTTTGACAGAGCTTAGCTGTAAAAAAAAAACAAAAGCTGCGCGCCATATTTGTTAACGTTTTCATTGTGTGGTTGATTATTATCAAAAATTTACTCCAAGAAATACAAGTCTGTTTTTTCCTCTCAAGTGTGTTGAAAAACGTCGTATGATACGCGTGTGTATTGATCGTTACACTTTCGGCTCTGTTATCGCGTTCGCCTTAATACCGCCTCGTCTGTAATTACCAACATTCCACACATTAGGGAATGCAAACCGAATTCACCGAAAATCGAAAACCGGTTATTAGGTATGGTTTTGAACAACAAAAAAAAACGGTTTCGATTTTTTTCGGTTTCTTTCTTTGTTTGGAAAAAGGAAGATTAGCCGCCGTTTTTTAAACTGACTCCAATGCAGTGAGGATTTTTGTGATGAATTGAAGTGTGTTGATGCGTATAGTGTTGAGTAGGGAAAGCAAAACCGTGGCAAAATGAAAACCGGTTTTTATTTCGGTTATGAGAGGAAAAAACCGGTTAACCGGTTTTAAACCGGTTTTTTAATGTTCGCTCGTTTTTTTTTCACGTTATTTCTATAGCTCGAATTATAGATAATAACCGTGCCTTAGATTTAAAAATCGCAAACTGAGGAATTATTGTCAGTTAAAGTTAATGAAGTGGGTATAAAAGACATCAAATACACCATCACCATCTGCCTGTCCTGTTCCGTATAATTTGGGATCGGCGCAATATGTACGCTTCTTCTATCCGTTATACCAACATTCACTCGTTTCTTACCAATATCATCTTTCACACAATCAATTCATCTCTTTTTCATAAAATTTATGGAAATAATCGTTTATTTAACTCTGTAGATCAGATACTCGTTTATATAGATTACACGGTTCGTTGCTTTTGATTTTATTTTAAATGAATGAAATCATAAAAACATAACTTTTGCTTGATTTTTAATTGCTATGAGATATTATGACTATGTTAAAAAATAGATCAGTATTAAAGAAGTAATTATTTAAACATTTATTAAATTATGTTTCGTAAGTTATAATATTAATTTCACACGTTATATACATGGCATATTGTAGCGGCACAGCAACTTGCATGTACACTAAAACGTGGTTATTATTATACGAATGCTTTCCTTAGATTAAAAAAAATTACCCAGTTTTTGCTGTCGTGCAGACGGGTAAAAAATAACACCAATCAGTCAGCTTGCTGTCTGGCAGATACATAAGAGCCTTCGTTGACAGTAGTTGCTCCGATAGCATGACATTAATTCTGGCGTCCCGAAAGGCTCTGAATTAACCCCAACACTGTTCCTCCAGCATATTAATGATATACTCTCTATTGCCAGCATTCATTGCTATGCAGATGAAATTACATGGGACGCTCATTACACGAACCGTGCAAATATCTCGCGTTCTATATTGGAGAAAAGGCGCGAAGGACTTGTCTTAAATCGAGAGTACACAAACTAGTGACTCCGATTGGGGTCGACTAAACCTAGTCTATTTCAACCCCACTAAATCACACGCAAGCCTGCGCATTCACCGTTGAGAGAAGTCCATTTGCTGTGGCTCCTCATTTCTAGGACATGTCCCTCAACATCACGAAAAGCATTGGGATCCTTCACGTTAATATTTGTAGCGACGTTCTGTTCCAAAGTCATCTACAAGATATCCAAAAAACTCGGTGTGATTAATAGAGCGAAGCAGTACTTCTTATCGAGACAAAGACTGCAACTATATAAGTCGCAAGTCTGGGCCAAATGAAGTAATGCTGTCTTCTGTGGGCACCTGGATACCAGCTTGGGTATTTAGACTCAGTTCAGCGACGTGCCGTTAGAATTGTCGATGATCCCGAGCTCACAAGTGTTTTAAAGCCCCTTAGTCTGAGGAGAGACTGCCTTCTTATGTGTGTTCAACCGCTTTTCCAACAGTGTTCTGAAGAATTGATTGACCTGATGCCCAGTTACCTTGATCCATCGTAGTCACCGATGGGGAGTCCATCCTCACACATTGGAACCAAAATGTTCTCATACTGGGCGGTTTCAAAGAAGCTTCCTATCGTGGATGCTCAGGAATGGAATGAGCTCCCCGTTTCAAAAAGGTTGAGGGTTGGTAACGTGCGAGTGATAACAGTTATGTTGCAAGAATCTATAGGCTAGAGTAACTGGTTATCATCAGGCGGGCCGTACGCTTGTTTGCTACCTAAGTATTGTAAAAAAAAGTTTTACATGTTTTATATCTATCATAAAAACAATCATTATTTTAAGTTATTTTCTTACCAGCTCAACACACTTCAGTTCATCACAAAAATACTCACTCCATTGCACTCAGTTTACAAAACGGCGGCAAATCTTCCTTTTTTAGTTTTTCCAAACATTGAAAGAAAAACCGAAAAAAATCGAAAAACCGGTTTTGGTGTTATGTGAAACCGGTTTTTTTGTTGGTCAAAACCGTACCGAATAACCGGTTTTTCGATTTTCGGTGAAACCGGTTTGCATTCCCTAGTGTTGAGCTGGTAAGAAAATAACTTATAATAATTATTTTTTTTATGATAGGTATAAAAAATTATAAAAAAATATACTACTTAGGCAGCAAACAAGCGTACGGCCCGCCTGATAGAGAGTATATCATTGATATGCTGGACAGTGTACGGGATAATTCAGAGCCTTGTGGAACGCCATGCTGTCGGAGCAACTACTGTCAACGAAGGCTCTTATGTATCTGCCAGACAGCAAGCTGACTGATTGGTGTTATTTTTTAACCGTCTGCACGACAACAAAGACTGAGTAATGTTTTTTTTATCTAAGGAAAGTCAAAGTCAAAGTCAAAGCCATTTATTCAATTAAGGCCCTGGTAGGGCACTTATGAAGGTCACAGCTACTGAAGTTACCACCAGTTCGTAAGTCAGCCTTCAACTGAGAAGAACAGGCAAGAAAACATTCGTATAATAATAATCACGTGTACACGCAAGTTATTGTGCTGCTACAATATGCTATGTAACATAATATTAAGTGTGAAATGATTATTATAACGTACGAAACATAATTTAATAAATGTTTAAATAAACATAATTTAATAAATGTTTCTTCATTACTGATCTAATTTTTATTTAACATTTTAGTTTTTATGATGTCATTCAAAATAAAATCAAAAGCAACGAACCGCGTAGTCTATATAAAGAGAGTTAAATAAACCATGGAAATAATAGTTTATTTAACTCTGTAGATTTATCTTTATTATCAATTTGATGAAAAAGAGATGGATGGATATTGTGAATGATGACATGAGTAAGAAAGGAGCGAATTTTGGTATAACGGATAGAAGATACGAATGGAAAAAACATAGATATTGCGCCGACCCCAAATGATTGGGAACAGGGCAGCCAGATGATAATGTTGATGATAAACCATAGCACGGTGGTAGGGTACTTTGTAGTACCCGCCTGGCTAGCTACCACCCTCAAGTTGAAAATCTGTCGCCAAGCACCTTTCGGTGTGTTCCGATAGCTGCACTTGAGAGCCAGTTCCTTCTAGGCTTTGTGTGCTTACCACCTTCGGCCGCATCATCACTTACCATTGTGAGATTGCAGTCAAACACAAGCCTATAAACAGTAAAAAAAAAAAAAAATTGATGTTTATTTTATACCCACTCTATTAACTTTAACTGACAATAATTCCTATTTACGATTTTTTAATCTTTGGCACGGTTATTATCTATAATTCGAGCTATAGAAATAACGTGGAAAAAAAACGAGTGAACATTTAAATAACCGGTTAACCGGTATTAAACCGGTTAACCGGTTTTACCTCTAAAAAATAATATTTGTTTTATCCGGATACTAAAAACTAACGGATAATGCTAGACCTAAGTAGGTGTACAATATACATACTCACTTACTTCCAAATTCACTTTGGAGGACTGCTGCTTATCCAAATTTTCGAAAAACAATTCATTATCTGCGACAACATCATAAGCTGCCAGCGGCGCTACCAAGGAAGTCAAAAATTATTCTGTGGGTTCTACCATGATCTTTTCACGACTGTAACTTTTTTGTGGAGATTGTTCCCTGTGAATCATACATATTTTATTTCATTTATAGCACCTACAAATATTATTAATAAAAAGATAACACATAAAAAGAGATAGTTGTCCTAAGTACACCATAAGAAATACACTGTAAACTTTAGCCTATTTTAAATACTAATTTATAGTACCTACAAAATTTATTAATAAAACTTTTAGGCATTAAAATATGTATTTGTCCATACACCATAATAAATAATTATAATAATCAAATCATGTTATATTTGGTAATAAAATGTAATGTAAAGTAAGAGAATAATAATCCGCAAATATAATAACAAATTAGTTGTTATCATAGTTTTCATGTTCTCTCTGATCTCGGACTCGGACTCGAACTTATATATAAGTTCGTATAAATCTATCCGGTACGTGAACGATAAACTAATAATGATCTAACTGCAATATATAATTGCTAAAATAATTAAATAAGTTATCGTTAGTTATGTTATTAACGATTAATAAAAAAATATTAATATGTATTGTTAATACTTACATTTTAATTTTTGTCATGTATCGAGCTTTTGGCTCTCATTTGCTCCAAATGCTGCTTTTTGTTTTTCCTTGGTCTTTATTCTATTACCCATGTCGTGAAATTATATTAAAATCAACTTTAACACTAAACTTGACACTATAAAAATAATAAAAACAAAACTACACAACTGACTTTATATTTACAAGCACTATTGAACTAGGTTATCACACTAAACTGAAATTAATACGATATTACAAACTATAATACTATCTTTGAAGACAATAAAGAATATGCTACGAAAATATTTAATGTTTAAAACTACGAGAGCCGGCCGCAAAAACTAGCGTAGGTCCGACGTCGACAAAGGCTTCGGCCGAATGATCCTAGCGATGCAAGAGTAGTATAATAAATACGTTCACCGTGATTTCGTATGTGCTAAAAAGAGATGTGTATAGTGCTAGCCGCAGGTTTTAATAAACGACGTAAGTACCAAACCAAATATAAATTGTTTATAAAATAACCATGCAATGTATAGAAAATCTGTTCTTCACAGTATAAGAAGAATGAATTACCAATTTTTTGCATTAAATTTCACTGTAAAATTCGCCTGTTTGACGGAGTTATAGTGTAAAAGAGTTTTATCTAGAGGCTACTTTGGAATTAAACTTTATCGAGAAAATTTCTATCAAACGTGTTTTCCTTCAAGGTAACACTCAATTAAGATCTCAAAAATCATATAATAAAATCTCGGATCCCCAACCCTTGTATTAATTAAGATACAGGCACACAAAGATATCATTTTTTCTGAATATAGCACCTCTTTACATATTTTTTTCATATCTGAATAAAATAAGATCTAATAGTTTACAAATATAAAAATAAAACTAGCTGTTCCCCGCGGTTCAACCGCGTTCCCGGGATAAAAAGTAGCCTATAATAGGTACTCGGGGATAATGTAGCTTCATAAAGAATTTTTCGAATCCGACTGGTAGGTCCTGAGTCCTGATATTAGCCCGTTTAAACAAAAAAAGTCTTCCGATTTATTATATTAATAATACATAATAGGTGCATAGATTATATAGTAAGTATAGATAGATCAGTAAAGATATGTCAATAATAGACATTATGCTTCGTGATAATTACTTGTTTACTAAAACCCCAAAGACCATGGATATTTTAATTATTACTTAAGTTGAGACAGCCAAGGAAGTTTTTAATCAAGGATGTCATGCACGATCAACCGGAAAATTGTGTCGATATTGAATTTTAACTATCCACCTACCTACAAAATAGTTTGTTTCTCAATTCACAACGGTTGGTTTACTAATTTTTATATTTCAAGGCTACCTTCCATCTTCATTAGTTTTATGAAAAGAAAAGATTATTTCAAGATTATTATTCTCTTTGGCGGTTACGGACATAACATATATACTTAATAGAGATATTTAAATAATATATCACAGTAGTACCCAACTAATATGGCTTACCGATGTACTTACCTGCGCAGAAGATACATTTTCAAAGCGCGGGAAACGCTATTGGTCGGCAGCTGCCGCCATGTTAGCGCGCGCCGTGCGAAGGGGCGTGACTTGCGAGTGAGACGGAACTAACAGCCGCACTGTATTATGAAACTTATACTAGTGATCTAAGGTTAATTGTAAGTTTTAAGCATTCTTTCGTTAATCTTCGGGGTCATACTTTATTTTCTGTGCGAACGAAGATTCACGACGCGCCATATCAATTGGGTACTACTGTAACATCTTTATTATTATCGCCGAAGGTGTAGGCAGACGTATCAGTACGTGTAGTACACAACATACATAACATTGAAGATTTTAATACACTCATTCAATTTACAATTACAACCATGGTGTTAGTCTAACTCTATGGTTCCAATTCCAACAAACTAAACTAACTAGGTATTTAAAAAAATAAGTAATTAAGTGGCTGTGACATACGCACAGACCTTGGCACGGACATGACAAATTTAGGGTCTTTTGTTTGACTGTGTTGACAATGAAACTTTGTTTTGGGTATTATGTGAGTACAACGCTGTATTGTAGAAATAGATCTTTTGAGCAAAAAACTATAACAATATGATAACGATATACAAAATCCACAAATAATTTTGCAATTTATAAGTAGGTAAATAACATGGAGCACTTTTATTTACCACACTTAATTTTTTTGATTTTTTTAATATCATAAAACATTTTATTGTTTTATTTTAATTAAAAACACAAACTGTCGCTATATTAGAATATGCTAGACAATAAAATATCATATGATCCGTTTAAATTATTTTAAACATAGTTTTTAGATCCGTGTTCGTGACTATAAATCGCGAACTCTATCGACTTACCTATTATGTCTATATGAGAAGATAATTCGATCACGGTAGATCAATGATAATTTTTATTATAATATCATAGCGGGTATGGTCAATGTTTTTACGGAAAAATTATTATAATAAAAACATACAAGAGATTTATGTACTTGTAAATTAAAAACTAAAAATTGTACGTTTGGGAAGCTGTCCGATTTTATAGCCACAATATAAAACTGCTATTTAATTTCCTTATTGATATAAATTTCAATAAAAGAGTCTTGGGAGCATTTTGATGATCTGAGAACCTGTTATCTAACGTATACACATATATATACAATCAAATAAAAATACATGTAAGTACACACGGCTACAGATCAAGCTATAGATTTCCAATATAAGCTGACCTCTCATTGTACGGAAATCCTATACAATGCGAGATCAGCTTATACTGGAAATGTATAGCTTGATGTGTTGCCGTGTGTACCTATATGTATAGCTGACTGAATGTTGGAAAACATAGACAGTAGTAATAATACGCGTAAATATTCGTGCATTTATATTGTAATGTTGCAGTTAAACAAAAGTTCAAGGATTTAAACAATGAAATCCAAGTGCCGTTATTTATTGGGTTAATTATACTAGAATAATAAACTATTGAAATTAATTATTTTTTAATTGTCAATATTAATTGATATTTGTAGGTAGGTATTTAATGAAACATGTCATTCAACAAATTCTTTTAACGTAGCTTCCTATTGATCTACTAATACGAGTAACCTCGCCTACATATCTGATCGACACATTCCCATACACTGATTTCAACACGGGCATCTTATCAAAGATAACAAATCACACGTGGTTCCGAACGCTTAAAATATCCACGTTATGAATAAATATTGTTATCAATAGTTCCAGATATATGTTGCACAAACTTACTGAGATAGATTTCAGCGATTACAATGCAATGTCAGTTACTGATAAATATATTTGTTTACAGATTATTTTTACCAGACTACGTGACAGTAAAGACATTTATTTTGAAGAAATTTTAACTTGCTATTTTCTTCTCATGAGAGTTAATCTAAGTAGGTATGTAAGTGAAAATCTTCAAGTGTATTCAAACAGGTTGGAAAAATAACTTCATCGAAATCGTGAAAACAAAATTAAATGTACTATTTACCTGGAGCGTGGATTAAATCTCTTCTTGATCTTTAAGTTGGGGCACTTTTTGAACACAGAGAACGAAACACCATCTAGGAAACCCATGTCGAATATCACTTGTCATTATTATATCACTATAGTTGAGGTAAACTTAGATGTTTATCACAGATGTAGTGCGCGTCAGCGGTGCGCGCCGTGACTAAGCGATTAGCACGATCACAACGGTAGGCCTGACAGGGGCTTGCGGAGTCTGCACCGAGAACTAGCGGAGCTGACCGTGTCACCACGTGCATTGCACGATGCACCTCACTGAACGTGCCGCGGCCCGCGCGAAACCGTATTGTTACCGTGCCTCACCAGGCAATCCGTTGTTGAGGTGAGACACTCGCGCTGCGCGAGGTCTCAGTGAGATCAACTCGCCCACACAACCAGCAACCGTATGATCACACACGACACGACAGAAACGTTTTTAAATGGACGTGAAGTGAATCTGTTTGCTCGTTTTGTTTGACAGTTTATAACTTGTCTTGTCCCATTCAGGTTTATTTATGTGGGTATGATGTTTGGACAGAATTTTATAATAGGCATACCGATTGTAGTGATTTAACTTAATTAGCTCTAATAATTAACATTTGATACTCAAAGATACCTTGGGGATAATTGTCTCATTGAATAATTTATTAGAAAACGATTTCGCCTTTTCAATGTACGTAATAGGGTAATAGGTATACTTGTTTAATTTCCTTTCAGCTTGTTAATTCATATACACAGGCAGGTGTACCTTCGAGGTACGTACCTACTTACTCGTTAAATCTACATTCATACGCATTGAATCAACCTGTTTCTTCAAGAACCTGATATCATAAAGGTAAGGAGTTTAAATCTCAACGAAATCATGTCAGACTAGGTATTATCTATTATTATAATATTGTTCAGGATCATAGACTGTTGGTAAAAATAATAATATCGCTTATATACTACTACCACTGAGTATCCATACACCTACTTACTAAAAATAAAGAAACAGCACAATTACTTACCCAAATAAATAATAAAGTTTCGTCTTTGAAAAAAAAAACGCTAAGAAAGGGGGTGTTCAAGTCTGTATGGAACAAACCTATCGCACGGTACTATTAACTTGAAACTCGGTATTATTACTTCGGATAGAAAATAAAGAAACACGTGTTTTTGGGTTTCTCAAAAATCGATCCCTAACTGGGCAAAAAGGTTACTACAAAAAAGTGTTTTAAGGGGGAGGATTTTACTGCGTCTCGATTGTATGCGTAACTTAGTTACTTTTAAAATAATAAAAAAGGATTTTTGGAAATAGGTACCATTCTTATGG
Source organism: Polyploca ridens (assembly GCA_951394255.1). Classification (NCBI taxonomy): domain Eukaryota; kingdom Metazoa; phylum Arthropoda; class Insecta; order Lepidoptera; family Drepanidae; genus Polyploca; species Polyploca ridens. The sequence goes on from OX596249.1 coordinate 11,196,356, forward strand.
GGGTAAAGAAGGGGGCGCGCCTGTAACCGCACTCAAGTTTGTGTTTTTTTATACTACTTAGGTAGCAAAAAAGCATACGCCGGATGGTTAGCGGTTACCGTAGCCTATGGACGCTTGCAGAACTGGGGATTTCACCCGACCCTACAAATAAATAAATAAATAAATATCCTGGGACATTCCTCACACACGGTCATCTGATCCCAAACTAAGCAGAGCTTGTACTATGGAAACCAGATAATACAAAATACAAAATCTCTTCACACCCTTTTTGAAGAACCCCATGCTGTACTCCATTGGGAAAACCACGGCGGGGAGCTCATTCCACAGTCCGAGCGTCCGCGGAAGGAAGCTCCTTTGAGACCGCACAGTTGCAAACAATTTTGGTTTCAATGTGTGAGGATGAACTCTCCATCGATGGCGAGATTTACGATGGTAGAAGGTAGCCGTGGGCATCATCTTAAACAATTCCACAGAACACTGTCCGTTGTACAAGTGGTAGAACACATAGAGGCTCTAAACCGTTTGTGAGCTCGGGATCGTCGACGAATTGTCGGCACGTCGCTGAACTGAGTCTAAAGGCTCAAATTGGTATCCAGGTGCCCCCGTCCACAGATGACAACAGAACTCCATATGAGGCCGGGCTTGCGACTCATAAAGCTGCAGCCATTGCCCCGATGTGAACTGTACTACTTCGGTTTGTTGAGAACTCTGAGTTTTTTGGATGCCAGCCTTCTAAGTGACTACAGAACAAAAGGTCGGTAGAAATGTCGACGCCAAGGACCCCGATGCTTTTAGTGATGTACAAGGACGTGTTCTGGAATTGTCGAGCCACAGCAAATGGGGTTTTATTAGCGGTGAAAATAAATAAGCTCTATGAATACGTCTAAATTCCCTGAAGATCTTCCATTATCACATTTAGAGTTGACTCTCATCTGACGAAGGCGGTACGGCAACTTTTGGACACCTAATAGACAGACATCAATGATAATAAATCAAACTCAAATATTACCGGAACTCCACTTAGATACGATTATTGGGTAAAGTTAGTAAATTGTTTTAGAGTTCCGTGGCCAGAGGACAAAACGGAGACCCTGTCACTCTGCTGGCTGTCTGAATGTCATGGGTCTCTAGCAACGGAATAGATTACAGATCTGAAAGGATAATCTGTTTAGATAATTTACTTAAACCCGACGTTCTCTCCCACGCCCCACGCATCGAGTTGTGATTAAACAACGGTTAACTCTAAATGTCAAACGGACATTAGCTAAATGTTTGATTAAATGTTAATAAACACAGTTTTCCACAACCAGCAGTTATATAACATTACATGACCCCATGACATTCGATGACATTCGATGCAATTTACATAAAATTTGCTTTTTTTTTTTATGTAACGTAATATAATAAATTGCTGTGTAAGAGCACCAGAGTTGTAAGGAAAAGTACCTAATATTCATAAATGAACTTGATCTTTGACATTCAATTCAAGAAACCCTCTCGCTGTCAGACTGGTATTATGAGATCACGCATACATTATACGATTACAACATTCTGAAATCCTACAGTTGCTGTTTGCGTGCCACACGCCCGACATGTCACCAAGTATGGAGCTCGTTCGACTCAACTTTATGTTCAACTTTTATCATTTCAATACATTGAGCTATTGTTACTATAGAGAAGCTACCATAAGCCAAGGTTATGTCTAATTTTTTTAGAGCCAAGTAAAGTTCTTTTTAGCGCTGAAAAAATAATTAGGTATCTAAGCAGATAGTAGAAACACGTAGCGCTTTCAGAACGCTTTTAGAAGTATTTTTCTCGCAAACACCGTGATTTTCATGGCGCTTACGCGTTTCGTTCATCGTTCTACAACAACAAGTGTGGCCGGATGGCCTCACTTGAACGGAACATAGTTGTGATGTGTGGTGTCTTCTCTATACGTAGTAATAATAGCTCAATGTTTCAATAGGTAACTACCACATCGAATTCGCGACAAAATTCTGCAACAATTTTGTAAGCGACCTAGTTTATTGCCGTCATGGTACCTATTGTTCACACAACAATAGCATATTTATTTATCCAGAGGCTTTCATAATATAATGGCGACGAATATGGAATATAGGTACCTAGACATCAATCTATTTATTAATTACCCTATTACTAAGCCTCCGTCAGTCCTTCCATCCGTCCGTCCGTGGGCTGTATATCATGAACCATAATAAGTAGACGGTTGAAAGTTTCACAAAATATGTATTTCTATTGCCGCTAAAACAAACAATAATAAAAATTTCATACAAGAAACGTCTTTTCTTTGGCATTTTACTCGATTTTAATAATGGCAATAGGTAGAAGTTTGAAATGTTCACAGAGTGTTTATAGTCGCTATAAAAACAAATAATAAGTTATTGTACGGTGGTACGGAACCCTTCGTGTGCGAGACCGAAACGCACTTGGCGGGTTTTTTATACCTATTGCAGGCTGCAGCATACCTTACGTCAATGAAGAAGTTAATAATAGGTACCTTATGTACCAAAACCAAAGTATTCTAACAAGTAGTAACAATAGGACCTTGGTAATGACTAATATCATCGTCAACGACGAGGAAATCATTTGAATATATTTGAATCCAATTTAAATAGAATAACACACGTTTATATATAATATTTACAACACATTTTATATCTAATATTTACAGAAAATCGTCACTATCTTTTAAGTAACCAAAATATAAGTTTTAGGTTTTTGTAAAAGCAATAAACGTTCGGGGGCTTTAACATCGAGCACACATCGATGTATGGACAAAAGCATTTATGTAGCCTATTGCATCGATCGCAAGTATCGTGATGGAGTTGCGTTCACAAAGAGCGATCGATTGCCGGTATTGTATTATGTTGATCGTTACGAGATTTGTGACCACTGTATGCACTCGACTCTCAGACGAGCATAGATTCTACTCGTCGCGTCGTGCTCAAAGGACACGTAAGCCTTTCACTACTCCGGTAGGGGTTGTCATTGATAGGTGCTATTTTAAGGGGCATTGAGTGGTAATTTCAACAATATCTTGAGGTTTTGATGATGAAACCCTAACATCATGTCACTACTTAATACTTTAAAGACAAATAAATGAGACTTCTATATTAAGCTAATCAAGCAAGCAAACTTTTGAGAAGTGACACAAAGTCATAAAGTAATATTATAAAGAGGAAAGATTTGATTGTTTGTTTGCATTGAATAGGCTCCGAATCTACTGAACCGATTTGAAAAATTCTTTCACTGTTGGGAAGCTACACTATCCCCGGGTGACATGCATAGGCTACTTTTTATGATGGGAACGCGGGTGAAACCGCGCGAGACAGCTAGTCAAATATAAGATTATTACTGACAAAGGCTTCAAATGATGAATAATTTTTTTGCGTTAGAGGTTAAAATTTGATTCTGCTTCACATCGTATTATTTTACCAAATACCTACCCCTAGGGCTTGCATGTTGATATTTATTCATGTTTCGAATGTAATGCAAAACCAACTATAATAAAAAGTCATAAAGTACAAAATGAACATGTTTAGTGCAATACATATTCAGGTGACTAAATACATATTTCCTGTTCCCTGAACACAAACAAGGCCGACCGAATCAAATGGATTTCAAATATTATGTAAATTAACGTTTTGAGAACTAATTAACTGCTTTCGACCTACTAAATAATTAATGTTTAATGTTTATCGATTCGACGTTATTCTAATTTAGTTAAATACTAATGGATAACAAGAATTAATTCATCATTCATCATAATATACTTCTATAACTCGGTCGTTCTCATTTTAAAATGAATGGGTATTAACCCATTTCAGGGCCAATTTGGAAAAAAATACGGGCCGGATAAAGTTAAACGTATCCATGAAACGACTTACGATCACGGCACGGTAACATAAAATATGTTCTTTTTTTAATTGAATACTATTGAAACTACACCGTCAGTAGACTGCTTGGTAGACTGCAATACCAGGTATAGTGGCTCTGTGGGTTGTATACCAAGCGAGCCTCGATAATTATATCTAATTTTTTTCATCGATTCTGGATTTGGCGATACTAAAAAAAATACTCGACAAAAAAAATCCTAATTATCGAACCTGCTAACAAAATTTCACGAGAATCAGTTCAGGAATGTGACCTGTAGGAGAACAGTGGGGCATTCGGACATTGAACTTTCTGGACAGACATACGAAAGAATTTTTTCCAAGCTGAAACGGAGACGCTTCGCTCACTCGGTCAATTAGCAGCCGCATAGATAGATAGATTGTATAGGTCTAGTAGTAGTCAAAAATTGATCACCCAAATTAAATACCCATTTTTGCGTGAAATTAGAACCAACCAAAATTTTTGCAACTTGAGATCCTACTTAAAGCAACCCACTCCAAATTATGATTGTTTAATCCAAAATAGTTAATAACCACCAATTAAAAGAAACCAAAACCTACTGCGTAAAACAAAAAAATGATTGAAAAGAGAAAAACTAGATCTTTAATATATTGAATTTTGAATATAACTTAAATTTTATAAAGTATTGCAGTCATAGGGACGAATAAAAAAGAAATGTTTTGCCGACTCCACATATAGAGTCCGTACTACTTCAGAATTTTGTTCAGTTCTCGGCATCAATTCGCTCTGTATATATGCTGCGGATTTAATTGTACTTTTGGATGGCTTTGTAACTTTTTTCTATTGAGAAAATTTTAAGCAATCGTGTATTCGAAACATAAATTACGTACGAGTCCTCAACTTTGCCGTATATCAAATACTAGCATATGCTCGCGGCTTCGCCCGCGTGGCCTACAGGAAACAAATGACATATTTTTCTACAATAATAAAACAAAACAACTTGATCCCGCTTCGAGGGTGGAATTATTAAAAACGCTGAGATACGTATAAATTAATTTTCAATCTTCAGCCTAAACACAAAATTTGAAGATCCTAACTTCGAAACTAACGGACTTTCATACAAACTTTCATCCCCTATTTTACCCCCTTAGGGGTAGAATTTCGAAAAACCCTTTCTTAGTGGATACCTACTCGTCACAAAGAATATACCCTCTAAATGTCATGTCTCTAGGTTTAGGCTGTGCGTTGATATATCAGTCAGTCAGGACTTTGAATTTTATATATAAACAGGTCGTTGTTTTGGTCAGCGGCGAGCGACTCAGGGTCGATTATACAAATGATACTGGTGCTAAAAAAAATATAAATAAAATACTTTATTTTTTTTAAATAATAAAAATAAAAAAAATCAAATTTTGAAAATCATGTAATAAGCTAAAGTGTAGACATAATACTCAACGGGAGTACGAGGGAGTAAAGGGGTGGGGCGATGGCGGCTTGCGCCTAGCTCTAGTCTGTGCACGTGCGTAGTAACCATACTTTGCGGTAATTTTATTTCAAATTGAATAAGGTATTTCTCAACATATTACAGTATTTAATGGAATTAAGTCCATTTTTGGGGAATATATATTTTGTATTACCGCTCCTAGGTCGCTTGTCGCTGACCAGAACAACACCCAGTATAGATTGAATGAAAAAAAAAATATTACATAAGAAATTGCTGATAATAGATGAAAAGTATTGCTGATATATAGTAGGTAATTACGGCAAAGGCAGAAAAATATGTAGTATTTTTTGTATTATTCTTATAACTATCAAAAATATTAACTCGGGTGAGAAATGACTCAGTATTTTTTTAAACTTCGATAATTTTATATAATTCACAATAGAAGAAGTTATAATAAACAGCCAAACAATAGTCGAGGTCTAAAACTCAGTATCGTTACAAATACACAGGAAGACCATTTATTTTACCGAAAACAAGAAGGTACAGCTTAAATAAACTCAAGTCTATTATAATACAACGAATTGTATAACTTTCGTTTATTAGAGAAAATGTAAAATAACAAACAAATATTTCTAGAAAATAATAATTCTGCGCTAATCGGCGTATATTATCGATCAAGGATCTGATTTTCAGTCATGTAGGTTTAATTAGAAATAGTGGCCGTGAAAAAAATATGTAAAGCTCGAATGAAATCTACTTTTTATACAAAATTGAATGTAGGTATATAATTATTGTATAATTGTACCCAAGAATCAACTTGATTATTACAGGTATGACAGCATAAATGTCTATTCTATTACATCAATAGGTAAACTCTCCTTTGTGTAGCCTTTGAAGCCTCTTTGTTGTGCCAAAAATGAAACCACTCTCATTTAAGTATTGCCTAAATAAAACAAAATTCTGCGAATTACTCGATTAACAAATCATTTAAAATACCATCTAAACGATTTCTTTGTTGTATTATAATATTGCTTTGCCATAATGAACTTGATAAAATCATGCCCCCTTATTCATAATCGCTTTTTAACTAAATCAGTGTAATAGTGTGCCCCGTCTCACTCTTTTGATCACCAAATGTCACCTGTCAGATAAAGTCTTCGAAATTTTAGCTAATCAACGTTTGATAACTTTATTATGAATAAGGGGGAGGGATTCGTATCGCGCTCGTATTGTAGGCTCGATGTACGTCCACACTTACCATCGCGAGAGACGAGCGAAGAGCGGCTTTCGCGTAGCGTGAACCCACCAGAGGCAACTAGATCTTTGGCAATAATAGTTCAATAGGAAAACTACCAAATTAATTCCAAATATAAAATTATTTTACCATCTGTAAAATAAAATCCTCAGCGAAGAGTAACTAAGAACATTTTACCTTCAAAAGCACTAATCGAATTAAAATTTTAATAGTTGAAATGAAACGAAAGGCAACGACTACGAAAAGTAAAATACTCTCCTGAGGCCTGTGAACTTGAAGGCCACGTTTAATTTATTTAAGGTGACACAGGAAATAATTCTTTTCCGAGCAAAAATTTAAAGGACGGGATCCTTGTCGCAATTAATTTAGCTGGATTAATTAGACGTTTTAAGAGTATTTTATGAGATGGGAGGTTGTTTATTACGGGTGACGCAGATGGCGATGTGAAGTGGTTGGGAATCCAACGGGAGTATAGTCGAATGGCAACGTATTGTCAGTTAATGGAGTCCCTCGACGCTCAGAACCGCGCCCCTTCCCTCCTCTAGCAGCCGGAGCCCGGAAGTCGCAAGCCGCCGAGTGCAAATTGCACTGAACGCGGCCTGCCACATAAAATCCAATATGAAATTCTATCTTTATTTCACGATACTTTTATCACATAATAAAAGACAGTAGGGTAGAATACATAGTACCTAGTGAAGAAGCTAAGCGGCAAATTCTCTTGTGATTATTATTAGAATGGCGCCGTGTAAAAGACTAGACAGCTCTATTTTTTAATAACCAGTTTTATCGTATCAATTAATTCAAAATGTATGTTAATTAATACAATTCTCCACTGGTTACTTACTTAGGTATATTATGATATTATGTATATATGTATATCTATTCAAATAAATATCGGAAGATAGGTACTTTATTATTCTGTTGATTATTTAATCACTTGAATATCAGTTCCTGGAATTATGTATTATTTTTCTATTCATATAAAGGACGCGCGCCCCACCTTCGATGAATTTCATTTTAATCGACAGTTTTCCTAAAACTTAACAAAGTTTAATAAGAAAAACATGTCCTACATTAATTACTAAAGTAAAATCTTAAATTAGCACGATCAAGAATGTTAAAGTAGTATATGTATTATATCAGTTATCTGGTTTCCATAGTACAAGCTTTGCTTAGTTTGGGATCAGATGACCGTGTGTGAGGAATGTCCCAGGAAAGTTCCCTCCTAACAATATTAAAGGCACTAAAGACAAATTTGATTCGCTTAGCCAAGCGTATAAAACGTGCGTATGTGAAAACGTAAATTTAATACACTTCGCTTCCTCGCAGACGTAAAGTTTAAAAGGTCTACCAGACACATGTTATCTCTAGCTATAAACTTAATAAAAATGTTATAGACCATAAACTCGCGCAAACCGTCAAATCAGGTTAAACGACCACTAAGATGTTTTAAGTGGGACCCGAGATTACAACCTATAAAAGCTTTTCTACTACGTTAACATGCATTTAATATGACGTAAGCGCATTTCATTTTAGGTTTGAGTATTTTACTGTGCAATGCAAGTATCAATCAAAATACAAGCAAATTAATTCACAGATGAATGAGGGCTGAATTTCGTGCCACCTCGTGTATCTCATTACAGAAAATTCTGTCTTAACAATGACTGACTTTGACTACATCTGACTGGGATATGGTGGCCCTCCATCATCCTATACTATTTTATGTATAAAAATCAAACAATAAGTTTGTAGCGACATCTATCAGCCATCTAGCCTGGCGGAAGATCTTCCCTTTTAAATGGAGGTACCTTGCACCTCCATAACTTCGAGAGTTTAAAAATTGAGTTTTGAGTTCACATCACAATGCGATGACATAGTGTAATCGTAGTCAACAGGTACATGAAACCAGAACCTGGATCAGAAGTACCAACCAGTTAACTAGGTATGTATCAGTTGAGGCAACTGTTTGCAGAAGTCGAGCATTTATTTGGTAAAAATTATGGGAAAATCCAGACAGGCCGATAGCAAGAAAATAATGAATCTTAGTTTATTTGATACATAAAAACCGAGGGCAAATCACAGACGGGACCAATGGGTATGGTACGTTAAGCGAGTTTAGTTTGGCTAAGTTACAAAGTAATAATAGCTCACTGGGATAAGTCTGCATACCTACTACAGGAGCTACCTGCCCCTGTAGTATGCAGACTTCGTACCGCAGTTATTGATAATATGCGGGGACGGCATCGAGTGGGCACTTGATATTTCGGAATTTGAGTGGCTCGAACAGCTCAATGGGCGCACTTGATTGACGGTACAATTTAATTTTCAATCACGATATAGGACATTTCAGAGGGCCGACGCATTCACTTTGAAGTTCAACTCGAATCCACTCCGCTAATAATGGTTGATATGATGAATGGTTTAATACGTGATGTATTCTGCGTTCTTAAAATTTTCCCTGACACAAACCTAAACAAATCCCATTCCGTGTCTGTCAAGAAGATGATTTGAATAAAATGTGATTCATTTCTTCGTTGAATAGTATGTAATAATTAATTGGTAACAGATTGATAGATTGCAGTCAATAGACGCCTTCAGCTAAACTAATTGATTTCGTAAATTGAGGGATCCATTCTCATCTCGCGAACAATAAACCTTTGAATCAAGTTTCTGATTGAGATTAAAAGTTTTCTGTTTTTTTTTTTTTTTTGTAAACAAATCTGATGTTCTAAACGCTTTATAAGGGACTTCAACTACTTGACAACAAATCAAAGTTATAAATTGTCATGAATCTAATTCTAAAGCTTTATGGAGGATTACTACTGTAACGATTTGTGTACGAGTTTGTATGGAAACTATGCGAATCAGATCGAACTTTCTTCCAATAGATAGACGACATAAATAGTTTTTAACAAAGCCTGTGGACTGTAACTAGTCGCAAGAATCTGCGAACTACCCTAGTACAACAAAGCACTTTCTGCTTTGTTGTACGCACATAATGGTCTTTATTAACAGGTAATACCTGTTTCTTCTCATCTCCTCCAACAAGGGTTATGTGATATGGGTTAAGTATATGAACAAAGATAAAGACAATAACAACATTAATAGTTGTGAATATGTCCGTGCCTTCATTTACACATAAATAGGGTTAAGTATTATGTGAATTTGTTGTAGGCAGTGTGTATAACCGCACGTTGCTTGGTCGGTGCTCCTCGACGCGGGTGTCTGTACCTACTACCTACCTGTTGCGGGAACGACGCGTCGCGGGCGTGCCTGGAATGCTAACTAGCTCCTTGCCGGATTCCGCTCTTCTACACACACTACACTGACTCCACTACCGGTCGGTTGCCTATTGCAAATTACAATATGGACACCGCTATAGCATCCTCAACTTGTTACAAGTATTAAATAATAGATAATCTATCTCATTAAGAGTTAGTAGTTATTCATTACGAACCTATCGAACAACAGAAATATGCTAAAGCTACCGTAACAATAGTTCCACGCGTAATTACAGTAGAATCAACGATGATTACTCAACTGTACTAATAGTTTCTACGAGTTTATTTAAGCGTCAAATGCCAGGTAGGTACCGGAATACTGAGACTATTCATTGATTGACCTCAATCGTCTAACAATAACGCTCGGACAAATTTGTCGAGCCCCAGCCGACCGACACTGTGTTTTAAACAGACTCTAATTTAAACTTGGGAATGTATCGAGCGATGTTTCAAACGGGGTTGCAAAAAAAGGAAACGTATCTTTGGATAAACCAGTTTCATGGCAATACTGGTTTAAAAAAAACTATAGAGATTACGATTTGAGATAACTATATATGTACTTACTATGTATGATTAGATTCAAGTATTGTAATGTTAGTTAGGTAGTAGTGTTTAGATGCGAGTAGTTAAAAATGTAGAGGGGTTTCCCAAGGAGTATTATCTGCAACAAACCTGGTAATAATTCTAAAGGCAATTTTAGATTTCCTCCTGGACTTTATGGCGTGTCGTCTTCGAGCCAGGGCGGCGGCGCCCGCGAGCATCGCGCCTTGAGCTTCGCCGTCGCTGATGGCCTCGTCACTGCTGGAGCGGCCCTCGAGGCGAGCCGAGGGCGCAGGCACCGGCTTCGAGCTGCCCGCGCCCCTGCCCCACGACAGCATGGAACTCCGCAGGGACCTGAGCGTCTCCGTTGTACAGCCCCTCTCACTACGTCACCATGCAACAACATATCGGCGCACCGATAATATGACGCACTCCGCGGTACACACGAACCACGCGCACTTTTTACCATTCACTTGTCAATTCCCCACTCTACATACCTACTCCAGGGAGTTAGTATCGATGTCAGTGTTCGTTTCAACGTCGCATAAGATGGATCACGGAAACACGTGGTTGGTTTTATGCAAAGAATGTGACGTGAGTCAGCAGAGCGCGCGCGCCGAGTCCTCCCGACATGATTATCACTGAGCAAACAGTGGTATCTGTCGCGCATACATTAGTGGCGAATAGTGGCGACCGCCCATGCGGGCAATGTACCATGATAACATCTACTGTATCACTAGTATCTATCTCCGATCATGTTATATCTATCGTTGAAATAATGTTCTTAATTTGCTATAATGTTGCATTAAACTACAGATGTCTAATTGAACTGCTGCGTGAAGTAGATAATAAAAATAACCACTCTGCTGACAATGCATTAGTCACATCGCTTAGTGTCGACTAAAATGGCCTTCTGAACTAACATATTTAATTTCTCTAATCTTTTGTAATGAAAATTACAATTTATAAGCTGTAAAATACATTTAATTGTCTTAAAATTTTGATGTCATCGGAATGCATTGACACATCAGGTAAATGCCCTAAGTCGGAATAACATAGAAACAATAACAGTATCAAGCGGATCCTTATTGACGATACATTTCACAGATGTTTTCGTAAGTCTATATCGAAATTCCAATTCCCATATGTTTTTCCAATAACGACACTGAACTAAAACTCGAAGAATAAATTCACCACAAATCACTTTACCAGTTGCTACACATGTCCTATTTTTGTTACACAAAACCGAGAGTCTTTTCACAGGTACGGACCAAAATGTGGGGTGTTAACGTGTTTATAATATGGGACGTGTTCGGTTCGGGAAACATGCGCGAGAACTAAAGAGTGTACAAATGTTTGCGCGGGCGCCGGCCGTGCCGCGTGCCACTGCGTCTCGGAGCGCGCAGGGGCTTCGGGCTCCGGGGCGACGATGACGGCGAACGTGACATCCGCGCCGAAATAGAAATGCTTCCCAAGCCACGCCTGCTAAGACCCGCACTTGTCGATTTGTCATTTTGACAAAAGTTGTCCCATGCATGTGTCTTCATCGATCATTGTCTAAAATAACGTCATACACAGATAGGGACAAGATAGAATGTAGGTTATTTGATGATGATCTCTAGGACTGGTGAAGAATTTCAATTTTTATCATCAGGAATATCGTTATAGTAATGTACATTGTAGACATATTGGTTTATTTTATTTACGTATTCATGTTGTGCTACGGACAAACAGAATAATGAGGAAAATTATAACAAAATATACTGTTACAGTATTATTAATGAATGTTTTCATTTGTTCACGGAATCGCTCAAATACACAGTTGATATCTATTTCGAAAGACTTCGTAAAACTAATGTCGTCTGGTTTCTCTCACTTCGTAGAGTAGGTACCTACCTACAAAATAATTAACTACTTTAGTATACTAATGTGTAAAACATTCATTTCCAAAACAGAATTACCTACTCGTTTTCTACACGAACTTATTTACAAAAACTTTGGGACTATATCAGATAAGTAATAGTTTGTGATTTGTTCGATGAAAATAAATAACCTATTTCAGTTTTATGACCAAAATAATACCTACCTCTATTTCGGGAGATGATAATCTTGGTCACAAATTGCTAGAAGTTATCAACATTGACCTCTAATTGCTTGTCAGAATGTTAAGAGCTAATTCTTTATGGCAAAACATAGTGAGGTCCCTGCGAGATCTGTTCTACCTCGTCTTTACGCAGCATAAAACCATGGTCAAAGAAAATATAAAATAAAATTTTGAATAACTTCTAGCAACAAAAATTCAACCTGTATAAAAATGAATCCCTATTTCCCTTGGTCGCGCCATAACTTGAGAAAGACTACCGATTTCATCCATCTTTTTTTTAAGTTTCCTAATAATCTGGAGAAGGTTCTTACGGAAAAAAAATTAAAAAAGTTGCGTGGAAAATTAAAACTAAACGGTAGGATAGGGTAGGGTAGGATATATCCCTCGGGTACGCGGGAGAAACCATGGGGCGCAACTAGTTGAAAATAAAAATAAACTATGGAAAAAAAATACTGCAAAACACCTGTCAAAAAATGTGATAGTATTGCATACGTAAGTGACTACAAGCTGGGGTTTTAACGAAGGTTGATCCTATTACTTTAATAGAACAGGAATCCTAAACCGGCCAATTGCGATTCGGACACGCGAACAGAGGGTTCGGTACAATAATAAACTAACCTAATTATGTAGCTCTGTTGAACACTATGGCGCTCTTACTGCTAGTAAGAGCATCACATAATACTGATTTAATTAAGTCAAAAACGATAGCCTTCATAAGTCTACTTTAGACAGACCATATTCAACCATTTGCTAATACACTACACATAGCGCGGTAAAGAGAGACACCCTCTTGTCAAAAGTGCCTTCTTAGCTCGGCCCGGCCACGAGCGAGTCTGAGTCTGACTCGTGCACTGAGGGTTCTGACCTTCCTCGGACGTATATTTCTTAGTTAAGGCCATGATAGCTCAGTGGTAGTGACGTCGGATACCGAGACGAAGGTCCCGGGTTCGAATCCTACAATGAGCTGATAGCTCAGTGGTAGTGACGTCGGATACCGAGACGAAGGTCCCGGGTTCGAATCCTACAATGAGCTTGAGCTTTCGGTGAAGGAAAACATCGTGAGGAAACCATAGCACGGTGGTAGGGTACTTTGTAGTACCCGCCTGGCTGGCTACCACCCTCAAGTTGAAAATCTGTCGCCAAGCATCTTTCGGTGTGTTCCGACAGCTGCACTTGAGAGCCAGTTCCTTCTAGGCTTTGTGTGCTTACCACCATCGGCCGCATCATCACTTACCATGGTGAAATTGCGGTCAAACACAGGTCTATAAACAATAAGAAAGGCCATAACTGTTGTAAAAACCGGAGTGCATAACTAAGTTTGTAGGTAAAGTATTTTTAATATTACGAAAATACTGTGCCATAGTTACAAACTCTATTAATCATATTTTTTGATAAATCGTCATTTAAGTACTTAAGCGCCGATCCCACAGAGAGAGTTCTGGAGTTCCGAGTTCCGAGTTCTGTATTCCGTGTTGACTATTGTGCACACAACAAGCAGTCTAGAGTTCTAGAGTTCTGCAATATTCGCTACTGATCGCACATCATACACTTTTTTTACTTTCAAAGGCCCCACATAGCTTACAGTCAACGCGGAATGCAGAACTCTGAACGCGGAAGTCTAGAACTCTTCTTTGTGGGATCGGCGCCTTACTACTTAAATGACGGACTAAATAGATTTTATAGGCTGCTAACCTGCCTTGTTTTTCTTCAAGGGATGTCAGTATTTAAAAGTTATTTACATCCACTAGTACACACATCGAGTTTGGACTCCTAGCACCTATCATAACGATAACGATACATCGTTATGATAGGTGCTTCATTATGTACCAGGGTCTGATGATAGAGTTTAAAGATCTCTGAGCTGGCTACTAGTATACGGTAGGTACCCAACATGTTTAGGCATAGTAACCCTTCTTATAAATCGATAGCATTAGTAGGTAGTTGTTGGAATATAGCACTGTGACAGACTGACGAAGTCACACCATAAGGGTTCATTTTTTACCTTTTTGGTTCAGAAACCCAAAACTAGTTTACATGTTTGTTGTTTTACTACATAAAACTTAGTTTATTTAAAATAATAATATCCCACCAAAAACATTTTCATGTAAAATGTTGCCAAGACGAGACCATATGGCTCGCACTGTCAAAAAGTCATCAGATCTCATGTAGAGCCAAGCTTATAACTCTACACGCCCTAACTCTACAAGCCCTAACTTCACAAACTCTACACCTTAGTTAAAATATGTGGCTTGGCCGTTTCCGTAGTTAAAAAGGGATTCTTTTATGCTGGGTTATTTTATTGGTATGTTTGTAGTCCAGTCTACCTACTAATACACAGATTATGCAATGCCGAATACACAAAAACAACAGCTATAGCAAACATAAGGGTAATAAAACAGAATTGTAAAGGTACTTAAAGGGAAATGCGTAAAAAGTATTCGACCCCTTAAAAAGGTAACCAGTAACGTTGAGCTTACTTACGTTAACTCAGTCACGACCGTATCAAGGAAAATTGTGTCTTTGGATTTTACCGCAAAGTCGTATTACAAAAGCAATTACCGTTCTGAATTCTTAAAATAAACGAGGGACCATGTTATGTTAACAGAGAATTTGCTGGCTATTTTTGTCAAATAAAATTATCTAGTAATTAGGTACCTAGGTACTATTTTTTGTAAGAATTATTACGTGAAAATTTGCTTAACGTTAATCAAGTCTCAATGACTTTAGAAAATGGAAAAATGGTCCGTAGTTATTTATAGACAGTTTTCAGTGACCACACCTGTTTTATAAAACTATGACAAATATTTGACCAGACACGTGTAAAGCTCCCGCATCTTCAATAGGTATATATACGGTGATGGTGACGTTACCGATGACGTAGACCGAACGTAGACAATCCTTGGATTTCTATTGACTCTACATACAACTACGCGTGCGATAACGGATTTAGAATCAGCGATCGATTAACAGTGTTGCGCGTCAATTTCAATGTAGTGGCCAAAAATAAATAAGGGAACCGACGAAACGATGCGCGATGGACACTGGGCAATACTGGGCATCGGCACCGTACGAACACGCGACATTTCGTGCGAGAAGCGCGGGCGCCGCCACGCCGCGCCGCCACGGGCATCGCCAGGACATCTGCCAAGTGATTAAGTATTTATAGTCTACAAGTATGCGCGTGACCGACCACTTCGGGACACTAATCTATTTTAAGTCCATACAATAAAGAACATTTCAAAGATAAACACGGAAGAAAATAGATACTCAGAAACTTGACATTGTTTCGTTTTGAAGTTCATAACAAATTATACAAACAACTGGATGAAATAATGTTGTAATTTCATAAATATTACGATGGTTTTACAGTATAAATGCTACATTAATGAGAAAAAGCGAAATTATCTGAGACAATGAACTTAAAAGCGAGCTATTTAATCATTAAACGAAAACCGCTGAAAGCGTTAACATAGAACAATGCTGAAAGAAACATGATTAGGTAGGACTTCAGTTTCAATTAGATACTTTGTGGAGAAATGAAGATGTAGTTAATTATTTCTTCATTCTTTTGTGTAACTAATAAAAAATAACATTGTTGTAGAGCAATGTAATTTGCAGGTTTTTGCTAATTATTAGAAGTACCTAAGCTAAGCCTTCGCGAACTTTTATGTTGGAGTTCATCATTCCAATTGGATGAAGTTTCAACCAATTAAAAGCACCCTAGACTCTAGAGATTTTGAAAGGCCAATACGAGAATCAATTAGACTGCAATGGTAATCAAAATCATTAAACTTTTTGTAATTAATTGGTAGTTCGAATATTTGTTAAAAAAGCTGCGGATTATAACAATGAATGTATTCAAGTGTATGTAAGGTTCTCCAAAGCACAAAAGATCAACTTTAAAGTTTTTCACTGAACGACTGGTAATTTGGTTAGCCAATTTATAAACATCATAAATTCACTCGGAGATACAACACAACACGATACTCTCATTACTCCAAAGCCCAGTTTTAATTAATACTGCAACCGAACATCTTTATACAAGCGATTTATTACTTGCCAGTTCCTTACAATAACTCTCCCAAATGAAAGGGTTTCAAAATACTTTAAGTACCTCGTAAAAAATATAGCATGTAGCGTAGGAAACAGTAAGTATATCATTATTATTAATTCAAGTATTCTCTAATTAAACAGAAATAATATGAACATTGTACAACAATACATTTAAACCTATTTCTAGATCAACAAGCCATATTTTAATTTTAAGAAACAATGTCGTTTCTACCTTCTTGGGATACTGTAACAATGCTCCATTGTCTAATCTACAGTTGGCTACAGAAGCTTAATCAAAAATTCATGCCTGATGCCGTAGACAGTAGGAAATATACTCGGCCTATTTTGTATGAAATATTCACCAACATTTAATGTAATTTTGAGTTAGATAAATTTATAATTATGAAAGTTAGGTCGGAAAGAGAATTCTACTCAGATAATGATTATTATTAATATCGCGAATAATTAAATCCGTTCCAGAATTGTACCGTCGCGTCTCGTCGGCAAAACCTTCACTAACTTTGGGAAATTGATGAAATCCTGAATAATCGCGGATTCAATTATCAAATTGTTTTGTACACAATTCATTCATTCTTATTTTGGTGGGTTTACGCTACGTGAACCGAGCACCTTTAGATAACATTATTTATAGGTAGGTATATAAATGTTCGACGTACTATTTATTTTTTCGTGCAAAATGCTATTGTTTCGATTGACTCTTAATTGAATTGTAGTCAGTAGATTCATGGGACGGAACTTTATAAATATATTGGCTACGAAATGAACCATAGTTTCAAGGTAAAGTAACAAGGATTAAATAATAGAGGAAATATCTTTTCAGGTCATAAGTATTGAATCAAGGCTCACATTCGGTACCTACTTTTGAATTTTTATTATATTTTCAAGAACTTTAGGTCCACAAACTCGCCATTAATTTTACCAAAATTATATACAAGAAACTCCACCAAAAGCGTACAATCGCACCGTCCCGGCTGCGTCTACATTATCATAATATTCAAAGGATCCGAACATGAACATACTCATGTGCGGAATAAAACTTCATGTACGAGTTGCAAACTAAATTATCCTGGGTGAAGCAAGTTCAAATCCTGAACTCAATTAGATATTAATTGACTTAAGACTTTCGAACTATTGAAGATAAGAATATGAACAATCAGGGTTAGTAATCATGTCATTGTTGTTATTATAAAACGATTGGGACGGGTTGCGATTGATACATTAAAACTTGTATTTTTTTGTACCTTTGTAAAAAGAGTAAACAAGCGCCGCAGATTACGTAGCACGTTCGTAGACATAGATAACAAAGTAGCACAATTTTTTGATTTAGGTATATCAGCCTATACTGGAAATGTATAGCTTGATGTGTAGCCGTTCGATATCACAAATATCACTCAGATATGTGTGTGGTAGAGTTATTTCGCTCACAGAGCAGCTCGACTGGGGAAGTAGGTGCTAGGTAGGTTGGGAGTAACAGAATACCGCAGCCAAATAACTGAATGTCGTGTTCCTTCCTGCACATGAGTAAGGTCGCCAGAGCGCATTAGGGAGGGGGGAAAGGTCAGTAGCTCGTGAGTGATACCTCGAGTGTTGCAAGCATCCATTAGGCTACGGAAACCGCTTTCCACCAGGCCGACCACATGCTTGGTTGCCCACTTAGTTGTAAAAAATGGTGTATACTACGGTTTACGAGATACTTAGTCGGACAAACGGTGTCTTCTTTGTCTGTTTTTTTAATTAATAATCACGAAGTTCCCAATGAGTAAACGAGAATTTTTTACAAGAAGAAAGTCACATCACTTCTCAAACTCATCTCAGCAAAATATCTGTATTATTATGTGGCAATATTTTCTTCAGGTATGTTCTAAGCCCTGCCGTAAACTAACTATAATACAATATCATCATAGTTAACAATTTGCTACGTATTAAATGCAAGCAGGTTTAATCATAGTTAAATACATGTGCCTTAGTTATAGTAAATATTAATTTCATGACATCAGTAACGCCATGAATATTCGGTTTTATTGACGCAATAAAATATACACATAGCAACCCTATTATTTGAAGGAGCTTAAATTAGCCTTTGTATAAATTGGATGGAAAGTTACCGGGGAAATTAATTCCATTAATATAATACGTGCTATGGAGCACAATAAATTATACATTGAATTTCTCTTCAAAATATTCATGAAAATCGTGTATCAACGACATTGTTTAAAACGGCTCGCATAGAACTTATATAATAAAATCTATAGAAAATAAAGTTCTAAAGCTCTTTTTCTTTAAATTGCTAAAATTTGCTAGAGAAATAGAAACTGCAAACCTTTCTGTCTGGTTAAATGACTAGCCATGAATATTATATGGGTATTCGTTTCGAGGTTTTCCCACCCGTATTTTCAGTTTCCTAAGTGCTCTTTTAGAGCCTAAGCTGCGATTTAACTTTGAAACATTTAAGAGTAAAACGCAAGCAAGTTATTTACTCTACAATTTCCAAATAAAAAATTGTAATTTTACATTTGCATTTGCACCTATGTACCGATTTTAAAAGGGTAGGTCTAGAGTCTGGACCGGCTGATCTCTTAAGAGGAAAGGATGGCTGCAAAAAATTTGAAAAATAGATTTATAACATATCTATTGCTGTCGCACTGTGCCCGAGCTATCCCGCCCGAGAGCGATAGAGACAACTACAACTTGGACCGATTATACCTATTTAAATTTTACGAATTCGCTATTTCGTAATCCCCAGTTTTGTCCTCCAAAACTGGATCGATTTGAAAAACAAGAATCATAATAAGAAGGGCTTTGCCTATGTCTGTCGGTTTTCCTTTGTTTTTTTATATTCGTCAAAGGGGAACGCCCACGATCCATAGGGTCTTGGGCCCAGGATGGACAGCAATAATGAGTATAATAATGTAGTGTTTTAAAATCATATGTTCATCAGATATCTAAAAAATATATTTAAAAGGATGCCATTGTTTTAGAAAGAGTTGAAATTAATAAAACATTTTGAGGTTATTTTACATTATGAAAATATGTCTTACTGCAAAAAATATTAAGAATTTATTTGTTTTATGTTTGATGTGTAAAAATTAACCAGAAACAACAGTTCTTATTATATTTTACTCCATTCTTTAAAGGTATAAGAAGGGATAGGGGTACAAAAAAATATCTGAAAAGTATTCTTAATTAATAAGCTTTTATTTTATTTTTTCTACATAAGATTCAATTCATACATTGACAGCATTTTAACATAACATCTACACAATAGAAGTTCTTTAGTTATAGACTATTGGGTAGTCACAAGGATTAGGCTAATAAAACAAGCATAGCATACATAAGACAGTAAACAAATAAAGCGATGATAGCTCAGTGGTAGTGAGATTGGATGCCGCTGTGTAGGTTGTAGGTTTGTATCCTAAAATGAGCTTGAGATTTCGGTGTAGGTAAATGTGAGGAAACCATAGCGTGAGTAGGGTTCTTTGTAGTACCGACCTGGTTGGCTACCACTCCCAAGTTGAAAATCTATCAACAAGCATCTACTGAGGTGTTCCGGCAGCAGTACTTGAGAGCCACTACCTTTCTAGGCTTTGTGTGATTACCACCTTTGTGACATAATCACTTACTATAGAGAGATTGTGGTCAAACAGAGGCATATACAATAAATATTTTGTATCGAATTCAAAATCATTTATTCAAATAGACCTTTGCATGAAAAGTCTGACTAAAACTAATACTGGTTCAGAAGGTTGCATAGTTGGTTATATTTTTTTGTAAAGTGATTCAAAACTTACTTCTCGAGGTTGAATCCATTCCATAACTACATTTCTAATGAGATTCTCTCTATTTGTCTCTAAGCGTAACAAATGGCTTCTTAGTGGTCTAATTGAGCGACTACAATTAACACAACTATTTAGATGGCCCATGCTTTCTGGTTCTTGTTGGCGGCAACAAAGCTTGCAGTAACTACCTCCCAGCAGTTGTGGCAAACAAGATTATCCCTTGTTAACTAAAACAATAATACAATTATCAGTTATTGTTCAATGATGTAGGTAATTCTAAACATTTATTTTAAAATAATTTATTTACCTGTTGAGGTGCAACCCACTGCTGCAACATAGTAAGAATTTCCACGGGCTCCAAAGCATGTCTTTGAATCCCCGCCAGGTTAAAGCCACAATAATTAACACAATGTTCTTCAGATATTGTATGAAAGTGTTCGAAATCCAAAATTAATGCAGCTGTAATCCTTGATTTCAAGCCAGTGGTCGTTCGTCGTAGTTAGCACAGATTCCGTTTAACAAAGCCAAAGTCGTAGTAAATCAAGTATAATAATCATCTATGTTGTAAAAGAAATCGTAATCAAAACACAACGAAAGAAACAAACAGTCGACAAAATGACAGTTCATTTGAGAGTAAGGCTGCATTCCGAATTACCGCTGTAATCGCTGTAATCGATTTGAGCGTGCTTAAACCCGTACCGAATTGAATAATGACAGTTCACGATGTCCCGTGAAACGTCATAGATGACGTCATGACATCCGCCATCTTGCGCTCACACCGACCATGCCCTAAACTGATATCACCGTGAGCGCTGTCAAAAGTGACGGCAAAAATCTAATAAGATTCTTGGTTTTCTATTTGGCAAAGATACTTTTTATGATTTTATGAGAGAAAAATAATAAAAAAGCAGATATTCCTTTTTGCAAGTCAACTTATAAAAGATATAAGGAGTCCTAGTGCATTGATAATTCAGATTTTAATTAAATTCTCAAATGTTCTGTTTTGAATACTGTGAGCGCGATAACGGGCGTTCCGAATTGTTGATAGTTCTCAGCTGTCATAAGCGTGATATCTAATTCGGTACGCAAATTATTGCTGTGATCGCTGTGATCGATATTATCCATTTCGGAATGTACCCTAAATGTCAAGCGAGTGTTGTCATATACAAAAAATACATAAAAACACGTAATCGATTAATCGTTTCTTTTTTAATCGACTTCATTTACTTCTTTATTTTAAAAAGCTAAATAACTGATAGCTTTGTTATTTAAAACCACCTTTTTTAAATGGCTTATGAACTATGTTATGTAAGCAAAGTCCTATTTGTGTATTCTGATGAATGTATTTTTATTAAAATCGATTTAGTATCGATAACAAAAACATGATTTAAACGCTGGCAACATTTTGCAACGTTGACGTCGTTGACTATTAAAATTCTTTTAATATACGAAACATTGTTTATTAAAGTGGCAGCTGTTTAAATGAATGTAATATTCATATTTTTAAATAACAAAATTAATAAACAAAATCATTTCTTTGTATAGTAATGTCCACGGTGGGCCCAAAACGGGCATTTGCCTTTGTTCGCTGGATGTCTGATAAGGGCGTTAAAAATAGTAAGATTTTGTGATTTTAGAAGGCTCCTAATTCTTATAATATTTAATTTATGGAGAAAAACAAAACCGAGGGACATACAGTTGGACCTGCAGATTGCATGGTAAAATAATCATCGCTCTAGTGTCATTATCCAGAGAGGTAACTGAGGATTACGTTTGTATGGAAAAAACGCCACTAGCATTTCCTCTTAAAAGCCAAATTCTAAATTTTTTTGCGCGAATCATATATGCATTTGCATGACTATGGAAAAATGAAAAGATTTATTTGCAATGTATATTTCAATAGAGTATTGCTTTAATTATATTGTTCACACAAATTCGTTTCCAAAACAAATATAGCTACTCAATCCCTTTAAGAGTGCGTACCAAGCCAGAAAAATATGGCAATGTCAGATGAAACAAACTTATGTCTAATCTTCGCGTGGAGATGAGATGGAGATAGCGTGTTTCGCGGAACAAAAATGAACTAAGCGCTTTTTATCTAAATAACTCGTAAAGTATAGAATATTTAAAAAAATCGCTAGTAGCAGCCCTAGGTCATATGTTAGTGATATTATTTATCGAATTTTTGTCTTAATTAGATACACCATGAACGAATAAAACCGAAAATTCATTATTATTAGAGGTAGCTTTGTGATTTTTTTCTATCGATGAAATTTTATTCCATTATGTTTTTGCTCAGATAGAACCCTCACGTATATAATGAAAATACCCATATAAAAATATTTTTTCGTTTAAATACTATTTACTTGGGTACATTTCAATTCTAAGATCGTTATTTTGCTTTATACGCACTCTTAATTTCTTGAGAATTTAGAGTGAAACGTTATTTGCGGTTATGCAATCAATTTGAAAACAAAATGATGTTTCTTTTGTATACCGGTTTGGACACAGCTACCGAATATTTATATTGTAAAAATAATTGTATCGCCTCTATACTCCATGTTGCCCTAAGAAAATAGGTATACTATTATTTTAACAGCGAAATCAGCGGTGTAGGTTCTAATGTACTACGATGACGAAAATATCACTATTCGAAAAACGAAAAAATCGATAAAAAACAGAAATAATCGTTAAAAAAATAAACAACATGAAAACAAAAAGATGTGGATAGAGTCTAATTTAATCTGGGAATTAATCTTATCAGGAAATTCGTTCTGTCCGACCGGTGTAGTACGTACGTATATATAAAATGCCACTTAAATAGGTATCCAATAGAGATGTTGATACATTGATTGATTGATGTAGAGATTCATATGCGATGAATTAATGCAAAATTTATAAAATAAATCGATATAATATTTCAAACTTAAGTACATTGCGACATTTTTACAAAAATTATGAATTAGATTTTTCATCGATAGGTATGTACTACGTAGTACTTATAACTCACGATAATATATACGCACTTTACGTATTAATTAAAGTTTACTTTTATTAGTCCTGAAGGTTAAGCTTTAAACAAAACTATGTTAGTCAAGTAACATTTAGTTTGAGCAAGGTACGGTATTTTGCGAAGTTAATGTTATTACCCCATAAGGCCCGCCGAGAGTTACACGGGGAGCTGGTAATCTGCCTCCTGGAGACCGACTGAATCATTAATAACTTATGCTCCCTCATTAGCATTCCTTACCCATCTCCACTGATAAATATAAGATTCAACCTAACTTAAACATATTTGTTGATCTCAATTTTCACACGGTAAATTGGATAAATCTCGGAATTATTTCATCATTTGTTCGGAATATTCCATTCGTGAAAAACTCTTATAAAAATAAATAGCTACTATTCTATCAATGGAAAACGATTCAGTTCAGTGATTTCACGTATACATATATCAATTTTATTTATTGATTCCGCTTTGTGGAAAATAACTATGTACAGTATTTTATACCGACTTAAAAAATGGAGTTCTCAATTCATTCATCTTATCCGATTAAAATAGTTTAAATTGTATTGTATTACAGTAGATCCCACGGTGGTCCCATAAAAATTACCATGATCCAACCATGGACTTGATAGATGATGATGGAATTCCTCAACGGAAAAAAGCACAAACATCGCGGTTGCAGCATGTTATTCAATATTGTCCCCAGTTTTTTTTAATAAAATACATATTTTAATAAAAATTAAACCGCCTTCAAAGTACGCCAAAAAGTATAGGAACTTTCACTGACTACAAAACAGTGTCAGATTAGAGTTTCTACGTCGTTATTTAACTTTTTATTTTTATTTGTGTAGTTATATGGATTTATTAAGTAATATTTCGAACAACAGGTTGCGATCAAACTTTGATTAAAGTATCTGTTAGGAACGAGTAAATAACGTCTGTCTGTAAAAAGTTTGTGGTTGCATGGTGTCGTCGGTACATTCAATCCAAGTGTATCGTCGTCCCCTAGCGCCTAGGACAGATAATAAATTGTATTGTTCTTTCTTTGAAGTGAAATATTTTTCTTAGCCTCAGTGCGTGAAAATAAACATAGTACCTTATGGACTTGAGACGAATTATTACTTCAGTAATCCCATTGGAAGTAAATGAAGAAAAAGGTCCTATTACGTGTGCAAAATATATAAAAATACAAATAAAAATACTATGAAAAAGTACCTACTAAAAGTTGATTTTTACGTGTTTTTTTTATTACTTTTGGATTTCATTACTAGAAAATGTTATTACCTGCATTACTTCTTTGATAATAAATTCTCGTCTTCCATCCATTTTAAATCTCCTAAGTTGAAGAAACAATAAGAATTTGTACTTTCCGCGTCCGCCTCGACACTGTTATAAAATGCTTCAGCAAAGAAGATAAAAGTGGTTTTCCAAAACAAAAAATCCAATTAGACGAGAAGACAAACACAAAATGATTAGAAAGGAAGTAAACCTTAAGAATTTTAATGGCTTTTAGAGATTGTCAAGAATTTCTTTTATTAAATTGAGTTGGGATTCTGGCAAGGTTCATTAATTTTCAATTCGGGAAAATTAGCAAGCCTTTTAAGCTTTCTGATGTCCACAATTAAAATTTAATTCATTCTTATCTACGAGCTAATTGCAGGATTGTACATTTGCGACGTTGACAAATTACGTTCTACTTAGGTACTACATAAAATAAACAATCATTCCAAAATAAATTAATTCGTATACCTTTCAACAACTTTTTCAGGAATTGTAAATACGATGTCAATGAAGTCCTAAAATTGTCGTAACATAATAGTTTCTTTTACTATAATCAATCTTATACTAAGTTTGAAATTTTTAAATAAATAAGAATGTGATGTTATTCAGAATGACAATCCGCTAGGTAAATGTTGCCTAGACCACGTTTCAACCAGATAGGTATATTATTTGAACATGGAATAGAACACGTTTATGTAAACTTAGAGCGGTATGTCACTATCAGCGTTGCCAGATTTTTTTTCGGGCAAATCGGGATTTTGTTACCTCTTGAGTAAAAAAAGCGGGATTCTATCGCCGAAAGCGGGACATACCTACAAATTTTATTTTGTCAAGTTTTTTTTGGCCGGTTTTTGCCAAGTGCGAGTCCTACTCGCATACCGAGGGTTCCATAGAAACTTGTATATCGAATCTCGAAGATTTTTCACCTTTTTTCGATTGTTCTAATATAATGGCATGTTTTTTTTGTGTTGTAACTACAAAACCCTTTCCGGATTTCTTCCTTTACTTGTGCTACATGAAATTTCTTTTTTGCCAAATTTTATGATTCTAGGTCAACGGGAAGTACCCTATAAGTTTTAATTCCCTTGTGACCTTCAAAATATGCGGCATATACGGCCGTATCTTTTGATTGCGTTGACTTAGAAGTTTGATTTTATGTCAGTGACATTTAGCGCACTTTGGCGCGGTTCTCCACACCACTGCCACAGATTACTAAATAGTTACTACGTAACCAACCACAGCGGTGTTTAAGACGCATCACGAAAAAGCTGGTGCCATTTCTGTGCAGTGGTGTCTTTATTCCCACTTCCACGTCCAACAATGATTTCACCGTCGAGTAATCCTCGAAAAGCGGGACAGAGCCTGTCCCGCGCGGGACATTTAATTTTGGGCTAAAAATCGGGACGTCCCGCCAAAATCGGGACGTCTGGCAACGCTGATCACTATATACATATAAGTTTGATACAACGAACAAATATTATGCTGGATGCAGGATGGAAGGCGGATATACAAGTATTAATGTAGTATTCAGGTTAAGTCAAACGAATAGACCTCGGTTAAACCATTTTTCCTCGTTAACTACGGAACCCATAAAAGTAATAAAGTATTTTATATTTCGCTACTAGGTAATAGTACCTATTAGCCTGGTTTAAATTACAGCCCTAAAAATAAAATATTTATGTATTGATATCATTATAACAGTTTTCTATGAATTTATCAAATAAGTATACAATAGATATTCACAAAGCGTAAAGACTAGGCTACGTATGTGGCTATATTAATCATTATGTGAAATAATTGCGACATTACACGAAACAGCCCTGGCACATGACAGCACCTCAAAAATTCAAACGTGTCACGCCTAACGTTTGAATTCCCCAACACACAAGACTACCTACCATACACTCCATATTGGGTAGATACAATATGAATAGGTAGGTAGGTATAAATGTAATTATAATTTAGCATAGTTAACAGAGGAATGAGTGGAATTCTTCAGACTATTTGCGCTACGGTTAGCTTTGTAGGAAGGACATCGGAATTCATCTGACCCGCATGTGGTCTTTGAGCCAGGATACATCTTTTATTTACAAACTAGTCTAATACGAATTCAAAGTACAAGTTATTTCGTTAATGAAGCGAGTTTTATCCTGATGAAAATTTTAATTTAAAAAATACTTACAGGTGGATAACAACAATTATTTCGATTAGAAAGTATATATTATTTTTCATTTATTTGAAAATGAACTTTTACTAATCAAAAAATCTTTGAAAGTTGAGTTTTTTAAATTTAAGTATGCTGAACAACTTTTACTTTGGGACCAACACTGAATTCTCAAAAAAAAAAATCTTTTTCATACATTACGATCGAGCAAGGTTGACATTTACTATGAAGAATTAAATTTTTTTTTTGAGAATTCACCTTTGATCCCATAGTAAAAGTTGTTCAGCATGACTAACCCAACATAGGTTTCGAAAATATGCCATCTCGAAGTCTCCACCCAGTATAGGGCGATTTGTAGGTGTAATTTTTCGTAATTGTTCTAAAAGAAAATAAATAAATCGACTCCAAAATAGGTTTGCATTAAAAAGCATACAATTAATGATGTGACTATAATCTGACTTAACGACAGAACAATGTTTTGAAGTCTGAAAACTAACATCAGCTAGGAATTTTAGCTCAATTTTTTTATAAAGTACCTATAAGTATACTTTTCGATCAACTTCTTGGAAGCGCCTCAGTCATTCAGTCGGAATTAGGGTTTGGGAAGCCTCGTAGATAGTCCCGGGCCGGGACTTCGATACTTCTCAAAATAAAATAAGAAAAAGCTCATTTTTGGCGAGATGTATCATAAAATCAAATCCTAACATTTATAATGTTAATTATTTATCGTCTAAACAATTCGTATGTTTATTATAATGGCAGTTTTTTTTTTTTTTTTTTTTTTTTTTATACCACCAAGTTGGCAAACAAGCATACGGCCTGCCTGATGGTAAGCAGTTACCGTAGCCTATGGACGCTTGCAACACCAGGGGCATTACTCGCGCGTTGCCGAAATTAAAAAACATATTAAGTAATCATGATATAGTATCTAGTTTTTGGTCACTATCTCAATGATTATAAGAATCACAGATTAATGTGTTTGGTAATAAAATCTTCTATATATAAATCAAATTTTCAACAGTCCTATAAATAATACTATTATAATGAACTACCTAGCAATTCCTTACTGATTTAATAAAATAGGCTTTTATAAAAATCTATGCGCCGACATTCTGATTCTGATTTTTCTAATAATGCCACCAGATAAAGAGAACACTCTCCCGTTTTCAACAGATGTCGGTTTTAAAGTGTATAAGGTTAAACATCATAAAATTCATTAAAAAACATTCATACCATAATGTGCCAAATGAACTTCTGCGGTCGCTAATCACTGAAACATCTATCCATATTGATCGGCGAAGGTAAAAAAAAAACTCGAAAAAAATCAAATTTCCAGCTTTGTAAAGCAGTTCCAAACTTTGACTACGTTTAACAACAGGAACTCCTTATTTAATGTATCTCTTGATTTTTTGCTAGAATTTCGGCTTCAACAACCGTGTCTCGAGTCTCGACCCAAAAGTCCCGGGAATTCGAGACACGAGACGTCCCGGAACCTAAACCCTAGTCCGAATTAAATAAATATAAAATTTCCATCATACAATAAATAGTACTTGACTTGTTATTTTCCAACCACATTTAACGTCCTAGATATAAAATAAATACGGAAATAAAACTAATGGCACGTGAATGAAAATGCAAATAACTTATTAGAGTTTGCGGCTCATTGAATCGCATAATCAATTTGTCAGGGGAAATAAACAACCTAACAGGTTGTGTGACCAGCGATTATCGAGGAACAGCTTAAACAAAATATTAAAACAAAACGAGGATTTCACCATTCTAATGTTTCACTCCGCTGTTGCGACCAGTCTCGTCGGATCGACGACGCCAATGACATTCTAAACCGCTCTAAGTATCAATATCAAAGTACAATCTCAATTTATCATAGTTAAAATATTTATATAAATAATTATATAAAGTGGTAGTAACGTCGGATAACGAGACGAAGGTCCCGGGTTCGAATCCTAGCTTTAGCTTTCGGTGACGGAAAACATCATGAGGAAACCATAGCACGGTGGTAGGGTACTTTGTAGTATCCATCTGGCTGGCTACGACCCTCAAGTTGAAAATCTGTCACCAAGCACCTATCGGTGTGTTCCGACAGCTTCACTTGAGCGCCAGTTGCTTCTAGTGCCACCTGTGGTCAAACAATAGTACACTATCATTAGTACCTAAAATAGTTTTAAAAGATAAATAAAAGTTTAGTTACATCATATAATAAAAATATTTGTGTGCTAAGTTTCATCTAAATCTGCGCATTACGACGTAATTGAGTAACCAACATACACACAAACACTTTGCATATATGATATAAGTAGTTAGGATAGGATACCATATTTGCTTTTGACATACAAGCTGTTTTATATAGATTTACAAATTGAAATAGGTAGGAAATGCTATAGGTAGCTAACTTTATTGGGATTACATTTCAATCAGTACCCTTTTAAATCCCGTTTTATACGAGTAACTGTATACAGCTCGTAAGCAATACACTAATCAATCAAATTGCTTCCATAAAACCCCCGTAAAAAGCGCAAGTACCTTTATTGATTTAAAAATCCACAATTTACCTGAATAATTACGAAAACAAACGAATAAATTGTAAATGATTTTGTCATTCAGAACAATCAATGACATCCGATCTAGATTAGTATTTTTACGAATATAGAGCTTTTTGTGTTAACACGTTGTTTTTTTTTTGTTGTAGCACTGCCACGTATCTGCCATATAGATTCCACATTCTATGGTCTGCAATAGAAGCATCTCACTGAATGTTGTATGGACTAACGAGGCGGCTCGAGTATACGAGTTCCTATATAAAAATATAACTTTCCAATAAGAATATACACAAAAACAATGGTGTTACTAATAAAATAAAAATAGGTTAAAAATAATTTTATTCCAAATAAATATGATACAAAGTATCGACTGACCTGGAATCTGGTGTAGGCAAGACGATACTTTCTTCAGTATCTTGATGCTGCACAGGAGGAGGGGCTTGCGATGCTGTTAATGCCAATGCCTTGTATCGTGACTGTTCAGATGTAGGCAACACAATATCCACAGATCTGGAACGAAGTCCTGTTCCGGGGACCGTTAACGAATTCCCTGTTCCATTTAATTCCTCCGCTCTGCCACCGGAGACTTTAGAAAAACATGAATCGACAGAGGCAGCCCGATCACGTTTCAGTTCTGGAACAGCTAGGTAGATGTCGTGGACGAGGGAATCCCTTGCTGCACTGGCGACTCCCTCTTCTGAAGCTCGGACATTTTCGAGAGAGCTGCCCGTCGGCTCCACAAAAAAGGCTTCCTGTCGTGATATGGAACGTCTTCGCTGCGGCAAAATTGGAGGTTCATCAATTGGCGGTTGCAGCTCAAATGATGGCGCGCCAGGTGAGGGAGGCGGTGATTGTGCCGGTGGCGGTATAGTCCTGGGTGGCGGTGGTGGTGCTAAGAGAACCCTCGGGCTCTCAGCATCACTTTCATCGTCTTCGTCGTCGTCCTCTGCCGAGGAGGAAGCGAGGGGTCGCTCGGGGGTAGTTCTTTCCTCGCTGCGGCGAGCGAGCCATGTCTCCATATGCCGACAGTGCACACATGGTGGGGGTGTGCCCTTGCCTGATCGGCGTCGTGACCATAGACGTGGTACCTGACAAAACATAACTCTCCATAAATCGTGACATCAAACAGGTACCTACTGGATATTGTATTATAGTCTGACTGATTGTTTGATCAAACATTGTTATTGTGTCATGTTTATTATGAATTACTTTAACATGGTTACGTAAACAAAAATGCTTATTTTAATTTAGTCGAAGTCGAATGTAATTTTACGCCATTGTAATAATACCCTCAGTAAATTTCCTCTAAAATTGAATTTAGGGAATTCAATTTGTACTTTCCTCTTTTTATCGTAGCTAAGCTGAGAACAGGTGCAATCATTGTTTGGTTATATTATGTACGTACCTACTTATTATAATTTGTTTACCAACTTGCTATTGAAATCGATAAAATAAATTAGCCATTTATTTTAACTGCACTTGAGAACCAGTTCCTTTTAGGATTTGTGTGACCTTCGGTGACTTAGGTACCATGGTGATATTGCGGTCACACACAGGCCTATATGTATACATTACGTACCTAATACAATCACAATTTATACATTATATACTGTAAAAATAAATGGAAGTATAAGGAGAACTATATAGTCATAATTGTATTTACCTCGAGATAAGTGCCAGAGTCGTCAGATCCGGCGGAGTCGAAGGAGCGACTGCGCGCGCCGGGCTGCGGCACTGCCAGCAGTGAACTTGCGCCCGAGCCGCGCGCTGCCTCCAATTGTATCTCATCGAACGACGCCGACCGGACCTTTTGAAAACATACTTACTTACATTTCTAAAACCTAGTCAGCTTGATATGATAAGCCAGATAATAGCACTGCCATGTGAGGCAGCAAACTTACTAAAGAGCAGTATCATGATTTTATAATTTTGTTAAGACATAATTTAATTACAAATAAGCTAACATAAACTGGAAGCCATTTAAATTACTTTCCACGTTCTCTATTCCAGTGATAAAACATTACAATTAAAATACGTCAATAAAGGTCGATGAAAAGTGTTATGAAAAGTTATTGTAATTTGAGTTCCTCAACTCGAATCCACCGCATTTTATATTTTTGTGCAGGGTTGTAGTTGGCGAAAGTACTGCCTCTGATCTTCGTCATATTCGCGTATAGTCCAAATCTTCCGACGGCCCCTTCCCACAGTTGTGACCATAGATAGCATACTATAGGGGCCCAATCCCTGCATGGACTTAGCGGTGAACCTCAGGTACTTTACTTAAACCATTAGACCAACGAAGCGAACCCTTACTAGCTACTAATTCTTATTTACTGGTTCGTCTTGACCCACATAAACACGGCAATGGCTAGGGATTGGGGAGAACAAAGGTACTTATAGCTTATAAACTTAGGTAGGTACTTATGTACTTGTATATCTGAGATAATATCAACTTGAACTAACACGTTAGTCCTTCGTGTTAAAAAATACTTTTCGGTTTTAATTTAGCTTGTTTATTTTATTTACTGGTCGAATATCACGACACTCCGCTATTAATGACATTATCCGCAGGGCTCTTGTTGTCGCTAACGTGCCTTCCGTACTGGAACCAGTCGGATGCGGGGCGATGGCAAGAGACCGGATGGTATGTCTTTGATCCCTTGGAGTGTCGGCAAGTCGCTGGTGTGGGATGCCACATGTGTCGATACACTCGCGCCATCTCACTTACCGGCGACTTGTAAAGCTGCAGGGGCAGCTGCGGCCAGTGCGGAAAATTTAAAAATACGCATCGATTGGACCCAATTATATTTTTGTGCCTTTTGCGGTCGAGACCATGGGATCGTGGAGGTCCGAAGCTCGCCGTTTTGCTCGCACCTTGTCATCAAAATTGATCGAGACCTCCGGAGACCAGCGGGCGGGGAGCTTTTTCCGCCAACGCGTCAGCTTGGCTATCCAAAGAGGAAACGCTGCCAGCCTTCTGGGAACCCTGCCGTTAATCGAAAGCAGCGGCAGGCTTGAGGAAATTTTCTATATATAGTTTGTATTTTGTACATATTTGTTGTAAATAAAGATATTCTACTAGCTTGTTTATTATTTATTTATAATATCGGCATCATTGAAAATAGGAACATTTGTGATGATATATTACGGAAATTTGTACTTTTCCTAAAGTCAATTCAACTGAGGCATTACGTAAATTTTTTTATAATTACCAACCCTATAAATAAATGTTAAATAGGTACAATAGTATTGATAAAAGGTAAGTACAACATGATTTACCAATTTTTATATATTACGAAATATCATGACGCTGAGCCAAAACATTTTATAATCTTTATAATATAAAAATTAATCCCTATTTTCCTTGGTCGCCCATAACTTGAGAACGAATTTACTGATTTCTTCATTTTTTAAGTTTTCTTATATTCTGGAGAGATTGTTAAGGAAAAAAAAATTAAGAAAGTTGCTTAGAAAATTAGAAAAAAGTCAACTTAACGGTAGGGTAGGATAGCCCTCGGGTACGCGGGTGAAACCGCGGGTCGCAACTAGTTTGTTATAAAACAAGGTTGACTAGGGTTCATCAATGTAATTATCGTTAAAACATCAGTCAATATCAACAGGCGAACCGTGCCGGCAATCAACCAGCTTTCTCTCACTGTAATAATTTGGACTGTAAACAAGCTGCCTTTGCAACTGCAAGCTGGCCACAAACAAATATGAGCACTAAAAGCAACAAGAAACATCAAATAATATAGAGGCGAGTTTATTCATGTATTTGGTACATAGGTAGCCAGGTAGGTATATGGTTTTAATGAATTATTGAGGATCTAAAAAGCCATCGCCGTGTGAGATAGGTAATATACCTATAGTCTAGATTTTCGTGCTCTACAAGCTTCCATAAAAACAGTTTCCGCCAAAGCTAAAGCGGGGAGATATTTTTTCATACAAATAACAAACGAGAGGAGCCCGCTTCGGTCTGCTATTGGTTGATGATTACCTGCTTGGGTACCTCGAGGCTGCTTTGCGTCTTCATATCGGCGGGTGTGGGCGTGCGTGAACGTTTGAATGTGGTGCGCAGGCGCTGCATGGCGGCCGGGGCGGGCTGCGCGCGCGCTCCTCATGTCGCGGGCCCGCCCCGCTGCCGCCGCCCGCGCCCCTCGCGCACCACACCCTCACCACCACTATGTACGTATAACCATAACACTCACATTTAATACACATTCTATAATAATGACACCTCTCTGCCACCATGATTAAATACCTCCTCAGTTCTACGAACAAACGCAATATATGTAGGTACTGATAAACCTACGGCAAACTCACTTTTCGGAGGAAACCTTTCGTTACATTATTAATTATCCATTAAGGCACTTACATGAACATGAAAACTAAACTAATCAGACAGAGATGAGAAGTAAACATGAAGCAAGTTTATAGGATTTAGATCGTATCCTTTTGCAGAACAGTACAATATACAACAATGCATATCTACAGTATAACAAACATCCTATTTTAACCAATTAACTCCATTCAAGTTTAAATCTTCTGAAACACGAAGATGTTTGTATTATGTCTGATAGTTTCTCTATCTACCTATATTGAAAATGTTAAGTTGTGTTTTTAGACTAAGTTCAGATTTTTAATCGAGATAAAGTAATTTAAATTAGAATAGTTTTTCCATAGATTAATTTTCAACACAAACTGTTTTGTAAGAACTATTGCCATTTCAAATTAACAGCCAGATACCAACTTATCTGGCGATTCAAAAATCAGCCCTAAATGTGATTAAAAATAATCTATCTGTACATCCTCATACAAAAACCTAGTGTAATGTCAGAGTGGCTGTTCTCAAAATATGCAAATTCCAACTAAAAATAGTTGACTTAATTAATTTATTGGGTTGACATAGGAAGTTTATCTTAAAATATTAATCCGTTCATTGATAAGATTATGGGGGTCAAACCGTGCTTGAATCGATCCCTCCCAGCTCTATCAAAACTTTTCTTTAGATTATGTTACCATGAAAATTAGGTTATCTTTTTTAACAAAAATGAATTTGATAATAAAGCAAAAAAAAGGTAGGTATATAGTTGAGTTTTTGGTTCGATGTTCGATGGATGTCGATGGTAAAATGGTATTATTACCTACCGATAATTCAATCGATTTACAAGTGCTTTCTTCTTTTCAACTTCTCAGCTAATCTATTTATATTAAAAACGAGGTAAAAGTACCAATAGGGTTATCAAACGACCGGATTTACCAACCCGTTAAATAAACTTTATTGTAGTTTAAAATAGCATGAACCTAATAAAATAAATAATATTTTTTTTCTGGTTCTATAAAGTTATCCTATTTGTTTGTACTTAGTAGCAATAGCTATTTCCTATTTAATAATGGTCAAAAAGTACATTATGGTATTAAACTTAATTAGTAGGTATATAGCGCGCGCGTGGTGTAGCATGATTAGTCGATTGGCAAAGTTAAGCTACCTCCGTCGTGGTCGGTACCTGGATAGGTGACCGCCTAGTGGTATTTCAACTCGAGCGTTTCCGTGCTTCGGACGGCACGTAAAGCCGTTGGTCACGGTTATCACTTAATTGTGATAGTCGATAAGCTAGTTGGAGGCCTCCTAGGTGGCTTGAAAAGTCCAACAGTAGGCCTGTGCTCAGCAGTGGGACGTTATAGGCTGATTGATGATGAAAGAGTTATCAACATCATTACCAACTGACAAGAAATTACTTACTCAATTTAGCACCTGGTAAGTGGTCAACGCCGACTACGGACATTAGCAATTTACTACACTTCATAATACTTATAATTTCTCCCAACCCTAAATCACCAGTAAAAAAAGCCCACAATTTATTTAATAAAGAAGCTAAAGGGGTAAGAACCATCCGAGCAGAGTTCATTTCACATCGCTGACGCTTTCAGTGTAGGTAATTTGACGGTAAAAGAAACATCGTTTTCATTTTACAAAATGAAAATTATAAAAGCTTTTTAGATTGTGATTCATACGTGATCATTTTAAATGGAAAAAATGGCTAAACGATAAACTAATTTAATGATCAGGGAAGAGCGATTGTTTGGGTAAAACTTCCTGGAGCTGTCAAGCCGCTTGCAAATCACGACGCAATAAATATAATAAGAGCAAACCTGCGATGAAAACTTTTGTGTGACAGCGTGAAATTCCCTACGTTACCTAAACCCTGCCACTTACGCATCCCTATAAATATTAGATAAGAGGAAAATAAAGAAAAAGGCCAAAGATAGAGATGTTGTAGGCACTTGTAGATATAGGTATATACTCTTTGCCGGTATATATACCTATAATTTATACAATAAGTATGTTACAAGAAGGTTAAAAAGTCTAATAATTGTACTAACTACCAAGCTTTATAACTACGTACTTTGTTCCATATCAAAAGGAAGGAGGAATTGATTTAAAAAAGGATAGGAGGTTCTCAATTCGATTGTTTTTTTTCTTGTATTTATGTTCCTACGCAATTACTTCGCCAATTATGAAATGATATAAATTAAAATAATATAAATTTTATCGAATATGATTCAGCGTACATGTAGTTTTGGTTTGTGGTTCCCTTCAGCAAAAGTTTTAATGAGGACTCTCAATCTCTGTTTTAACTGTCATCACAGAAACATTAGCGAAGAACAAAGAATACTGTATGCATTGATTTTATGTATTTGTAATGTATAACATGAATACCTATTCTTAAAGAAAACTGGCCCTAGTCTAGAAGTCGGGTTTTTTTTCTTCTTAAATATAATAATTATATTCAGTCACATAATTAGCAGGTGCTAACTATGTATACCTTGGTTAGATACTATACAATGGTTGTTTACTAGTAGGTATGCCTACTACTTACAGGACCTAACTTTTTTATTAATGCTTTCCATACCTAATAATACTACGAACCGGACTACCAAAACTCATCAATTTACTACCCATAAAAAGGGTTTTAAAATGTCTGTAATGATTCGAAAAACAAACAAGCAATAAATAGTTCTCATTTGAAGTCAAAATGAACGCTCTTCAGTATTTTACTTTCGTTTGCGCGCTTTGTTTGAAATAGGAACGTGTACATGATGTATTGCCACACATTCTCAGAAAAGTCGAAAAAGCCTGTAAATGCTGACGTAACACGTAATTGTTGTACTCACATACTGAAACAAATCAATTTCGCGCCCCTACGTAATTCCTAACTGTGGTGTGTACTGATGAATTGATTTATAATCATAGAAGAGCCTGAACCTATCAACATTTTTCATTGTATTGCAAACGTCTAACCAAGTATAACTCTAAATTAGAATACAATAGAACTTTCAGCCGTCACGCGTCATATAAGTCTATCATCAGTCTGTCATCAGTCGTATCGGAAAGTTCGATACAATTCAGTCGGACCACAGTCGGACACTTATTTAATTATAAATTGGAATAGAAAATAACGCTTTAAACATAGATGTTGTATAACTAGATATACCAACATCTTCACATGCATCGCCTAAAAAACATAAAGAAACAACTACTGTAGTAGTACTTATTAACTATGCAGGAATTAGAGGTAATCCTACTACATCAACCTAACAAATGTTCATTAATCATAACATATTTTGCAGGTAACTATGAGCTTGTTATGACAAAATAATCTGGATTTTAATGCTAATCTAACGTGGCCACTATAACGATGATGTCACAGCTCGTGACTGCTCCAATATCGTATAAGCACGCGCCTGGCGTGCAGTGCACACATCGTTACTTTATACTGCGCGCATTATGCCAAGAGCTTTACGACAGGCGCTTTGACGCTATAAATGATTGACCAATCGAAGGCCAACGACAGGCGTGGCGGGAAAAGCTCTTTTAAAACACAGGAGTACTGACCCACTGGTCAAACTTTAGATTATTAGGTACTTGTAGATAGATTCCTCGAAATAGCAAATTTGAAGGTATCATATCAAACAAATAGACTACCCGAGTATTTTTTTTAACTTATACACTGTGGCAAGGTATTTGTTCTGGAAACTTTGTCACCCTTACGCGGAGAATGCGGCGAGCAAGCCGCATCTCAGCCGGAGCTTTTTCACGCTGATTTTTATATCCTTTTAGGTATCCCAAACGGTGCCTAACGGTTACCCATTATTAAGCATACACCATATGTCAGTATGTCTATCACATGGCTGTATCTATTTTGCGTAATAGGCAACCTGTTTGAATGTAAATTTACTTTTACAGAAGGCATCTATCATGAACATAAAAAAATTACAACTGTCATTTCAAATTAAATTAATTAGTAAGTTGAGTAAGACCCACAAAATTATGTTTGTTTTATTACTATTGTACAGAACACATCCTCATACATTTATAAAAAAAAGTATTTAAAAGAAATAACTCTAGGAGACTTAAACGCTGTCTCGTTAAAAATACTGAAATAACGTTGTTTTCACTGACTCGTATGTCAATAGAGTTGCACTCTTCATCTCCATTTTCAGAATAAAAGTACCTGCGAATTTCAAATACGTCTGGCTTTTAATATTCGAGAGATTCACATATTGAAGCGCAGGCTGTAGGTATGTGTTGACAAGCTAACGAGAAACGAGGCATCTCGCTCACGCCAGTTACACTACCTGACAGCACCCACCCCTGTATTGACACTTCTATAGATCAAAGAACTCATGAAGAACTTCCTTCGAGCCTCAATTTCGAAATTCAAGTCTTTTGCAATTTCAATTATTCTATAACATTTTTCAGCGACATAAGAGATTGTTAAAAATCTGGTGATATTTCGATTTGAAATGTCAATCCCATACAAAGGTTGATTGTTGATAGTTTACTAACGATGACGATTGTCGACAACTATCATGTCTAGGGGCCCTTCTCTCTAATATTGGCATCTCTCATTGTACAGATGAATAAACTAATGGCCGATTCCTATAATTTACGGACCGTTATCGGTTAAAATTAAGACTCTTATATCTTTACTAATAATGAAGCAAAAACCTCAAAGCTTTGCATAGCAGACCCTCCCATATAGAAGTAGCTATCACAGGTAAAATTAGCTTACGAAATGATCTATATGCCCAGTTTGGCAATAAAAAAACCTACCATTGGTAAGCAAAACGATTCGTTTTTGTTTATAGAAACCGGGCATTAGATGGGGTAATAAATTATTTTCTTCTGCAATCTAAGAACTTTTTTATTTAGTTATTATATTGCTTTATGTTTTACTATAATATATTTTGAGTTAAACAAATCAACTTCTGCAAGAAATAATCTGCTTTTATAATTTTGAACGTGTAAACTTTCCACCACAATTACACATAAAAGCTTAACTTTTTTGACTAAAAGACAGCAAAATCACCATATTCTAAATGCAAAGGAGATTGCGCAAATTTGTATGGATCCCAGCCTGAAATTCCCCAGGGATAAACAAGGAGAATAGATAAGGACGTGTCAAGGAGTTGGTGTGACAAAAGGCTTTGGAATTCAACCCGGGCGAGTAGATTCCTGATGATTTCATTGTAAGCAACCTTGCTTACCTGTGGAGCGATTACGTAACAAAATTTCAATCATTTTCGAATTGAAATCGGTTCAATATAGCGGTTTTCTGATAACTTTTTTACGTTCTGATAACTGCAAATACAAACAGTGGTTCATTAGAAATGGAACCATTCCCGATTTTGTAATACAAACTTGTTTTACCATCAGCACTTTTTAATCCATCCATACTATCCATACTTAATATTATAAATGCGAAAGTAACTCTGTTTTTTTGTATGTTTGCTACTCAACGGATCATCATGAAATTTGGCATGCAGATAGCCTATGGTATGGAGAAGGACATAGGCTACTTTTTATCCTGGGAATACGGGTGAAACCGCGTGGGACAGCTAGTTTATTTTATATACCTATCTACCTATGTATCGGGATAGCTTTTAAACATTAATTTTTACATTGGTCGGTATTATAATTCCATAAATCACATTAGGTATTAAACTGGAGCGTAAATAAACTAAAGCCGGAAAGGCGTTCGTGGGGTCGTCGTTACTGAAACAGCGGAAGTTTGCCTTTCTGATCTACATACATATTATGATCGAAATATGTATTTTTTTACCATAGCAACTAAGAGAAATATCATTAGTAGTTCTGTCGTCCTTCTCCACTTATTTCTATTTTTACCTAATGCTAATAAAAATTAGACAAAAATTCCACTATGCAGCAAATTTTTAGGCATTTCATATGCCTTTCTACACCGAAAATGAGTTTACTATTTACTTTCTAAACGTAGGCTTAGCACATTGAATTCAATAAGTTAAGAATATTTATTTGACTACTAGGTTATTCAGCAATACATTACGTACCCGCTTTATTTCCACAATATGTTTTAATACCTACGCATTAGGTTAACCTATATTATTTCGTTTGTGAACAACTCCACCTATTTCAACTAATTGCACGAGTAACAAAACATAATAACATATATTACACGCTTACACGGGGTTGCTACTGTATTTCATACTAACAATAACTGAAATATGAGGTAAGCTTTGAAAAAGCTGAAGAAATTACTTACATTCCTTGGTATGTTATGTGAGCAGGCACGTTATATTCGCTCAGAAATTCCTGAAGATATATATCATTGTCCGACTTGCTGTATAATCCCGTTAATATCTGAGAACTTACGAAGGGTCTCTAAATTGCTCACAATCCAAACCTTGCCGTACCGAAAGGTACCAAAAATTAATCAACGAGATACGAAAGATATCTTAATTAACTGACTGCTTTACATAATTTTACTGTAGGTATATTGGCGAGAGAATCCTATCTTAAAACCGGTCAAGTGCGAGGTTGACTCATGCGCGGAGAATTCCGTATAATAATAATACAACTAACTCGTAAAATTTCACTCTGCAATTTTGGTATGAAAGGACTGTATGCGCAACGTATTTTGTACTTAATTTTGACATTTCGTAAATTAATTTCACTCTGCAATTATGGTATGCGCAACTTATTTTTTTTGTTACGTAGTCATAATTTTTTTCTCGTTAATATTTCATTATTTATTTGTATTTATGGTAGGTAAATACAATCTATTAATTATACCTCGTATCAAAATAGGTGTAAAATTTACAACTTTGACGGCCTCCTATTTCTATATTCTTGATATTTTATAAAAATAAAAAAGTCATTTAAAAAAATTAAATCGACTTCAAAATAAACTAAAAAGTATGAAATAACTAATACGTGTCGAATTGATAATCTCCTTTTTTTGAAGTCGATTAAAAAAAATATGCTACTCTTTGAATTCTAGATAATAAATGACAACTAGGGTAGGTTTTTTAAGAAAAATAATTTAACTGAATTTTATAATTATATGTTTTGATTTTGCTTCAACATTGCACTAAACATATCCAAATAGACCTGAGAAATGCGGACATGTAGAATGACAGTAATAAGGCTCCGTTTTGCCCGTTAGGCGGTTACTTCTGCCCAAGTGACATAATGATAACAAAATCCAAACGATTTTTTAACATTTTCATTAATTAATAGGTCAGCTCCTCTCCATATTAAAAAGGCAGTTTCCATTCTCCAGCCCGGGGCGGGGCAGGCAAAACAGCGCAATGCAAAAATACGGCAAAATAAACAAAGAATTTCTGCCCGCTACGGTACTCAGAAGGTATTCCCTGCGGCGTAGTATCTCACCTCAAAAGTGGAATTACACCTAATGATTATGAAAATTTACGTTCTGAAAAATAAATCTTTTTTACTGCAATTAAATCTGCACCAGAGCGCCATCAATTCATGTTTACATTTATTAAAAACATGATCCATACCTACCTGATATCGAAACTGAATGACTTACGTACCTAGTTATATTTTATTTTCAATAATGCCATGTCATGGCACGATAGGTGCAGGAAAAAATTCGTGAGAAAATCTGTGTTTCGAAAAGGTAATAAAGCTATCTTATATACTGCACTGCGCCCATAATATGGTGAACTTTGGCCGTTGTTATGAGTCTCATGCCTCACTCGTGCCCCTTACAGTGGATTCGCAAATATGTTGTATATGACGCGCTTTCAAAATTTTTGACAGGGAAACTATTGTCCCGTATCTATGGGATCCATTATCATTTGAAGCGCTTGATAAATGCGTGCACACTGCACATATTTACGTTTACATGTCATGAGCGTTTTATCGTTTTATGCCTGTGGAAATAAATCATACACTACCGAACAAAATTGCTAGGAAATGAACATTGGTAATAAATAAAAATAAGTATGTAATGTGAAAGAACTTCTTGAACATGCAATAATATACGATGATAAGGAAATGGTCCCTCACTTGGGAGATAAAATCGAACAAGTGGCGTGTAAGTAATTTCCAGAGAAGCTTCACATTTACTCTATAGTTTTCCAATAAGAAGTAAGCCTCGCAAGGCAAGCGTACTACGGAACTACTTTTATGCTCTTTTATCTAATGTTATGGGGGAGAGAACACGCAAATCGTGAAACACTTCAATGGATCGTTATGTATCTGAGGAAAACAAAATGTACCTTTGTTTAAGTTTGTAGCGAGCATATATTAGGTATATATAATATGCACTGCACGGGTTCAAAAGAAGGTTTAATTATACCTACATAGATAAAATGTATATGTAAGAAGATGTATATGCATGTAAAGGTTTATTAGTGAAACTTTAAAAAAAAATACATAGTTACATCTGCCAAACTGCATAGCAGTTTGTTGGCAGGTGAGCCCTCACATTCACTTATAAAATTAATTACATTGGTACTACATACAATTTAAATAATTTAACACCTTATTATACTATTAATATTTTACATATTTAATAGAGAATTTTAAATTTGAACTGCTTCGAGAAAATGAGAATTA
The DNA here is from genome assembly GCA_951394255.1 of Polyploca ridens. Taxonomy (NCBI): domain Eukaryota; kingdom Metazoa; phylum Arthropoda; class Insecta; order Lepidoptera; family Drepanidae; genus Polyploca; species Polyploca ridens. The sequence goes on from OX596249.1 coordinate 11,238,626, forward strand.
AAATTTTCTCTTTATATCTGAAACTCCATACGACATCCTGAAGATATCCCAGCCACATATCACACTGTTATTGATCCTTTACCAAATGGAACCTTCACTTTCACTTGTCAATAAAGTTCTCCTTGTAGATAGATACTCACGAAGAGTATCTACAAGGAGAACTTCCGTCGCGAGTAAATAAATTAAACTGGATTCAATATAATTAGGTATTTAGACAAATTCTCCCAGGAAACTATTACACTTTTTTCTTTAGTATTAGAATATGTCTACTTTTCTGTTATTTGTATACAATGGCGATAAATGGATAATTTATGAATTAATTTTTATAATTTACCCTATTTACATACCTACATGTAAAGCTGGTCCGTGTTCGCATGTTCTTTCGCTATAAATTCTCCATACTTTTTATGCATGACAAGTTGTAATTAAGTCTCACGAAACACATTGTTAAAACTACATATTCTATCTATAATAATATCTACGGTATTTATTTAACTACTTTATAGCCAATGTCCACAGCACAGTGCGGCGCCTATATTTAAAATTCTATGGGTATTTATAAATAGAACTTCACAATAAATCATGCTACACGTAAACGCCACGGAAAACCCGTTACTAAATAAGTTTTCCAACGCTCTTTCTTCTAGAGAGTGCACAGAATATTGTTCACTGATCCTGAAATCTGTATATTAGGAGTATGAAAGGATAAGTTCTGATCTTGCATTATATTTAATATGGCCTTTAGGAGCTATTGAATTTAGACTTCCACTTTATTTCTACAGTTATTTAGTATTTTTTAACATATTTTGTCGTTGACAACATCGTAATTTTTTGGTGTATCACACAATAGTTAGAGCTTCTTTTGAAATTTTAATAAAAATTGCTATATGCTGATACAACCGTTGATTGCTAAATGGGCCATTAAATGGCGCTTAAATTATTAAGATTAATTCCCTACATACCTTGATGAGTTCCCTAAGCGTGTGCCAGGTGTCTCTTAAGATAAGCATATTCGGTTTGAGACTCTCACTGCCTACATCTTTCGTACTAGTTACTGTTATAATGTGAGTTGATCCTGACATACATTAGGAATATTTCGCTAAGCAAAGGTTCAAATTCATATAGCACATAAGTTACCTATGTACATAAACGTCATAAGCGTATGAGCGTAACATTGTTCAGTCATGTGAATTCCATGTGATTCTGCTTTCGCGTGTGACGGATATGGTAAATCCATAAAATTATACGACTTCTTTGATACCAGGCGTAGAGACCGCGAAAGAAAAAAAAATATAATTATAATATCAAAAATATAGATAAAATCGGTAAAATCGTTCTCAAGTAATGGCGTGACCAATACAAATAGGGATTCATTTTTATACATATATAGGGTGTAACGGAAAGGGTATATACAATTATACATCCGAAGGTGGTGAACACTACGTCAGGTACAGACTCTGTATAAAAAGTTTCAGCTCAAAATAAATAACTCAAAAATTCAAACCAAATTTTTGGATTCATGTTTATTGAATTAAAATCATAACCAACATGTCACCGGTCAATGAGGGTCATTATCATTTTGCGTCCCTTGCTAATATTATATATACTCCTTCTTACACGCTGTAAGTAGCATTGCCTATACTGGGTGAGACAGAACAACTGACACTCCCGAAAATGTTTTGTAATTGATACAGATTTAGTTCAGAAATAACAAAAACATGATATCGCATAACAATAATTTAAACTTACCATCTCACAAGCAAATCGAGTAACTATTAACAGTTTTTATTTATGATCGATATAGATTGTTAAGATTATTTAAAACGGTCTATTTTGTTTGGTTTATCGCAGCGAGGATTTATTCATCGGTTAATTAACTGAAAGAATATTAAATGGCTTTATCAGCACACGGGTGGTTTAGATAAAAGCTTGTCGGTAAAGCTTATTACGTTAAACGTTAATAATTGTGATAACGACTCCGTTTTTGCACACCGACCGACAGCAGTTGTGCATTAGGTACCTAACTACTTTAATAAGGTACAACCGTACAAATTACTAATTGTTGTGATTGGACGTACTTTTACACAATGAAAATTGTAAGCGTTAATGCTTCAGTCGATATTAATAACAACTCTGATTTATTTATTTATTTATTACATACGTATACAAAACAAGTTACAGACATTCAATGATTAAAACATATAAATTACATAAACACAAGGACAGGTTGTAACTCTAAACATGTACACACAAAAAGATTGAAAGACAGAGAAAAAATTAACAAAAAGATAAGCAATTAAATAAACATAAAGACAAAATATAGACAAGAAATATATTTATTATAAATATACATATATAGATATATATCTGTATACATTATAACAAACATATACATTTATTTATTATATGTGACAGATTATTCTAAGTAGATTTTATTTAAAAACATTACTTATTTGCTGCATGAAGCGACGAGGGCGATTATCAAATAAATCAATAGCGGCATTGTTAATGATGAGCTCATTGTAAAGGCGACACATTCTAGTAATAGGATTGTAAAAGGATGTGTTATTTAAATATACCCGAAGCATGATGTCTGATGCTATATATTTATAATTAAATCACATCTTTTTCGATTAAATTATAAAGGTAGAATTATGTTAGACCTACATCTATTTTGGGAATTTGGGAACTGACTCCTGAAACACAGCTCACGGTAGTTCAGGAATCAGGACTATTTAGAATTGTACACATCGTTTTACTTCATAACTATTATATTATTATTAGTTTCACCAACGTTTTTGGATCCATGCGTAATGTTATAATATAACCTGCCTACCCCGTATCGTTCAATCTTGATAAATATCCCTTTAATTTCAATCCAATTCAGGAAGAGAATTAGTTTTAATTTCACGCTTTCGTTCGTTTTGTTTTTCCTGAACTTTTCAATCGATCTCAAATTTTTTACTGATTTTTAAATGTCTCGCCAATCTATTTAGTGCGAATCTATAGCAACTAGTTATAAATCAATCGAGAGAACTTAAAACTTTCTTGTTCACTTTGACTTTAATTAGTAGTTGAAAATTATGATTAAAAGCAAGTTTCTCCAATTTAAACGTTTCTCGTAAGTTGTAGGTATTAGACAGATATAAAATATTTCCCTAGTGTAGCTGTATACGGTCGCGCCGGCGGGCGCCGCCGCCGCCGTGACATTGTCGATTCCCCTATTCTCTCATTTAGGTAAAATTGAAGTATTAAACGCATCGGCAACCGGCGGTAACCACTTATCACGTTAGTCCCTCTGCCTACTTGTCAACCTTTTATTATAAAAAAGTAAGCATTCTAAGAGGTGAGGTTTATTTAAAATAATAACATAGCTATTGTACTGTGTTTGTGGGTGAGCCATTTTCGTATTTGGTATTATTTACAACTTCGTGATCCCTTCATCACAGTTATAGCGTATATATTAAAGTTGACCTTTCTAAGTGAGGCCTCTGCTTGGGCGCTATAGGGTGAAGCAATGGATCGGATTACAGCGACCTTTTGCCATCTGGTGTCATCCCTTACAAAAGTAGACTGGGCCCATTTCAATATACACTGACAGCCGCCCGGGAATGACAAATAAGGACCAACCTAATTGCTTTAACATAACCAGTTAATTTTCATCCCCTAAAACCAAATCGAAAATAGCCGCAAATATCGATACAATCTATAAAATACTCGTTACCTTTGCTCTCGTATGAGGTATCTCGTATCGTATCTACAAAGGTCAGATTATAACAAAATTTATTTAAATATATTGAGAACCTACTTTTTTTTATACAAGTACTTATTGTACATTATTAATATTTTTAGCTAAAGAAAGTTTAGCTAAAAATATTAATAATGTACAATCATTTAAATCCAATACCTAAATTTAATTTTTAAACAAAGTTTAATTTGTTTTTTTTTTATGTCAATAGGTTGACAAGCAGGCAGACGGGCCTCCTGATGGTAAGTGGTCACCGCCGCCTATGAACATTTGCAATACCAGGGGGATTGCCGATGTGTTGCTGACCTTGTAGAGCTTTATTTACGCCTTTTTTGAAGAACCCCATATCGTAGCGCTGAGGGAAAACCGTAACGGGGAGTTCATTCCACATCGTAATGGTCCGCAGTAAGAACGTCCGACTAAAACGTTGTGTGGACGATCGAGGCGGCTCAAGGATGTGAGGATGAACTCCACATCGCCGGCGAGCAGTGCGATGGTAGAAAGGTGATGATGGCACCAGGTCAAAAAGTTCTTGCGAACGCTCCCCATTATACATACGGTAGAACACACAGAGCGAGCCTATATCTCTCCGAAGGCTGAGAGGTTCTAAACCGTCAGTGAGTATGGGATCGTCAACGATACGAGTGGCCCGCCTTTGCACCGAGGCAAGTGGATCAAGCTGATAAGCGGGTGCGCCTGCCCAGAGGTGCGAGCAGTACTCCATATGCGGCCTAACCTGCGCTTTATAAAGCTGTAGCCGCTAGAGTGTCGTGAAGTAGTAATAGTTTATTTCCTCGTGTATTTAGATTAAAACTAGGCAATTTTAATAGGTACACATTCTGTGAACTCTCTACCTATACACAGAAAGACGGACGGACAGAGGAGGCTTAGTAATAAGGTCACGTTGGCACCCTTTGGGTACGGAACCTTAAAAAGAACTGAATATGACCAAAAACAGTGATGACATAGATACGAATTTAATTTGTTATAAAATACTCAACAAACGTGTATATACCACGCGAGTGATGCGGTAGGCGGAGGGATAAAGATAGTAGCAATAAACATACACGTGAAAACAAACATTCTCTATATTATAGTCATAACAATTTGACTATTGATACAGATATGTGTAGGAGGCACTAGATAGACCGATACAATTTATTTCTTATAATACCTGTTGATCTTTGTTACAATAAATTGAGCCTTCACTCGAATGAAACCACGGATAGGTACTATCAATGGAATTCGACAAATAATATTTGTATTCACGAATAACTATGCAAAACAAATCTTAGGTACCTACCTACTCTAGGCCTGTTTCAAACCATTTTCTTATATTTCCTATAACAAGGTAAGCTGTTCATATAAAAATCCAGCAAACAATCACCAATGTCTGAGTTTAAAATAACTCGTCATTTCATGGCAAAATGAGAAATGAAATAAAATAGCTTCGATGCCAGCCTTTCCACGCCTTTTGTGCTTCTTACGTTTGTTTTTTGAAGCGAGAAAATATTTAGTTCTACTCTCTAGCACCAATATAGTTTAAGATGAACAAATAGTGTTGAGCAAACCTTTCACTGGAGAGGTATTCCTTTGTATCGGCATTACTGCGGCCTTTATCTGCCAACCGGCATCGCAGTCCGCATGCCGAGCCGTCCGCGTCGCGTCGGGCGACCCAGCTAAATCCACTCAATACCACCAACCATTATAGGTGTTATATGCCAATCTATTCCACTAAGTATTTTTATCACAAGTGATTCAATTTGACGAGGGGCTGGTCTAAACTTATCGCAAAAAAAAATTACACAAAAAAAATGCATGTTACTACGAACATTACCGACCTAGTAGCGGCATTTGTTTTATTTCTATATGAAATTGACTCGAGTATTTTGTTTACTTTGTCAACAAAAACTGCTGTATAACGAATTGTAATCATTCCAAAGTGTTTTGCATCGTGTGTTGGGAAATTTTACATGTGCAAAAAATACACGCGATATTTATTTATCGAGGAACAGCGGTACCCGAACATTAACTAGCATTGTTCTCGATAGCTATATGCTATATGGGAAAAATATGATAATAGCAATCGGAAATATTTATGCATGTGCTACAAAAACATATAATATTAGAATTAAATTGTAACATGTAGGTACGTACAATACGCTACTATTTTTAACAAGTTTAGATGGTTGACTATATATGTCATGGTTTCGAGCCATGGTCGTAGCATTCTTGAATATGTACGATAGATTGATAAATAAATAATTCAAATCCCATTAAACCGAAAGTTTGCGTTTGCGGCAACCGCAGCCCATCGTAATTAATAACGCAAATGTAATTTTCTTCGAATTAACGCGCAGGTCTGGATCCGTAAAAATATAATAGTCACATCCTAAATATGGGTTTGCATTTTCCTACAGGTACCTATTAACTATGGAAAGAGTGAAAACGAGTAAATAAACTGAAACTCTTTGATCCGGCGCCTAGGCACAGAGGATTATATTATACAGAGCAACAGCTCCCTACAAACGTCTATTATATTAGCCTATTCTTGTAGGGCTGTCACACTAGGAAATAAATTTATAATTAGAAAGCTGGGTAATTTTTTTAATAATTATAAATTATAAGTATAATTTATTGAGGTGCGTCTACGCTAGGCAAGCCGAGCCTAACCGCTTTGCACGTTATCATCGCGGCGTCAAGTTTAGACTTACAACGAGCCTAGTCTTACGACACGCTCGCCCAAACTCGTGGAATTTGCTAGTTCCCAATTTCCCATTGAAGAATTCCACTACCCAAACTCCAAAACTACTACAATTAGGCGTTATAATACCAAGATGACACAAATAATGGCGTTTTGATCACACTAATATGAACTCTTACTCGAAAGTAATGAGGGTAAAGGCAAATGCCCGTTTTGGGCCCACCGTGGACATTACTATACAAAGAAATGATTTTGTTTATTAATTTTGTTATTTAAAAATATGAATATTACATTCATTTAAACAGCTGCCACTTTAATAAACAATGTTTCATATATTAAAAGAATTTTAATAGTCAACGACGTCAACGTTGCAAAATGTTGCCAGCGTTTAAATCACGTTGTTGCTATCGATACTAAATCGATTTTAATAAAAATACAACATTCATCAGAATACACAAATAGGACTTTGCTTACACAACGTAGTTCATAAGCCATTTAAAAAAGGTGGTTTTAAATAACAAAGCTATCAGTTATTTAGCTATTTAAAATAAAGAAGTAAATGAAGTCGATTAAAAAAGAAACGATTAATCGATTACGTGTTTTTATGTATTTTTTGTATATGACAACACTCGCTTGACATTTACTCTCAAATGAACTGTCATTTTATCGACTGTTTGTTTCTTTCGTTGTATTTTGATTACGATTTATTTTACAACATAGATGATTATTAAACTTGATTTACTACGACTTTGGCTTTGTTAAACGGAATCTGTGCTAACTACGACGAACGACCACTGGCTTGAAATCAAGGATTACAGCTGCATTCATTTTGGATTTCGAACACTTTCATACAATATCTGAAGAACATTGTGTTAATTATTGTGGCTGTAACCTGGCGGGGATTCAAAGACATGCTTTGGAGCCCAAGGAAATTCTTACTATGTTGCAGCAGTGGGTTGCACCTCAACAGGTAAATAAATTATTTTAAAATAAATGTTTAGAATTACCTACATCATTGAACAATAAGTGATAATTGTATTATTGTTTTAGTTAACAAGGGATAATCTTGTTTGCCACAACTGCTGGGAGGTAGTTACTGCAAGCTTTGTTGCCCCCAACAAGAACCAGAAAGCATGGGCCATCTAAATAGTTGTGTTAATTGTAGTCGCTCAATTAGACCACTAAGAAGCCATTTGTTACGCTTAGAGACAAATAGAGAGAATCTCATTAGAAATGTAGTTATGGAATGGATTCAACCTCGAGAAGTAAGTTTTGAATCACTTTACAAAAGAATATAACCAACAATGCAACCTTCTGAACCAGTATTAGTTTTAGTCAGACTTTTCATGCAAAGGTTTATTTGAATAAATGATTTTGAATTTGATACAAAATATTTATTGTATATGCCTCTGTTTGACCACAATCTCACTATAGTAAGTGATTATGTCGCAAAGGTGGTAATCACACAAAGCCTAGAAAGGTAGTGGCTCTCAAGTACTGCTGCCGGAACACCTCAGTAGATGCTTGTTGACAGATTTTCAACTTGGGAGTGGTAGCCAACCAGGTCGGTACTAGAAAGAACCCTAGTCACGCTATGGTTTCCTCACATTTACCTACACCGAAATCTCAAGCTCATTTTAGGATACAAACCTACAACCTACACAGCGGCATCCAATCTTACTACCATTGAGCTATCATCGCTTTATTTGTTTACTGTCTTATGTATGCTATGCTTGTTTTATTAGCCTAATCCTTGTGACTACCCAATAGTCTATAACTAAAGAACTTCTATTGTGTATTGTTTAAATTGCTTAGGGTACTAAACAGATTAATTACATAAGATTAAAAAATAAGATGTTATGTTAAAATGCTGACAATGTATGAATTTAATGTTATGTAGAAAAAATAAAATAAAAGCTTATTAATTAAGAATACTTTTCAGATATTTTTTTTGTACCCCTATCCCTGTACCTTTAAAGAATGGAGTAAAATATAATAAGAACTGTTGTTTCTGGTTAATTTTTACACATCAAGCATAAAACAAACATAAATTCTTAATATTTTTTGCAGTAAGACATATTTTCATAATGTAAAATAACCTCAAAATGTTTTATTAATTTCTACTCTTTCTAAAACAATGGCATCCTTTTAAATATATTTTTTAGTTATCTGATGAACATATGATTTTAAAACACTACATTGTTATACTCATTATTGCTGTCCATCCTGGGCCCAAGACCCTATGGATCGTGGGCATTCCCCTTTGTATTAGATTTTTTTTAACATTGGATAAATTATTGAATTAGAATGAAATTCCTTTATTGCACATATGAATGTTATTATTAACGTTTTATATAATGTCCAACTGTACCTAATTATTAATACAACCATTGTGAACAATGAAAATAATGTCATTATCACACACTTGAAAACCTAAAATAACAGTGTCTATATTATTATTATATAATGTACCTAAATTATAACAGTTTAAATACATATAAGTATTGTAATATATGCATTAAGTAAAATATATCTTGAACTTGGCTTGACACGCTACCACGTGTCTAGATGACATGAGTACAATTTCGCCCACCACTAAAAATATTACTCGTACCTACATACCTACCTACTATCTAGTAAGAAAATTACTTCATTTGGATAAATTATTGGATATATTTATATTCCTCCTGGAATTATTTATAAACGCACTGCAATAAATAATCATTTTGTTTGTAAGTTGTTCTTGAAATTATTAAAAACAAAGTATCGCGGTAACGACCAGCGAGCGACGACGTACTGCAAGCGATGTAGGTATCGAGGCGTGCCGCTCGGTCGCGAGTCGCCCCCGACTCTCGGACCCTCGGTTCGCCGGAAACACCCGAAGCGACTTCTCGACTTTCGTACGTGAACCCGTCGGTGAGCGCTCACGCACACATCGCTGCGCATGTAGTGAAGTACCTACCATTTCGCGTTCTTAGGAGCTGTTTATCTGTATAGTAATCTGTGGCCTAGGTCTTCCGGGCAACATTCAGTCAAACAAACGTGTAGGTATTATTGTGAATTTATTAGGTAGGGTGCGGAATGAGCAAGGGATTTAAAAAAAAAGACATGAGAAGAGCTTTTTTTTTATTGTTTATAGGCCTGTGTTTGACCGCAATCTCACCATGGTAAGTGACGATACGGCCGAAGGTGGTAAGCACACAAAGCCTAGAAGGAACTGGCTCTCAAGTGCAGCTATCGGAACACACCGAAAGGTGCTTGGCGACAGATTTTCAACTTGAGGGTGGTAGCCAGCCAGGCGGGTACTACAAAGTACCCTACCACCGTGCTATGGTTTCCTCACGATGTTTTCCTTCACCGAAAGCTCAAGCTCATTGTAGGATTCGAACCCGGGACCTTCATCTCGGTATCCGACGTCACTACCACTGAGCTATCATCGAAAGAGCTTTTCAAAAACGGCAATATATTGCCGATCGCCCTGGTATATTCAGCAGTAGGCAGCGTTGCCCACCATCATAACGGTTTGTCTGCTTGCCGATCTTTTCATATTATAAAAAACCACAAAGAAGTTATCACGCCTACTAAACTTATGACCTGTTATTATCTATACAAAGCCTGGGAAACTACTACTACTTTAGGAGATAACAAATATTAATACATAACATAACGCACATATTTTTTGTTTCAAGACAGATCCCTGGGTACAGAAGCCTTTGTAGGTAAAGTTCGTAGATACATAGATGCTTAGGTATTTCTATGTCGATTACGTCCCACGAGTAAAACCGTAGCACAACTTTTAATTAGACTCTTTAGTCACACGGCTTTTTCTGACTTCTCGAGATGTCCGTGACTTGTACTTAAATAAATACTTTGGAACTTTTTCCCATTTCCTCCTCAGAGACAGAATAGGTAGTTAAAGAAATACCTATATGAAGAATTACGATTCATTCATTGGTAAGTACGAGTTTATTATACGTATCTACATGCATATGTACATACGTACGTATATGTGCATGTTCATGTTCCCTTATGACTGAATTGTTAATTAAGTTCTCGCTCTCTCTGGTCTACAGGGGGAGTTAAAAGAGCGCAGCTTTGCTTCCTCAAACAAAATAATTAAGCAAGCTCATACGTACCTGGCGTTGTGCGCAGGCCGATTTTACGTGCCTGCATGCGTTCCCGATAAGCATGCTATTGATTTTCCTGATACCCCAACTTCCCGTTACAATCATTCTACTTTTTTAACCCCGTAGAATGTGGGGTGCCCGAAATATTTAATAAACTTAGAACCGGCATTCAATTGAGCGTCTAAACTTGGAAAACGTCACGCAGCCAACCGCGACCGATTCACTCTTCCGAGACCAACTAAAACCTACATTATGTTAAATATTTGTTGGTGTAAATAGGATTAGTATAAAAACTATTATTTTAAATAGGAAAGATTGTATCCTTGCTGATTTGGATCTTTGTTTACTAATCACATCATAATAGCACATAGACTAGATTCATCATAACTCAGAAAAAAACATGGGTTTTTTTTTAATCAATTTTAAGCAGACATGTAGCGGTAACAGACTGAGGCGAGACTGATTCGGAACAAAATAGGAAATTATTCGATATCTCACTTCGACTCAGACCCCGCGATGTCCTTAGCTCTTCTTTTCGATTTGAATCTAATTGTGAAAACTGAATAATAATCATAGTTTAGAATATAATTATGTACCTAATTAATGAATGATTATATGTAATGAATCTAAGCTTGTTTTGAAAAGAGTAAGTAATTGCTGAGTTTATTGCCGCTCTTCTCAGCAAATACAACCTTCTGAACCGCTATTAGAGTCCAGAATTATTCAAAAGAGCATGCGAGCCTGAGTTAGTTTATTAGGTTTATGAATCTTTTTTTTTTATTTTTTTTTTGTTCAAGACCTAATAGTTAAATAATGAAATGCTGGTGTCGCTTGATTAGCAGTTCTTAATCGACCGGCAACCAGTGAGGACGGTATCCGGATGGGTGACCGCCTATATAGTGGTATTTCAACTTAAGAATTTTCCTTGCTTCGGAAAAGCCGTTAGTCCCGGTTATCACTTAACTGTGATAGTCGTTAAGCTAGTTAAAGGCCTCCTAGGCAGCTTGAAAGCTCCAATCGTAGGTTGACCTATAGTGGTGGTGGAAACCTACGATTGGAGTCTACCTCTACTAATCCACAATGGGCACGTGTGGTAGAGTATTTGCCCATTCCCGTGCACCCTCATCTGTGCTCTGCAGAGAGCCATTAGGCTGATATACAAATACGTAATAAATAAAATCAATTTTGAAATTAATTGATAAGTACCTACACCCCCCATCGGATAACTACTTAGGTAAACATGCAGTAGTATATGTTTGCTGTTATACATTTCCTTTTTAGGGTTGCATTGTCAAACAAGGGAAACCTTTTAGTTTTGTCAAACCCGTATTGGCGAGACGCACATCGAAATCGAAACTATCTTAAAAATCTTTCCTTTCTCATTATTGCTCAGAACTTGCTAATTTAAAAAAATACCTATGTTCCAATACTGCAAATGCTTATTCTATGGAATTTGAACACCTTCGGCAAGTTTCAATACGATATAGCCATCAATACTTTAACAACCTACGGCATCGCTTCAAACATGTTTCCAGCTTTAAAAAACCTTGCCTTTACAAACAGAGAAGGAAAAGTAAACCGACTGAAATATTTCCAACCGACTGAATTTTACTCCGTTAACTACATGCATTTCGTTGACTTAAGCTCGGCTCTTGCCTGCCCCGAGGCTTAAGAGATGTAATCTTGCAAACTGCACCGTCCTGTCACAAAGATAAACTATCTTACAAACATTTTATACTTCAAGCACAGGTTAATTAAATTAAACCTACTTAATGGTAAAAGACTTGTAAGCATTCCCAGAAATTAATTAAAACTTTCAAAGGTAAAGTACCTACTTATGAATTGAGGACTATACTGTAGACCACTTAAAATATTTTGATCAAATCGGCTTATTGGTCTTAATATCAAATTAAAGTAAATAAAATGATTAGTTAATTAACTTTGAAATAGATATAACAATAAACGGACAAAGACTTAGGTACATTAATTAGATTCCCAGATGACATCATCATCATCATCAGCCTATAATGTCGTCATTTCACAAAGAAGGGTGAAAGGGAATGGGCAATACTCCACCACACGTGCCCACTACGGATTGGTGGAGATAGGCTAGTGGTCAACTTACTGTTGGAATTTTTCACGCCACCTCTGAGGCATCCAAATAGCTTTACGACTGTCACAATTAAGTGATAAGCAGGACCAACGGCTTTACGTGCCTTCCGAAGCACGGAAACACTCGATTTGAAATACCACTAGGCGGTCACCCATCCAGGGCCGACCACGACGGTGGTAGCTTAACTTTGCCGATCGATTAAGAACAGATGACATAATAGCGGCAATTGTGGAAAACGAAAGTGATCTGGATCTACTACTTAATTGTATGATAAAAAAAATATAACCAATAGCATAAAAATTAACAAAACTTGAACTGTACTGAACATCGTGAAAAAAATATCTTCATACACCCCAATCAAAATTCATAATCAATGTGTAGAATCATGACAAAGATTTAAATATTTAGAAACTATTTTACTTGAAGGTTAGCCATAGCCAAGCAATGATATCAAAATAAAAACATACCTATACATATATTCAGATCAAAAATATCTATAGTTAATAAAAATAAATAAATTAAAACATAAGTTCGGAAAGACCGTTTGAAATGTGGTGTTGGAGGAGGGTAATAAGGATCAGCTGGACTAAGAGGGTGGTAGATGTTAGATTCAAGGAAAAGACAATCATAATCATAACGTTGCAACTATAGGAAAAATTCCTACTTGATTAGGGCTAGTAGATAGGAACATGTTATGTAAGGATATTGACATAGACCTTTTTAATACCCCAGCGTTAAAGCTAAAACAAATTATGAATGTTAATTATTTTCGTAGCTAAGTACCTACCTAAGTATCTTCTCATTCAAATAAGTATAGTAATATAAATCCATTTCTCAATCTTTCATATATTCTGTTGATTCTTTAGTTTTTCTTATTACAAATTGTATAAATATATATAATATATATGTACTTACCCATCATAACTGTGCTAGTCCGCTTCTCTACTGTATTTTTAACTACTTATTTTAATATCTGTGAAAACTTTTAATTAGCCTTCCATTTCTATCTATTAATATATTTGTATGTATACCTAGCTGTAAGTTTTCCTTTGAGAATAAAAATAAAATAAAATAAAATAATAGAGACGACAAAAATATGATGGGAAAGATGCTTGATTATCTTAAACGACACGACAAACTTATTAAAAATATCATAGAAGGAAAGCGGGGGAAAGGAAGCACAAGGCTAAGCTACAAGAACCAGTGAAGGCAAAAGTAAACGTCATTTCATATAAGCAGGTGCAGAAACTTGCAAACAACATAGTGACTCTACCTCGACAAGAGCCACTTGTTATTAAATATAGAAGAAGATATATAAAAATTCTAAATCATTACCATTTAAAAATTTATTTATATCTTTGGAGGAAAAGGATTCATATATTTTATTAATAATTATGTTTTTATTATGCCTAACAACTAATACATAAAGATTTAAAATCCTTACTTAGTTATTTTCTTTATATACTTCTCATATTACGGTCAGCTGAACTTTGGCTCCAACTTAAGAAGTTCAGTCAGGCGAAAGATAAAGAAAACTTTCCAAGAACCATTTTTTACATTTATGTTTTGGTGGGATTTCAATACTTTTGCAAAGATTTTTAATCCGTTTTCACGATTATTAGATTCAAGGGAACACATAGTTATTTTTAGAAATGATTGTCTAATGCCCGGTTTCAATAAACAAAAACGAATCGTTTTGCTTACCAATGGTAGGTTTTTTTAATGCCAAACTGGGCATATAGATCATTTCGTAAGCTAATTTTATCTGTGATAGCTACTTCCATATGGGAGGGTCTGCTATGCAAAGCTTTGAGGTCTTTGCTTCATTATTAGTTAAGATATAAGAGTCTTAATTTAAGTCGTAAATTATTGAAACCGGGCCTATATTCATTTGTAGGCGTATTGTACGAGTGAAGGCCTGCTCGGAAATTGGCCTGACACATTGCCATTTTTAAAGAAGCTTATAAAATTAGCACACGTACATTAAGTGTATTCCGAACAGGTGGTAAATTTAACTATATGTACCAATTTAACGTTCATAAGTGCCTTACTAGGGCCTAAACTGAATAAATTACTTTTTGATTTTGATTTGGACAAAAACTTGACGCAGGCAGCTTGGCAGGCAGGTACGCTTACAATTTTCGATTCGTAGGTTAGGAAGGCTAGTCGTTATTTTATTCCTATTTTGCCATGGACAATACCTGTATTGTATTCGCACTTCGCCCGCCCCGCGCCGAGCTGACATGTCAGAGTGAGGAACCTATACATATGTGATTTGAATGGTGACTAACGGATGACGCGCGGGTAGACTACGCGATGTGTAATACCATTCTCTATAATATGCATTGCATAATGATTACGTACCGAACAATGAGCTGAAGAGTCAGGGAAAATCCTCATTTTTTTTTATATTACCTAACAATATCATAACGACTTTCACAGACACACACATATGATAAGCATGGTAATTAAACCTCTATAAATATAATGTCTGTTCCTATGCCTCTCTCGATATCAAAATACTACTACGTGAAGTTCTGTGTATCGCAGAATAGATATGACCTTTTTATCTCTCCATTATATTATATCGCAGGTTTTCTGTGTCATAACATTTGACGTTTTTTGGACGAACAATTCTTTGATGTCGCATCAGCATCATAATATTATTATTTATCCTTTTATCCAGTAACTGGGCCATGACGTGAAATTTCATTTCATGAATAATATATAAAAGAAACGTCAGTTCATTTTAATATTTTATTACGTAGCACGAATAAATGCCAATTTTAACCTTTTTAGTAATAAAACTATGAGGAAAACAGATAACAATACTGTTTTATTTATTACGCAGAATACTTGAACAGATTGCTTTAAAACTTACTCATTAGCTCTAGTAGGTACTACGAGAGTGACTCACAAATAATGTTACTGAAAAATATCAATATTATACATAAGTAAGCAAAGTTAAATGTATATTGTTTTTTTAGATCACATTTGCAATCCACAAAGCCGTAGCGCCCAAAAGACGACATTTATTTTTGATAAATCCTCCCTGATCGTCAACAAAAGCCCATACCTAATATAAACTTAATCCGAAAAAGGATTATGAGGATAGAGATTTGCGTGGAAACACTTTGTTTAGATGAAATGGAATACCGTAACGGATAATGTGTAATTTTAAAAATAATATACAGGCTTCTTATATGTCTGTGGCTTAACTATACTAAACTATATATACCAAGCTAAGAAGTAACTGATTCTTATTCAGTTCAGAAAGCATCTGAGAATTTATCAGATGTTACGATCCTGCCTGCGTGTGGCACTGAATCAAAGAGTGATAATCTTGACTCGGTTTACAAGTTTAAAGTCGCTCATTAAAAGAACCATCCGCTTTTAATAAGGGGCTTCTCTTTGCTATCCGTTTTAATGACGAATGTAAGAATATTTTAAATGTTGTTGATAATTTAAAAAAAAAATTGCCCAGTTATTCGCATTTATGCATATTTTTATGAACAAAGCATAATTACAATTTAGATTTAACAAGAACTTTTGATGGAATGCTCGAGCTCTTCGTTCTACTTACAACAAAATATTTAATTCGAATTCCACTGAATGAAGGCTTTGCTGGGATGTTTTAATAAAACGTTACCTATATGTTATTTTTTTAATATAGTGTAGACACTTGGATAATTATAAAGGTCTACGTCTACGTAAAGGTCGTTAGCATTAAAAGTTGAGTGTGAAGAAGTTTTCACAAACGATATGCATGTTGTTACATTGTAGCTATATATACATTTAATAATAAGAAATAAAATTTATAAATATCACAAAGTGGCTCTAACTAAACTGGATAGAATTTATAAACATTTAATATGACTTAATGCTCCAATAACATTCGGCCCAGCATTATTTTACCCTCGGGAAAAAACAACTTTCCCCATCTTTCCGGCGGCGTTTCCGACTACCCAAACGATAATGCCGCTTTTTCACATTGAAGAGTATCTTGCCTAATTTTCAATTTATATCCTCTGATCCACCTGCCTACCTTTCACCTTTGTTTGTCGCCCAATTTCCGCGTTCGTTATAAGTTCACACGGTGAGCTCCATAGCTCAATGTGAATGTTTAATACCGCGCATGTGCTCTTTGTAAATACCCAGTATCCACTATTTCATGATTAGGTACACAATATTAGTTAAATATTATATTGCTTATTATGTTATGTATTAGTTTATTGTTTAATCTCGTAAAAATAGTTTTCATGTTGTATTGCGAAATAGAGCAGGGTTTGAAAACTTTTCTAACACCAATTTATTGTGTTAATAAATTCTAATTTTATCTTATTTGTGTAATTTGGGTGTCATGTGTTCTGATTACTTCTGATGAGGAATTCATTCACATGTAAATTGGTTCGTTAGCAAAGTGCGAGAGAACGAGTGTAGTTGGACGCACACGACGGCCATTTATCGAGAAGAACAAACAAGTCGTTTTCTCGTTTATGTCGGGCCATGTTTACCGGCTCGTTATATCCAGTCTTGACTCTCGATTCGCGGCGAGACACTTCGAAGCCATCACGACGGATAACTCTGATACTATTTTTGCTATTGCTCACTGGGGCACTTAAACGTGAATGAATCAATACTTACACAGATTCAAATCGCGTTACTAATCGGTTTATATGTAGGTATATTTTATTTGAAATAACAAAAGTAAATCGGAGAATTGAGATGTACATACCTACGTTTTGTTTTACACTTTAGTAAATGCCTGAATAATATAAGTTGTGATCTAACGAGTGATTTAAGTCTCGCAAGTAAAGTCTACGAAATGGTCTTTACCTACGTCATGTGGTGTCTTATTTTATTGCTTAACTTGTGCGACTCACACATTATTAACTGAGACATTTAATTTATACTTTTTCAAAATTCCAACGATGTCGCTATTTATCTCAACGATGAGCTCTATTTATAAATTTTTGTGAATTTTCGCCTTACAGGACTTTATCTTGGTTTTGTGCTAATTGTTTGCACCGCAGTGCACCGATCTTTATAGCACACCTCTAACAATTCTTACTTAATCTTCATTGCTCTATTATGACACAACTCCAGCATATAGGACAAATTCGAAAAACCATCCAATCCAATATCAAGAAAATAAAGACATTAAATCGATTATGCCTGTTATATAGGGGCCATCAATTTGTAAGAAGCAAACAAGGATTAAGAAATGAAATACGAAGATAGTCTAATAATACCTAGGTACGAAAAGAGCTAAAACGAAAGTAGCGCATCATGTCGCATTACTATAGTATTCATAGATAGTCGTGGTCAACTTCATTTTCTGGTCACGGAATTCGTTAATTTGGTCATTACTGTGCTAACAACCTTTTTGTTGGGTTTCAGGATATATTGATTGTTTTAACTATGTGGTGTATCATGTCATTTCGCCGAATTATCTTTCACCGAATTTTATTTTAAGCGGTTCACCTTGTTTACTGTTTCCTATAATAACTTTTGGTAAAAAAACAACCTTAAAAGAAACTCTTAAACAAATATTATTTCTAACGTAAAGGCAATTTAGGTATCATTGTGAAGCAAGCATATACATATACCTACCGACTGCAGACTTGCTTAATAAACGCTTATTTAAAAACAATGTTTCGGTAAAAAGTTTAAAGTAAATGATACAACCAAACGAAACATGTTCAAAACAATAAATGACGTACCGTTTTCGGTCAAATTAAAGTTGAATAGTTTTTCAGCCAAATTATAGGTAATTGTGTCAAATTACCACCTATTGATCGACTGGCGACATATCCACGTTTAATTTGTAGGTAAGTATCAAGTATTTTGGACAAAATTAAACACCGGTTTGAATACAGCTAGGTACACTTCAACTTAATAATAGGTTCAAAACCATATTTCAAAGTAGGTAATTTTGGTGACCTATATGTGTTTTAATCACTGATAACACGTGTGTTACTGTGTACGACTAAAGGAAAAACCATTCTTTTTCCTCATTCGATTCAGTTTACCTGGACATGGATTGGGAATAGAGAGGGTAGGAAATAGATTACGAAACTGAAACTTGTATATAAGGTCCTAATAAATTAGTGAACTTTCTCTTGAGGGATGAATGTATAGGTCATTAAAAATAATCCGTGGAAAAAAAAAACTTCTTTGACTTGCATAGAAACTCTCCATACAAGTCAAAGAAGTTTTTTTTTTCCCTTTCTGTCATTCGTCATTAGATCTGTACTATTATCTAGGGTTTGATTGAACTCTACAATGAGCTTGTGCTTTCAGTGAAGAAAACCTTTGATAAACCATGGTACGGTGGTAGGGTAGCAATTTTTATTATAATAGGGCCTTCCTAATAGGTCACTTTTCACAGCCCATATGCATCCATGTGCCAATAAGAGACAAACATAGTGCGGCAAGGAAATCTTGTCAAATATGACTTCTTAGCATGGCCATATAGATTAATCGACTTATAAAAATGGAGATTATCAATTTGACAGTATTTAGATGCTCTGTGGTACAGTATTACCCAACTAATAAGGCGCGTCATGAATCTTCGTTCGCACAGAAAAGAAAGTATGGCCCCGAAGATTAACGAAAGAATGCTTAAAACTTACATTCAACCTTAGATCACTACTATAAGGTTCTTAATCACTGCAGGTGTTAGTTCCGTCTCACTCGCAAGTCACGCCCCTCCGCACGGCGCGCGCTTGATTTATGATAGGTATAATGCCGATTATTTAAGTTTGTACCTCACTGCAAGTGATGTGTATAGATGAAGCATTCTTAATTTAAACACGATAAAGAATACCTACGACAGTGCATTGCTGTCAAAAAAAACCTACTTAAAAAAATAAAGGTCTGTTTTTCCTCGCAAATGTGTTGAAAAAGTCGTATGACACGCGTGTGCATTGATCACTCTCGGCTTTCTTATCGCTTCGCCACCTCGTCTGTAATTACCAACTTGTCACACATGTATCACAATGTACTATTATACCTAAAGGTATTTTTATTAATTATACTTAAATAAGCCTGGCCTAAAACAGCAACAAAACCTTAAAGTTGTCACGACGGCCCCACGTTGGGCGCCAGATGTCACGACATAAGCTTTAGTTATCAGCTTAACGAAATAGTATTATAGGTAATGAAAACTATGACTGTCTTCCATAAAAGTTTTATTGATAGAAATAAAGAAAGAGGTCGCATCGTTACAAAGTCAACTAAAAGCGTTGAAGTTGAAATTTTGCCGAAGCCTAGACCCAGACCTCCAAAATAAAAAGGATAAGGGGGTCTGGGTCGAATATCCAATTTATTTATATTCTCAAAAGGTTACTTCTCAGCATGGTCTATTAGGTACTTACCTATTCTGTGTCTGAAGACTGCGCTTTAGTCAATCGAAGGGGTTACAATTTCATCAACATTTATTTATTTTTAACACATGTATCATCTACGTGTTCTTGCATTTTAATCTCGTTTTATCATTGGTATAAAGCTCCGCTGAACGGATTCTTTGAATGCAGTTTGGTCGACCTCTTGGAAATTGAATCTTTTGTTCAGTTTTCTAAAGAAAAGGTAATCTCTTGGTACAATCTCCGGACAGTATAGGAGAGACCCGTAAGCGTAAACTAGTCGATGTAATAAAATAAAATAAAATAGAATTACATCTCATAATCAAAGGCAAAGAAGGACTGGAAAGTATATTATGTAGATAATACTATTAGGTACTATTATATAAGAATATCAGCCCATTTTTTTAATCCTTCTCTCAATAATTTCCTTGTAATGGTCATGTCTCAATTTTTTTTTATTTGTTTATATATTTTCTTCAAAACATGCATGCCTGCATGGCAGAGACCATCGTCCTAAAGTATCAGCCAATTCCATTGAGCAGATTTTTCCAAAAACGTTGTGAGTTCTAAACATTACCTATAACGAGCAAAGCATGTTTTTTCGACTCTGTTGCTTTACTTCGAATATTTACAGGTTAATTAATAGAATATTAAAAACGCTGTTTACCTTATATTGTAGTGCAAAGTATTGGTAAAAATCAAACTAAACCAGAGTTGTTTAGATAATAAATAATAATTTTAGGGGATATCATGGCGACAGTTAAAATGTACTCCTCGAGATTTAAAAATCTTGTTTTGTGAATGTATAAATTATTATAATTATTACTATCGTAAACTCTCCAAAGGCAGGACATAGAGGAACCCTAAAACTAAAATATAATCTTTTAATTTTCGTGTTTTTATATAAATTTCATAACTTAAGGCATAGCCAAACGCTTAGGGTTACTCAAAAATAACATTTTAGTGATTTTTAAATCTTTTTCATTTTTATCCAATATAATTAAATAAAGTATCATGCTGTCTACAAAATTCACATCTGCAGCATTTATTTATGTAGGCAATCGACTATTACGACACGCATACTACATATTACTTATTGCAAATACCTTCCTCGTTTCTTTCCAATATATAGTTTGTGCCACCTGCACTCAGACCCGACTGTTGGCAGCCTTTTACTTATTCTAAGTTAACAGAGGCCTCAGTCGACTCGTGAATAAAACAATCCAATTCAATGTAAATAATTCTGTAAGATATTGGATACACTTCGAGTTTTTGACGCGGGTCAAGTTAAATTTTGTTTGTTTTCTTATTAGAATCGAAAGACTCTCTTTTATTTTACGCAGCAAATAAACCTTGGTCACTTTCAGAAACACGAGAGCTTGAAACAACTCTCAATGTTATCTGAAAGAAAACGTTTTACACCAGTCAAAGGAAGATTTGCTTTACTACGTTACAGAATTGGATATTTGAAGTAAGCATTAAAACGTTAGTAAAATTGTTAAGCTATTTATAGAGCGGGCTGCACTCAGCTGGGAGAGTTAACGGCAGATTGAATCATAAAGCAAGATTGACGTCAGCGCGTTACTTCAATGTATCGACATTCAGGGAAAACGTTAGCGAAAGTACCCATGAGATAACACGTACATTGGTACGGATGATTGTATAATTGGGTTTAGATTAAAAAATATGTATTTCGAATTCGTTCTGCGAGCAGTATTTTCAATGGTGCCAATACATTTTATCTTCATATTTCAGTGTATTCACATAATTTCAGTTACTTTTGATGTATGTACCTATATGTAAGCTCGTCTTTTCATGAACCTACCTAGGTATAATCAAGAAACTTTTAAAGCTACCTAACATAATTATTCGGGACATACATCACAGGCGATGATAGCTCAGTGGTAGTGACGTCGGATACCGAGATGAAGGTCCCGGGTTCGAATCCTACAATGAGCTTGAGCTTTCGGTGAAGGAAAACATCGTGAGGAAACCATAGCACGGTGGTAGGGTACTTTGTAGTACCCGCCTGGCTGGCTACCACCCTCAAGCTGAAAATCTGTCGCCAAGCACCTTTCGGTGTGTTCCGATAGCTGCACTTGAGAGCCAGTTCCTTCTAGGCTTTGTGTGCTTACCACCTTCGGCCGCATCATCACTTACCATGGTGAGATTGCGGTCAAACACAGGCTTATAAACAATAAAAAAAAAAAAAACATACATCACAGAAAATAAATTCCATTCTCCATAAAAATTTGCTTATAAATAATTGAAAACATAATTTTACTACAACAAAACTCATCAAAATTTCACAAGGATATGCAGGGTTACCGCCAAAAACAACAATAGTTAACATGCGTTCAAAGTCGTAAAACTTAGCATTGAGTCATTTGTACATAATATTCTTTAGTACCGAATTAGAAAAACATGTTTTTAATTAGCCAATCTGTAAAATGTATATTTTTCCAACGGTCTAAGATCTAAACACTCCGTTACTCTTTCGTAATTTATTCGACATCGGAACATTTTATTATGTTTTGTTAGAAGATTAGGCGAAGTTCCCGGGTCAGACAACGCAGTTTCCAATTCCACTGAATTTTAACAGTTTGATTATGTAAGACGCCCGAGAACTTTCCCTTGTAACCTTCGAATGCCTAAAACTAAAACTATTTTACATTAAGGGTTTCCACCCATATTCCTCACGGATTGTGTTTTTAACAAGACTTCTACCAGAAAATATGTTTATATACATAGTTAAAGTTTACTACGCATACACACCTAATAAAAGTTTCATATCGAGTACATCACGCGTTAGATGAAAAATGTCCCTAAGCCTTATACTACGCGGACCGAAAAATAAATAGTTCTTATGTGGAAGTATCAATAACTCTTCGATGAAAGTTTCTTTTTTATTACAATTATTATTATTATAATGGAATAACTTTATAGAGAGAATTACTAGCACAGTCCATGAGGAAAAAATCGTATTATAATTTGAAGGGTAATGTCTGATTCAATAACTGAATCGTCTGATTTATATCACAATCCTCCTAGAAACATGATGAGTAGTTTTAGATCATAAGCCCTATATTTTTCAACATAGTATTCTACCGTAACAAACCTCTCCAGCAACATTGTGTCAACTTGCCATAAATTGTAAAATATTATAGTAACAAAGTACCAACGTTGTTACCCACGCCTCTCCACAATGAGTGATGGCAAACAAACATGCCTCGAAAACATCATAACTGTAGTATTTTCGTGTCGTCATCCTTACCCAGGAATAACTCTGCATGATTTTGTAACCTCGCTGAGTTTATGTACTTATGTAATAATGAAGGTTTTGTAAACCTGAATTTACATATAATCAAAATGTATTCGTAATTCAATTACGCACAAATCTTCACCAAGTAAATTACTTTAATTATGAGGCCTATTCACATACACGCAGGTGTTTTACAGATAATATAAGCATACTGGAACGACTGAGGAGTTACTCTCATTTGCTAACTAAGAAAACTGGAAAAAATATTCACTGCAGACTGCACTGCGCTAGTGAAGTATTTAATTTGTGGCGCTTTTCCTTTTTTGCAAACGACGGTATTTACTTTTCATTATA
This sequence comes from Polyploca ridens, assembly GCA_951394255.1. NCBI lineage: Eukaryota > Metazoa > Arthropoda > Insecta > Lepidoptera > Drepanidae > Polyploca > Polyploca ridens. The sequence goes on from OX596249.1 coordinate 11,262,301, forward strand.
AATAATGTAAATTAAGAGAAACTATGCAAATATAAAATACAAAATTGTCATTATCGTACCTACCAGGCTCTATTCAGCCTCTTTTACTCGTCTTTTTAAAGAAAACATTTTTGAGCGTGAATAATGTTGGGGCAACTGTTGGACCGCCCGAAAGTAATGTTAAAAGCTTAGCATATAGAAAAGGAAAAGGACAAAACAAAAACAGTTAGTGGAAGACCCTTTGAAAGATTAGATTGCAATTACTATGCGGAACGAATTTTGTTTTACCTACTAGTAACAACCCACACGGAGGTCCATTTTCTTTTTGATGAAATGGTATTTTTTTAATAATTCGTGACATCGTATGCCTGTATAAATTGTCTCAGTTCAGTTATTTATAATCTAGCTTCTTGCAAGGATATAAGGGCCTATGTCATCATATTGAAAAAAAGCACTATCAGGGATTCTCCCGAATTATTTTTTTTTTGAGCATCTTTACTTTAAAACCTTATTCGAACTATTACGAATATTTTAAAGAAATATCCAAATCTTTTGACAGCATTTGATTTTTATTTATAAATGGAATATACGATAGAGATCTATGGATTATACACAAACAACTAAAAGCTGACTTGGAAAAAACACTGTTAATTTATTCACGTCTCAAACGACACGCCGGGACAGGCATAAATATGATGTTTGTTGACGTTTGTTTGCCGTATTACCTACCTATTTTAAGGGAGTGATATCTAAGATGATAGATTTTGATCACTGTACATGTTTGAAGTTCTTGTAGATCATAGAGCTCAGTAAATATCTTATGTTTCAATTCGATCTCAGAGTTCAGTGCATTTTTCGGAATTCATGCAAGACAGTGAATTTTTCAGAATTAAAAGTTAAAATCCTGTCTTTTGTCCACTGAATTTTTGATATTGTAAGAAATAATTGAGTTTCAGATAATTTCATCCGTAAATAAACATATTTTCGAGGACCAACGACGTTCGCTACGAGATTGCGTAGCGAAGTCACTTAGGTACTACGAAGCCTCTACGATTTTTTTAGTAGAGGCCTCCCCATTGTTACGTTAAGAATAGCATGGCAGCAATGAGGTAAAATATCCTTCAAGTCTGTCAATATATACCAAACAAGCCTCCAAGGGTCTAGTATGTAGCCTTGAGAGACACCAATTTTGAATGTTTTTCCACTAACTCCAAAATGTTCCAACATCCTAGCTACTAACCGTTTTATCGGAATACGGTCAAATGATTTCTCAAAGTCTAGACTCTAGATAAACAATTTCGTTGGGTTTATGGTTATCCAAATTTGGCGTCCAATACTCTAGGTTAGTAAGTGAAGGTTAAAGATTGTGACGTCACAATAAAGTTGCAATTAATTCAAATTATTTCTGCGAGATTTCAACGATAAGCGCCCGCTTATCGCGTGGTGCCCACCAGAGGGAAGACTTGATGGCTCATGACTACCTACTCGAGAAACAAAAATTGATTGATTTTTGTGTAAAAACTACAGGCATTCTGGGTTTTGGTGGATAGCAATACTGCTTAGGTTACTGTACAAAAAAATACAGAAATATTTGAAAAATTGTGGTCAAGCATGGAAACAAATTTATAGGAAAAACCAATCCTGTAATACAACCGCGTGATCATCTGAAAATCTATTTTGATATTCATGTTATTATGAGCTCTCCATGCGATGCGATGTGTTATTATTGAAAGTGATATTCCATTACAAATCCACTTTATTGTAATATCTATTTTTTATCAATCATTTACTTTCGAATTGGGTTATCTAGGAAATTCAGTATTGTTTAAATAATACCTACATTCAAACCTTCTTTGTTTTGAATGTTTTATTTTTCTTTTTTTTTAGGTTTAACAAACAGTATCATAATGGTTGATTAGTAAGATACAATACAAATATAAATAGTTGTGACACCAACACCGTTAAACAGTAATTAATAATTAAGTTTACAAACTATAAACAACTTCAAAATTGTAAAAAAAAGCTCTAAGTAGGTAACTAACTCATTGATTTCGTAATATATGACGTAATGAAAAGCGCCACACACTTTTCATTCAAATATTGAACTTAATTACAAAAATTGCTTACATTTAGGCCCTTACGGGATAGACAGAGAATATATTTAGGTTCAATTTTATAATTATTTCAAAAGCCCTGCATTTTAAAGCGTGTTTTTTTAGTTTTTTTTTATTGCCAAACTGGGCATATAGATCATTTCGTAAGCTAATTTTACCTGTGATAGCTACTTCCATTATTATTAGTAAAGATATAAGAGTCTTAATTTTAATAAATCTTAACCGATACCGGTCCGTAAATTATTGAAACCGGGCCTTAGACATTGGATGAAGGCAGAGATTACCTCACTATACTCTATTTCACATAGGATGAGTCGTCAAGGTCAAGGGTTTTTTACCAATATCTAGTGAAATTCCATTTGATTACTCTGAAATAATATTCACAATATTTCGTGAAACCTAGCTCTATCATAGTATTCCTTTATTATATCGAAATGAACATTAACCATTGAGAAATTTAATAAAATACCATGTGTCACCGAACTCATGTTATTTGAAATATACTATAGTAGAATAAATGTTGCAATGCTTCTTTGCCTCATTATATCCATTTACGTTATAAATAAAAAATTTAAGTCATAAAATAAATGTTGAAAGCACGCGTGTTGAATGCAATAACAACACGTTTTTAGTTTTACGTAGGTAAATATTTAGTTGAAACGTTCCTCGTATTCTTTCCGGTGAAATCGTGAGTTATATTCAGGTTTATAGTCGGTTAGTTATAAAACGTATCAACAGCACATGTGCGATGCTAAAATAGAAATAACTATTGTAGCGCCAGCCTATTGTTATCCGATTATTACCCCGTACGTTACCGCTTCGGCTTCATTATAATATCAGTAATAAAGCTGTTCAAATACGCACTGAAAATGAGATTAATTATACAACTTACTGTAGTTGTAAATTAAATGTTTCCTACTGGAAGTTAGGTACTTGAATAAATCATGGAGTAACTTGAATGCTAGTCATGAACTACATAAATACAAAGCCGTGCATGATTGAATGATTACCACGGGCTTAATTCAATTTACATTTGAACGCGAGAAGGACCCCTTCTGAACCATCACTCAGCTAAAACTGTGTGAGCCGGAAAATCGGAACTTTGGTGGAGGTTTCAGCTGAACCGTTTTGTCAACCCTTTCGAGGATTAAACATTTGAAATTTTAATTATTACCTATAATTTCAATCATTGCACATACGAAACTCTAATGATTTTTGTAATAACATTAAAGAACACATAGTACTTACTAGAAAAATCTTCTGTCTAAATAACCTGATAAATAATTTTAAAGGAGAAACGATTATTGTAGGTATTTAATCATGGTCGCAGCAATAAGTATGTAAAATTTAAACTACTTGTAAGTAAATTTATTGTTTCAGAGCACTTACCTGTACACGTGGTGATGCCAATGCGAATGCCGATGGTCAGCCGGCAGAAGCGGCCGCGTGGTGACCACCACACATGACGCTCGCTGGTGAACCAAGATACGAGCCTTTAACCTGACACTCACTTATATTATTTTTATTAATCGTTAAAAAGTACGAATAAAGTTATTGTTATGAAGTGTCGAGGGTGCGAAGATACGCGAACGCGGTGCGCGAACTATGTTTACGATAGTCGCGCGAGTGGAGAAACGCCAGCTCCCGATGGCAGCGTGAACCCACTGGGCTGATGCCGAGAGGCCGACTGTCACTCGGTGGCGGCAGTCCTCGCGCTGGGCTGGGGCGGGCGGCCGCGCCCCCGCCGCCCTCGGTCCGCGCCCAATGCCTTAAATTCCTCACATTCCGTCTCACACTTTTAAGCGTGGCTAAGTGTTTATCGAAGCTCGTACGATCGCGTTGAAAGATGTCTAATCGCACTCAACACCGATACTGACGTATTCCACGAGAACGTTTATGACGATTGCTCCAAATATTTAGCAGTGCAAGTGATATTATGTTTATCATAAATAAAATATGTTGTGATTCCCAAAATTCAAATTAATTGTAAATAAAACGTAACTTATAATCTTTAGGGGTTATTTCAGCGCTCTCACTTTTTGGATATATTGCAAAGAAAGTATATCACGTATATGTAAAAATGGAAATACAAGATTAAATGTGGTTTAGTTGCTGATAGGTTTCGATTAAGATATTTAAATTGTTGGATAATAGTGTTTGCGAAAGTAATCAGAATATATATTATGAATGATGGTAGAAAAAACAGAATATAATAGGGACAGCAAGGGCAGCTAGCTACGTTAATTTTTGGAATTACAGTAAAACTTTCTTAGCAAAACATAAATTTTTGGGAATTATTAAAATTTTCATAATTCATTGTACACTGGTACAGCCGCCATCGAAAAGGTCCGTGTTTTTTTACGCCAATCAATCGTTTTCTTTAAAAATACCAAATAACCCATTAAGAAAACAGTCATATAGGTAAGCTTTATCATTAATATTGTATGTAGTGTCATTCAAGAATTTGAACACAAATTATCACAAGAGTAGACGTAGTCTAGCAATAGCACTCAACTACGGTACACTCGGATTTCAAGAGCAAGCTCAACAATACTCAAATTAACGTCTTGCAAATAGTGAATGCTTGCCAAGTCAGAGAACAACCATTAAAATACATGTACCTACCTTGTTTAAACAGTGCAAACAAAATAACAGATGTATGTACACAGAATTAAGTTAAAACAGAGATGTGAAGTTTCTTCTTCAAAATACTCTGAGAGACTGATTGAATAAATTAAGTAATAATCATGTGAATTTTTTTTAACATTAAGGATCTCCTCTAGGTTAATAACTAATTTAACCAAGTCTATTAAAGTATGACCTAAATTGGCGGTGCAGTCAGTTGCAGTCGGAAAGATTGATCATTTATTAAGTTAACCAAATTTGTCCATGGATGAATTATGTGTGTGCTGATTACACTTCATTATACATACATAAATCCGGACTAAGAAACATGGATAACGGATACATAAGGATTAAAAGTTGAAACTAAAATATTTTGAGCTCTGAGGATTTAGAATCCTCAAAGACAACCCATTTTCGACGTCGTCGGAAGCTGTACATAGTGATGGAGTTTTAACGATACGAACGAACTACTTTGAACTAATAGACAGGGAGATACTGGCACAAATTTCCTGGTCATTTGTACCAGTATGGCGACCCTTCAGGGTCCCTCCGTCTAATTACGTAATGACGAAAAGGAAAATTACGGTCATAGGTACCGCTGGTACCGGCGGTCAAATCGCGTAGCCGGTAATCGAACATGTCGGATAAAGTACGACTGTCGAACGATTTGTTCCACAATTTTTTTGTATTTTCCGATAGTTAGGATAATTGTACTGAGTCTATGAACAATAATAGAATGAATAAGTTTTCTTTTAGTATCTTGCATATAATACGTAGGTATTAGCTTTCTGGTAAATTGTTTTTATATTTTCCCGTTTCTCGTAAATTATAGACATGCTCCTAACTATCTAAAGATGTATTTAACGAGCAAAATTTGTATGTTTTGAGATCTCGAAAACGGTTTTAACTATTTCGATGAAATTTGCTATATGGGGGTTTTGGAGGCGAAAAAGTGATCTAGCTAGATCTCATCTCTGGGCCAACCCGGTCTTACGAGTTTGCGACCATATTTTAGTCACCCAGGTATGGTCAGCGTCAAAACTAGGTTTGCATTTTAGTACCCTTTCGTAATAATCTGTAATAATGTAATTTGTAAATAGAAATATTTTATCATCACAAAAAAGCTGATAGGTAAACATTTTTATTTATTTAATTTTATTCTCCTGTACGTGGATTACGTAACTTTATTTCAATGAAATTCAGATTGAAATAACCTCTGAATCATCAGAAATATTACAAAATCGGAAATGGTTACATTTCTAATGTACAACTGTTTGTATTTGCAGTTATCAGAACGTAAAAAGTTATCAGAAAACCGCTATATTGAACCGATTTCAATTTGAAAATTATTGAAATTTAGTTACGTAATCGCCCCACTGTGCTAACCTTACCAAAATAGGTATAACATTTAAACGCTCCTTAGAAGCTTGTACTCTGTTCCCTTCAATTCTCTGTGCTGCAGCTTCGGAATAGAAGTTGAAAAAAAAAGACCTTATAAAAAGTTATCCAAGCTTTGAAAAAACCTCTGATAACACCAGCACTAGGGTCTAGACCGTTTTGTGATCTAGTTTCGATCTAATCCAAAACTGCAGCGAAAACCGCCATTAAAGATGTAGAAATCTTGTAAACACTTACAGGAGAGTCATAAACAAACATAGTATAGCAATAAGCTAGAATGGTAATTGGTAACAATGTTTTGTGTAGGTAAATATTTTAAAATTATAAACACTGTGTTGAAAAAAAATTGAATTATTTCCCATCAAGACAGCAATATGAAATTGCCGTCTTGCAGACGTCAGAGCTCTCATAGTACCTCATATTTAAAAAGTTGGTCCAACGTCAATCAAAATTATTCAAATGCATTGTAAAAAGTAAACGATGCGAAAATAGGTATGAACTCCTGCGGCTTTTTTTTTTGACAATAAGTGAGAGAATATTAAAACAAATTCCTGAATAGGCAACATGTAGGACGTAGTTATACATACTGCTAGCCGATCCTTCAAACAATTTTAATTTTACGCGTAATTTTATAACTCATTAGCAATTAAAATTACCTGTAGCCTGGGGACAGCATAAAATTATCCCCATTTCCCATTACAAAGTATTTTCCTCATTTTTCTTTGTTTTTATTGTTGAAATATGTATATTTATACATATTTGAATCACATTATAACTGTTAAGAACGAAGACAATATCTGCCAAAGAATACATTGTGACCTAAGAAACGTATATTGACGTGAAATAACAGCTTATTTTAATAAGTCATTATCGATTTCCTTGATTGGCTAATAACGAATTGGAGATGTTTGTATAACGATATTGTACTCGATTAAGGAGCTAAAGTAAATATGTCTTCGTTATCATTGCTCTTCTGAACCCATAAGAGTTAGAATATTAATAGTGACTATACTAGAGTACGTGTATGAGGACATGTGCAAATGCCTTGAAACGAAGTGCGCTTACATAGTTTGAACGACTAAAATAAATATAATGAATGCCAATTTCTCGTTTTTATCGAGAACAAATTACATCCATATCGTAATGTTGTCTGAATGTAAATCAACAATTGTACGATATAATATATCGTACATTACATTCAGACAACATTACGATATGGATGTTATGTGAATGCATCTATATGGAAACTGCTCACGCATCACACAAGGTAACTTTGTAAAGCTATCACTATAATATTTTAACTGTCTGAGCCCCTCTACGAGTATACGCTACTTAGGTTATTCGTAGACAATGCCCGTGCCCGTTACGGCTACATTCGTAGACCGGTGTAGCAACAAGCTTTGGTTCGTAGACGCTACACGCGCTACAGTGAAAAGGAATCTAAAAATCTTGAGAGTGCAATATTTTTGTTGCGGTATTCAACCACAAGGTGGCCAGGCCAACCTGGCACTGCTCAGATATTTTTCCGTGTAAATTTGTAATTGGGAAAAAATCTACCGAGAGATGAAAAATAAAGTCAAACATACAAATGACATGCGACACGCTTTAATAGGCACTACAAAAAGCGAACATGGCGAATAAGTCCAAAAATCCAAATATAAACAACCGGTTTATTCATTGTTGATATACCAAGTTATTGATAGGTATACCCATAGAAATAGAATATTTATAGAGTGTGTCGTGAGCACGGGTATGTTGAGCGCTGCCTTGAATCGAACTGTGCGTTCATAGTTTGAACGACTAAATACATATAATAAATGCCAATTTCTCGTTTTTATCGATACTTTTACCGAGAACAAATGATAAGGAGCTCATATCATATCGACTGACAGTAAAGCACTAGGGTCGGTCTATCTGTAAACGACTCACGCTTTGCACTAGGTAATGTTGTTAACGCTATCACTCCATTAATATTCTTACTCTATCGGTATATACCCATTCATTTTATTACCTACCTATCAAAATTATATAGTATAGATATTTTAACATTATTATTTTACTAGCTGTTCCCTGCGGTTTCACCCACGTTCCCGGGATAATGTATAATACTCGGGGTTAATGTAGCTTCCTATCGGTGAAAGAATTTTTCGAATCCCACTGGTAGTTCCCGAGCTCGTTTAAACAAACGAAAAAACAAACAAAAAAAAACTCTTCCACTTTATTATTATATTACATATAAATAGTATAGATTATGATTATACGTAGTTTACATGTTTCAAGTTTACCTTGGAACCTATAGTAAGTAGTAGAAATAGTTAAAATCCTTGACAACCTAGCGTTACAAAGATATCGTTTATTTGTGTTAACTACGAAGCTGTAAATGTCTATCTCAAGTACTTACACATTAGTAAGATTTAAGAATAACATCGTAGCGGGACCTTCATTTTTAAAGCTATGTAAGTATATAGTCGACTTATAATAGATCCCATGAACCATACAATTATGTGTTTTGCAGCTGTATGTGTATCGGAGGCACTTACCTGAAAAGATAAAGGTAAAGATATAATAAGTTCTATGTTAAAAACATCATTTTTAATATAAGCTTTTTTTGAGTGACTGTACTTTTTGTTGACTGTACTTGCATTGTCATCCAATATACTAATGTATACCAAATATCAAGTCAATCCGACCACTGGAAGTGGGTGAAATTCGACTTGCAAGATTCCACCCGAACGAATAAACATACATACATACATTGCAAGTTAAATAAAAGCTTGTAAAAAAACACTACCTACAGCATAAGCGCAAACTCAAAGTTATTCAGTGCTATCATAAACATCACAATTAATGTATTTACGGTGTATGATGGAAACTAAATAACATTACACGCACAGACACTCAAAATGTTGATTTCTCCGTAATCGGATAAACATTGATAAACATAATGAATGATTCACTACAGACGTGTTTCATGCGTGTTTCACTATAGATTGTCAACCTCGCTTTGATAAACCAGTACAGTTTTATTGACAGCAATAGAGATTTATTACTTATTGATCAATACTAATAAAAAGAAAAGTCCAGCCTGAGTCACTCACTGACTGACTCGTCAACATGAGGACGTGTTGACGAGTCATGAATTCCCAAAATCCCTCCCTATTCTTTCCCTACATCATATATGATGTAAAGTATATGATGTAGAGAAAGAATAGGGAGGGATTTTGGGAATTCATCCTTTAAGGGGTAAAAGGGGGGTGAAAGTAGACCACTTTTCGAAAGTCATCCCCTAAGCAGACATTCGAACCAACGTTTTTTGAACTCACGAACATTCGCAGTATAGTCGATCGATGTTTCAAATTTAGAAGTTCTGAAATACAGTCAAAATAAAGCTCGAAAATGTCCATGGGAATTGCGTAAGTTTTTTAAGTTAGAAACTTGAAACCTACTTTCCTAGAGGTACATTTATGTAGGTACCTTAGGTACATTTGTTATTGAAAGATATTATATGTATACTAGCTGTCCCTCGCGGTTTCACCCGCATTCTCGAGGGATCGTATGTTTTCCCGGGATAAAAAGTATCCTATGTGTTAATCCAGATCTGTGTTCCAAATTTCATCTAAATCCGTTGAGTAGTTTTTTTTTTTACTGTTTATAGGCCTGTGTTTGACCACAATCTCACCATGGTAAGTGTGATGTAGCCGAAGGTGGTAAGCACACAAATCCTAGAAGATACTGGCTCTCAAGTGCAACTGTCGGAACACACCGAAAGGTGCTTGGCGACAGATTTTCAACTTGAGGGTGGTAGCCAGCCAGGCGGGTACTGCAATGTACCCTACCACCGTGCTATGGTTTCCTCACGATGTTTTCCTTCACCGAAAGCTCAAGCTCATTGTAGGATTCGAACCCGGGACCTTCGTCTCGGTTTCCGACGTCACTACCACTGAGCTATCATCGCCTTAGTTTTTGTGTGAAAGAGTAACAAACATCCATACATACAAACATTCACGTTTATAATATTCAGTAACGACTCTTAAATGACAGTAAAGACTCTTAAATGACAGTAAAGTTATCTTGCACTTACACAGTATTAGTATATTACTAAGATGTAGATTATGTTATCTAAATAATATAGGTATATATGTATACTAGAATTAATAATAAAGATGGACAAAATGTATAGAAGTACATAGTGTTATTAAGTACTTCAAACGTGTGCTGATAACTTGTCCCGTCGGGATCACCTTAGGATCTACCATGCATGACATAATATAGCTTAATTAAACTATTCAAATTAGTTAAGCCAATTCTTAGAAATCGGTAAACCTACGTTAAAGAATCACATGCGATGAATATAGAACCTCCTGCATTTTAGAAGTCAGTTAAAATAGAGAAAATTCCTTTTAACGAATGACTCGTACCATCTACTTACTATCTTATTTATGGTCCCAAAGATCCGGAGGATTCTTTAAAAGTAAGCATTGCTTTCCTCTCGCTACGTAATTTAATTTAGCATTTAGTACCTAGCTAATACCGTCAGTCAGCTGACTTCGTTCATTAAAATTTAGGCATAGCCTAATAGCATTTTACCATTAGGCTCTCACGGCTTCGCTTGCGTGCCTAGCTACTAAATTCAATCTACTCCAATGCTGCTATGTATAACAATCTGTTTAAATCACATAATGGCCAGATAACACTAAGCTTCTATATATATTATCATAGATAAATGCATATCTATCACCTAATGTATTTTTGTTGAAATAATTGAAAAGTCAGGTAGTTAAATATATAATTTTAGGTTCTATTAATGCAACTAATCGAATAATTATATATTTTTTGTATATACCACTAAGAAAGCAAGCAAGCATACGGCCCGCCTGATGATAAGCGGTTACCGAAGCCTATGGACACTTGCAACACCCGGGGTATCACACGTGCGTTGGCGACCCTGCAGAAATCTCTTCATACCCTTTTTGAAGAACCCCATGCTTTACTCCATCGGAAAAACCACGGTGGGGAACTCATTCCACAGTCTGAGCGTCCGCGGAAGGAAGCTCCGTTGAGCCTGCACAATTCGAACCAATTCTGGTTTCAATGTGTGACGATGGACTCCCCGTCGAATTATATGCCCGGGGAGCGTATAAATATATAATCATTACGAAAACGAGCATAAATTTTATTTTTTCATCCATTTTATTATGATAAGTATTTTAATTATAATTAATATTTCTTAATGAATAGAAAGCAATAAATAAGTTTTTGTATATGTATGCATATGTTTTGAGATCTCAAAATTTGCTCTAACGATTTCAATGAATGGGGGTTTTTGGGTGCAAAAAATCGATTTAGCTAGGTCCCACGGGAAAACGTTTTTTCGATTTTTCTAGCTAATCTCTAGTTATTGATGTGTTCTCTGCTTAGTTTGAGGCTTTCTGCCATGTTGTGTTTAATCAATCAATCAAATTTCAGGCAAGCAATTTAATAGTGGTAGCCAGCCAGGCGAGTGATACACAGTACCCTCACACCGGGCTTCACAGAAAGCTTAGTGTAAGATTCGAATTCGAACCTACGAACTTTTGTCACGGCATTCGACGTCAATACCTACCACTGAGTCAATAAATCTATTGTTTGTAAACATGCTACCTATAAAAGTAGTAGTCCTCTAAGTACATATACAATACATCGTCAAAATATATTCTACCTCTGAGTGCATGCAATTATTGCAAAAACAATTATAACTAACCACAATAAAATATTATCATTAGTTGTTAGCACGTTCTATTTTTCAACAAAAACAGCTACTTACTTCTAAGTTGTCTGTTCTTGTAAGTAATTTTAGTGATTTAGTGAGGCTTACAGCTATCCTTTATGGCTTAGCTTTTTTATGTATTGCTCTTATAAATACAAAAACGTTACACAACAAAATAACCGAGTGAGTGCATGCAAAGCATTATTCATAAATAACCTGAATGGGTGAATGATGCAAGCTTGTATTATGAGAGATGTGTATAGTAAGTACCTACGTCAAAGCATGATAAAGACAAGGACACTGGATAGCGTATAGTGACGTCACAGGCACCGCGGCGCCTGCAGTCGAGTTGAGTGCGAGTAGGACAACTCACGTTTCTCGTATGACGTCACTCGGAAAATGCACACGGTAGCCCAGTTTGGGGTCAATGGCCAATCTACAAAATAGAAAAATCCAATTCAAACTTCTTGTCTTACTCTTTAAGTGCATTTTCCAATTCTTATATGATTATTCCAATTCAATGCTTGCTTATTATATCTTAACTGTCGCTAAGACAATAAGAGGATTTGTTTTTGATTACAAATAGATATCTCTAACAAGATAATATAACCCAATTAAATATTATCAATTAATTGAATAATTAATTAATTACTTATTTCATAATTTTATGTTAGTAAGTAGATTAGGCCTTCATGCAAAAAATGTATACCTATCAATGATTATTTTCCTAATTCGGAATGACAAATGAACACTTTGTAATTAGCTTAGGCAGTTAGCTTAATCACACATTTATAAAAGGGTATCTATGTACTGACAAAGGCCACGGCAGACGTACCCATCATCTCCGTTCTGATTAGCCACGTCAGCGGCTTCAGAACACGCATCAGCTTCATCCTCAACACCGTTACAATTTTCCACAACCACTTCGGGAACAGCACTCATATCTATTGCACTTCACAGCGCCCGGTAACAATTTACCCGACCGAGGCTCCACGAACCAATACCGCGGACTGGCATACTTTGCCCTTGGTAAAAGATTACCATTCCTACAAGTACTATTTATTAAATTAACCGAAGTTAACTTGCAGACAACATGAAGCATATAAGCATGCGCCGTCGATAGCAAACGGGTCACGAACGCATACTTACGGCTTCAACTAAGTAATCCCTTTAAAGAGTAGTTTGCCTGTATCTACGTAGAGGAAAGTGAGTAGGTACGCTGGTCGCCAATGTACTTAATCAACGTAAGTATCTGTAATAGTTAATAACTATTGGTTCCTCGACTTCATTGAAGAGCATCATCAACTCTCAGGCAATCCAATGACCTTATACTAAAGATTATTTCAAATATAATATCAGCAACCGTCACTGAAAATCTGTCATATAACTAGTTTGTGTATTATAGCTAAATACATAGCTACATATAGATACATAGTTATACCTATGTAGCGAAATCTCTTGCAGTCCCGTCATGTCGAATTTATTTGATCCATTAAAAACCATCTTAGGTAAAGACGTTCCGTTGCTCGTATCGTTTGTTCCATTAGTCCCTGTGGACACGTAGAGCAAATAAAATAAGCTGTTCAATCAATCTGAACGGTTGCTTGTCCGCAAACTTTTAATAGATTACCTTCGACCGCTTCTGCACTTACCGTAATAGCCTCATGACTGTTTACATACGAGGTATCTGTCGGTATCAAAACTAAATATGTAGTAGGTACCTAACTAATAAATATTAAACGTATTGTCTGAATGTCAATATTTTAAACCCATGAACCATGCGGTTTCCATGGAAGGTACAAGTTTGGCTTAATTTGGGATCAATAGCTATACCTATTAAGAAATAAATTTATTTCTTTCTACTTAGGTAAGGGGTTATATTGATAGCCTGACTCAATTCTGTAGCATGTGCATCTCATTAGCAAAGATGTGCATCTTTTTTAAGTATTTTGAGTCTCTCCAGAATTTTTATTCTGAGATTGGTTTTTAACTATAGCATTTCGGAATTCACCGATATTGATTTCTATTTTTTGATCTGAAATCAATGATGATTTACTTATCGATTTATCTGACACAAAATGTCGATGATAGACGATCCATTAACATGGAACAGGCGGAAGCCACAATCATGTTTCAGGTAAAATATATGCTATGAATACAATGATTTCAACGAAGTAATATATAAGTCAATGTATGAATAATCCAAATAAGTAGGATGTAGATAACAATAAATAAATATGAAATTTTATTATCTTTATACTTCTCATAGACATTTTTGTCATCAAGTCAACTGTTGAAACGCTGTTGAAGCATTTTGTATGAAATAAAAAAAAATGGCACCTTTAATTCAAGATGGCGGCTAACGCTATCACCCCTCGAGGTCTAAATCTAAAACTTAATTTTTTCATGACTAGCCTATACTTAAGCAATACGAATCAAAACATTTTCTACTCCGCCTTCTGTAGGGCAAAGCCACTTTTTTGTCCCCACTGATTAGACTAATTTGCAATAACCAAGACTTGGTGCCCGCTTAAGTATATAAAATGGTATGAATACTTACTATATTTTTGTACCGTGCTATTATATAAAAGGAAAGCTTCATGCAAAATTTCACGTTCCTAGTCCCAGCAGTGTAGGGCTATGCGTTGATGTCACTCAGTTTCTTCTTTATAGAAGACTAGAAAGCCTTCAAACAATCAATTAATTAGATCTTTATCCTGAAACTCATATGTGTACTACCTACCTACTACTATTATTTTTATTAAATATCTCTTGAGTACAGTGCTTCCTGGCTCCTCTAACAATTTCCATTGCTATCTGTCTCCCCTTTTTCTTTTCTATCTCTAGGACCATTCTGTCAGAATTTTGCTCCACTTCTCTTGGGTTCTTCGTAACCAGCTTAATTTCAGTTGATCTATCTCAGTAAGGACATCCATCACTCCTGCCTGTCCGAGCTCTTATTATTTCATGCTTCTCTCCAAAGCTCTCTCTCTCTCTCTCTCACTAGACACGAACTCCCTCACTGAAATGTGTAGGTACCTTTTTGTGTCGTAAATAAAGTTGTATCGTATTGTAAAAAAAGCGTTACGTCTCAGTGTGGGCTGACCCTTATTCACATAACCGCTTGGTAGCTAAATTGTTTGTGGTTTTTCCTCTAACAAATCGATTAATAAGTCATAAAAATCTATAAAAATACTCATTGCGGCTTTTCCATCAAGTTGTGAGGATATTTCTCTACACATGTTTTCAATTCAAGACCTACTTATGGTTACGTAGTAATTATTTAGTAATCTTTGCTTATGGCGCCGATTCCACAGCAAGCGGTCTAGAGTTCTGAGGTCAGAGTTCTCCGTTGCGCGTTCAATATAATGCTATGCGGCCCGTGATCATTACACACCGCTACCGCGTCGTTCAAGCTAAACCCACGTAAGACTCTGTAACTCGATTCTCGTAACAAAACTTCAACGGTATTGTAGCGACTTCAACGATTAAACTTTGTTTTTTACTATTATAATGTCAAATGAAAGATTGAAAAACGATCTAATAGACAAATTATTGAGGCATATACACTTTTGAATATTTTTTATACAGAATATTTCACGAAATACAATTTAAATAGTTGATGTCGCTACGACACCGTTGAAGTTTTGTTACGAGAATTGAGCCACTGATCGCAGAACTCTAGACCGCTCGCTGTGGGATCGACGCCTATATATATCCTAATCCTAACTAATATTATAAATGCGAATGTGAGTTTGCTTATTTGTTTGTTACGATTTCACGCACCAGGCATTCAAAAGATCAATGTTTGGCACGCAGATAGCCCGTGGTATTGTATGGAGAAGGCTACTTTTTATCCCGGGAACGCGGGTGAAACCACGGGGGACAGCTAGTGTCCTCATTAATCCCATCATAACTAATATTATAAATTCAAAAGTTTGTTACACCTTCACGCCTCAACTACTCAACGGATCATCATGAAATTTGGCATGCAGATAGCCTATGATATGGAAAAGGATATAGGCTACTTTCATCCAGGGAACGCGAGTGAAACCGCGAGGGACAGCTAGTAATAATACTATAAATGCGAATGTGAATTTGTTATGCTTTCACGCCTAAACCGTTGAACCGATCACGATAAAATTTGGCATGCAGATAGCCTATGGTATGGAAAAGGACATAGACTACGTTTTGTCCCAGAACGCGGGTGGCAGATAGTCTCTAATAATAGGTCTTTACCAATGAAATTGCTGTTCTGCAGTACTGGCCATTTCAAATCAAAATAAATTTTTGTTTGGCTAAGAATTCTAATTTCAAATTAATTTTATTTTAAAAACATGGAATTCTTTTTCCAAAAGTAGTTATTTGTTTATTGATTAGTGTTACATTTTCATCGCATTTCAATCTTTTTCGTCATCATGGATACGTTAAAAATTCGAGTAATTATGGAATATGAGTACCGTCGTGGCAGCAACGCGGCACAAGCGGCACGCAACATCAACGACGTTTACGGAGCTAACACTACAAACCAACGCACCACCTGTTATTGGTTTGCTCGCTTCCGTTCTGGGAATTTCGACCTGAAAAATGAACCTCGCGGTCGTCCGAAGACTTTGGTCGACAATGACGAATTAAAGGCGATTGTGGAAGCTGATGATACACAATCGACGGCTGAATTAGCAGCAGCTTTCGACGTTAGCGTCAAAACAATATTGGTCCATTTGCGTCAAATTGGCAAGGTAAAAAAGCTTGACAAATGGGTGCCCCACGAACTCAATGATCGCCAGCGCGAAGTACGCGTCGAAACGTGCCTTGCACTGCTCAACAGACACACAAATGAAGGAATTTTGAACCGCATTGTTACCTGCGATGAAAAATGGATTCTGTTTGATAACCGCAAGCGCTCAGCAAGTTGGTTGGATCCTGGTTCAGCACTTAAACAATGCCCTAAACGAAAACTTACCCCTAGAAAAGTAATGGTCACTGTTTGGTGGTCTAGCGCCGGTGTGATTAATCACAGCTTCTTACCAAACGGGGTGAGCATTACTGCAGATGTGTACTGTGAAGAACTGAACACAATGATGGAGAAGCTGGCACATCTCCAACCAGCATTGGTCAATCGCTCGTCTCCGCTGCTCCTGCACGATAACGCGCGACCTCATACTGCACAGCAGACGGTCTCCAAGTTGCAAGAACTGGGGTTGGAAGTTCTCCATCATTCGCCCTACTCACCAGACCTTGCGCCTACAGACTACTACTTTTTCCAGAATTTGGATAACTTCTTGGCGGAAAAAAATTCAATACCCGAGAGGCAGTACAAAATGCCTTTGAAGAATTTGTTGCCTCCCGTCCAGCTGATTTCTTTAAGAAGGGCATCAATAAACTGCCACTGCGTTGGCAAAGATGCATTGATTGCATGGGTGATTACTTCGATTAATACAAATAAAAAATACATGAAAAAAAATCGTTTAAATTTTTTCATACAAAACGGCAATTTCATAGGTAAAGACCTAATATTTACCAAACATTTTGTAAATAGGTAGATATAATCCGATCTGAATGCTTTAGCTAAAAACATCCTAAGTATTTATCTCTTATCGTTTATTACAAAACTGAACATTGTGGTCTCCAGCCCAGCCCAATGATTCAAATATTAATCCAAAAACATTCATTCAATTCCGAGAGTCAGCTGAAACGACCATTATTCAACTAATCTCATTCAAAGATCTTCAGTACAAGGTACCTACGTCTTCAGTAGAAATCCAAACCACACCGTCTCTATTCTAAGAAGAATAATACATTACTCAAATATACCATTCACATCTCCAGAGATGTCCAGGGTTTTAAGTCAAAATAGGTTATTTTCTAGTGAATTTTTCATTTGCCAATTACCACACCAAGCACACCACCACAATAAGTATGTGAGAGTGAGACTGACTTACTTGACTTTTCAGCCGGTATCTCTCCACTGCTAAAGATAAGCATCTCCTATATCATTATATTTTTAAATTTCTTGTAATTTACTTTTTATGCATAGTCCTAACCTTTATAATGTACCACATCCTACAGACTACAAAAAGAACCCTACACTGCGCGGCGTGTCCTGACACGCAATATTGCCCGGTTTTTTTTATGAAACGGGCTTGAACGAGGCTAAGGATGTAACACAGTTGCCCAGAAAAAGCCTATTCTGTCTAGCTTGAATGTCGCCCAGGTTGTAAGAGTTCGCAGCAAAATCAACCTTCCGAACCGTGCATTAGAGTATTAGTCTGACTATTCGTCAGTGCCTGTGAAGGCCTATTCGAATGAATAGATTAATGAAATGATCATTCCAGAAACAATTATATTATTATGAATTCGTACCATCAACAAATATTTTCAGGTTCGACAAGTACAATCTTCACGCAATCTCCACGTAAAGCAAAGCATTAAATCTCAACGGATATAAAGTTATATATGAAATCCCAAGGGATGTAATTCGATTTGAATTTGGAACTTTAAAATTCGTATAAAAACTCTTTGCATAGATACTAAGGGAATTGTAAAGACAGTTAATTCGAAAATCGAACTGGCACTGTATGGCAGAACAGAACACATAAAAAAGATAAAGGCGCGATAGTATAGAATATGAAACAAAAGACGGTGTTTGGTTGATGTTATTTTAACAGTTCTGTATGCCTGCTTTTTGACGAATAATATAAACAAAGTTCTGTATTTTATCATTTTCACGTTGGCACAAAAATTTCATCGCCGTGTGCGTTCGATAGTGATTTGACTCCGCGTAGTTCTTTAAATCGGACGCTTTAGGGATTATTATAACTAGTTGCGACCCGCGGTTTCACCCGCGTACCCGAGGGATATCCTACCCTACCGTTAAGTTTTCTTAAAATATCTACGCAACTTTCTTAAAAAACCGTAAGTACCTTCTCCAAAGTACATATTAGAAAACTTTAAAAAAAATATGGATGAAATCGGTAAAGTCGTTTTGTAATTCAAATTTTATTTACTTTGGCTTTTATTTTTCTGTTTTTTATCTTTGTTATTTTACATTTGCTTTTTAGTTCATTAAGTTCTATATTTTGTTTGTAAGATCTATGTTTTATTTTCCTCAATAAAATGATTTTTAATAATAGGGTTTCATTTTTATATATAGGGTGACTGATAATTAGTAAACGATACTTAGACACATGATTGTACTCATGATAACAAACAACTTTCCCAAAGAAACATATTTTTTTAATTGACGTAGCACATGCGCCAATAATATTTAGTACCTAACAAGAATAAGAATACACTATCAGAGTTTATTTAATTTAGTTATTTATCCCTATTTGTTTCTTTGGGAAAGTTGTTTGTTATCATGTGTCTAAGTATCGTTTACTAATTATCAGTCATCCTATAGATAGAGAGATAAATACAAAAAAGCCTATAGCGATTTTCATCAAGGAAAACAACAAAAGGAGTCTAGGCTGTGTCCGAATGTGAATTTATGAAGCCTCCTGGTTTTTATTGTCTCGCAGAAGGTATGAAAAGTAGAGTATTCACCTTTAATAGACTAAGAATAGAATTATATTCTAACCCCCATATTCATAATCGCTTTTTAACTAAATCAGTGTAATAGTGTGCCCGTCTCACTCTTCCGATTACCAAATGTCACGTGTCAGATAAAGACTTCGGAATTTTAGCTAATCAACGTTTGATAACTTCATTATGAATAATGGGGTAAGTCTATAAGAAATAGTAAGTAGGTAGGTACGTAAACTAACTATCCAAGTTTCATCATATGTAGTATACTAAGCGCATTACATGGAACATTATGGCAGTCTCTTTGGCCCATGTAATTATGTTTTTTTTTAAACATTATATTATAAACAATAATTAATACCTAAACATTGAAACATGACAAAATGACAATGAACCTATAGGTACCTGCGTACATCAACGATAAGATAGTGGTAATTAGGTTTGTAGGAAATATCGCAATTATTACTTTCGTAACATAGACAATGACATACCACATATCCGATTATCAGTGCCGTATTATTGTATCACGCACTTGTACCTGTACCTAATACCGGCAGCACATCAGCCTGTAAATACTCAATAGTTTATTGCATTCATATGTACGAGGTATTTAGGTTTATTTAAAAGTAGATTACATATGAGTCTTATTGGGTAGGTATAGCAATTAAATACATGACAATGTGTAGGTACTTAGACAGGAGGATTCTCCTTTCGATTCTTTTCAAATTGTTATTTGCATTTTACAAAGTTGTATTTGTTGTAGGATAGGTGGTATTCCACAACGTGGTACTTCGTTATATATCTTCAAGTTGCGTTTGCACAGGACCTGTGCATTAATACATTTAAAACGGCTAGACTAATTTGCACTTGTATCGTATATCGTGGTTGGTCATCTCGTATCATTAAGGACTCCGTTTACATTGTCCTTGAGAATTTAATAAATCAGTGTAGACGCCCACACTATTTCTTCATAACAGAATGTTATCTCTCTTCATCACGGTAGAAACTGACCGAAAAAAAATACAATATTTGCCCGAGACTCGCCTTTAATTTGCATGTAAGACCAAGTAACAGGATATAGATAACTAGCTTTATATTATCGACTGCCAGTTCCATTTGTGAGATTTAAAGAAAGAAGGGTTGCAATGCATTTAGACAAAAAGTTATTCAATTGCCCAATTTATTTTCATAGCTGGATACTAATTATCATTAATCAAATTTAGATATAAATCACGACATGCATAATTACAATATTTATTATTTTCGTATAAAAAAATATAATAGTAAATAATCATACTTACAAAAATATCAAACAATTTGGACACCAACTTAAAATTACAACGAATTGTGACTAATAATACATTTGTCATAATTATAAATGATGTGCCACCATTTATGCTATAACAAAATAATAGCAATACTATCTCAGTTGTTCCTTATTTACACAAATATTATAAACTAAATGGCGAAACAATAATGTGACAACATTTCATATCCTCAAATCGGATTTACTATATGATGCTAGATATAGATATGTATATGCTTATTCTGGGGAAAACAATAAAAATGATGACATGAAAATTCTCGGAACACAAATCCAGCAATGACGACATGTTTGCAATTTTCAAAGTCAAATGCTAATGGGAAACACACATACATATTTCAAAAATATGGGTAGATATCGTATTTCATTTTTTCATTTGAAAATATGTAATACGATACCTGAAATGATACGATGAAATGTTGTCAATTGAAATAATGTAAGTTATGCAGATACCTTATGGCTATCCAAAACATGGGAAACGGTTACAGATCAACGTACGCGATCGTTTTCAGTAAAGTACCAAATGCACATATAAAAATTAGATTGTGATTCCTGATGTAAGCTAATCCTTTATTTTAGGTCTCGGTGGGTTTATCAAAAAACTGGCCATAATATATCACAATTGGACAACCCTAAATAGTGCATGATGTTATTCGACAATTAGATAAATTTAATTGAGTTCAACTCATACTGATCTCTTTATTAGAAACTATGTAGACAATGACCCCAATTAAAATTGATACCTTATGCACATGCAGGTGACTATATTATAACAACCTATTTTATTTCACCATTATAATGTCTACATGACTAGTCAGATACGGGAATTAAAGCAATGACAATATTGCTAAAATTATTTGTTACCTAAAACATCTTGAGATTTACTGGACAGAATAATGCAATACAGTATAGTACATTTCTAGTTAAAATTTATTGATTTAGACATAAAATAACAATAACAGGTGTTTGAAATATGTATTTCCATCACTAATTTTGAAATTAATCTAATACGTTTGTACATTATTTTTTGTAAAACTTATCACATTCATTCATTTATACCTCAAATTGTAAATATAAACAAAATTATATAATGTAGGTATCTTATAAGTGGTAATGAGTATCAAGGTAAAAAATCACAAAAGTTTGTATCAAAAAAGACGTTAACAATACAATGAGTGACCGGAAATTTATGGACTCGCAACGTTATTGTATAATAGGTACTTAAGTACTTATTAAACCTCTCCAGATTAGCAAGATTCTTACTAAGGCTTATTACTAAAAGGCCAGCCACACATTATGACAAAATGGACAATGATCAGTAACAAACTGTAACAAACGTAACAAAATTTCAATCATTTTCGAGTTGAAATCGGTTCAATATAGCGGTTTTCTGATAACTTTTTTACGTTCTGCAAATACAAACGTTGGTTCATTAGAAATGGAACCCACTTCCGATTTTGTAATATTTCTACCGATTCAGAGGTTATTTCAATCTGAATTTCATTGAAATAAAGTTACGGAATCCACATACAGATTATAGGTTTGACATCGATTTTTAGTAAATAAACAATTATAACGATGATTGAGTTAGTTTTTCAGAGTATGCCACCAGGGGCTCTACCGCGTAACTTTGGTGGTAATCGTAACGAACACCATTAATAAATTTCATCCAATCAGGGCCCGCGAATGGTCATCGTCGCGTCATATCGCGTGCGCGTCATTGGATGAAATAATTAATGGTGTTCGTTACGATTACCACCAAGATACAAAATAGCCCGGCTGAGCGGACGAAGATCAATCAATCGATCCCGAGAAAATTTTAATGTACGCGTATTGGGCCTTTGTTTTGTGCGGATTAGTAGGTACTTTACTGACAAAATACATCGGAAATGTGTGACAGGCCTAAAAGTAAACGTTACATTGTGAATTGTTATTGTATTTGATCGGATACAACAAAAAATGCAACATTATGTACAATTCCTAGCATAAATAGAACTTAAAAAGCTTCCAAACATCTAAATTAAAATTCAAAAATTACTAAAAGAGAAACTTTCATCTCTATAAAATAAAATTGATGAGAATGTGAAATGTGAAAAGAAAAAAAAAACAAATGATTCAACATAAAACCCAAGTAGGCCATAGTTCCCCAGCGTTTGTAGAAAATTGTAAATGTACATGAATACTAAATAATACATGTTTTTCTTTATTACAGTATCTACTTGTCATTGGAACTTCGATCAAATATTATACCTGATCAAAACAATGGAAGTGGTTATTTATTTACTCTTTTACAAGTATACATATTACACGTACCTACATAAATTAAAAGATATTAATATGAATCTATATATCCACCGCACTGTCATAATTAAATGGCTCATAATTATAAACTGTTTTTGTTTACTGATCGATCTCCTTCAAATTATCCTCTATAACACTGACATTGGTGAAATTGTGTAAATTATACACATCTGGTACCATTCAAATAAGAAGTGATGTGAAAATAAATGGCTCACAAGCTAAATACAATACGTAAGTACATTTAATTAAAAGCACAAACCATTGTCCTTAAAAAGACCTCGTCCGTGCGTAACCAGAACACGGCAATGTGGGATTTTTACTGATAACAATTATTGTTTATCTATAACGGGACCAAATTGACTACATGTTTAATATGATTTTTATTAAGCGGAAAAAATAGTAAGAAACTATGTTACATGTGAAGTTAAATTCAAAATTATGCGAAGTCTTCCAATATTTTTTCCAGTCATTCCATGGATGTAACGCATCCATAATTTCCACCGAAGGGTTCGGATTCAACTCCCCGGCTACGCCTTATTTGAGTTCTACTTAAAACTCGTAAGTAGTTAGTCCTACCTAATATTTATTTTTTTAATCAGTACTTTCACCATCACTGGAAACTTATCGATATGAATTGACGCAATTATTTATTGATGGTCTGTTATTAGTTAGAATTACTATCAAGACACAAAACTATAGTACCAACACATAATTATAGTGCCAACCTTAGGTACTTACCAAAACCTATAGAAAAGTAAATAAGTTAAACGATAAAAATCTCAAAAGCGTTGTACCTACCTCTTCATCCGTTTTTAACCAAAACGATGTCGCTAATGTATTAGTTATTTAGGGTTCCATATTAAAAAAAAAGAACCTAGTTTCGTTTTGTTATATGCCTGCCAAAGTGAATTAATTTAATAACCTCTCAAACTTGCGCATCGAAAAGAAATGGTATTTCTCATTTAAGAACCATTAAAAGAATGTGTCATTGAGATTAAATCGAAGATAGATCCGTGATAGTGACATCATCGGGGCGGGCGGCGGCGGGGGCGGCCAAGGTCGTGGAGACGAATCTCTTATTTGAGCTAAAGATGTTTGCACAAACCACCGATTTGTCGAGTTGAAAATCTGTCACTAAACTCGCGAAGCATACCGGTGTGGTCTGACATCATCACTAACGGATATGATTAAATGATTACTATCTTCAAACTTATTATCACTTATTGTAGTGCGATTGTTGTATATGATTGCAGTTTACCTAAACAATAACAAATACATAGTTTTCAACTGATAAATGCTAAAACCCCAATTACCAAACCCCATGCCATCGCCTAATACGTCATCACGCTCCTCAGATATTTAAAATCACTGGTAATAATAATACAGCAAACAATATAGACACAAAAAACGCGATCCAAAAGATAGGCGCGGAACCATCGTAGTACGAAGGTGATTTTTTTACATATTTTGTTTATAATTGATAATCAGAATAATATTTAAATACACAATTGTTTATTTTTTTGTGCCAATCTTTCAGTAACTAGCTTCTTTCCTGATATATTTTATTTTCTAAATGAATATTTGATATTCGGTCCCAAATGACTGTCTCTTTGCAGGACGGAAATAAACTTCTGCAAGATTCAAGTATGGCTTCACATTGGATAGTAAAGAATCATGGCCAGATCCATACATTCATTTGTACAAAAAAAAATTTTGAGGTTTGAAGCACTTCCAATGTTGAGATTACATTACTTTATATTATAAGAAATATTTTATAAGCCCCGCAAAACATAACAACTACATAACGGTTTTGGTCGCGATACTCGCGATTCGCCGGCATTGCATAGAATTTCGCATTTTTATCCCAGGTTCTAAAAATATTTTTAATGCCTCAAGTTATTCCTTAGGCACCAAGGATCAATTATAACATCATTCCAACGTCTCTAAATATCTTTATTTTTTTGTACAAATCTCGCCATGATTCTTTAAATATATTTTACAGTGGGCTCTGTACGCAAATTTTCATGCGGGCACAGAAAGGGACATTCGCAATGTCTGCTCCGCCTGGCTCACATGTTTTGTCACACCTATTACATATTTTGGTGTTTTAGGTCTTTTTATGGGAAGTATTTTTGTTTTTTGTGTAGGATGGAATATTTCTTGCTTTTTTATTATTATTATTTGTTATTGAATGCTTTCCCTCCCCAAATATTGCAGGTAATGAAGTTGTTATCCCATATGGACATTTCCAGTTACTTAATAAAATACTTTCATAAAATTATGTAGGTACTACTCAATTATCAACACATTATTACATAAGCAGGTGAATATTATAATAACCATTACAAAAAATAATTATACTTTTTCCAATTGAGTTAACAAAATATCCATAAATATATTCCGCATTAATTGGAGTACCATGTTCAGTAGTAGGATGCAAATGGTCAAGCCGCTTAAAACTAATTACCTTTTATTTTTTGTGAAAACATGCAAATTTTGATTACCTACTAATTAATTTCGTAATTTAAAACTTTGGTAACAAAGATAACCTCCATTTGCTTATTTGTTTAAGCTCTGAAACAATCTTAAAAACATAGACAAAATCTTAACTCACTCAAACACCATTCATATTTCAACATAAGTGCATGATAATTAAATTTAAGTATTTTGTGCACTTAACATAATAACTTTGAAATGATATGATACATATCAACATAAAATCATACAGTTACTGGAATCTTGATCTCTTTATTAACAATATAAAATTTGTGCTTCTTTCCTAACACTCCCCATATTACAGCAATATTTTCAATTACAATATTGAATGGAATTGTTGCCAAAGCTCCACCAATAAATAGAAAGAATTTTAGTGGTCCAAATCTATGAATTGGAAATGATTTCATTACACCAAAAATATACATATAAATGTTCACAGCACCTATGAACCCACACACCAAATCCAAGTAATGTGGACAAGGAATAGGGCATATGGCAGCTAATAAAACATTGCTTGTTGATAGTGGCAATGTTACCCATGAATAGCAAGATATTGCTAAGAAAATTTTATTGATCAAAGGTATATCTTTAGAATGCACTACCAACAGAATACCTTGAATCCATCTTTTTCTCTGCTGCATAAAGTCCCATAGTGAGAAGGGTGACTTTTCCCACATTTCTCCCTCCACAAAGTTAAATGTGTAACCTTCTTTGTAGGCTTTCATTGCAAAATAGCAATCTTCAGCCACAGATCCATCGAGGCCATTATCAAAAGACACTTTTTTTTCTGCACTGACCTGTAATTAACAAATTACTTTATTATCAAAGAGAGGTAGAGCATAGTGTTTAATTGCTCAAAGAGCTGCTTGACTGGGGAAGTACCTCCATGTTACGGAACACCATAGTCAAATAACTTTAAGTTGTATTCCTTCATTTGAGTAAGGTCACCATAGCTGGAGTGATGCCCCCATGGGTAGTCACTTACCATCGGGCAGGTTGTATGCTTGAATACAATTTGAGATGATTTGAGTTTTCAAACTTAAAAGAAATGAGTTCTAGCTAAAATATATAAAGAACTTTTATACTTACTTGTGTTACTACATAAGATCCTTTCCAACTAAAAAGTGGCTTGTGAAATAGATAAAACTGAAACCTCAATTTCCCCATGTCATCAGCAACACGAAAACTATCAGCTAGTGTTGTACACCAGTTTACAATTTGCTCATTTGCATATGTGATGAGTCCTTGGCCGAATTGATGTTGGCCATCCAGCACAAAGTTTAATATGCCACGAACAGAATTATCAGTCAATAAAGTTTCTTCATCTAAATGCACAATCCAGTCTGTATCTGCCAGTATATTGACATTATCTTCCAAACAATATTGCAATGCTCGTGATTTAAATAAAGCACCTGTTTTAGTCTTGTACTCTGATGGCACAACCACTTCTCTGACACGTCTATGTTTGGGAAGATTTATTGCTTTGTCTGTCACTACTTCTATCATGAAGTTCTCCATTCCAACATCAATGCACAAATTCATATTTCTAGTTACATTTTCTCTGACAAGTTTTGGAAAGTCACCTCTTGTGACCACCCTAATACATATAAATGGAGCTAGTAATGGGGACCCTTTCAAGTTTACTTTTCCAGGAAAAGCATTAAATAGTGTCAATCCTGCAAAATTGCAAAGGACCTGAGGTATTGTGAGCAATGTTAAAAGCCTCAGTATATACAAAGTAATTGCACCATAAATTCCATATGCTTCCCAAGGGTCAACAAATTCTTTTTCTTTTTCATCTAAATTGATAGCTCCAGCAAAAACTAGGAAAAAAAATATAAATGATATAAAAAATGTGCAGTGTAGCAAGTGTTTTACTTTGCCTCGAAGCATTCTGAAACAATGAGATGTAAAATTTTATGTATAAACCTTTCTTGGAAATTTAATTACTGAGTTTAGACAGTATTAACATTGGTTCTCAATAGAAGAAAGATCAATCTGATTTGTGCAATCACTATTAAACAAAACTATTCACACAAAATTGAGATTTCAGTAGCAGCTAACAGGAAAGGACCTAATGAAATATGTCCTATCCTTGTGTTGCATTCTCTTCACAAGTTCAAAAGCAATTTCGGGAAAGTAAAATTTTTCAGATTAATGTGAACTGCCAGAATACCTTGGCTCGCGGTTAAAATATAACAATGACATCAATTGGTATAATAGGACGCGCGTCCCTCGCGAGAACCAACGGGTACTAACTATAAGCACTTTTGTTTTAGGGATTTCGAATGTAGTTTTGAATAAACTAAAATCAACCTAATGTATTATTTACAAATAAAATAAAGAGACACAGACGAAGATGACTTCAATGTTGTTATTTTGGTCCGAGCAAGTATATTTACACTTTGAAGTATATCGTAAAATATTGTAACAAGCTTAATTTATTTTCCTTGAACAAATTTACCTTCAATCCCTGAGTCACCAAAAATTTTCGAGATCTTCGTTCACTTGAAAAGCCTACTCACAACACTGACCTATTGAAAATTGGACACATAACTATTGTAACGATCAACAGTCAATTACATATTGAACCTATCTTGTTCATATATAAGTTAATTATAAGTACTATTGGAATAAAAAATAATAAAATACAAGCCAGTAAAGTAACCCACGCCCCAACAAATTCAATTCAGCTTGATTTTGATTTTGATTTGATCAGTCAGTGTTGCCAGATCAATTTTTTACAATACCCTAGGCTTGGTCAGTGTTGCCAACAGCACTGGGCCTAATGTCGGCATTTTTCACAGCTTTAGTAGCCTAAAATAGCCGAATTTCAGAGCAGGTAGCCTAAAGTAGCCCAAAAGCCACAATAAAGCCATGAATAAAATTTCTTTATTTCTTTATTTCTTTATTGCACAATGTAGGTACACAAAATAACATATTATATTATGTAGTACATGGACCCTGTTAGGGTATTGCAAAACTTATTATACTTAATAATTATCCATTACATTAAATTATATATTAACTAACATAACTAAACATATATTTATTTCCTTATTTATTATTGCACAAATAATATAAGTAGGTAGTTAAATTTTACTATTATACAGATACTATTAAAACCTAAATCATACCTATTCGGGTGTGGCAAAAAAAACTAAATATTAATATTTATTAACTTAATAACTCGCATATAATTAATTAACATAATAACATACTATAAACGTAAGCTACCATGTATCTTCCATAAAATCTTTGATATTATAATAGCATTTATTGAATAGAATTTGCTTCAGTTTATTTTTAAATAAATTATCTTTGGTTATATCCCTTAAAGTATCCGGTAATTTATTATATATTTGAACGCATCGGTATTGGGGGCTGTTTCTAAACATTTCTAGTCTGGGTGCCGAAAGAACTAATTTATTTTTACGTCGTATATTTTTATCAAAACTAAATAAGTTAATGTTTTTCCTCACAAACATGGCTATTTCTAAAATATATATAGAGGGAAGGGTAAGAATTTTCAGTTTACTAAAGTGAGGTTTGCAGCTATCTCTAGGCCGTATGTTTACCATAACGCGTATGCATTTTTTTTGAGCAACAAATATTTCGTTCGCGTCAGTGCTATGGCCCCACATGATGACCCCGTAGCGGAACCATGCGTAGGCGTATGCGTAGTATGCAGATAGTGCACAATCGGTATTTGTATTGTTTTTTAATACTTTAAGCCCGTAAAGAAATTGAGATATTTTTATTTTTATTTTCTCTATATGTTTTTTCCAATTTAAGTGTGTGTCTAGTGTTATTCCTAGTAGGCTAAAACTGTCTACTTCATCAATATTCATTTTAGTGGTTAATGTTGTTAAGTTTACTTTTTGTTTTTGATATGGTTTAAACTGCATTATTTTAGTTTTTTTATTGTTAATTTCTAGGTTATGGTTTTGTAGCCAGGATTTAATAGTATTAAAAGTTTCAGTTATGAGGCGGTCATCATCTAAATTGTTAGTGGGGCTTTTAAATAAGAGGGATATATCGTCAGCGAATAACACACAGAGTGGATCACATATTTTGGGAAGGTCATTGATGTAGATGAGAAAGAGAATGCATCCAATGACACTTCCTTGAGGTATGGACCAATTTGTGGTTAGGGTGTCGGAACGTACATTTTTTAACTCACAAGTGTCTTCATTCAGGTGTTCAATTTGTACACATTGTTTTCTGTCGGAGAGGTAAGATCGCATCCACTCGTGTGCGTCTCCTCTGATGCCGACTCCATACAGCTTGGTGAGCAGGATCGCGTGTGATACCCTATCATATGCTTTAGTCATGTCGAGCATTACTCCTATAGCGTAGTTTTTGTCTCTGATGTAGTTGAGAATTTCTTGTACGTATTTGTAAACTGCTAGAGTTGTTGATCGTTTTTCCCGGAAGCCGAATTGATTTGTATTGAGAATACTATATTTTTCCATAAATTTACATATGCGATTTGCCATAGCCTTTTCGAAGATTTTTGAAAACGCTGGAAGAAGAGCTATCGGTCTATATTGACACAGATCTCTCGATTTACCGCCTTTTTTCAGTATAGGTTTAATAATAGCAATTTTTAATCTGCTAGGGAATGTTTTTTCTGAAAAAGATTGGTTAATTAGATAAGTTATTGGGGGGGTAAATTCATTTGCATAGGTTTTTATAAGTGAAGGGGGTATCTCATCAATGCCACAGCTATGTTTGTTTGGAAGATTTTTTATTATTTTAAATACTTCATCTTCAGAAATAGGCTTCAGAAACATAGAGTTGAGTGTAGGAGTCATAACTGTGAGGCCCGGAGGTTCCGAGGATTTGCTGGCGCTTTGTATTAGTGGGCTCCCTACTGATGCGAAGTACTTATTAAAAGTATTTGCAACAGAATATGGGCATTCTATTAATATATTATTAGAGTTAACTTTAAGATTTTTATTATGTATATTATTAGATTTTTGAGTAATACGTTTTATTATATTCCACATTTTTTTTGTTTTGTTATTTGATTTATGCATCTCTTGTGCATAAATTAATTTTTTAGATAATTTTACACTCTTTTTTAGGATTTTTGAATATTGTTTAAAATAGTTTTTTAATGTTTCGTTTTTAGATTGATTGGCAAGTACTCGTAGTATCCTTTTATGTTTACACGATATTTTCAATCCGTTTGTTAAATATTTAATGTTTTTCTTGCTCGTAATTTTAATGCGAGTTTGGGGAATAGTAGCATTTATAACTTTTTGTAATTTATCTTCAAAAATGTTGTAGTTTACGTTAATATTATTTTTAGATGATAGAATATTATTCCAGTTTAATTTGTTTAGTTCTATTTTTAGAGGGGACATATATTTAGGGTTATTTATTTGGCGAATATTTTTATATACGGGTTTGAGTTTTGTCTTAGGTTTTAGTTCAAAGCTGTAGGATACACATTTATGGTCAGAGATTCCATGGTCCTCAACACATATAGAAAAGTTTTTGTTATTTGTAAACAGTAGGTCTATACAGGTTGCACTCGTGGGCGTCTCTCTTGTTGCTTTTTTGACTATTTGATGCATGTTGTATTCTAACATTATTTCTATAAGTTTTTTGTAATTATTAGAATTAATTAAAGCATTAATATTAAAGTCACCTCCTATAACTACATGTTTTTGGTAAAGTTGTGATTTTAGTTTCGTGAGAAGGGACTCAAGAAATATGAAAAATTGGTCGATCTCGCGATCCACCCTATATACACTAATCAATAGTATATTAGGTTTTAATTCTATCGCGCAGCATTCAATTATGTATTCTTGGGTCAGATCCGTCAGATCTTTTCTTTCCGTGTATTTGGTCCCAGCCGGCAACAGAATAGCGACGCCCCCTCCCCTGCGCTGGCGGCGGCAGTAGGCTGCTGCAAACTCGTAACCATTGACTTGTATGTAGGGATGTTGACTTTCAGTGATCCAAGTTTCAGAAAGACATAGGGCCTGATATTCGTTTTCTTGTAGTAAATTTTCAATGAGATGGATTTTATTTTTTATACTTTGCACATTTTGTAGGCCAATATTAAATTTAGTTTCGAAAGGAGTACAAAGACTGAATTTCAATATTTTTGTATGATTACAATTATTTGTTTATTCATATTAGGAATAAAAAGTATTTTAGCTTATGTAATGATGGATATTTATTTTCCCTACTCTAAAATCACTGTTAAGATAACATTATTATTGAAAATAATTAAATCGCGTGAATAATTTCAATAATATGCTATTTTTGTGAATAAAACAAATCAATGAAATGTAAAAGTAGTTTAAAATTTAATAAAAGTAAATTGTGCCATGCGTAATTGCGTACAAGTTCTCGCATTGGCTTACGGCGACCCTTTGTTACTTGCACTGCGGGCAGTCCACCAAGGGGTAGCACTTATCGAGCGTCCTTGAGTGAGTGATGTAGCCCTGCCCCGAGTAAATAAATTACTCTAAATAGGAAAAATGTATATCCTGAAAATTATCCTGCCTGATCATTTATACTCTAAACCTAGGGTAAATTACCCTAAGTTGGCACCACTGTGATCAGTGCTACCAACAACGGCAACAACTCAGCTAGCGGCAGTGTTGCCAGTGTCCGGTAGTCAAAGGTAACATGAGACAGCTCAAAAATAACATTTTCAGGAGAAAAGTATTTTTTTTAAATAATATTATGCAGAAAAGGACACTGCTATTGTGTGATATGGCACTTTATTTCACAAAAAATCTTCACTTCTATTTGTCAGCTTCGAAAGAATCGTAACATTTTTTATTATTCACCCTAAGTAAGAAAGGAAGAAGAAATCCAAACGTTCACACACAGACATGTAAAGAATAGCAGACCAAACATTAGCAACATTAGGGAATAAATAGTGAAGCTAGTCACACACACATTGAATGATTACTAAAACGTGGGCCGTATTCAGGGTGTGAAAAGATTTTATTTTATAGGTTGACGACTATACAGGTAGGTATGCAAAACGTGTAGCATAAACTAGGCATATTTTTCATACATAAAATAATAAATATTTAGATCATTTCATTTTAAAATCGTCATAAGGCGAGCCGTAATATTGGTAGTTTAACAAATCAGTATTCCAAAGAATCATGGAAAGACCCATACATTGATTTGTACAAAAAAATAAAACATTTTAGAGAGTTTTGAATCACTTCCAATGTTGAGATTACATTACTAGCAACATTTATTAATATACTTGAAATATTTTATAAACCCCGCAAAACATAAGAACAATATAATGGTTTTGGTCGCGATTCTCCGGCATGGCATAGAATGTCTCATTTTTATCCCGGGGATATAAAAACATTTTAAATGCCTCAAATTATTCCTTAGGAACCAGGGATCAATAATAACGTCATTTCAAAAAAGTGATTTCAATCGAAAATGTTTTTTCGATTGAAATCACTTTTTTGATAATTAGTCTAAATTAATTCGAAGATTATTATTTTATTATTAATTCCAATGTCGTATTTATATCATTTTCAAAAGTTGACACATTATTACCTAAACATGGCAACGTGCTGTCGTCGGCAAATAAGTTCATATGATGATTCTCCTCTCCAAAGCATTAGGTATGAGACAGAGTCATAAATAACTAAGTACATACTGACAGGCATGCATGGACTACTACCGGCTCAACCTGTTGCAGCATCCGCATTCAGTTCATCAAGTTTTCCAGCACTGCAGCATAATGTAATCTATGCTTAAGTATATCTTTTTTTATTGTTAATTTTTTGGAAAAAAAGAACCAAACATAGTCAGATTGTCCAAAAAATGTAAACTTGCTGAGTTTCTTGCCGGATTCTTTTCAGTGGAAGCTGAGTTCCAAACCGGTGGTAACTTCAGTAAACGTGACCTTCATATATGCCCTTCTGGGGCCTAAATTGAATAAATGGCTTTGACTTTGAATTTTTATGCCACTACATCATTAGCTGGATACATCAAGTAGCCGTCGTCTGTTTTTGAATAATCTTTCCGTATCGACTCACCGTAAACTCCGAGAAGCATTGGCACTTGCAAGCTTAACGCAACTAAGCAGCAATAGATCGAACTCTGGTCTAGGAAGGGAGTGATATAGTGACATCTTTCAGTTACACTGAGAAAGGCCACACATAGAAAGATAGATGGCGCCACAACCGGCACCACAACATCGCAGTTACGAAGTTTTCTCGGCGATCTGCATATATACAACTGTCTGATATATATAGTTGGACCGCGGTCCCTAGGTACGATGATCTAGCCTGGCAGAAGACCTTCCATAAGCATAAAGCCATCAGGTTAAAGAAACTGCGGGCGGAAAGCTATAATATTCATCCATATAAGGCATCCCAATTGTATCAATATGCTCATAAAACTAGCTAGTTAATTAGTTTCTACTGCGAACCATTAGGTGTGGAATGAGCTTCCCATTTTGGTTTTTCCTCAGCGCTACGATATATGGTTCCTCAAAAGAGGCGTAAAAAGAGCTCTTTAAGGTCAGCAACACATTGGCAACTCCCTGGTATTGCATATTTCCATAAGTGGCGGTGACCTCTTACCATCAGGTGGACTGTTTGCCTGCTTGTCAGCCTATTGACATTAAAAAAATAGTTTTTCATCTCTCGTACTCTGAAAATAGCATAAAAAGTATGTAAGTCATAGTCATTTACATTTAGTTACAGGTCAAAAAGTAATTAAAAAATTATAATATTAGGTCTTTACCTATGAAATTGCCGTTTTGTATGTAAAATTGATTTTCATGTATTTTTTATTTGTATTAATCGAAGTAATCACCCATGCAATCAATGCATCTTTGCCAACGCAGTTGCAGTTTATTGATGCCCTTCTTAAAAAAATCAGCTGGACGGGAGGCAACAAATTCTTCAAAGGCATTTTGTACTGCCTCTCGGGTATTGAATTTTTTTCCCGCCAAGAAGTTATCCAAATTCTGGAAAAAGTAGTAGTCTGTAGGCGCAAGGTCTGGTGAGTAGGGCAGATGACGGAGAACTTCCAACCCCAGTTCTTGCAACTTGGAGACCGTCTGCTGTGCAGTATGAGGTCGCGCGTTATCGTGCAGGAGCAGCGGAGACGAGCGATTGACCAATGCTGGTTGGAGATGTGCCAGCTTCTCCATCATTGTGTTCAGTTCTTCACAGTACACATCTGCAGTAATGCTCACCCCGTTTGGTAAGAAGCTGTGATGAATCACACCGGCGCTAGACCACCAAACAGTGACCATTACTTTTCTAGGGGTAAGTTTTCGTTTAGGGCATTGTTCAGGTGCTGAACCAGGATCCAACCAACTTGCTGAGCGCTTGCAGTTATCAAACAGAATCCATTTTTCATCGCAGGTAACAATGCGGTTCAAAATTCCTTCATTTGTGTGTCTGTTGAGCAGTGCAAGCCACGTTTCGACGCGTACTTCGCGCTGGCGATCATCGAGTTCGTGGGGCACCCATTTGTCAAGCTTTTTTACCTTGCCAATTTGACGCAAATGGACCAATATTGTTTTGACGCTAACGTCGAAAGCTGCTGCTAATTCAGCCGTCGATTGTGTATCATCAGCTTCCACAATCGCCTTCAATTCGTCATTGTCGACCAAAGTCTTCGAACGACCGCGAGGTTCATTTTTCAGGTCGAAATTCCCAGAATGGAAGCGAGCAAACCAATAACAGGTGGTGCGTTGGTTTTTAGTGTTAGCTCCGTAACCGTCGTTGATGTTGCGTGCCGCTTGTGCCGCGTTGCTGCCACGACGGTACGCATATTCCATAATTACTCGAATTGTTAACGTATCCATGATGACGAAAAATATTGAAATGCGATGAAAATGTAACACTAATCAATAAACAAATGACTACTTTTGGAAAAAGAATTCCATGTTTTTAAAATAAAATTAATTTGAAATTAGAATTCTTAGCCAAACAAAAATTATTTTGATTTGAAATGGCCAGTACTGCAGAACGGCAATTTCATAGGTAAAGACCTATTAATAACACAAACATAAAACTAAATCGGGATTTAAATGATACTTTACATCACTAAAGAGCTAAAGTAAAAAAAAAACCTAAGCCTAACTTAAGGAAACAGGCCTGAACTACGAATTTTTCAGAAGTAATCATTATTTTCTGCATTATTTTGCTTTTGTTACTTTCCTCATACTCGAAATGAAAAGCAGAGTCTCACTCTCAACTATTGGCGCTCGAAGGAAGCGAGACTGCCAATATATATAAGAAATCTCGTGATTCCTTAAACAAGAATTCAACTGGTGTAAAATTTTGTAAAAATTGTTAACATTTAAAATAAATAATAAAATTTAAATGGTTTTTAATTTTTTACCCAACCAAAGTTCAAGCACAATGTTATTTAGATAGTCCTAGAACCTTATGACCCG
Source organism: Polyploca ridens (assembly GCA_951394255.1). Taxonomy (NCBI): domain Eukaryota; kingdom Metazoa; phylum Arthropoda; class Insecta; order Lepidoptera; family Drepanidae; genus Polyploca; species Polyploca ridens. The sequence continues at coordinate 11,298,231 of OX596249.1, forward strand.
GTACTATCATAATATTATATTCACTTCGCATTTCATCGTTATCGATAACGTACGTGGACTTCATAACAACACTTTTTTACTCACACATAAACAATCTCACACATTTCACCCGCGTACCCATGTCCTTCTCCGTACCCTAGGCTATCTGCATGCCAAATTTCATGATGATCCATTGAGTGGTTGAGGCGTGAAGGCGTAACAAACAAACAAACAAACTCACTTTCGCACTCTGTCTACGCTTTCGCATTGGTAATATTAGTTCGGATGTTAGGATAATACAGACATATAATATAATAAGCAGACCAAACATATTTCACGTATTATACTTGTAAGCATGTTCCGTCATCTATCTGTCATGATAATCCATGTGAACTGTTTGTTTATATTTGGTTTTATTGCGAAATATTAATTGTTTTTGTAGAAATAGGGCGAAAATCTAGGATTAAATATGGTTAAGTGTAGTGCCTATAAGCACAGTTTTACCACATGCTATATATAAATGTGAATGTGCTATATATAAGTGTGATAGTTCAATTCATAAGGAATTAGCAGGAATAACGTTTCATCGGTTAGTTTTGATTTCATTAGAAATTCAATATATTTATGATGGTGTTTTTATTAAGAAATAATTACTATTCGTAGCCGATAATTTGAAAATATGATAGAAACGAAGAGCAGGCATCCATGCTTCCTCCTGCCCTCTTTGTTATTTTCAACTCTCTTAATTTTTTTTAATGTAAGGACCTTCTACGAAGTATTAGAAAACACAAAAAAAAAAAGAAATCGGTAGAGCCGTTCTCAAGTTATAGCGTGACCAAAAGAAATAGGGGTTCATTTTTACATAAATAGATAAATGCATCGACATATTATGTCTGTCTAATTGTTATATTTTCTATATAAATGATATTTTGTCTATACTTGTCAATAGTCACAGTGATAGCAAATTGTGTGTTTAGTAGTTTCCCTTTAGTTGAATTTTTTATTTCTAAGGCAGACTTAAGTAAGTCATGCTCACTTTAAGGCCTTTGCTTGCGGCGGCGTCGTGTGACGGGTCGCTCACTCCAATATGGCGAGGAGGGCGATGGCTGCCATAGGCGTCATACTTGTGAACAGGTGCTGCTTGTGGGGGAGGTCTGCTTAAGTTTACTATTTATTTACTTATTAAATATCGAATCAGTCTACTTTGTAGTTTTGCCGCCGCGCCGGGACACGCAATTGTTGTCGGTGCGATTAGAATGTTAATATTATGTAATGAATCTAAGCTTGTTTTGAAAAGAGTTATTGCTGAGTTTATCGTCGGGTTGACTCGCGTTCCTGGGATAAAAAGTAGCCTATGTCTTTCTCCATACCAGGCTATCTGTATACCAAATATCATGATGATCGGTTGAGCAGTTGAGGCGTGAAACCGTAACAAACAAACAAATAGAGCTACTTTCGCATTTATAATATTATTATTATCTCCACCCACCGCCGTCCCGCTCCTCATTCATGTACGTAAATTAAATATTTACCGGCCTTAGTTCGGCTCTGTAATGACAACACTTTTTATGTAGGTGTAATTGGCTTCAAAAATATTAGCGAATGCTTAGTCTGCTTGTTCTTATATGCCTGTGGGATAATGTTACTTTTCTCGGGAAAATGGTGGGAAAATGTTACTTTTTGAGCTGCCTCATGTTGCTTTTGACTATCGGCCATTAGCAGCACTGCTTAAATGTCAATAATTTGGACTTTTTGGCGGGAACTTGCTGAGTGACGTTGCGTTTTCATTTTTATTTTTATTAATTCGTGTGTTTTGAGTTTTATTGCATATTATCGGTGGTATTTTATCCAATAAAGATCAATCCATGTGCACCAGTGAAGTGAAATGAAATTAATTATGTGTATCATGGACTTTACAAGTCGTCTCAAAAAGTCGTGTAAAGTTTTAGTTGTGGTTTTAGTACCATTTTACTAAAATGTGACTGGACGGTGACTGATGATCACAGCTACTGATAATGCGGACTATGTGAAAGTTAATGTGCGGACTATATGCAATATTATAATATAAATAAAATGTATGCGACTGAATGACTTTGTGTTCATGGTCATGAACAGATTATAGATTATTAAAAAAGAAAGTCAATAATTTCAATTTGTTGAATGGATTGAGATGTTGAGTGATGTGATGGCGTGAATTATTGATAGTACTGAGCTGGGAATACGATTTCAATATATTTGTTGAGAGATAAACGTTCCTTTTTATGATTAAAAATGTGTGAGTAAATATATATATTGATTCATAGCTCTTACCTACGTGTATATAATGCTGAGGCGAAACCTTATAACAGTGAGTAGAAGAGAAAGTTTCATAAAATTGTAAATAACGGGTCGATAGAAATATGTCTGTCTCCGATTTATCTGTTGGATGTCGATTTGCCGATTACTTTGCCATATGTGGATTGGATTTTGATTCTGGCCTGGAACCTGATAGACTTTGTGGTAAGTTCTAAATAGATTCATAATCTATTGTTGTTGTGACATTCATAGTGATTATGGGTTGATAAGTCATTGATCTTTTATTGCAGGTGATAATTTGCATGTGTCTCCCTTGGACCGCTCATATAAAGGCAAGATTTTAGCTCATTATCCTGACAACATACCAAGCAATAAATTTGATGAACATGCAGTTTGTATGGTAAGTCAAACAACCATCTTTGTTTGTAAATCTTTATTCTTATAATAGCTTATTAGTTTATTTGCATTTTTCATTTTCATTTGAACATGTCAATCTCAGGAACAACCATCTACTGTCTGCCGGACTATTGCGTATCTTTGGAGGTAATCGTAATGAACACCATTAATTATTTCATCCAATGACGCGCACGCGATATGACGCGACGATGACCATTCGCGGGCCCTGATTGGATGAAATTTATTAATGGTGTTCATTACGATTACCACCAAAGTTACGCGGTAGAGCCCCTGATTTGATAAATTATTTTATGGGTGAAGTCTGTTAATTGAAGAAGGTTAATGGTAAAACTGTTTAGCACAGCTAGTTTTTCAAATAACTTCCTACAGTTAAATCTTTTTACCTAATTATTATCATCATTTCAGCTTTGTTTACCAGCTGGTCTGCAGTTTAGAACACAAAAACATTCATTAGAGCCAAAATTCCACAGTTTTGTAGTGACTAGAGAAAATGCATCAAGATACTATGGCTTCAGTCTTATATTCTATGAGGAAGTCAGGAATAGAAATATTTGCAGTGCAATGCATACATTGCAGGTAATTTGTGCTTTGCACATTTATAATTTTATGGATGTCTATGTTTATTTATTTATTTATTTTAAGGGCAACCAACAAAGCATACACTAACACAATTAAAAAAATAATGAAGATTGACACCTTAACTTTCTAAGTGCTGCCTCAATTACAGGCTACCACAGCATGCATTAAACAAAACATAAACAATAAACACTTAAAATCAAAAACAAATAGATTCAATTAAAAACCAAATCAACAAATTCAAATTCAAATAAAATTAATTAATAAAATTAAATTCAACAAATTTAGTAATAGTGAATAAAATAAAATAGAAACATGAAGTCAATTTAAATGAGAAAAAAAAAACATCAAAATTAAATTGATTATAAAGGAATATAAATTAGATCAAAAGTCAAAAGTTAATAATTTGTACAAGATTGAACATTATCTTTAAATTTGAGCATGTTATCCGAAAAAATATCAATAATGTCGTGATGTTTAACCAATTCATTATACTGTCTCTGCAATCTGTTAAGAGTTGAGTGTAAACCTAAATTACTCTTGGATCCTCTCAGAACAAAAGGAGCATATTTTGAAGCTCTGGGTAGTCTTGATGGAGTATAAAAGTTGAGTTTATCCAATAATGATGAACAATCAATGAACCCATTTATGAGTTTATGCAGAAACATGTGGTCAAGCACTATCCTCCGGTCCTTCAAACTATTTATTTGAAAAAAAGCGAGCCGGTCGTCATACGAGGGTAGCCGTTTAGCTAAGTTCGACTGATATGCGAGATGCCATAGAAATCTTTTCTGTACGCTTTCTAGACGTTTAATGTGAACATCATAATTAGGGGACCAGACTTGACTACAATACTCTAAATGCGGTCGAACGAGTGTGTTGTATAGCGATATTTTTGTTTGTGGCCTCTTTAATTCAGAACAATTTCTCAGGACAAACCCTAATGATTGAAAACCTCTGTTACAAATTTTGTCTATATGAGTATGGAAACGAAGCTTTTTATCAATGTGAATGCCCAAGTCGCGAATGGAATCCACCTCCTGCAATGTTTGCCCATCAATCTTATAATCTTGAGACGAGAGAGATTTATTTCTTGAAAATCGAATATGTTTACATTTATCTATATTTAATGTCATGTTATTATTCTTACACCAAAGAGCCAGTCGATCTAGATCTTCTTGGAGGAGATCTTCATCATTGGAGTTTTTAATAGACCTGCAGAGCTTCAAATCATCGGCGTAAAGAAAGAAAGTAGAGTTCTTAAAAATAGTTGTTACGTCATCAATGAAAATGTTGAATAAAATTGGCCCAAGGTGGGAACCTTGAGGTACTCCTGAGGTGGCCAAATAAGGTTTGGAAGAGAACCCATTAACGACCACCTTAGAAGACCTTTTCTCCAGATATGAAGCACACCAGTCAAGCAGATTGCCACTGATACCGACTTGTGAAAGTTTACGCAGTAGGATGCCATGGTCAACTGTATCAAACGCTTTACTGAAATCAGTATAAATGCTGTCCACTGAAAAACGCGCATCAACCGAGTCAATAAGGAACGCCACAAAAGATATAAGATTGGTTGTAGTTGAACGAGCTTTTATGAAACCAAATTGCTGTGGTGAAATAACATGTTTAAGATGCCAAGATAATATGGGACACAACAGCGATTCAAATACCTTTCCAAATATTGATAATATCGATATAGGTCTGTAGTTTTTAATTAACGAGGCATCACCGGATTTTAATATTGGGACAATTCTTGCTTCTTTCCACGCAGATTAATAAAGATTTATTATATATAATGGAAAGAGGTAAACACAGGGCTCCCGCACATTTCACCACATAAAGGGCAGGAATTCCATCAGGTCCAGGTCCCTTGGATTGGTCCAAACGCTTCAAAGATGACATTACTTCTCCTTTTGAGAATATGACGTTTCCAATTGAATTAAATGATTCTGGAGTTTGATCAGAATTTATAGTCGAGGCAACACTTGAAGAGGTCAAAGTATTATTATTGTAAACAGAAGCAAAGCAAGAAGAGAAGAGACGACATATTTCATCACCATTAGATGCCGATTGATGATCTAGGTACATTGTAGATGGATAAGTATTTGTGTTCCGTTTTTTGTTCTTTAGAAAGGTCCAGAATAACTTTGGGTTTTTCAAAAGCGAGTCTTCTAAGTTATTTATATATTTTTCATAACATAAATGGGTTAATTTGAGACACCTTTTTTTAATAATTTGAAAAGAAATGCTATCAAGTGGGTTATTGAATTTACGTAGCCTAATTCTAAGTTTATATTTTTCACGAAGAAGGCGTTTAAGGTCTTTTGTAAACCACACGGGATACTTGTTTGACACCGGTTTACATCTAGGTACATGATCTGTGATAGTTTTTCTGACAACAGCATACAATTTGGTGACCATAGTGTTCACACAGGTGCACAAGGACAATTCTTTTTCCTAGTCCACGGAATTCAAATCAGCAGTAATGTCCAAAAAATTTGCCCTAAAGAAATTGAATTTATCACTAGGTGCTGCGGGAAGCAAATCAGGTGACTCATAACTCGACAGTACAAACTCCAAGGGTGGGTGGTAGGGATCCAATGAACTGAGCTCTCTTTAGCCCGGAAGCGCGCTGCAGAGTGGAGGAGCTTATTTTCAGCCGACAGATTCTCAACAACATAAACTGCTGACTTCTTGCTGTCTCCGATACCCAAATGGCCTGCGTTAAGTTTCTCTGATGGATGGGCTTTGTTGTATTTAATTGTTGCAGCTAAAAGTGAATCTCGTGTACGAGGGCTGCTTAGCTTTACAAGAATCGTACGGGGGCGGGGGTTTTCAGGGTTTTTCTTGGCAATTCGTGAGCAATGGAGTATATCTGAATCATTGATCGGACAGGATATTACATTACCTAACTGTTTCACGATGCCGACAACGTTCTCAGATTTGTGCTCCGGCACACACTGCAATTCCAAGTTAGACGAGCGCGATATTTGTTCCAGTTGATTCAGACGACTAGTAAGGGTACAAACTTCATCACGAAGTAATAGATTCTCCTTCGTTATCTCGTCTAAGTTACTTTTGTAGGCAATAAAATCGGTTCTAAGCATCTCAAAAGTCTCATTAATAAAAGTCATTGATTCCCTGAATGTAAATATGTAATTTCTTATTTCCTGTAACTGTTCCTTTATTTTATTATTTATGTCACTGGTAAATTTCTCCATGATCGCCTGCATTTGTGTCTGCATAAAATTGGTTAACCTTGCTTCATCATAGCAATCATCGTGAACGTGAGTATCCATAATCTTTCTGCGTTTGTTTCTTATTCCAGTATTTTTCTCTGTGGGCACTTTTGCATTCGGATCCGAATCATTGTTTGGTGTCTGTGACTTGGATGTTGGAGGTGGACTATGATTTAGAGGCATAATAGCTTCTTCTCAAAAAAAAAAAAAAAAAAACAACAGATAGCGTTATTTTTGTAAATAGATGTTTGTCAGAGATTCGAACCCGGTTCACTCCGCTCGACTAATGCGATGTAAACAGCTAAATCAGAGGTGATAGCCACTGAGCCATTCAGTACTTATTAAATATTGTCGAAAATCTTGAACGGTACAATCAACCCTTATTCGCAAAGTAAACAATATTTGGACTGACTTCGATTCTCTTATTTTTTGGGTAAGCAGTGCTAAAATACCCACACACTTCACTGAAATCACTCACAAATCTTGTTTAAAAATGCAGATTTATTAATAATTTCATTTGATTTCACTGTTTATTTACCACTAATAAATGGCTTGTAACTTCCACTATCATCTGGTTATAAATTTATCACTATAACAATATTTTTTCAACCGATTTTGATTTTAGTAGCGAGAGCCTCGTTGTTTACGTCAGTGTAATAATGTGTATCAGAATGTTCATGTTTATGAACTAATTAAAATATCTAACAATTATTTTGGTGTTACAGGCAATGTACATTACAGAATTATCTAGTGGACAGACTCCTCCAGGGAATAGAAAAGGATCAGGGAAAGAGAGCTCCCGGTCTCTCCCGAGATCATTCAAGCTTACACCACACACAGGCGCTGCACTCACATATTATGACATTGCCAAAGATAAACTCTATGTAGCCAAAAGTATAGCACTCATATGTCAGTACCCTTACATAAGAGTAGCACAGTTGTTTTTAGAAAATTTGTTTAGGTATGTATCTCATTGCTTCATAGATATGACTTGCAAGAAGTTGTGTTTTCGTTCTAAATAATAAATTCTATGCAATATACATAATTTAACAGAAGAATTGTTAAGAAGTTAGATGTGGCCTTATGGCTATTCCATATTGTTTTAAATTAGAGAAAAAAAAAGAACTTTCTAGTAATGCAGGCATAAGTTAGTCTCCTTATCATGTATTTGCTTTTAGATCTTTACCAAGACAGCCAGGACCTGGCTTAAGCCCAGAATCCTATGTGTATAACTTATTGTATGAAGTACCAGTGCCACTTCCAGGCCAAGCACTACGGCTGTATGTGCCCCCGTCTGAGCCACATCTTGATCCTATCCCAGTTGTAAGTAGCAAACATTTTGATCAATTTAATATCATTATATGCAGTATAAAGAGTTTAAAACACCTAAAAGCATTATTGATAGACCTAAGCTGTAATATAATCTACATCTATATTTCTATGTAAATACAGCGTGTAAGGGACATCGCCGCACAAACGGATACCATGGGTCTGGGACATGATTCTGGAACCCCCCATGTTGGAATTTTTCGTCGGTTTTTCCCAAATTTTTAAATTTCTTTTTGAGTTTTTTTTACTTTAGACTGTTCATAATCGTTATTCTTACCTAACCCAAAGGGATTTAAAATAAATAAGTTATTAATTCATTACTTTCACTAAAAGCAGCAATGTAAATAAAACTAGAAACGGTGTCTTACGGCGATATTCGCCTGCAGTCAGCGACATACTACGTAGGCACAACGTTATCGCGCGTTTAAATCGCGGTGTTCACAATACATTGCGCGCTCGAAAATGTCAATTTCTAGAACCGATCATTAGCGAGGTGAATGACTTTCACAATTTGATCCTTTGTAGATTGTAGCCTTTTCGCGAAGTTTGCGTTACCATGCGAAATACATTACATATGTACATACATTTAAAAATGTGTAAAATGTATTTATTTGTATGTAAGAGGCAATTGGATCTACTAAAATAATTATAAAAACTCATTCCCATAAAAGCTTAACAAAACATATCTCAGCATAATCCATGGTCTTGGCAATAAAATTTAATTTATATGATGATCACTATAAACCTATTCTGATCACTGTATATGTATTAATCACTATGTAATATATATTTTTATCACAATCTGTTCAGTAGTTAAAGCATTCAGTGTTAATAAATATACATCTTCACATCCATACAAAATTATACTAGTGTAATATCATATTTTCAAATCAATGTGTAAGAAGAGGCCTACCAATATTTATTAATAGAGAAGTTGTTAGGCTTCTTGTGGAGATATTATCTCTATACGTCAAACAAGTAAATTACACTCTTAGTCTTAGTATGCTAATGCACTTATAATATCACTGTATCCTATTGTACCCCTGAGAAAACATTTCGATGGTCCCTACGTACAAATGGACATGTATGTGACATGTCCGTTTGTACCTAGAGACTGTCGGTTTGATCTCTCGATGGTGTAGAATCTGTAGGTTTTGGTGTTCCCCAAGGTAGCGTCCTCGGGCCTACCTTATTTTTAATCTACATAAATCAATTATGTAACCTACGTCTCCCAAACTGTAAGATTATAACCTACGCCGACGACACAGCTCTGTTGGTACATGGCCGGAACTGGCAAGAGGCTCGTGACCACTCCGAATATGTACTAAACATTGTTATGACTTGGTTACGATTGAACCTCCTAACTCTTAACCTATCAAAAAGTAAATTCATCCCTTTCACATCTAATCTTTCTTCTCAGCCTGCCCCTAACTTCTCAGTCTGTGCACACACCTGTACCAAAAATGTTGTCTCAGTCTCCTGCAATTGCTTGAATATAGAACGGGCCTCTTCTATCAAATATCTTGGTGTGATGGTAGACAGTACACTCACTTGGAAAGAGCATATAGATTCCATGGTTTGTCGCCTAAGAAAGCTGATTTTCGTCTTTAAAAACCTAAGAGCAGTTATTAGTTTCAATCTCTTAAAAACTATCTATTATGCTTTAGCACAGTCTATTATAACCTACTGCATCCCCGTCTGGGGAGGTTCAGTCAAAACTAAGATGCTAAGACTCGAACGTGCTCAGAGGGCTGTCCTTAAGGTGTTGACCGGTAGGCCTATCTGGTTTCCCACTAACGAATTATACTCGATCTGTCTGGTTCCTACGGTGCGGCAAATTTTTATCTTGCAAACCATTCTACGAAAACATTCTACGCTTAACTATGATCCTAATATAAAAAAAACAAAACGTAGATCAGATAAAATTTGCAGAATAGAACGGCGCCGTACTGCATTGGCGAGCAGGCATTTCTATCACATTAGCTCTACTCTATACAACAGAGTTAATAAAGAAATTAATATTTACCCTTTGCCGAACTATAAGTGTAAAATGAAATGTCTAAAGTGGTTACAACCACTTACCTATGAAGAGACTGAGGATCTACTTGTAGTTGAATAATTATGTACACTAACCTACATACACACTTACACACACAACACTTACTCACACAACACTTACATCTCTCACACTCACACACATACACAACATTTTAAACACACACACACCACACTCTTACCCACACATATACTAACACGCATTTTTCTTTAAATTTGTTTAAATTTTAACCTTTATTATTTTGTATTCCTATTGTTTGTTTGGAACTTAATAGATGTATGTAACGGAGGAGGGCGTTGGTGTCTGCGACACAGTTTTCAAACTTCTGCAGACACCATCGTTGTTTGTATGATTGTACCTTTTGTGTTGTTCCAAATAAATATTTGTTTTTTTTTTTTTTTTTTGATATAGTGATAGTATACAGGGCCGGCTTTACCTATAGTGTAGGGTGTGCAGCGCACACGGGCGCAGGGTATTTGGGGTCGCCCGTTCGATTGCCAAGCGCCACTCGTGACATCTACACTAATAGAGAAAAGATTGTATTTTTGTTTGTAATTATTAAACTCAAAAACGAATGGACCGATATTAAAAATTCTTCACCAGTGGAATCATATTATCATTTCTCACTGAGTGACATAGGATATCTATATATTTTTTTTTTATTGAGATTCCTGCGAAATTTCCAAAAGACCTTGGTTGAAACTGCAGAACGAAAATATCGTCATTTATATTTGCATACGAATTTCCGATCACTCTGGCTGGTTAGAATATAACAGTATTCAATTTTGTTCGCGCGCCATTTGAGGGCGCCAGGGTATTGTTGCACCCGGGCGCTATATAGGCTAGAGCCGGCCTCGATAGTAAACTTAATGCGACATGGAAATGAGCTGATGATGATATTTTGTTGCAGGTGATAAGAATGCCAAATGCATCCGAAGAGTTACCACTGCTTGACTACCCATTGAGAGTAATGTTCTCGTGTTTGGGTGTTGAATGTGTTGTGCAACTATTTACTTGTGTTCTACTTGAACATCAAGTTTTACTGAGGTCAAGTGGTGAGTATAAACAAATATATAAACTTCCTGATACTATTTTTTTTCTATAGATAAGCATGTTTATATTATTAGTAAACCATATTTAAATTCATATATTTAGGTAATTATATAATGTTATAATGATTATATTTAGGTAATAAGCCAGCCACTTGTGAGTTGGGTGGGTATTATGACGTATTATAATACATGTATCCTTGTAGCAAACTCCTAAACTGGATTTGACCTGCAAACCCTGTGCCAAATTCAAGTATCTACCTTGTTTAGAAGAGTCCTTTGTTTTCATTACAGATTACAACAAACTTATGTTAGTAGCAGAGTGTATAACTTCTCTATTGCTTCCTTTCACATGGGCTCACGTCTATGTGCCAATACTGCCGGCGCCTTTGTACCATTTCCTTGATGCACCAGTACCTTTCGTTATGGGTAAGAATTTGCATAGAATTACTAACCTTATTTCTGATATTTAAGAGACGCAAATACTTGAGCTTTGGGAGAAGGCAAGCATTGCGAAGAAACTACGAGTATAACATGATGGTTGGGTACTCTGTAGTTAGTGAATAACTGTTATCTATACTAACATAATAAAGCGAAAGAGTTTTTTTGTTTGTTTGTCAAACGGGCTAATCACTGGCACTACCAGTCGGATTCGAAAAATACTTTAACTAATAGCAAGCTACATTATCCCCGAGTATTATAGGCTACTTTTTATCCCGGCAACGCGGGTGAAACCGCGCGAGACAGCTAGTTAGAAAGTATGGTAAAATACTGACGAGTTCTCGCTCGCTCATGCGCCCCGTATTGCTAGAGGTGAAAGGGCGACAATCCGGCCAACACAGAGGCCATTCTTAAGGCAGAATTTCACAACCAATTATGTACAGTAAACTATTGTTTAACTATCCATGTTTATTCTGTATTGTTGTAATACTATAGAAAAAAATAAAGACTTGAACATCGTCGCCTTTGCTAGGTCTGCATGCTGACAGTGCAGTGATGAGTTTAGGTCCAAATGGACCGCGGAGTGTCGCTCTCGGTTCAGAAGCAGCACTCTGCTTGGTAGACATTGACAAACCAGATATACAATTACCTGAAGAACTACCAATATTTCCACATCGGACGCCATTCATCGAAGAAATCAATCATGTATTGGATAAGCATCAGGTAGAGTTAACATTTATAGAGTATTAATATTTAGGGTCATTATTCTTAAATCACAATCAATTATTTTATGCAACATTACATATCCATAAAGATTTGTAAAGATACTGCGATTTGATACCAGATAAGATAACATAGTTACTTTTATTACGGAAATGTTATTTGACCAGAAACATGCCTGTTGGAAAATTTACGTTTTAAAATAATAATATCCTGCGATATTCTTGAACCCGTATCAGTATTGTTTGTTACATGCCAAATGCTAATTAGGAATATATTGTTTCCAATGTTCAGAGGAAAACAATGACTTAGAAATACATGTTTTATTTGCTTATCTACATTTGGATTATTAATAAGAATTTTAGCAATTTTATTGTGATTTTATTTATGGAGTATTCAATATAATTTAACAGATCCAAAGGCCAGAAACGGAGCCAACAAAACTTGGAGTACCTATAAATGGAACTTCGTACAAACATATGAGCGACAGTATGAGCAGTAGTTGTACACTACCATCAGGTAAGCTAACAACGAACACAATTAATACATACTAAACTAATTAATGCACCTTAGGAGTCATGAGAAAATGCTCCCTTCAGAATAATGTATGTTGCTAATAGGCTAGATTCCAGAAAAAAAACTGTTTAGTCCGTCATTTACATTATCAGAAAATATTAGACACGTATTTTTTCTTTTGTCAATTAAACAAAAAATACGAACATATGATGTGTTGAAGTTCCGCGTTACGTCACGTTGTGATACACTTTTTATTCAAAAGTGACGCCACGAGCCCCCACTCCCGAACTTTGACGCTTTATCTTTGTCAATTTTTAATGATAAGCTAAAGCAAAAAAAAAATGTCCAATATTTTTTGATAATCTAACTGACGGTCTAATTAGAATTATAATTTTTACTCAGGAACCCTCCAACACGTAGATTAAGAAAAACCTGCATCCAAGAAGATTATACACTTTGCTTTGGTTATGAACTATATCTATCTCGCTTACTCCTCAGAAGATAGGACGTAATGATGTGTTTGGCAACAGGTGGTCTTCGACGCAAGCACTCTTTCCACGACGTGCTTGATTGGGATGAAAGTCGGCCGCTCAACGGTTCTCCCGGCACTTCGCCCACAAGGCGGGCTCCGCTGCGAATGGACGCATTACAACGAATCGTCGATATCGTTAAGCGAACTGGTAATTATAACTGCCACAACAATTACATGCCCGAACCATAAAAAAATATACTTGGGAATATAATTTGATCATATTTTACAGCTGATCTATGATGTTTTTCGTGGGAGATGGTAGATGTTGATGTGATAGACCTTTGTTGAGCATTGGACTGTATGAATTGCCTGATTAAATGCAGCCTGAACTGTAGGTTGCCTGTTAAATTTAAATTCTATTTTATGCCTTTTTGTAAATTGTTGTAATGGTGTAAATAATAAAGAGTTTTGTGTTGTATTGATAATAACTAAAGACCGGATTATATGCAACATAAAAAGCTTGTTATATGCATGAAAATATGCATGAAAAATGATTGAAATATGCATGAAACTTGTCAGAATATGCATGAATATTGGCAGAATATGCATGAAAATTGGCAGAGAAATTAAATGATAAGTTAAGGAACCAAAAAAATAAGAAAAGTACAGTAGTACCCAATTAATATGGCTTACCGATGTACCTGCTCAGAAGATACATTTTCAAAGCGCGGGAGACGCTATTGGTCGGCACCTGCCGCCATGTTAGCGCGCGCCGTGCGGAGGGGCGTCACTTGCGAGTGAGACGGAACTAACAGCTGCAGCGTATTATGAACCTTATAGTAGTGATCTAAGGTTGATTGTAAGTTTTAAGCATTCTTTCGTTAATCTTCGGGGCCATATTTTCTTTTCTGTGCGAACGAAAATTCACGACGCACAGTGTTTTAAGGAGACCATTTTTCGGACATCGCGTTTTTATTCGAAAACCTGATAGATATAATCATTTAAATGCAAGATTTCAAATCCCCATTAAGCTAACATGTTTAGTTTTTGAGTAAATGGATTCTGAAAATCGTAAAATTTTCAACCCTCTATATAGAAAAAAATATATAACTCTTTAACTAAGCATGATACGCAATAATGATGTTAGGTACATCGGTGGCTCTTCTTATGCTGCACCTTTGAGAATATAAACGAATATCGTAGCTTTATTAGATTCGCATATATACGCGTTTTTAAGTTTTTAGTTTTTCTTATTTTTCTCAAAAATTCCGCCGTATTGGGATAAGTTATTTAAACTAAAATTAAGCTCTTAGCTTCCCCTACACACTACATAAATTTCACATCCCAATTCCATGGAATGTAGAAGCTACAACATTTTTAAGTTAGATCCGGTTTTTACGTCGTTAGGGTTGTCACAGTATCAGATAATAATTTATATCCGGATCTAATTTGATTTTGCCAAAAATTATATTTACTTGGTAGCATTTTCGTTGATATAAAATCAGTGGTTTGGATTATCTGATGTAGGACTCTAATGAGACCAGCTATATTAGTATTACAAAAATTTGTTCAGGGTGAAGTAAATTAAAAGGCAAAATTAGACATTAAATATAATTTTAAAGGCAAAATTAGACGTGACGAGCAAAAGTCACGTACTCAATTGTAATAACATAATCTGGAAGTACCTTCACGCGGTGAAGGTGGTAACAGGTTTTACTTGCTAAAACTCTCATTAATATCCATAATTTGAAATGTTTATCTATAATTTAAATAGAGGCAAAGACACTCCGTTTAGTACCAACCAGTAGCGTGCATTCCATATAAGCAAAGTGATCCTTGACAGAAAATTCAAACAATTAGGATTCATACAGAGAGTCTCCCAACCCTTTAAACGCGCTTCTACATTCAAAATTGTGTACTTCTCATTAGTGCGCAGTATTTTAGAATTCGGATGCTCTGTAGCCCACATTACAAAGTACACATTGAACGATTAGAAATAATTCATAAAAGAATTGTTAAATTACTTGATTACCCAACTGGCAACTATGTCATTGACTGGGACTTCCACTATTAGACATATTTTACTTACACTGCAAAACCGACGTATCTATATAGGGTGACTGGTGATTAGTAAACAATACTCAGACATATTGACGGGCTAGTTGGCGCAGTTCACCTTACGAGTATGGGAATCGAACCCACGACCGCAGGTCTCACACAGCACATGCATTTGTGTGCATGAACATGTCTGTATATTCTGAGTCTGGGTGTAATTATGTATAATAAGTATACATACTTATTATACACAAGTATGTATACTTATTATGTATAATAAGTATACATACTTATTATACACAATTATTTATTTACATTTTTACAAAAAAAGTAGTATAGGTATGTATTATATCAGTTAACTGGTTTCCATAGTACAAGCTCTGCTTAGTTTGGGATCAGATGACCGTGTGTGAGGAAAGTCCCAGGATATTATTATTTAATATTATTTATTGTACTATTTTTAATTTTTTTTTAGAAACAAATTTTTCTTCTCTTCTTAATATTAAAATATAAATAGACCTATAGTTTCATACTTTACTAATTTAACTTTGGGAAAGTTGTTTGGTATCACGAGTACAATCATGTATCTAAATGTCGTTAATTACCAGTCACCCTATATAGATGTTTTATTCTTATTCAAAATCCTAAATAATCATATTCACTCCTCTAATATTTATAACAAATTAAAATTACTGTACCCCGTCCCTCCTCACGTTTTAAATCAAAATCTTATATTAAACAATGTAAAAAAGGTATGCACAAAAATAATTTTTCAGGCATTCGTTGAATTACTATAACAAAAATCTAACGAATATTGATATTAACAATCTATCCTTGAGCACTTACAAAAAAGTTGTGAGCACCAAATTATTCCCCTGTTAATACCTAAATTTATTATATTCGTTCGTAACTAATTGTAATTGTTGTTATTAGTATTTAATAGTATTTATCAATGCGTCTATTGCTTATATTCTTTTCTTTACTTATTTGTGTAGCTACTTATGTGGAACTTTAGGTCTATCTGTCACTATTTTTAATGTATATATGTCACCGTATTTTTGTGAAAACCGTTAGTTTATAATCTAACTAGCGAGATTATAAACTCCCCGATATATTATGAACTGTACCATACTGCTTACAATATAACATACTCATTTTCGATAG
Organism: Polyploca ridens; assembly: GCA_951394255.1. Taxonomy (NCBI): domain Eukaryota; kingdom Metazoa; phylum Arthropoda; class Insecta; order Lepidoptera; family Drepanidae; genus Polyploca; species Polyploca ridens. The sequence continues at coordinate 11,314,542 of OX596249.1, forward strand.
TTATAGATCTAACGTTGTCAAACCGTCATATTGTGAACCGTCCCTGATTGGTCAGTCTTGGCGGTAGTTCGTTCTGTATTCATAGTTAGAAAACAAACATAGGTGTATAAACATAGTATAATTAAAAGAAATGCACATTTAATTGTTTGAAATCAAAATTAAATTAGTGAATCATTTTTTTAAGAAACAATAAAAAGTATCAACTACGTTACGTATCGCTAAAGATGGTGTCGCGGGACACATGACGTTGAATCAATCAGCGCGCAAGGTGCGTTCCGACGCATTCAAGTATGATGCCGGTTTACAAAATGACGGTTTGTCATGGATAGATTATAATCTATCGGAAATTAATACGTTATATTGTAAGCAGTGTGATACAGTTCACAATATATCGGGGAGTTTATAATCTCGCTAAGTAGATTATAAACGTAACGGTTTTCACAAAAATACGGTGACATATATATAACTTGTAAGACTGTATGATCCCCAAATATAGAATTTAAAAAACCGGTCTAATGCGAGTCGGACACGCGCACCGAGGGTTCCGTATAAATCTGTAGGTATGAATGAATGAATGAATGAAATATTCTTTATTGTATACAGTGACATAGTAAAAATAACAAAAGTATTACACCTTAGGGAAGTTATACAATGTAGGCGACCTTATCGCTTAAGCGATCTCTTCCAGGCAACCTTTGGGTACAGGTTTTTAGGTATATAAGTAAAAGGTATTATAGACCAGAGTATTTGATATGAATTTCAATTTAATACCTCTACGCGTTCATGAGGAAAGGGGATAGTAAGTTTAAAATTATTAAAAACATGATGTAACTAAAAATTTATGCTTTTCGCATTTTTTTCCTATATCTGTGCTATAAGACGTTGCTTCATACCAAATTCAAGATGCTGAGTTCACGGGAAGTACCCTGTAGGCTTTGATTCCCTTGCGCGTGTCGAAAATTTGCAGCATAAACGGCTGTGTCTTTTGATTGTGGTGGCTTATAAGTTTGATTTTTTCACAGCTCTAAGGGACAGTAGACCTGAGTATTTGATATGAATTTCAGCTTGATACCTCCTCGCATTCACTCATAAACAGAAAGACGGACAACAAAGTGATCCTATAAGGGTTCCGTTTTTTCCTTTTGAGGTACGGAACCCTAAAAACTAAAAATAAATAGGCTGTTAAGCAGTACTTACCTCATAAGATTCAAGTATACCAACTACATAATTCAATTAAATAAAAATATATCAATCATGATTATTAAAAACCTAACTTTAAATACGAAACTTAACTATCCGCGCCAGTGGACAAGCACTTGCAAGTCTTTCTATCAAATTCATGCACACTCAAACGATCTCTGCATATTCATATATACACACTTCTTAATTATCATCAGTGGTAGGCTGTGAGTGAAACGGTGTACTTACGTTCTTTTTTTATCATTGTGACTACGAAACCCTAAAAAATAGTACGAACGTTAAACTTCAAAGTTAAAGTATGATGCCATAGTCAATATCGAACAAAAATTGAGTCAATAAATTCCGGATAAAAAAGTTGACAACCCTAACAAAAATAGTTAATATGCAATTACTTCTAGATTCCATGGAATTGGGATGTGAAATTTATGTAGTGTGTAGGGGAAGTTAAGAGCATAATTTTAGTTTAAATAACTTATCCCAATACGGCGGAATTTTCGAGAAAAATAAGAAATTCTAAAAACTTAAAAACGCGTATATATGCGAATCTAACAAAGCTACGATATTCGTTTATATTCTCAAAGGTGCAGCATAAGAAGAGCCATCGATGTACCTAACATCATTATTGCGTATCATGCTTAGTTAAAGAGTTATTCATTTTTTTCTAAATATCCGGATGAATATTTGACGATTTTCAAAAAACATTTACTCAAAAACTAGACATGCTACCTAAATGGGGATTTGAAATCTTACATTTAAATGATTATATCTATCAGTTTTTAGAATAAAAACGCGATGTCCGAAAAATTGTCCTCTTAAAACACTGTGCGACGCGCCATATCAGTTGGGTAATACTGTAAATTATTTTGTTTTAATTTCAAAATCAGCTTATATTTAGTAAATTATCAATTGATAGACGATAATAGGTACAGTACCATTACATAACATTTACAATATTTAATATTGTTGTAAACGCAAACTATCAAGTATTGTTCCAAATGTTCAGTGGTAAGATTGTGTCTTCGATCATTCAAAATATTTTTTATGCGTGGAAAAAGATCGCTCCACATACACTGCTATATTAGCACATCGGTCGCTCGCTCGATAAATATTGTAAATGTATCGATAATATGCATCATAACTAGAACTTTGGTAAAATATGCTAATACTGTTGAAGATCGCTTAAATATGCAAATGCATATAATCCGGTCTCTAATAATAACTAAGGAAAATATTTATTATAATATTGATCTGTATTTGTTTATAGGTGTAAACATAGACGACGTGGATGCAGAAACTGTAATGCCAACGACAAAAAAGAAAATACTCAATGACGAAGACCAATACAATGAAGATATACGCTTTAATATTGCCATCAGAGAGACATTCCTCAACAGATTTGTCCATATGTTCCTTATGTATGAGAACTTTGTCATAATGCCTGACCAGGTATGAAATATTTGTTTATTTCTCAGATACTCCACTGTTTCACCCGTGGAGATTTCATAAATGAAAGCCTTTAACTCCTTGCCTATCCCATTCAAAGAATCATGTAAATCTATTGCTCCATTATGACGTGAAAAATAATAAACAATCGGCTTCTAATATTAGCCCATTGCGTCCCACTGATAGGCCAATGCCTCCCCTCTTTTCCACTTCTCCCGTTTATACAATATAGCGGACGCTAAGGTCCGTTCAAGAAAGTGCTGATGTCGAAGTTTTGAGTCGAGATTAAAACAATAGAATTTGGAAACTGTACCCATGATGTTAGGTTTATTTTCGATTAACACGATATATTCTTGAGACTTGAATACAGACCTAATTATTATTAGATGGTTCACTGAACATAACTTCCTTTCCAGGATCGTGATTCGTGGTTATCATCCCGCGAGTCAATGGTGAACTTCGACAAAGCCTCTTTCCTATCGGACCAGCCTCAACGCCATCGGCCATTCCTCTCACGGTTCCTCGAAACACAAATGGTCGCTACACTCATTGACAATAAAATAATGGCCAACTGGGGAGAATATGACGTTAACTTGCAAGTCTTCGAACACCGTATAAAGGCTGTCAGGTGTGTACGAATGTTTTCAACATCACTTTGCATGTAGTTTTTCATTAATCGGAAAATCGGACTGCAAGGGTGTTTTTGCTGTTTCATAGTTTGTAGATAAGTTTCTAATAGCTTATCCGGTCGTAATCTTTACAAGCCACCTCCTTCTGTTAATTTATTTCCGAAAGAAACAGACATCTATCAGATAAGCTATTGTTACTTATCGGAAACCTGTGAAACTGCTACAAGGGAGCATAAATGTAGGAACACAAATTTATTGAAGAATTTTGTTTATTGATGAAAGATTTTGCAAAGACTTAGGTATGCACGGCACGGCACAAATGATGGGATAATGGTAGAACTAAACTACTAATAAATTAATTGTTTGTTTACTCATAATATTTGCCTGCATAATTGCGTGTGATAACCCTTTTAATAAGCAACCAGCGTCACAATTAAATTAAATTTAAATGTTGGTCAAAATATATTCCTGCTATTTTGAAGGATGTTAGGTTCTTCCGTAATACTAAAGTACTTAATTGACTTGGTAAATCCAAATAAAATGTCTGAAATAGTTAGTGTATTAATAGGGATTCCAGCTCCCGCAATGATTATGATATTTTATATGTAAAAAACCATAAATTGGATTCATTTGTTAATCGATATACCTA